>JAZKJV010000807.1:0-1227500 GCA_037367405.1 Ottelia alismoides
TACTAAAAATCAAATAGCATCTCTGGGCAAAATATGACTCAAATCAACCAATTAATTCATTAATAAATCAAGAAAACCAACAAAAATACAACACGTGTGCTAACAGGTAGAGGACAAAGTTCTCAACAATATGCAACTTTTAAAATTCAAAAATAATCAAAAATGCATGCTATGGACACGTGCAAACATAGGGGTCTAAATGCAATACTGAAAAATAAATGTTCAAGAAATAAACATGCTGACAGGGACTAAAGTGCAATTACCAAGACTATGCAGGACTTGAATGCAAATTCTCCACGAATCACGTGCGCCTCACGTGATGTCTGCTTCACAGGGACCTTTCTGCAATTTTGGAAACCTCCAGGGGTGTCGGTGCAATTTACCCAGGCCGCACGTGCTCCTCACGTGGGGCGGCCTAGGCTCGGAGGCGTCGGAGGCTCGGATCGAGGGTCGGGGCTTCTGGAGGCTCGGGTTAGCCTCGGATCTGCTTCGGGGGACCCGAGCCTAGGCTTGGGTGCCGAGGCTCGGATCGGGCGACGTGGCGGCCTGAGGGCCCTTGGATCTGGATGGATCCAAGGGTGGTAGGTGAAGACGCGTGGCAGCGGGTGGAGCGTCCGATCCTTGGTGCGATCGACGGTCGAGGACGAAGGCGGTGAAGAGACGCGTGGCGGGACGAGGGCCGTTCGATCAGAAGATCGAACGGTGGCTGCTGTTTCTCCTTCAACGCTCCTCCGCCGCCTGCGGAGGAGGGGCCTGTGCTCCGGTGAAGGGGGCTGACCTCCGCCTGCCTCGCTGAGCTCCGTCAGTGAGCTCTGTCAGCTCCCAGCTAGCTCGGAAGCAGCGGATGAGGACGGCGAAGCCTCCGGTGGTCTCGGATTGGCTGGAGGAGGGCTGGAGCACCTGGTCGATGAAGCTCGAAGAAGGATCCGATGAAGCTCCGGCCAATGATGATCGGGTACCTGCAAGGGTTATGTGGATAGCCGAAGCGTGCTGATACGATCGTGGAGAGGATGGCGTGGTCGGTGAGGCCTGCGGGTGCTTGAGGTGATCGGGCGAGGTGGCTCCGGACAAGCGGCGGAGCTGCTAGTCGACGATGGTCGAAGTGCGGTGAATGGCGAAGTGGAGAAGCCCGCGAGGATGCTAGCACCGTCGCGGAGCTCGTCGGGATGTCGAGGAGGTGTGGAGATGTCCGTGGAAGGCGAATAAAATCGGAGAAGATCGGAAGAAAAGAAGAGGATGATCGGAGAGGGGATGAAGGAGGTTACCTGGGGTTTGGGGCTCGGTTTTGAGCTCCAGGGGTCGTCGCTCCAGAGGTCGGTAAGCCTCGAGCTCGTGCAGCTACGCGGAGGGCGGCTGCGGCACGGCGGTGCACCGTGGATCTCGCCGGAGAAGAAGGTCCTTCGTCGCTCAACAATTCGGCCGCTTGCTGTCACCAAGAGGAAGCTTGGAGCTCGGGGTTCTTTCCTGGAGTGGCGGATGGGCTTGAATGTGGTCGGAGAGGGTGTATTTATAGGTCGAAGGTGGCGGCAGAGCTGGGTGAGTGGCGAGTTTCATGGAGGTGGTGGAGCGAGTGTGGCGGAGATGGTGATGTTCGAGGGTGTTGGCGAGGGAGAGGGAAGAGTGGGGAAGATCGTGGGAGAGTCAGTGGCCGGCGAGGGGGGCTGGAGTGCGGCCGAGAATAGAAAGGGGCGGCCCCTCCCGCAAGGCGGAGATCGTGGGAGAGAGGGGCTGCCCGAGGTAGGGGACGAAGTCCTGGCCGTTGGATCTTGTGATCCAACGGCCAGATGGAGGCGCGAAGCGGGCGGGTGAGATTAGATCTGGAGTGCCCAGATGAAGGGCTATGAGGGTGACACGTGGCGTGACGCGGGCGAAGTGCGAGCGGGCGGCTAGGATCGGGTCTAGGTGATTGATCTGAGGGTCACGATCCGCTGGAAGACGAGCGGTTGTGATGAAGGGATCGGGGGCGCGATCGGGCGGCCTAGAGGTCGCCACGTGGCTCGTTGAGGATGCGGCGCTAAGGAACGGTCCAGATGGAATGCGGGGTGGATCTGATGGCTGTAGAAGAGAGCGGACGTGGTCAGGCCTGGGCCGTTGGATCTGAGGTGCGATCCAACGGTGGAGGGCGCGGGCGGAGCAGACAAAGGGCAGCGGGCCGCGTGGCGCAATCAGAGGGCGCCACGTGGCCTGCTGTGAGTGGTCGAAGGGAAAGACACGTGTAGAAAGAGGAGGAGGCCGAATTTGGAAAAACTCAAAACATGAAAGTTGTAGATCTTGATGAGATCTACAAGTTTCATGTTGACCAAAGACGGAGATGAGGTCAAATATGATACATAAATACAAAGTTACATAAATATACATATGTAGTATACAAAATGACCCAAAAACCCAAGTTCCTCATACAAGCTCCAATTTCAATGAAATTAGTCTCATTTTGAAGGTCTTTTGATATGTAGTATTCTAAGAGTGAGTAGACCTAAGTAGGAGTTTGTATGCGGGCTTTATGTGTGTTTTAATGTACAAGGGTGCTCAGGGTATTTAGGCTCTTTTACAAGGGTGATTTGTGGCTTTCTTCCCTATATTCTTAAGGAGTATATACATATATTATAGAGAAGGAGTTATTTGATGAAGAGGTCTTTTACAGGTGATTTTTGGCTTCTTATTTAAATGCAGATGAGCTCCTAAAATGCATGAATTATGGATGCATGCATGAATGCTATTTATGCAAGATAAAGGGAAATATGCCTCTATTTTCTCGGGAACAAGGCTCTATTTTTGACTTTTGATGTGATGAATCACAGATTCATCAACCCCCTATACTTAAACCTTGCTCGTCCCCGAGCAACTAAATGAAATGCGAGAGTGAAATGATTTTGGGTTCCATACCAAGGTCATGAACAAAAGTTAAAAATGGAGCCTGACTCGACCTTTGGATTAATTGTGTGGCGGAACCTTATTTGGACCTGAACTTAAGAGCTAACAGACTTCAAGTTCCACAAGTCTTCTATTCAAGACGCCTCAATAGCCAGGTCAGAACAAATCCTCAAACGCAAATTTCTGATGACTATGATTCTTACTTGTACTGTGTAAGTGAGATATAGCTCTCCACATCAGAAATGACTCGGAACCAGCCTCCTCTAACAAGGTAACTCAATAACCCGGTCCAGTAACTCTTTCCTCGAGGAGCGGGGTATTCCCTTCTAAGTTCAAGTGCGACCAACTCAAGAGGAGGGGGTAGAGAAAAGAATGGACGGTGGCCAGTGTAGCCACCTATCCCGGGATGCCTGACCAGTGTAGCCAAGTCATCCAGCTGCATTTCTTCGTACTCCGACAGGTAAAAATTTTTTTTCTTTGACTTGGACCTGTCTGATTTTTTTGGAGTTTTCTTGCAATTTTTTTTTTTTTTTTTTTTTTTCACTATATACAATGTGCAGCATGTACATCAGGAGTTTTTCCTCTTGAGCCAGTAGACTATCCCTCTTTTGAAGCATTATTGCAACCCACAGCATCCCGTCCTTAGATGTCAACACCACTAGACTAGGTTGAGATGCACTACCCTCCCTAGAGGAGGACGGATGTTTCCACCCGTGTGCTACTCCAAGCTAAAGGATTCTACCTCCTCACCACCTCATCAATGAAGAGCTACGTGCATTGTGCTTGTCCAAGTTAGGTCATTATCTAAGAGAATCCTGCGTATGCACGAAATATTCTACTTAGACTAATCAAGATGACATGTGAACATAGACTTGCGGACTCAAAGAATTAAGTCACTTGACCTGAAAAATCTTAATTCCAGTTCCTATAAGGTCCCTCTGAAATTAGATGGGTTAAGGTCAAATCAAGTCCATCCTCAATATCTACTCATAACTTGGTTCAGAACCCACTAGCTTTTCACTTTGCATATGCAAGATATGCAGATGATGTGCAGATGACATGCTATGAATGAAATGCAAGATTTTTTTTTTTTTTTTTTTTTTTTTTTTTTTTTTTTGAAAATGCAAGATAATATGCAAGAGTAAATAAGAAGCCTTTTTGTTTTATTTTTCTGGTATACAACAATCTTTTTTTTTTTTTTTATTATTTACAACAATCTTTAGTTGATATAATTTGTACATTAATTTATTATTAATTTTTTTTTTAATTTTTACAAAAGGTTTACAAGTAGTATACAAGTGTACAATTTTTTTTTTTTCAATTTTTACCCACCCATAATTATTGCAAATATATATATACAAAAATATGCGAAAGTACGAGCTATGGGTAAAGTATATATGTAATATATACACGCCCCCCTATACTTAGCGTGTGCTATGTCCTCAGAGCACAGAGAGCGAGGAAAAAGACATAGCTCGTGCTAAGCATAGGAGAGCCAAAGAGGAATAGAAAGTATAGAAGTCGTCTTGCCCCCCTATACTTAGGCTCTGGCGGCCTAAGTGTAGAAGAAGATCAAAAATGGGGCGGACGAGGAAAGATGGGAATGGATGAATATACAATATGGGCATCGGTCCCCCCTATACTTAGGCTTAGGTCAGCCTAAGTATTGGTAAGAAATGCGTATGAGGACCGATGTGATCTGGAGAATGTACAGTGAAACGACTCGGGTGACCCCTTCCCCCTATACTTAGGATCTGGTCATCCTAAGTATAGTCCGAGATAATGATTCGATGATGTGGGGATGGGTTACTAGAATCGTGGAGGTAGAGGAAAGGATATACAGGAATGATGATATATGTACAAATGAGTCGGTCTGAATCTTCTGAAGATGCTGCTGATGGCTGGAGTTCATTGCTGCAAGGTCTCATGCACGGCTTGAGATGTATCTGCTGTATCTGTCTCGCGCATGAATACAATCTCCTCCACATGGACTAACTGTTCATTAGATTCAACGAAGTGCTTCAACAGCTGCCCATTAACCAGGAATGTCGGTGCGTCATCCGCGAGATCTGAGATCTCGACACATCCACTATCATGCACCGTTCGGACTACAAATGGTCCCGTCCACTTGGATTTCAGCTTGCCTTGGAAGGTCTTCAGCCTGGCATTGAACAACCATACCTTCTGTCCAGGAACAAAGGTCTTTCGTCTGATAAATCTATCGTGCCAACGCTTCACCTTGTCCTTGTACACCACACTGTTGTCGTATGCGCGGTTTCTGACTTCCACAAGCTCATTCAGATCCATGTCTCTCTGTTTTTGGCCCAGGTGTGTGTTCCAGTTGACCTTCTTTATTGCCCATTCTGATTTATGCACTAACTCTGCGGGCAAATGGCACGGCTTTCCGAATACCATTCGGAATGGGGAGGTACCTAACGGTGTCTTGTAAGCCGTCCTATACGCCCAGAGGACCTGATCCAAGATCTGAGACCAGTCCTTCCTGTCTGGGCGGACGAGCTTTTGCAGTATTGTTTTTACCTCCCTATTTGACACCTCAGCCATACCATTGGTTTGTGGGTGGTAAGGACTAGCGACACGGTGTTCGATGCCGTAATCCTTCAGGAGTTTCTTCACCTCCCGATTCACAAAGTGGCTACCCCCATCTGATATCATCATTTTGGGGATCCCGAACCTAGAGATTATGTGCTCTCTGATAAACTTACAGACAGTCCTGCTGTCTGCGGCTCGGGTCGGGATAGCCTCCACCCATCTTGACAGATAATCCACCGCAAGAAGGATGTATTCAAATCCGTGGCTGACAGGGAATGGGCCCATGAAGTCGATGCCCCAGGCGTCAAAGACATCACAAATGATGACCGGCTGCATCGGCATCTCATCCTTGGAACCAACGGTTCCTCCCATTCTCTGGCATACTGGGCACGACTTCGCGAAGGTGGTGGCATCGCGAAACAGAGTCGGCCAGTAAAAGCCACACTGAAGCACCTTCCATGCGGTCCTCTTCCCGGAGTGGTGTCCTCCTGCCTCTAAGCTATGGCATAAAGAAAGGACACTCTGGTATTCCTCCTGAGGAATACAACGTCTCCAGACGCAATCCGGTCCTTCAAAGAAAAGGATCGGATCCTCCCAATGGTAGTGTCTAGCATCCGACTTTAGTCGGTCAATTTGGCTCTTGGGCCAATCCTCGGGAACCTTCTTGGAGACAAGATAGTTCACGATATTGGCATACCATGGGAGTGAGTCGATAACAAAAATCGACTCGTCAGGGAAGGAGTCTCGAATTGGGGAAACCTCGGAAGTATTAATATTTTCGAGACGAGAGAGATGATCAGCTACTACGTTCTTCTTTCCAGGTTTATCACGGATGTCCAAATCAAATTCCTGGATAAGTAGAATCCAACGAAGAAGACGCGCCTTCGCGTCCTTCTTCTCCATCAAATATCGTAGTGCCGTGTGGTCTGTGAACACAGTCACCTTGGATCCGATTAAATGCGATCTGAATTTGTCCAAGGCAAACACTACCGCCAGCATTTCCTTTTCGGTAACTGTATAGTTACGCTGAGCAGAATCAAGCACTTTGCTTGCGTAGTGGATTGCAAACGGGACGCCATCTCTTCTTTGTCCCAATACAGCCCCAACAGCATAATCTGATGCATCCGTCATGATCTCAAAAGGGAGAGACCAATCTGGGGCTTGTAAAATGGGTGCGTCCATAATCATTCCTTGTAATAGCTTAAAGGCCGCAAGACACTTGTGATCGACAATAAACTCCGCGTCTTTGCCTAAAAGCTCAGTTAGCGGTCGGGCAATTTTAGAAAAATCTTTGATGAACCTCCGATAAAATCCGACATGCCCGAGGAACGACCGCAACTGCCGTACGTTGGTTGGTGGCTGGAGTCGTCTGATCACATCCACCTTGGCAGGGTCAACCTCCATTCCTCTCTTGGAGATGACGTGCCCCAACACTATGCCCTCCGTCACCATAAAGTGACTTTTCTCCCAGGAGAGCACCAGATTGACCTCACAACATCTTTTGAGGACTCGGTCCAGATTCCTAAGGCAGGAATCAAAAGAGTCGCCGTGGACCGAAAAGTCATCCATGAAGACTTCCAGGAATTCGCCGACCATTTCGGCGAATACAGCAATCATGCACCTTTGAAAAGTACCTGGAGCATTGCATAACCCAAAAGGCATGCGCCTGAAAGCATAGGTACCAAAGGGGCATGTGAACGTGGTCTTTTCCTGGTCCTCTGGAGCTATGGCTACTTGATTGTAGCCCGAGAACCCATCAAGGAAGCAGAAGAATTCTTTCCCTGCTAGTCTCTCTAAGATCTGATCAATGAACGGTAGGGGGAAATGATCCTTCTTCGTCGCGGCATTCAGGCGTCTGTAATCCACACAGACGCGCCACGACGTGGGTACTCTCGTCACGATCTCCTCTCCGTCCTCGTTGGTGGTCGTCTGAATTCCCGACTTTTTCGGGACAACATGGATTGGGGCCACCCACTTAGAGTCGGAGATTGGGTAGATAAAACCCGCGTCGCACCATTTTTCTATCTCTTTCTTGACAACCTCTCGTAGATTTGGATTCAACCGACGTTGGAATTCACGAGAGGGTTTGGCTTCATTCTCCAAATATATATGGTGCGAACACAGAGCGGGATTTATCCCGTGGAGATCGGAAATGCTCCAGCCTATTGCCTTGCGGTTCTTCTCCAGGATCTCTAGCAAGCGAGATTCCTGCTCCTCGGTCAATTGCGAACTGATAATGACCGGAAATTTCTTGGCTGCGCCCGCAAGGAAGGCATACTTAAGGGTTGTGGGTAAGGGTTTGAGCTCAGGGATGGTATGATCATCTAAGAAGTCTGGCTCAATCCGATCTGGTTCGGTGTTGGAAGTGGCTGGATCTTGATCTGCAGTGGCTGCCACCAAGCTTGGCTCTGGAGTCGGATCGTCAAAGGTCTCCATGCAATCGGCAAACGCCTCGTCCGACTCGTCTTCCTCATCTTCCGATTGTCCTAAGGATGTAAGGACTGACAGGCCCTCTTGGGCCTCTATGTCATCGAAGATGTAGGGTGATGCAGGCTCAGAGCTGTACTCGTTCCTAATGATCTCGCAGACTGACTCATGTACTGGATCATCTTCAAAGGAGATGGACATATCGGTGCTGGCTGGGTTCTGTCTCCATGGCCCAACTAAGTCTACATGTGCACTGTCTGTTTCGATCGAAGAGTACTCGGTGCTGGATTCGGAGTCCGGTCTCTGCCATCTGGTCTGCTTCATCTCTAGTTCCTCATCTCCGCCTGGAGTTTGGAACTGAATCT
Organism: Ottelia alismoides; assembly: GCA_037367405.1. Taxonomy (NCBI): domain Eukaryota; kingdom Viridiplantae; phylum Streptophyta; class Magnoliopsida; order Alismatales; family Hydrocharitaceae; genus Ottelia; species Ottelia alismoides. The sequence goes on from JAZKJV010000807.1 coordinate 8,214, forward strand.
TCCCATTCTTATAATCGAATAAGGCCCCTGCTGTTCTAAGGAAGGGCCTACCCAAGATAATCTGGGAATCTCTCCAATTACGAGGGGTCTCCATATCAAGGACAGTGAAGTCCACCAGGTATTCCTGACCCTCGACTTTGATCACAATGTTCCTTAATTCTCCTTGGGACCTCTTAGTGGATTTATCTGCAAACTGCAGAATAGCTCTAGATTTCCTAAGAGGTCCGAGATCAAGCCGCTCATAGAGGGCTGTGGGCATCAAATTGATCGAGGAACCATTGTCAAGGAGAGTGCGTGCAAACGCGATGTCATCAACATGACTCACTACATAGTGTGCACCCATGTCTCTTCGTTTCCGAGGAAACGAGTTCTTTATTGCACAAGTCGTGGCTACTGATAGAACGTGTTTCTCAACACGGCTTTTGGTCTTCCTGCTAACCCTAGTAGGTGTGCATCGCACCTTAAGGTATTTCTGGAATGCAGGGGTCATTTCCACGAACTTGTCGAAAGGGATTGTGACCTTGATATGTTTGTTACAAAATTCAGCCATCTCAGGGTCATCTTTTTGGATTTTTGTGTTTTTCTTCTTCCCACCCTTAAGAGCTTGGGGGAAAGGGATTATTAACTCAGGATCTGGAACTGAAATATTTTCATTAGAAACTGAAACTGAGTTCTGGACAGGACTCTGACTCGGACTTTTGTACAGACTCTGATGCTGACTCTGACGAAAGGGAAAATGCTTGGGCGAAACCGGTGATGCGTCTTCCGCTTCTTCTGACTGGTCCTCCTCAGATGGAGGTGCGGGCTCATCGGTGCCGTCGGACTCCAGGTGGATGCGGGGGTGCTGCTTCGAGGACTCAGATGTCCTCTTCTTCTGCTTGCGGTGGTGGTGGTGATGCTCCTCTTCCTCCTCCTCCGAATTCTCCTCAGGTCGAACTTCGGAGGTTCCTTCCTGTTGTGCCCGTGCCCGATCAGGTATGGTCACGGTCCTTCCGCTCCTGAGGGACATATGGTTAACATTATCATACGAAAGGATCTCATGTTCAGATAAATAATTATCTGAATAGTCTACCTGATCTCTAGGTCGGTTCTGGCCTTGGTGTATGCTGTTCGGGTTGGCCTGAACCTGTGCGGGAAGTGGAGTCCTTGGCGCCGTTTGTTGGTCTTGAGCACGAGAGACCCGATTGATGTCGGTTCTCATGTCCAAGTAATCGTTCTGCATCTGCTGGACCCTATCAGACAGGGTCTGGATCGCCAAGGTGAGGGACTCCAACTCGGTGGGCTGGGCTGGCTGCTGCGTGGATGCCGTCCTGAACTGGCCCTGCTGGCCGTGCCGATACTGCTGCTGATGGGGTGGTGCTGGCCCCTGCTGGTAGGTTCGCTGCTGCGGCTGGTACCCCTGGTCTGGCCTGGACTGGTATCGCGGGATTGTGACGGGTCTGGTCTCCTGGTATACTGGGGTTGGGCGGTGTGCCTGATCCTTCCCCATCTCAATTTGCCGGACTAGTGGGTCACGGCTATACCAGAGCCCGTTGATCTCGTAGACGGGCGGAGGCTCCTCGTATGCTGTCTCAACTGGTGGGGGTGCTTGATGGTTCTGCTGGGTGTAAGTCTGATCCCAGCTGCTTTGAGACCCCGGTGCCTGTTCCTGTACAAGATGAACTCGATGTACAGGTACAGGTGGTGCAGAAGGGGTGGGTAGCTTCATCTTGGCTACCTTTTCAGAGAGTTCCTCCACCTTCTTGGGAAGGCTCGAAAGAGACTCCATCTCCGCGACTCGCTTGTGGATCTGTTCGACCATGGTGAGCTTGTCTGCAATCATCCCCATGCTGGGGATGAGGTCCTCTGTCAGATCAGCAACAGTCCTTTTAGTTGTCTCGTTGGATAGAATCGAGGGAGACAACTGATAGGCCCTTGTGGCCTGTGACCTGCCGGTTTCTGCCATCTGCTCCAGGATCTTCCATACGGCGTGTTCGTTCTTGTTCAGATAGCTTCCTCCGCAGGCGGCGCTGACTAACCCCTGCATCTCTGGGGTTAAGCCGCAGAACAAGGTCTGGACTAGGATCGCCTTTGAAATGCCGTGGCATGGGCATTTCTGCACTAAATCATTGAACCTGTCCCACGCCTCGTGGAACGGTTCGCAGGGTCCTTGGGCGAAGCTGGCAATCTTCGTACGCATCTGATTGGTTCTACTGAGTGGGTAGAACTTCTTCAGGAAGAGGTCCTTGAACTGCATCCAGGTAGTACAAACCACCCCTAGGTTCTTCAGCCAATGTGCAGCCTTATCTCCTAAGGCAAAAGGGGTGGCTTTCAGTCTGATATAGTCTTGGCCAACATTGGGATGGCTCAGATTATTACAGACTAGTTCGAAGTCACGGAGGAAGGTGTACGGCTCTTCGCTGAGGTTTCCGTTGAACTTCGGCAGCAGGCTAAGGAAGTGGGGCTTCAGCTCGAATGCCTGGTCGGGAACTGCAGGTGCTAGCCAATTCTGGATCTCGTTCTCCGCCGGGTTATATGTATCGACCATTGGCCGGTCGATTCCTTCTGCTACTATAATCTGCCCCATTCGTGCAGTGAGATCGGCATTCTTCTGTTCAGCTTCTGCCAGACGTCTAAGGATCTGTCTCATCTGGTCCTCGTCGGGCGGCATCCTTGGCGGCATTTCTCCCTCCAGTTCTGGGATATGGAAAATAGGTCCGGTGTTAGAGGGTAAATCAAGGAATGGATTACCGAGGCAATGGTCTTCCTCGGTACTCTCAGAGGAGATAAAAGGGTTGGTTTGAGGGTAACCACCCTGAGCAGGAGGGAACCAGGACTCAAGAGGGTCATGAGTCCTGGGTGGTCCAAAGTGCGTTTGGACCGAAAAAGACGAGTTATCTGGGGGACTCATAGAGGGATCAGTGAATTGTGTGTCGAGATCTCCCCATTGACTCATCTTGATAAGCGAGAAGAAGATAGGATTTTACTCCTACCTGAAGCAAGCAAGAAGAACAATCCAAGACCCTGGTTTTCACACTCAACACAGTGAAGGACTCAAATTGAGTCCAATTTATCTTGTAATTTTTAAGTGTGAATTTCAAGCAAATCTAGCAAGGATTACGCGGCCTAGAGGGAAGTCGGCTCAGAGCCGGATGCGTCTTCCCTGTTTATCCTGTCGTCTAAGATACCGCCGCTCCTTCCTTTCTTCGCTCCTATCCCAAGCCGAGGGATTCAGTGACCACGCCCCTATCTACCTGCAAGCAGGCGGAGGCTGACAAGGCCGGAACTTCACCCCGGGGGGTTACTGGCAGCTTGTCGCGAAGTACCGCAATTTCGCCCCTATCTACCTGAGACAGGCGGAGGCTACTTGGTACTAGTCAAAGAATCTGAAAGTATCCGGCTTGTGATATTTGCTAGGATCAGTCAGAACGATGATATGGAAGACGGGGATTTGGGCTCTACCTTAGGGTGTTCACACACACTCAGGTACCCTCACTCAGCCTGAAAACAAGGTCGGGGTTACTCTCCCGCAAACAATTTTCAGTTTTATTCCCTTTTTATTGTCAATACTGTTAGCAGTCCCAGTTTTAAAGTAGGTTATCACTGAAATTTAATCACCACAAAGCACGCCTATCGGACAGTCCCAATTTCCTTTAATTAAGTGAGAAAATCAGAGGGGGAAATCGAGAAAGGCCGATGCAAGTTAAAATCTATGATGCGTATGCTAAGTAGAGAATACTTACAGTGATCCCTTCGCTTGTCGATGCAGGATGCTATACAGAATTGAAAACTCTATCCTATATGCAAATGCAGGCGATAAAAGCCGCTCCTAGACAGGCAGTTCTATTAGCGTGAAGAACAGATTGATTTGAACTAAGTCCTGCGGTCTAAGTGCGTCTTTTAAATGTGTTGTGTGGTCCTATTGATTACGAGCACAAACAAGTCCTAGATTGGCTCGAGGAGCCGCTAGTGCAAGCTAAGTTACCAATCAACCACACAGCACACGGGACACGGTTTCCACTATTTTTACACGCGCGAGAACCCAAACGGGAACCGCTGGAAACGATGCAAAAGAAATAAAATAAAATGAAAATTACAAGGCCTCTCTTTCTCTCACACAATCTAAGTGCTAAGTCTTCGAAGCGTCGCCGACTCCTCGCGTTCCTCGCACAAAAATTAAGATAAGGTCAGAGAGTGACACAAAAATAAAATAAAGCAAAAATAAATGAGAGAAATAATTACAAGAACAACCGGGGGTCAGACTACCCGGGGGTTAGAAAATCAAACACTCAAAATGTGATGTAAATTAACCTAAGCCGTGCCTCCCCGGCAACGGCGCCATTTTGATAAGCCTCCCGCACCCTTAGTTAATCCGGTCAAATTAATGTCCAAATCAATTAATGATATTCGTTGCAGTCGGATACGAGGGATTAATCAAAAATCACTTAGCTATTAATGTTAAGTGATGTAGTTTTTTTTTACTTGGTGAAGTCCAAGGTCGATCTCAGGGAGGCATCTGTCTCCTTAGGTTGATTACATCAATTCACAAGTGCTCGAGATTCGGGGAACGATTTTTTTTTTTTTTTTGGTCTTTTTAATTACTATGTAGACAATGCAGACAATCCTTAGCCAATTTCAAGTTAGATTTAATTGATATATCAAATTCAGTCCAAAAATTATGAAAATTGGCCAGAAGGTTGCTTATGATGAAAATGACCTACACTAATTTTTTTGGAATTTTTTGACTCAAAATGAATATTCTATGAATTAACTAAACAAACAGTGTGATTTTCAATGTTTAATTTTTAATAAATATCAAAACACAATATTTCTCGGAACTAAAATTATCCTAGGAAGGTCTAATGATCAGGAACCTAGGAAAATTGACAGAACTAAAAAAATGTTGTGAAATGAATTAATTAAAATTAATCAAAGGAAATCACTAAACTATTTATTCAGGCCTCGTTATGCGTGCAAATGATGTGAAATTTTTATGGGATGTTAAAAACAATGTCCTTAAGCTACTGTGATTTTTTTGGTGATTTTTGAAGGCACAGATAATTTACTAAAAATCAAATAGCATCTCTGGGCAAAATATGACTCAAATCAACCAATTAATTCATTAATAAATCAAGAAAACCAACAAAAATACAACACGTGTGCTAACAGGTAGAGGACAAAGTTCTCAACAATATGCAACTTTTAAAATTCAAAAATAATCAAAAATGCATGCTATGGACACGTGCAAACATAGGGGTCTAAATGCAATACTGAAAAATAAATGTTCAAGAAATAAACATGCTGACAGGGACTAAAGTGCAATTACCAAGACTATGCAGGACTTGAATGCAAATTCTCCACGAATCACGTGCGCCTCACGTGATGTCTGCTTCACAGGGACCTTTCTGCAATTTTGGAAACCTCCAGGGGTGTCGGTGCAATTTACCCAGGCCGCACGTGCTCCTCACGTGGGGCGGCCTAGGCTCGGAGGCGTCGGAGGCTCGGATCGAGGGTCGGGGCTTCTGGAGGCTCGGGTTAGCCTCGGATCTGCTTCGGGGGACCCGAGCCTAGGCTTGGGTGCCGAGGCTCGGATCGGGCGACGTGGCGGCCTGAGGGCCCTTGGATCTGGATGGATCCAAGGGTGGTAGGTGAAGACGCGTGGCAGCGGGTGGAGCGTCCGATCCTTGGTGCGATCGACGGTCGAGGACGAAGGCGGTGAAGAGACGCGTGGCGGGACGAGGGCCGTTCGATCAGAAGATCGAACGGTGGCTGCTGTTTCTCCTTCAACGCTCCTCCGCCGCCTGCGGAGGAGGGGCCTGTGCTCCGGTGAAGGGGGCTGACCTCCGCCTGCCTCGCTGAGCTCCGTCAGTGAGCTCTGTCAGCTCCCAGCTAGCTCGGAAGCAGCGGATGAGGACGGCGAAGCCTCCGGTGGTCTCGGATTGGCTGGAGGAGGGCTGGAGCACCTGGTCGATGAAGCTCGAAGAAGGATCCGATGAAGCTCCGGCCAATGATGATCGGGTACCTGCAAGGGTTATGTGGATAGCCGAAGCGTGCTGATACGATCGTGGAGAGGATGGCGTGGTCGGTGAGGCCTGCGGGTGCTTGAGGTGATCGGGCGAGGTGGCTCCGGACAAGCGGCGGAGCTGCTAGTCGACGATGGTCGAAGTGCGGTGAATGGCGAAGTGGAGAAGCCCGCGAGGATGCTAGCACCGTCGCGGAGCTCGTCGGGATGTCGAGGAGGTGTGGAGATGTCCGTGGAAGGCGAATAAAATCGGAGAAGATCGGAAGAAAAGAAGAGGATGATCGGAGAGGGGATGAAGGAGGTTACCTGGGGTTTGGGGCTCGGTTTTGAGCTCCAGGGGTCGTCGCTCCAGAGGTCGGTAAGCCTCGAGCTCGTGCAGCTACGCGGAGGGCGGCTGCGGCACGGCGGTGCACCGTGGATCTCGCCGGAGAAGAAGGTCCTTCGTCGCTCAACAATTCGGCCGCTTGCTGTCACCAAGAGGAAGCTTGGAGCTCGGGGTTCTTTCCTGGAGTGGCGGATGGGCTTGAATGTGGTCGGAGAGGGTGTATTTATAGGTCGAAGGTGGCGGCAGAGCTGGGTGAGTGGCGAGTTTCATGGAGGTGGTGGAGCGAGTGTGGCGGAGATGGTGATGTTCGAGGGTGTTGGCGAGGGAGAGGGAAGAGTGGGGAAGATCGTGGGAGAGTCAGTGGCCGGCGAGGGGGGCTGGAGTGCGGCCGAGAATAGAAAGGGGCGGCCCCTCCCGCAAGGCGGAGATCGTGGGAGAGAGGGGCTGCCCGAGGTAGGGGACGAAGTCCTGGCCGTTGGATCTTGTGATCCAACGGCCAGATGGAGGCGCGAAGCGGGCGGGTGAGATTAGATCTGGAGTGCCCAGATGAAGGGCTATGAGGGTGACACGTGGCGTGACGCGGGCGAAGTGCGAGCGGGCGGCTAGGATCGGGTCTAGGTGATTGATCTGAGGGTCACGATCCGCTGGAAGACGAGCGGTTGTGATGAAGGGATCGGGGGCGCGATCGGGCGGCCTAGAGGTCGCCACGTGGCTCGTTGAGGATGCGGCGCTAAGGAACGGTCCAGATGGAATGCGGGGTGGATCTGATGGCTGTAGAAGAGAGCGGACGTGGTCAGGCCTGGGCCGTTGGATCTGAGGTGCGATCCAACGGTGGAGGGCGCGGGCGGAGCAGACAAAGGGCAGCGGGCCGCGTGGCGCAATCAGAGGGCGCCACGTGGCCTGCTGTGAGTGGTCGAAGGGAAAGACACGTGTAGAAAGAGGAGGAGGCCGAATTTGGAAAAACTCAAAACATGAAAGTTGTAGATCTTGATGAGATCTACAAGTTTCATGTTGACCAAAGACGGAGATGAGGTCAAATATGATACATAAATACAAAGTTACATAAATATACATATGTAGTATACAAAATGACCCAAAAACCCAAGTTCCTCATACAAGCTCCAATTTCAATGAAATTAGTCTCATTTTGAAGGTCTTTTGATATGTAGTATTCTAAGAGTGAGTAGACCTAAGTAGGAGTTTGTATGCGGGCTTTATGTGTGTTTTAATGTACAAGGGTGCTCAGGGTATTTAGGCTCTTTTACAAGGGTGATTTGTGGCTTTCTTCCCTATATTCTTAAGGAGTATATACATATATTATAGAGAAGGAGTTATTTGATGAAGAGGTCTTTTACAGGTGATTTTTGGCTTCTTATTTAAATGCAGATGAGCTCCTAAAATGCATGAATTATGGATGCATGCATGAATGCTATTTATGCAAGATAAAGGGAAATATGCCTCTATTTTCTCGGGAACAAGGCTCTATTTTTGACTTTTGATGTGATGAATCACAGATTCATCAATAGGTCAGTACCGAATTTTAAGTGAAGGAAGCCTTCCTTGGGGTTTTTCAAGAATGGAACATGTCAAAGGTGTACCACTTAATGCGACAGTCCGAATACCCTCTTCTCTATGCTTCTGAACATCTTCAAAATTCTAAGAGGTATCCTTGAGATCATATCTAAAGGTATGGAATAGCCAGGTTTCAAAACACTTATTATCATCCTTATATCATTCCAAATGATCATAATATTATCCACATTTAGCATGATGAACATATTGGCACTCCTACTAAGCTTCACATGTTTCATCAAGATTCTATCTGAAATCATAACCTTTATAATTTCATCAAATCTGATGTTCCAACTACAAGAAGCTTATTTGAGTCCATAAATGGAGTTCTTTAACTTACACATCTTGCTTTCCACAACTATGAAGTCCTGGGCTACTTCATGTTAATATCCTGGTTGAGGTATTCATAGAGGGATGCAATATTGCCTTCCATCTTGTAGATGTTGAAGTCAAGTTGTGTAGCCATAGTTAGAAATATTCTAATGGGTTTAAGTATGGTCATTGAAGAGTAAGTCTCATCGCAAGCAATGTCTTCTCTTCTATGTGTAGTACATGGCATTGAGCCGTGCTTTGAAAGTCTCTACGTTCTCATCAGGTTCCCTCTTTCTCTTGAAGATCTATTTACACCTTAACAGGTCTTACCCATATAGGTGGATCCTCGAGGGTCCATATACAACACTTGTATATGAGTTCTACTTTAGACTTTACTGCTAACATCCATCTCTCCATGTCATGATCCTTGGAAGCTTCATCATATGAAGTCATATCATTGTCAAATTTAACTGACACATGGAATCCATCCTCAAACTCATTTGAAGAGATATTGATGTTTCATCTTTAATTGTCCTTTTTATTTTCCAATTCAGGAGCCTCATTATCTTCTTAAGATTCAATGAGTTCCTTTACTTTATTTTCATCTTGATCTCAAGAAAGTCATCATCTAAGAATCATATCCTTATAGATGAAATCTTTTAATAATCTCTAGGTCATAAAGTAGGTATCCAATACCTTCCTTTATTTCCCTAATGAAGCAGCACTCTCTAGTGCTATATTCCAGCCTACTTGCATCCACGAGAAAGTTATGAACCAAGCAACCTAAATCCTCAAGTGTCCAATGCTAGGGTAGGTTCCAAACCATAACTTATGAGGATGTTGGGGTTTAGATTTGCATGGAATCTGATTAAGTATATATATTATAGTCTCTACAACATATATACCTGGAAACTAAGAGGTAATTATGCTAATATTCATCATTGATAAAATCATGTCACACATGATACAATTGCATCTCCCTACAACTCTATTGAGTTTAGGTGCATTAGGAGGATTGAGATAGGAATGATATTCCTTTTTCTAAAAGGTATTCAATGAGTTCATCTAATAGGTACTAACTACCTAGGTTAGATCAAATTCATGTCATCTTACTTCAAACTTTGGTTCTAAATCAAATTGTAAAATCTTTGAACATTTTAGAAGTTTCTAATATGAAGGAAAGAAATCTCATATCACAAAAATCATCAATTGATATCACATATCACTAATGTTTATTATGATATAGATGATCCCCATAAATCAATATGTATGAGATCTTGAATACCTTGACTTCTAACACCATTCCCAGAGAAGTGTGCATTAGACATATTTTACTTTGAATACAATATTTACAATTAAGTAAGATTTGAAATTTCAGACACTATAAAGTCTCATATCTTACTTGTCTATTGATCTCATCAATAGACTTTTGTATAAGGCTTGATGCCATATCATTGTTAAAAGGTTTTCATCCTCATATTAATCTTTTAAGGTTTAATTTTTAGTATTTAGAAATATTAAGAACTATTCATTAATTTTAAAATTTAGTAGAGTCCTCTAAATGTTAGATTACTGTCTTAAATATATCCATCATAACTCTTTATGATAGTTCTATTATAGAATACATGTTCATTTCCAACATTTAGAAATAAACAATGAATGTATTCTAATATCTAGGTCATATAGACATTCTCTAAGACTAAGGGCTCTTGCACTGAAACTATGAAGTCTATCTATCCAATAGAGATTGTTTCAACGATTGCATTAATATTCATGTCGATGACCATTAAACCAAAAGATCAAATTTTCCAGCCTTCGTAAAAAATATGCAATCAATTGCAAATGTCATTAGAAGAATGAGATACAATCATTAGACTTTGATCTTATCTAATAAGTAAGTCAATTTCAATGATGTTATGTAGATGTAGATTATTCGGATGCACTATCTAAGTCCTTCTCTAAGGATCCTTAGTAAACTTGATAGTCATACTATCAATACATGATCTTCTTGCAGTATTGGCATTCATACAACTCTTTGGATGTAATATAGAAGTCATAAAAGTACAATCAACTCTTTGACTTTCCGTCTTACTTGGGTCAGACCCATGCTTCCACTGCGCTCCCTTCATTTATAAGAAATTATTGCTTAAGACTAAGGATCTCTTATGTTGATCTCGAAGGAATAAAATATAAGAGTATTTCAACATTTATATATGCTTCATTTAATTCATACAATATTAATATTATGAAGCTTCATGAAAGAATAGAGTATAGATAGTAGAATGATGACACTTATTATATCTACATCCATCTTAACTATTAAAGACTTTGGTTCAGGTAGGCACTCAAACATTTTAAGTACATCATCTCTTATCGAGCCACCATCCTGCATAATGCGGTGAATCTCATCATTAATGATAAAATGTCGAGAGCACATATGTATGCCAAAACATCTTCTTAAATTTTATAAGGATTATTTGACATTTATGATCATCATCGACATGATACTTCCAAAGCACACTTGATGAGAGATCAAGATTATAGAGACACACAAACCCTAGATTGTTGTCTTATTGTCTATTTAATTGTCATTCCTCATTATAATAAGGAAACTTACATATAACAACTGCATACATTATGTGTCCAACTATAGTACAATATCTTGACCATGAATTAAATTCATGAGAATTTGCTGTTTATTATTGCATATAGTATTGAGTAGGTTTAATGAGGATTATCTGAAATAAGATATTTGCATAAATACATATTTTGCTTTGATTTAGGATTTTTATATCAAAGTTGTTTTGTCTTGTCAACACTGAAAGGTCATTCCCTTAATCACTTTCAATGTGAGAGATATATTTACCATTATACCTCACTTAAGATCTAGGAACTCCTTTCTTACCTTCGTTACATCCCCATAATATGAGAAACCTTAACTCGGACAAAAAGAAGCAGGAACTCATTCTTCCTTGCAAGTCCAACTTGCATTTCCCAATTTGTCTTTAACACCGGGGCCTACCACCCCTAAGGCGATGTTGACCCCTCGTTAATTGACCAATCGTCAACAGGAATAGCACTCTCTATACGCAATCCAATATCTCCCTAATAATATGAGGAATCGATAAAGGGATCACTACGCATACGACCTTACTCTTTCAAGAAGCAAAGATCCCGATCCAGATGCACTCGTGTTGGAGCTATCACTTTGGATAGGCATCTCCTACATAAAATCCCTAACAATGGAACCCTTTGCCTTGATGGAAGATCATGGATGTCACTTATGTGATCCACCACATCATGTTCAAATTCTAATTAATTATTAAGAATCATATTCACGTAATTAATTCTTCCTAGGGAATTACAACTCTTTTTATAATAGATTGTATAATTGGATCTAATTAAAATAATCATATTAAATCAATTATCATTCCAATCAATCAACCAGCAAACAATTTTTATTATTACTTGAAGGATGGTATAATCCCAAAATGCGTATCATTCAAATTTTAATAATTATATAAATACATCATGATTTCTTCAAGCATTATCCTTTCATTACCCGTTGTCATGGCTAGTATAGACAGGAGTGGGATAGACCGCTCAAGGAGCAACCTGCTACCCCAACGTTCCCCGACAAGACACCATATCCGCCTCAGGTCAGGATAATGTGAATTGATCATTTTGTATTTGAGATGATAATCGATCTTTCAACCGAATATATCATATATAATATTCATCAAAACCTTTTTTATAATATTATAAGGAAATTTGGTAAACAAATTCTAATTTAACAATGTTTGTTGGGATTGATATAACCATTGTGATCTAGATCATATCTAATCAATTTTGTTTAAGGCTATGTCATTTAAGGAAATAATCATATTTAAATATTTCACAAAATATTTATCAACATTTTTTGTTAGAAAATTAATAATTAATTTTCTGCTAATTGATTAAATGACAATCATAAGGTTCTTGAATTGGAAAAAAATTTTCAGCAGTGACCCCTACTTGTTAAAAATAGAATATCTCAATCAATTTAAATTCAAATCATGCAAATTAAGTTTCTTTGATTGCAAATTTGATTTTTAAAAGAATTCAAGTGTTGTTCACACATTTCTAGGCATTTTGAAACAATAATTAACTAAAAGCACTGAATACATGTTCACTAAAAAGATCATAACTTGAGAAAACAGATTCCAAATCACATGAACTCAAGTCTCACAGGTTCCTTATTTGATGAAGAATATTATTCAAGTGATAATTTCGAGTTTAAACATTTAAACAGGGTGAAAATATCACACAAAATAAGGTTGCATGAACAAATTACGATGAAGTTCGCACAACAAAAAATGCCCAAGTCATCTTCAATTTAAGGAACATATCCTAAACCTCTAACCTGTCATAGATACAACTTGAAGGATATGGGGAAATCCTTAAGTGCATCATGGAAGTGTGAGGATCGCATCGTAGGCGATCAGGTGCAATTAGTTGGACTAATTACTCGGGGTAATGGAGTTTTAGAAAATTTTGAACGATTAAACCAAATGATCCAAGAACACTTATCATATCGTTTCACCTAAACCACAAAAAAGTATTAGGTTTACCTTTTAAAGCGTAGTTGTGATCGAGTCTATAAACGAAGGGACCTCCTGTCTCAAGTCTGATCCAACAGAGGAGACACTTGTGAGCACGTTGATGAAACACATGCTCTTTGCAATCCATGTTGATGATCCAAGAGACGAATCTCCTGATCTCGTCTCACAAGATCTGACATATTCTTCATGAGCAAGGTACACAGAAGAAGATGGAAATCTACGAGCAAACGATCCGGCATCATAACAGTGATGCAGCGGTGATGGCAGCTCTCTCTAGGTCTCCATGGTGGATGGACACAATGAGAAAGAGAGAGAGAGAGACTTGGTGTGTAGAAAGAGAGAGAGGGAGAGAGCATATTTCTGTTGTCTTGTGAAGATCTAGGGTTGTCTCTTCTTATATAATATTTTGGGAGTCCATAGATTCACGGGTTCACATTGATTTGTGTTTCTTTTAATGGCCATGATTTTATTGTAAAAAACAACAACAATTAATTAAATTAAATTAAATATATATTGAATAATAATCAATATAATTTAATTTCAATTAAATCAATTATCAATGGAGATAATAGGAAGGAGGCTATCTGCCTCCCATAAATAGGGGGACAACCACCCATTCCTAATAGGTGTTGGTGGCTGTCCAGCCTTCCATTAAGGAAGGTTGCTATCTCCTCATAATCCTTGAGATTACATTATCCCATGAAAATCTTCGATATTTACAACATCAGTTGTTGTAAATTATTTCATGAAAATAAATCAAATTTATTTTTGTGAACATTGCAATCATCTCATTGGATATTTGTGAATCACATTCATAATCCAAAATAAAATGTAAATTACATTTTCATATATATATCCAATGTGGATCCAATTCACATCAACATTTAAATTGTAAATGTTATTTACAAACAACTCTCTCTTATATATTATAAATCACATTTATAATATATATGAACTATATGGATAGTGCTATTCATATTATTCATATTCTTGATAATTAGGTCATATTTAATTATCTAAGATATCAAATCTCATGTACTAAAAAAATATGAATCTCATTCACATTATTCATGATAATTAAATCACATTTAATTGTCCATTTCTCAGTGCCCAAATAATATGAATCACATTCATATTATTCACATTTAATTATCCATTTTGCTCAATGGTAAGATTTAATATCAACAACGAAATTATTCTTGAACTCTTTCAAGAATAATGTGCTTTCTCTGTGGATACTTGGAGATAAGGACATGGCGATTGTAATTTCCATGTATAGTGACTTGGATATTGAGATCATATCTCAAATAGAGATCTTGCAATGTTTGATTAACTCAAAATCATAAATCTAATCTTTTCATTGCATCTGAATCACAATCAGATTACTGTCCAACATTTGGACCAAGATCATAGTACTTCTCTGTTGAGAGGAGTCACTAAAATCCAAACTTGTTTCACCACTCTCTAGGAATGGAAGCGTCATGATTATACAATCATTTATGACCACATCACCCCCAGGTAATCCTAATACCCGTACATCCTGTATAGTGGAAGACCTAGAATAAACCCGAAGTTTTAGATCTCATTGAGATTGTTTTCTTCTTTAGACCCGTACGTCCAGCCCATGCATATGCATTCACCAGGTAACCTTAGTTTTCAAGTTCTCCTTCGATTTATAGCACATCACTTTCACCCTTCGATCATCACGATCGGAGATCAGCCACCTTCTTCTCCTCAATTCCCTATTTAAATCACATCCATGTTCTTTCTTTTATTTGACATCAAGTCCGCCTTCCAAGGATAGGCGTGGGCCAGGCTAGGCTAGGCCCTGAAGGGCCCAGGCCCAAGCCCATCTAAATATTTCGGGCTTTGGACCGGGCTTAGGCCCGCAAATCTTGTGATTTTTTGGCCCAAGCCTGGGCCCGACCCATTTCCTTTGGGTCGAGCTTGGGCCGGGTCGGCCCAACTCTCACATGCGTATAATTAGATAAGTAATCTTTTGAGCCAGGTTAATGTTATAAGGAAGCAACTTTTTTAGGTTCCTTCTTATTCTTCAACTTATAAGGAAGCCATTGTCGATAGATGAACATTGCAATGATATATGATTGAACTTTTTATACTAAGAATAGCTTTTCGTAGTTTACTAAATCTCTACAAGTGTAATCAAAGTCAAACTTCTCTACGATGATATTTTACCCTCGTCTAGTTATAATTTTAAAGTATCTCCATAGAAGAGTGGAAAGATTTGAAAAACTTCTCTATAATGAAATATAGCATGTTCTTGTTGGAATGAACAGGTTTGACAGAAAATAAAAAAAGGTAATAAGAAGAAATTGACCTGTATTAGTTGTAGGAAGAGATTCATTTAAAAGAAATCACAGAGATTATGCACGACATCCATCTGCGAGAATTGCATATCCAAGATTTTTGTTTTAAAAAATAGAATTGAATAGCAAGAATCTTTAAATAAACATGTATAACATTTACCTACAAGATAGAGTTGTAGATCTGACATTTTTTCCAGCTCTTTTTGGAAGCATGATAACCGCATCACCTCTATTCATGTACAACAACAAGCCTGCAAGCATCTTTCATTCAACAAAAAAAATCCAATACAACATAAAGTACTTTGCTTAATGAAAAGATATCAATATAATTAAGATATGTCAACATGTTTAAGATAACTAACATCTTAAAACAACAAAACATATAAAAAAAAGAACACCAAGGGTTTATAGAATGTCTGCCAAAGGCTACAAAAATATAACATGGTTCAACTTTCAAAGTTTTTGTGAAAAGTATATTTAAAAGTACACACAACATAATTGTCAAATGACTAAAAATAGTTGTATTGCTCCCATGAAGTAGTAGATCTTTCACAAGCAGTCAAAGGACATGGAGGTGTAATGGTAATGTCCCATTGCATCTTTTTTCAAGTATTGTTCATACACCAAAGAATCAAATTATATTACTAATATAAAGAAAATCCACATATGCTGGAAAATGTAGACAAAGAATATAATTGGTTTGTGGCCTACCTCACTGGCTAATTCAAGAGACTTTTAAATTGTGGATTATTATGCTTTGTAGCCTCTGCGATCTACAAAGAAGGTTAAATGTAAGTTAGGTATAAGACTAAGATTAAGAGCATTTGTAATTAATTTTTTAAACTTACCAAGTTGGTTGTCATTCTCCTCCATCTCTTCCTCTTCATCTTCATCCTCAGAAATGGAAACCCTCTGCTCGTCCTCATTAATCCAATCCCCAGTACAAACCGATGCCTCTAACATTGTTGGATGAAGTCTACTTCGATACGAATCTACAACTCGACCCCCAGTACTAAATGCACTTTCAGAAGCAACGGTGGAAACATGAATCGTCAGAATATCTCGTGCCATGATGGATAAGACTCGATACTTGTTAGAGTTCACATCCTGCCATTTCAAAACTTCAAACTTCTGATCATCTTCATTGTCTGCAGAATTATCTTGTAAATACATTTCAATCTCAGAGTTTCCAGCTTCAGAGGAACTGGCTTCTTTTTTTCTTGAAGAATTTGCTTCGAGTATCTTCCTTCCTCTTTGAGAGGCACATGTCTTCCGAGTCAACGCCACGAGATGCAAAGGCCTGTGTAGGAAATTCTAACTTGTATTTCTGACAGTATTCATCAAAGATTTTGCAAAAGGTATTTTGGACACGTTTGACGTATTCTTCAACGTCAACCTCGGGATAAAGTTCTGAATAAGAAAATTTGAGGAACTCAAGCTTGTAACGAGAATCTAAAGCTGTTTCAATCGCCAACGGAAGCATGGCATCTTTTTCTCTCCAATACTTATCGAACTTGGCAAACATTTTCACACCCATACCCTTAATAGAGGAGTCCTCATGCCTCATGAGAGATTGCAAATCCTTCTCTAAATCAAAAAGCAAAGCAAAAAACAAGTTCACAGTTGAGTACTTCTGTCTTGAAAAAACCTTTGTTGCAGCATAAAAATTCTCCAAAATTCCACAAATCATCTCAACTTTTTTCCACTCCCCTGTAGATGGTACATCGGTCAATTGAAAATCACGGGCCTTCAAGCGATTAAAGACTTTTTGATATAAAATAGCATATTCAAGCATCAAAAAGGTAGAATTCCACCATGTGCTTACATCCAATATCAATCCTTTTATCATTTGAATACGCTCCTGATGAGCAATTTCAACAAAATCCTAAAATCTCCTGGTGGAGTACTTAACATATTTCACAAGATTCCGGATTTTTTGAGTTGTATCCTTAATTTCAGACAATCCATCTTGGACAATAAGATTTAAAATGTGTGCCCAACAACGCACATGAAAAAAATTTACCATCCAATAACAAAGCACCCCTTGTAGAAAAATGATCGGTGAGGTTACGTACAACAACATCGTTCGTGGATGCATTATCAACGATTATCGTGCACAAGTTATGAATGTTCCATTCACTCAGACGGTTGACAGTCATATCAGCAATGTTCTCGCTTGTGTGACGTGAACGAAGGACACAAAAGCGAATGATCTTTTTATTCAACTTCCACATATTATCAATAAAATGCGTCGTGATAGATATGTACCCCAAATTCTGATTTGACGTCCACATGTCTGTTGTAATGGAAATTCTACCTGTTGATTTCAACAAACCCATCAATCTCTCCTTCTCCACTTCATACAATTTCAGACAATCCCTTTTTATGGTATACCTTGAGACAACCTTATACCTAGGTTGCAAATTGGAGATAAAAGTTTGAAATTTAGGGTTATCTGCAATACGGAAGGGTAGTTCACTGGACACAATCCATCTGGTAAAGTCATCCCTGCTCCGCTCTTGATCAAATTTCCATGTTGCAATCACGCTATCTTGTGAAAGCTTACTAAATTTCAGAAGGCTCCGAGACTTCGATTGTTTGTTGTAAAAGGGACAAACGATATTTAATTATCGATCAAGGTGACTAGTCCCACCTTTCGTACCACAAGTGAGATGTGTTTTGCAATAATTACATCTGCACATCTCTTTCCCATCAACAATTCCAACTCTTGTCATATGTTCCCAAACCCATGATTTGAATTGTCTTTCTCGCTTCTGTGAAACAGGCATATCGGTTTCTACATCTTGTTCACTCTGAGTAGTAGGATGTGGATTTGTGGATTGCTCATGTGGTCGTGCTTTTGACATCTAAATATATTAAATAGACTATTACTTTAAATGATATCTGAAATCAATAATATTCTACTGATTATTCAAATATTTGTTTACAATCATAAACAATAGCATTCTAGTGACAAAACAATGACATAAATCCATCACATATTTAAATTTAATTCTACAACAACTATATACCTTGAGTGGTTAGGCTGCAGTATCGTGGGGAGTGGGCTCCTGAAGCCTCTACAACACCGCTAAGGATTGGGATGCCAATTAGCCTGCGGATCATAGAATGATCTAATGGGTTACAAAACAAGATAATAGCTAATTATCTATGACTATGATATGCATGCTAAGCACAATAAAGATATCTCACATCTTTTTACTGTAATATACCTTAGCAGATGCTGCAATTAGAAATGTGTTGTCGTGGCACGTGGGGGAATCGGCTCCTCAAGTCGAGGAGGGATGCAGTGCATATCCGTAGGCCGTAGACGATATTGCGGGTAGGCGCGAGGTGGGAGGAGGCTAAGGGGGGGGGATCAAAGGCATGGTCGTTGAGGAGGCCTTTAACACCGACCTTATCTCACAAACGGAGGGGGGATTGAAGGCGTGAAGGGGGATCGCGGACTCACAGGAGGGGGATCGTGGCTGTTGTGGGCGGAGCGCCAGAGCCTTGGAGTTGGAGGAGCACGAGGGAGAGGGAGGTCGTCGATGCTGTGGGCGGAGCCTTGGAGTTGGAGGAGCACAAGGGAGCGACGAGCGCGGGCTCTGGTAGGGAGAGGGAGGCCGGAGCGGCGCTACTTGCGAATCACAATTGAGGGATAACTGGGTTAGGGCAAAAGGGCTAGCTGAGTAAGGGGAGGGGCCTTGGGCCAGGCTACTCGGGCCAACATCGGGCCAAATCTCGGGCCAATTCTCGGGTCGGGCCTCGGGCCAATTCTCGTGCTAATAAACGAGCCGGGCCTCGGACCAAGTCGGGTTGGGCCGACCCAGGCCCGAGCTCGGCCCAAACTAATTTTGGGCCGAGATTTTAGGCCCAGGCCCGGCCCATTGCTCTATTGGGCTTGGGCCGGACTGAGTTTTTTGGGCCGGGCTATAGGCTGGGTCGGGCCGACCCAGCCCAATGTCCATCCCTACCGCCTTCCATTATCATCATCATCTACATTCTCAATTGTGCTCATCGTCTGCCTTAAACACTTGGAGGTGATCCGATCAAGGAGTTCACACCTATTGATTGAGGATATAGAGTCTCATCAGTAGAGAAGCACCTGTAAGATTATTCATCAAGAGTTCGAAACCGATCGAGAATCTGAATATCACATAATCTGGCGCCATTTTTCAGCATCTACAGGTAAAAATATTTGAATCGCATAGTTTGGAGTAATGTTTCTATTGTTGTCATTTGCAGGTATACAAATCAACCACGATAAGATTTTGGCATGAATTGAATCAACGGAAGCATCCTCACTCTAGAGCGTCAAACAATCGTGAAAATCCTTGAAGCATCGGAGACGAAGCATCACACCATAATTCGACACCGCCTGGAGATCTGATTATCATCAAAGCGGCGCGACACGAACAAGATCCAATCGCAACTGATCAGATTTATCTGAATACAGCCGCCTGGAGATCCACATCTGATCGAGTAATCTGAAGTCCACCACGCCGACTCTTCGATTTCTGTCCATCTGACGATCGCCGCGATCAGCAACAATAAATCGCAACCATTTCAGATCCACCCAGATTCTCCACTCCATGAGGTACACCGCCCGCTCCAGGAGATATTTAGGGAAGAACAACATATCTTCCAAGATTACACATCAGCCCTTCGATCATCCGCAGATCAACGCCCTCCAACCCGCCACATGCCAGCTCTAGAGTAATAAGGCCCACCACTTAAGTGTGCACGTGACCAGCACGTACAAGGGGAGAATGCTTAGGTTAAATTTCTGCTTAGTCCTTGACTCTTTGCAATACTACAAATAGATCCTAAGCTGCTTGGTTACATGTGATCTGCATGTCCTTTGTGTGAATTTTGCATTAATATACCGGCATTATTTCATTGTAATCATTTGCTTAAAAACTTTGTATAAATTACATATCAGTCCCTGTTTGATTGCATTTGATTTTCTTGTTTATATTGCTTGGATGAAATAAATTTATTTCTTTAAAAAATCAACAAAAAATTGTATTATCTCCTGCTTAGTTGTTCTATCGGTAATAATTTTTTTAAAAAATTTACTTTAATTTCTTATTTTTAAAATACAAAAACACCTCTATTTTCATCGTTTCACTTTATAAAAATCATAAAAATTCGAAAAATAAATTAAAAATTCTAAAAATATTCTTGCAAGTGTGTTTTGATTTGTTTTGTATTTTTAGAAAATTTTTGTTTGAAAGTTTATTAAAAAACAAAAAATATAAATTAAAGAAAACACTTAAAAATCATATAAAATTATAAAATAAAATCAGAAAAAATACATTTTGGTATTGTTTGAAATCTAAATAAAAACTTTGCTAGCTAATATTAGTTTCCAGAATTTTTAATTTGTTTTTATATTTTAAAAACCCAAAACAATTGCGAGATTTTACTGTTTGCATTGTTTCCTATTTTTATTAAATTGAACATCCTAAAAAATCTAAAAATTCTTGGAAATCGCAAAAAATAGTAAAAAATTATCAAAAAAATATTTCTATTTGAATTTTCTGGACATTTTTTCCATATTTGAAAAATACAAAAAGAGTGCTTGTATGTCTTTATTCCACTTTCTTTTATTTGCTTTGTATGAAAATTTAATAATATAAAAATTTGTAAAATTAAAAATCATTAAAAATCCAAAATCAAATAATCATAAAATTTATAAATATTAAAATCTATAAATATAAAAAGATACACAATCCATAAAAATACCATATGTAGAAAAAGAAAAAGATCTCATTGATTTATTTTTTTGTAGAAATTTAAAACCCTCGCTTAATAATTGTTGCCTCCTTGTGTTCGACCTTGGGAGATATACTTTGTTAAGAACTAAATAGCAAATCCATTTTATTCTCTTTTTTTTATTAAAATAAAATTGTTTGATTAAATTTATCTTTATTTTGTTACAATGAAACTTGTAATTTAATGATTAAAACCCCTAAGAAACTGGTTCATTATGGCTCAACATGGGTTGGATCCTTTCTATCATAAAAAATTCTTGAGGGAGCTCTCATTATCATCCCTGATGGTCGGTGATCGGTCATCATCGCTCGATGGAACTCTTTTAAGGGTTGTTAGAGTTAGGGCATGAGAGGCGGGATTGGTGGCGATCGTGGGTGAGCAAGTGGGATCGTGTGGGGCTTGTAGAGGATGTCGTAGTGGAGTAGGGCTCGATTGTCAAGGGTGGTTGGTGACGGAGGAGCGAGAGCTGGGGTGACAGTTGTGTGCATTGTGAGGGGAGCAGTTGCAGATGGGGGAATCAGAGGTGGGAGACGAATTCTCCACCGCCTGATCCTCCCTTGATCGAAGCGATGAATATGGTTCCACAAGGGGGCTCCAGGAGCTGCCACGTGGCAAGAGAAAATAATATTGATAAAAAAATAATAAATAACTAATTATAAATAAAGTAAAATAAATAAAAAAGAAATAAAATAAAATAAAAAGGGGGTTATATATTGTGGCTCCAAGAGTTGCCACGTGCAGCTTCCAGAAAATTTGGATAACAAAATAAAAGAAAATTCGATAAAAAATAGAAATAAGGTAAAATATAAAAGATATATTCAAGAAAGTTGTTCATCTCGACGAGATCTACATCTTTTGTGCAAGGACCAAAACCAAAAAAGATCATCTATATAAAAAGTATTTTTGATGGAATTCACTGGATATAAAATACCTATATTTTTGTATTTTGCAAAATTTTTTATCATTATAAATAAGGTAAAAATGAAAATAAAACTAAATTAAATATAAAATAATTATTTAAACATTAACCTAAAATATATAAATTTTTAATAATTAATAAAATAAAGAAATAAAATAAGAGGGACATATATAAAAACTTTATGTACATATTCAGATTGATTTATATTATTTGATTTTTGCTTCGATTTTTATTTTTATTTTTACATACTTTATGATAACAATAATCAAAAAAATAAATGAAAAAGAAATAAATCAAAAAGACTTAGTTTTTCACATAAAATAATAAAGTCAAAATAGTTAGTATGTACAATATACAATGAGGTCCCAAAACCCAAGTTTCACATATGAACTCTAATTATTTTGAATTTGATCTTGTTTTGCAGATAATTGAATGTATATTAATTTGAAAGTGAGTAGGGTCCATAAGAGATTGTGTGAGGGAGATATTAACATTTATAGCTTTTTTATCTCCCAACGAGGGTTCAGGTTTTATTCGGCAAATATACAAGTTAGCTTTTTTTGATATTTTTCCTTTATTAGTGTTAGTAATATGTACATAGTAAAGTTAGTTTTATTTTATTTTGAATTAATAGAAAATAAATAAAATATGGGAAATTGTGGTAATATACATGTGAGAATGTACAAGAGAAGTTGGGCATTTTTTAATGCAATTTTGAATGCTAAAATACGAATATTATTTACACATGCATGAATGATAATAATGCCATATAGATGATTAAATAAATTAATTATTTGGGAACAGAGTTCTATTTCCATCTTTGGGAGTGATAATCATAGATTCATCACACAGTCTTACTTATTTTAAATAAAATTGTTTTCAACACAAAACATGTGCATAATATTCATATAAATACAAAAATATTAGCACATAGATGCATCATATGAATGGCACACATATATGAAAAAGTTGCAAACAAAACATCAAAGATCCATATCTTCTCCATATGAACTCCAAATTGACCAAACTTACATTTATTATACTTTAAATTAAATTATATATCTAATGAAGGTAATTTCATTAAAATTGGAGTTAAGAAACAAAATTTGGCTTTCGAGGACCCATTTTGTATTTTATCTATATTTTTTTATTCATTTAATTCGTACTTTATATTTTCATTCTTTTTATATAGTTTAGAATACTTGTAAATATTATTTATATCATATTAAAAACATAAACATAAAAAGAAACTATTAAAATACATTAGACCAAATAAAGTAATAATATACATAGGTATACTATACCTATAATGTATATATACACATTTATTTAATTACACAAATAAACTCAGAAAAATAAAGTAAAATATCTAAATGCATAATTAAATATATCATAATTATATAAATTACATACACAAAATAATAAAATATAGAATACAAAAAATCAAATACATTATATATGGGTATTTATACCTATAATTATACTTGCAAAAATTAACATGTAATAAATGGTTCAATATATAAATAAAAATCAGTTTAAATAATACATAAAATAAGGAACAACTTTCACGTTTTGAGAAAAATAATAAAATCATTCACTATTTTATTTCTCTTTCATTTCTATTTTTACTTCTGGTTTGTCTTGTAGCATCTTACGTGGAGTAATGGGAGACAAGTCTGAGTTGACTCTAGTCAACTCCATGGTCTCCCTAGGCATGCGGCTGTCATATGCTGACCTTGCTCCTTCTCCCTATTTTAGATCACTGTACATTAAATGAACCGCCTCTTTTATTTTATGAAATTTTCTTCTCGATCATTGATCTCCCATGGCAGGCCAAATCCGTGGTCAATCTCGCATCAATTTGGACAGAAACCCTATCTGTCAAGTCTAGCCATCAATTCTATAAAGTAAACCTCCGAGCTTCAATTCGAAACTAATCCCTCTTGATCAAGTTTTGACCCCTTAGATCGAAGCTTGGAGTGTTCCTCTGTAACAAGGGGTGATACCCATTGGTTCATGACGAGGAGGAAGGCGTCTCGAGGTGATTCATCCCTTCATCGAAGCTCTTCCATGCGATCTCTGTTCCCGACCACATCAAACAGGTGAGATGCTTTTTCTTTCATGTTTTCGATTCCTATCAATAGTAGTAGAGTAACTTAGCATTTTATTTCATTTGATTTCATTGTTTAAATCCTAAAATCTAAGAATTGTAGTTCGTTGGAACTCCAGGCTCTGGCCTCTATTCAATGTGACCAGGCCATCCTCCGATCTGTCTGACCACCTCCACACTTTCACCTTTTCATCTTCTTTTGCCTCAACTTGTTTCCACCCCAAATCTTGCTCAGATCTAGGAGATCAACACCTCCCCTCTACCTATCATCGGAGCTGCTCCACCACAATTCATCATCACCTATTTTGCTTCAAATCAGTCTGGGAGCATCCGTGTTGTGTTTGCAAACTAAATGTGTAGATCCTAGAGATTGAAGATCCATTTAGGGTCGATTTTATCCAGTAGAATATCTCAAAAGTGCTTTGACTTCTCAGCACTACCTAGACCCCATTGATCAGTTCTAGAGATCTTTGAGCACACCATCAGGTGAGGAGGATCTTTAGATCTATTTTGAGCCCACTAGGAGCTTCCCAAGAGGTAAGATGACATAGATATCCTTGATCGAGGAGGCCAAGCACGACCTTCTTCCATGTTCTTCTAGCGAAGCAGCAACCACCTGATTGCCTCGCCGATCCAATTCTGATCTCCACCGTTGGATTAGCCCATGTGCTAGTCATTCGATGAAGAGCTAGATCTGGTCCACATCCTCCATCTTTGAAGGGGTATAAGTCGTCCGCTGCATGCCATGTGGATAAGTGGTGCTCGATCCACCATTGGATCACACGCCTCTTTGTGTATTTTATGGAAATTTCCCCACCTTTTATATTTTATGTGAGTCCATAAACGTTCATTTGTAGTTTAAATATTTCTATATTATTTTCACTAAAGACCTCAGACTTCTGATATTTGCACTTTAGTCCATTCTACATCACCTCGCGTGCCTATACGGATGAGGGGGCTAGAAATATTACGTGGATATCCATGTAGGTTTGTGTATTCATTTTTAGTCTCAAACTTTGAAGATTAGTGTTATAGTTGTGGTTAATTTGCATAGTGGGCCCTATTATTCGGTATTATTGCTTTTATACCCATGCTGGTATAGATAATGGTTTTAAAATATGGAAATATTGCATGTTTGACCTTGGATTCTCATAAAGTGTTATTAAATTCTTTGAAACTTTTAAAAAATTGCATATAGGTCCATGTATTGCATATTTAATCTTGTGTCTATCTTTTAATTATTAAAAATAACAATTTGCGAACCAGATTAAATCACACAAATTTTCATAAGGCAATTAAAACTATTTTCTTATTTATAAAATATAAAAACATAACATTTTCTTCTATTTAACATTTAAAAATTCATAAAAATTAAAATGTCTTAAAAATCCAAAAGTTTCCCGTTTGTTTATTTAGCCATATTTGATTTTTTGATCAAGTATTTTTACAAAAATCATTAATAACTGCTAAAAGTTGAAAAACATAGAAAAACTCATAAAAAATTATAAAAATCTATAGAAAATCCTAAAAATATTTTCTAAGTTTTTAAATTTTCCTATAACATGCTCAATCTGATTTGATATATATTTATAAAGCCCATTTCATGGTCCCTGATTTACTATTTTTGTTCATTTTGTGTATTCCTTTATTAAAAATCCGTTAAAAATTCTCAGTAATTATCCAAAAATTACCCAAAACATAGGAAAATTATAAAATCCAGTAATATTTTCTTTTTAAAATTTTGAGTTTATTTATTACATTGGAAAAATAAAAAGCATCTCTTTCCTATTCCTTTTATATATAGTATATATTATCTATATTGATCTAGTATTTTATTTTTTAAAATAAAAATTAAAAAAATACATAATTAAAAACAAAAATTATAATAATCAAACCCATAAAAATTTAAAATAAAAAACCTTAAAAAACCTTAGTTGTTTATTCAATTTTGTTGCTCTACCTCGTGTGCTCATTTATTGTTCGACCCCTACTGCTTGCATACTATACACACTCTTTGTAGGGTATAATAAAATTTAGATCACCTACATTAATTAATTAATTATTATTGTAGTTTAATTGTTTATTGATTCACTCGAATTGTGTTCTGAGAGCTAAGAGAAGCACTGATACATCGATTGTTGGATCCAACTTGTCAAACATCGTAGGACCTCCAAGAGCAGATGTTAATGTTGGACATGCAAGCCCACGACGAGCGATTATGCAATATATGTTATTGCAATATCATTCTTTGATCTGAAATGAAGAATAACTAATTTGCGTAATAGGTCCCTTAGTACAATTAGGGTTATGTACCATGGCCATTTTAATGATCATATAGTTGTTGATTCAATTGTTGAAACATAAAGGTTGGTACTTGGATGAGTAGCTAAAGAGTTAGATCGAGAATTCATCAAGCATCGTCAAACGATTATTAAGAGAGGATCTCAGTCCGAGAAGAAGATGGCAATCTTTTCTCTAAAGGCGGATATCTGACTGACCTCTTGATGCATGTCCTCTGCATAGGAATAGAGATTTAGAGGTGTCAGATTAGTTAGGTCAAAGAGTTGACTCAACGAGACCAAGATAACCAAAGACCTATGTTGTATGCTGTCACGATATGGGCACGCATCCTCTGACTGGAGACTGATGTGTTACTATATGTCTGAGTATGTACATTTGGTAGACCAATAAGTTGATGAACTAATCAAGATCTATACACCAGCGTGTTGGTGTGCATATAAGGGCATATATGTAACAAGATCTCTAAAAGGAATAATACATGTTCATTTACTAAACTGGATGACATGATCTTACTCATGAGATATTGGAAAGAATCAAATTCTATGTACGGTCGTCTCGCTTTGGAAGCTTGACTGAATTTGTAAAGGTTGATATATGCTTTTAGAAAGTATATGATCAACACTTAAGTATGATATATGCTTTTTGAAAGTATATGATCGATATTGACTCCCAATGATCAAATGATAAACTTAATGATAAAACCCTGAAGGAGACAATCTAAATAGATCTAAAACTTCGAGTTTATATTATGGGTCTTCTAGTATACAAGATGTATGGGTATTAGGAGTACCTGAGGGAGATGTGATCATAAACTATTGTATAAGCATGACTTTCCATTCCTAGGGAGTGATGAAACGAGTTTGGATTTAGTAACTCCTCTAAATAGAGAAGTGATTTGATCTTGGTCCAAATGTTAGACATTGATATGAATGTGATTCAGAAGTAATGAGAAGATTAGATTTGCGGTCATGATTTAATCAAGCATCTATGAGGGGTCCGCAAGATCTGGATTTGAGATGTGATCTCAATATCCAAGTCACTATATGTGGAACAATACAATCGCCATGTCCTTATCTCCAAGTATCTGTGGAGAAAGCGTATTATTCTTGAAAGAGATCAAGAACAAGTTTATTGTTGAATTATATCTAAGCATTGAGAAATGGATAATAAAATATGATTTAATTATCATGAATAATGTTAATTTGATTCATATTAGTTGAATGCATGAGAATGATGATACAATATAATTAAATGTGATTTAATTATTAAGGATATGAATAATGTAGATATCACTATCCAATTAATCATATATATTTTATAAATGTGATTTATAATGTGTTAGAGAGAGACTATTGTGATTCATATTTGCTGAATAATTATTGATGTGTATTGGATTCACATTGGATATTAGTTGAAAATATAATTTACTTTTTTTGGGTGTGAATGTGATTTAGATATTTCCAATGGTATAAAATTCACAAGGTAATTATGAATTATTTTTGTCAAATAATTTACAACAAGTATTGTTGTAAATCTTGAAGATTTCATGAGATAAGGTAATCTCATGAGATAATAAGGAGATTGCCACCTTCCATCCTAAGATGGTGGATGACCACCAACTTCCATTAGGAGTGGGTGGCCATCCCCCCCTTTTTAGGGATGAGGGCAATCTCCTCCACTTTATCTCCAATATTAGTTAATTTAATTTGGAATTAATTTATATTGATTTATCAATATATTTTAATTTAAACTAAGTTAATTGTTATGTTTTTGACAACAAAATCATAGCTATTGAAAGAAACACAAACCAATCTCATCCATTGATTTTGTGTTGTCCATGGATTGAGATCCATGGAGTACAAAAACCCTATATAAGAAGAGCAAACCCTTGCTCTTTAGGTTACAACTTCAATAGCTCCCTCCCTCTCTCTCTCTCTCTCAGTCTCACGCCACCTCTCTCTCTCTCTCCCTTGAGTGGCTGTCCACTCCATCCCAAGAGAGAAGGCCGTCGTCATCGTCGCATTACCGTTGTGCTGCCGCTTCGACAACTCTCTGATCTTTGTATTCTTTGGTGCACCTCGCCCATGAAGAAGATGTTTGATCTCATGAGACGAGATCAGGAGATCCATTGCTTTGATGAACGACTTTGATTGTAGAAGCACAAGACTCATCTCCGCGCCCGCAAGTATCTCCTCCGACGGATCAGACTGGAGATAGAAGGTCTCTTCTTTTAGAGACTCAATCGCAACCACGCTTCAAGAGGTAAACCTGATACTTTTTTTTGGTTTAGATGAAATGATCTAAGAAGTGTTCTTGGATCTAGTGGTTTCATCAGAATAAAAATTTTAAATTTCACTGGCTCAAGCAACTAGTACGACTAGTCGCTCATGATCACATACAATACGATCCTCATGCTTTCTGATGTTCTTAACGATTTTCCATATCCTTCAAGTGGTATTAGAGCCAGGTTGGAAGTTTTTGGATATGATCCATAAACCTTGGATGACTTGGGCATTTTTGATTGTGTGATGTTTCATTACATTTCATTCACGTTACCTTATTTAATGCATTTTTTTCGCCCCATTTAAAAGCGTTTAAACATGTAATTATCCAATTGATTTGAGTTTGCATGATTTGATATCCAATTGCTCAAGTTATGATCATTTTAATGAACATGTATCCACTGTTTCGGGGATGACAAAATTTGATGTAATTAAAGAGTTAGTTATGATTTTAAAAATCCTGAAAATGTGTGAATATTATTGGGTTCTTTTGTAAATTAAATTAGCAAACCATGGAAAATTATTTTCCTTGATTTGGATTTAAATTGATTGAGATATGTTAATTTTAAGAAGTAGGGGTCATTGCTGGAAATTACATACTTGATCACGAACCTTGTGATTGTCATTCAATTGATTTAATGAAAATTAATGGTTAATTTTCTGAAATAATTATTGATGAATATTTATAAAATATTTAAGATGATGATTATTTGTTTGAATGACATTGATCATAATCAAATTTGATTAGATATGATCTAGATCACAATTGGTTACATGAACTTTCCAACAAACATTGATGTTTGAATAGGATTGGGGATTGTTTAGCAAATCTCATTATAATATTTTAATTATTATTATATGGTATAACTTTATCTGAAAGACCGATTATCATCTCAAGTACAAAGTGATCAGTTGGTATTATCCGGACATGAGCCGGATATGCTGTCTAGTCGAGGAGCGTTGGGGTAGCAGGTTGCTCCGTGAGCGGTCTGCCCCACTCCCGTCAGTACTGGCTATGATAGTGGATAAAGAAGGGATAATGTTTGAAGGGATCATGATGTAGCTTTCTAATTATTAAAATTCAATAATACATATTTGAGATAATACCATATTTCAAGTAACAATAAAAAAAATATTTGTTGGATATTAATCGGATCATTGATTTAATGTGATTAGATTAATTAGGAACTAATTAAAATTAATAATTCTCTTGGAAGAATTAATCATAATTATGATTCATAATTATTAATTAGAATTTGAACATGATATGGAGGATCACATAAGTGACATCCATGATCTCCCATCAAGGCGAAGGGTTCCGTCGCCAGGGATTATATGTAGGAGATGTCTGTCCCAAATGACAGCTCTTGTATACAAGCGCATCTGAATCGGGCTCTTCGCTTCTCGAAAGAGTAAGGCCGTATGTGTAATGCCCCCAATATCGGGTCCTCAAATAATTGGGGCGATATTGGATTGCGCATAGCGAGTTCTAATCCTATTGATGGTTGGTTCAATTAACTACAAGTCAACATCACCTTTGGTGGGCTCGGGTGTTAAAGAACGAATTGGGAATGCAAGTTGGACTTGTAATGTGGAATGTATTCTCGCTTCTTTTTATCCGAGTTACAAGTTCTCATATTATTGGGATCTGACAAAGATAAGGAAGGAGATCCTGGATCTTGCTTGAGACATGATGGTAAGTATATCTCTTACATTGAAAGTGATTAAGGGAATGAACTTTCAGTGTTGACTAGGCAGGACAACTTTGATATAGAAAATCCTAAATCAAAGTGAAATATGTGTATATATATTTGTTTATTTATTTATGCAAATTTCTTATTTCAGATAATCCTCATTAAACCCACTCAATACTATACTCAATAATGACCAGTAAAATATCATGGATTGAATCCATGATCAAGATATTGTACTTGCAGTTGGACACATAATGTATGTGGTTGCAATGTGAACGTTTCCTCATAATAATGAGTAATGACAATTAATTTGACACTAGGACTACAACCTTAGGGTTTGTATGTCATTAAAGTCATGATCTCTCATCGAGTGTGCTTTGGAAGTATCATGTTGATGATGTTCATATTTGTCAATTAATCCTTATAAAATTCTAAGAAGATGTTTCTGGCATACATATGTGCTCTCGACATTTAATCATGAATGACATGGTTCACTGCATTATACAAAATGGTGGCTCGATAAGAGATGATGTACTAATAAATGGTTGAGTACCTACCTGAACCAAAGTCCTTAAGAGTTAAGATGTATGTAGATATGATGAGTGTCATAATTCTAGTATCTATACTCAAGTCATTCATAAAGCTTCATTATATTCATATTGTATGAATTGAATGAAGCATGTATAAATGTTAAAATACTCTTATATTGAAATCTTTTGAGTTCAACATAAGAGATCCTTTGTCATAAGCAATGGTTGTTTATAGATGAAGAAAACATAGTGGAAGCATGGGTCCGCCCCATGTTAGAAGGAAAGTCAAAGAGTTGACTGTACTTCTGTGACTTCCTTATGACATCCAAAGAGTTGGATGAATGCCAATACGATAATAAGCCGATGTACTAATAGTGTGACTATCTAGACTATCTTGGATACTTAGAGAAGGACCCAGATAGTGCATCGAAATAATCAATATCCACCTATAATCATTGAAATTGACTTTCTTATTTGATAAGATCAAAGTCTGATAATTGTATCTCATTCTTCTAATAACACTTGCAATTGGTTGCATATGTTTTAGAAGACTATAAAATTTGATCATAAGGTCTAATAGTCATCTACATGGATATTGATGCAATTGTTGTAACAATCTCTATAAATAAATAGACTTCATAATTTCAGTGGGAGAGCCCTTAGTCTTAGAGAATGTCTCTATGACCTAGATATTAGAATACACTCAGTGTTTATTTCTAAATGTTGGGAATAAACATGAATTCTGGGATAGACCTATCATAAAGAGTTATGATGGATATATTTCAGATAGTAATCTGACAGCTGGAGGACTCTACTAAATAAAAAAATTAATGAATGGTCCATTAACATTTCTAATACTGAAATTAAACCTCTAAAAGACCAATAGGAGGACGAATATCATTTGACAGTGATCTGGAATCAAACCTTGGACATATGTCTATTGATGAGATGAATAGAATAGTAAGATATTGAACTTTAGATTGCCGGAAGATCCAAAATCTTACATACTTGTTAATATTGTATTCAAAAGTAAAATATCCAATACACCCTTCTTTAGGAACTGTGTTAGATGACAAGATATTCAAGATTTCATACATATTGATGTATGTGGATCATCTATATTATAATAAATATTAATGATATGTGATATCATCAACGATTATTTGTGATATGAGATTTCTTCCCTTCACCTTAGGAAGCTTTGAAATGTTTAAAGATTTCACAATTTTGGTTTAGAACCAAAGTTTGAAAGAAGATAAAATGAGTTTGATCTAACCTAGGTAGAAAGTACCTACTAGATGAATTCAAGGAATACTTTATGGAGATAGCAGTACCATTCCTATCTCACTCCTCCCGATACCTAAACTCAGCAGAGTTTTCAGTAGATACAATTAGATCATGTGTGACATGATTTGATCATGGATTAATTATATCTTATTTTCCAGGTATATATATCTATTAGAGACAACATTATATATATGATTCCATGTAAATCTAAACCCAAACATCGTCATAAGCTATGGTTTGGAACCTAGCCTAGTGTTGGACACTTGAGGATTTATGGTTGTTTAGTCCATAACATTGTCATGGATGCAAGTAAGCTGGAATCTAACACCAGAGAGTGCTACTTCATTAGGAAAATAAAGGACGGTATTGGATACATACTTTATGACCTTGAGATTCTTAAAAGATTTCATCTCTAAGGACATGATTCTTAGAGGATGAGAGTCTTGAGAATCAAGATGAAAATGAAGTGAAGGAACTCATTGAATCTTGAGAAAATAATGAAGCACCTGAAATAGGAAATAAAAGGATAATTAAAGATGAAAGACTCGTACCTCTTCAAATGAGTTTGAGGATGGATTCCATGTATCAGTTAAGTCTGACAATGATCTTACATCATGTGATGAAGCTTCTAAAGATCATGACATGGAAAGATGGATGCTAGCAGTAAAGTCTAAAGTAGACTTCATATACAAGTGTTGTAAATGGACCCTCGAGGATCAACCAATAAGGGTAAAACCTGTTAGGTGTAAATGGATCTTCAAGAAAAAAAGAAGGAACCTGAGGAGAAGGTACAAACCTTCAAATCATGGCTCGTATCCTCAAGATACACATAGAGAGGAAACATCACTTGCAATGAGACTTTCTTTCTAGTGACCATACTTAAACTCATAAGATCATTGCTAACTACAGTTACACAACTTGCCTATGGCATCTTCAAGATGGAAGTCAAGATTGCATTTCTCTATGAATACCTCTCTAAGGATATTCATATGAAGTAACCCAAGGCTTCATGGTAGAGGAAAGCAAGGTATACAAGTTGAAAAACTCCATTTATAGACTTAGATAAACTTCTTGTAGTTGGAACATCAGATTTGATGAAATTATAAAGGTTATGATTTCAGATAGAATCTTGTTAAACGTGTGAAGCTTAGTGGGAGTGCCATTGTGTTCATCGTGCTAAATGTAGATAATATACTAATCATTTGCAATGATATAAGGATGATAATAAGTGTTTTATAGTATGGCTATTCCATACCTTGATATATGATCTCAAGGATACTCTTAGATCTTAGTTCTAAAGTAGTTCATAAGCAAAGAAACGAGGGAATTAGGGCCATCACATTAGTGGTACACCTTGGACATGTTCCATTTTCTGGAAAATTCCAAGAAAAACATGTTACTATATAGGCACGCATCCTCTGGCTGGAGACAGATGTGCTACTATACGTCTGAGTATGTACATTTGGTAGACTAATAGGTTGATGACCTAATCAAGATCTATACATTGAGACGTTGATGTGCATTTAAGGGCATATGTGTAATGTGATCTCTCAAAAGGATCATACAGATTCATTTACTGAACTGGAAGACATGAGCTCACTCATGATATATTGGGAAGTATCAAATTCAGTGCACGGTCGTCTCGCTTTGGAAGATTGACTGAATTTGTAAGGGCCAATATATGCATTTGGAAAGTATATTATGAACACCTAAGTATGATATATGATTTTGAGAAGTATATGATCGATACTGACTACCAATGATAAAATGAGAATCTTAATGATAAAACCCTGAAGGAGACAATCTAAGTAGATCTAAAACTTCAGATTTATATTATGGGACTTCCAGTATGCAGGATGTACGGGTATTAGGAATACCTGAGGGTGATGTGATCATAAACAAGTGTATAACCATGACGCTTCCATTCCTAAGGAGTGATGAACGACTCTAGATTTTAGTGACTCCTCTCAGTAGAGAAGTGATCTGATCTTGGTCCAAAAGTTGAACATTGATCTGAATGTGATTTAGATTCAATGAGAAGATTAGATCATGGCCATTAAAAGAAACACAAATCAATCTCATCAGTTGATTTTGTGTTCTCCATGTATTGAGATCCATGGACTCCAAAAACCCTATATAAGAAGAGGAAACCCTTGCTATTTAGGTTACAACTTCAATCTCTCTCTCTCTCTCATTCTCACACGACCTCTCTCTCTCTCTCTCCCCCTTGAGTGGCCATCCACTCCATCCCTAGAGAGAAGGTCGTCGCCATCATCGCATCATCGTTGTGTTGACGCTTCGACAACTCTTAGATCACTGTCTTCTTTGGTGCACCTCGCTCGTGAAGAAGACGTTTGATCTCACGAGACAAGATCAGGAGATCCATTGCTTGGATCGGTGACTTGGATTGTGAGAATCACATGACTCATCTCCGTGCTCGCAAACATCTCCTCTGACGGATCAGACTTGAGACATGAGTTCTCTTCTTTTAAAGACTCGATTGCAACTACACTTCAAGAGGTAAACCCCATACTTATTTGTGATTTAGATGAAACGATATGAGAAGTTTTCTTGGATCATGTGGTTTCTTAGGACTAAAAATTTTAAATTCCACTGCCTCGGGCAACTAGTACGACTTGTCGCTCCCAATCACATACGATGCAATCCTCATGATTTCGTGATGCACTTAAGGATTTTCCCATATCCTTCAGTTAGGATCCTCATGAGTGTGCCTCATCAAAAGGTATCGTTGCTGGGAAGCATCGATTTATAGAGTAGAGTAGACACTTAGCTTGCTTCAATTATTACTGATTTCATTTTACATTTCACTTTTTATTCTATATTTATCTGAGAATATTCTTATAACTTCGTTATTTGAATTTGCTACGAGGGTCTACTTATCAAGGGAGGATTTCCTTAGAGATTCGACGCATCCAAGAGCTGTTGAGACCGGTAGTTCAGTGTTCACTAGTAGGAGAGTAGTAAGAAAGACAAGAAGTCGAGTAGTTTATTTTTTCACAAATTTAGTTTAATTTTTGTGAGAGAGCGTTTTATTCATTAATTTGTAATAATACAAGATCTTGGACACTTGAATTCTCATAGGTCCATTTCACCAAGTGATCATTCACTTGGGGGACTTGGTTGGTTTTACACATGCTGAGAAGATGAACGAATGGGATATTTATCCCATAGATCTAGGGTACTTATATATATAAAGAAAAAACCCTAGAGATTATAAGGTTTATGGAACCCGAAGGGTCACGAGGAGTTACAAAATTCAAAGGGTCATAGAGGGTTACGAACCCTAAGGGTCACAAGGGGTTACAGAACCGGAAGGTGAAGATTATGGGAAGAATCTTAAGATCATCACGGAAGCGTGATCACAACATTAGCGATCGTGGGCACCTAGTCATACTAGTTGCTCGAGGTAGCAGAATTTAAAAATTTTAAAGAGATGAAACCACATGATCTGAGAACACTTCTTGAATCGTTTCATCTAAACCAAAAACAGGTATTAGGGTGACCTTTTATAGCGTGGTTGCGATCGTAGTCTCTAAACGAAGAGATCTCATATCTCAAGTCCAATCCAATGGAGGAGATTCTTGCGAGCGTGTTGATGAAATATCGAGCGATGAATCTCATGATCTGTCTCATGATATCCGATATATTCTCCATGAGCAAAAGGCACCATAGAAGGAGGAGATCCACGAGTAGTCGTCGCGGTGACTGTGTGATTCTTTACGTCAATAAGTGGGCAGCAACTATATTGATATAGAGAGGGGGACGAGTATAGATATAGAGATGGAGAGAGTTTAATTACTCTTGGAATTATGTTCCTCTAAAAGTCAAGGGCTACAATTCCTTTTATACTAGTTGGATGCAAATGGATCCCGATCGATGTACTCTATGGTGTAGATTAAAAGTTCATTAATCAATGGCCATGATTTATTGATCCAAAAAACAATAATTAGTCTAAAATAAATTAACTATATCCTTTTCAAGATAATAAGTAATTCATTTTAAATTTAATCAATATACATAGATAAGTAAAGACCATGTCCCTTTACTAAAAATAGGGTGGTCGTTCCCCCTCTTGAATAAGTCAAAGTGGACGACCACCATAAAGGGGATTAAGTCTCCATTTATCGATATATAAATTAATATGCAATAACAATTATTGCATCAAAAATTCAGAAAATAATTTCCAACATTAATCTTGTAAAAATTTCAACATACCATTAACTAATATGAACCATATTCATAGATCCAACATAATATGTAAAATGAATTTACAATTAATCATCTAATGTGAATCCAATTCACAATAACAATTAGTTTATAATTCCATTTATAATTAAATATATCCAATATGTTTATAATATATATGATTATTACGGATAGTGATATCCACATTAGTCATATCTTTGATAATTAAATCACATTTAATTATCTAAGGATAACTCTTCCCATGTGCCCAAATAATATAAATGATATTCAAATAATTTGTGATAATTAAATCACATTTGATTATCCATTTTGCTTAATGCTCAGATACAATATCAACAATGAAATTATTCTTGAACTCTTTCAAGAATAATGCACTTTCTCCGCGGATACTTGGAGACAAGGACAAGGTGATTGTACGTTCCACATATAGTGACTTGGATATTAAGATCATATCTCAAATCCAAATCCCAAGGAGGTTAATGTCCAACACTTGAACTAAGATTAGATTACTTCTCTACTGAGCGGAGTCACTGAAATGTAGACATGTTTCATCACTCCCTTGGAATGGGAGCATCATTGTTATACAATCGTTTATTGATCACATCACCCTCAGGTATTCCTCATACCCGTACATCCTACATACTGGAATACCTAGAATAAACTTGAAGTTTTAGATCTTATTAGACTGTTTTCTTCAGGGTTTTATAATTAAGTATCTCATTTGATCATTGGGAGTCAATATCAATCATATAGTTTCCAAAAACATATATCATACCTAGGTATCGATCAAATACTTTCCAAAGTCTATATCATACCTACAAATTCAGTCAAACTTCCAAAGCGAGATAACATACAGTGAATTTGATTCCCAATATCTCATGAGTGAGATCATGTCTTCCGGTTCAGTAATGAACCCTGTATGATCCCTTTGAGAGATCATATTACTTATATGCCCTCGTATGCACACCAACTCGCTGGTGTATAGGCCTTGATTAGATCATCAGCCTATCAACCTGCCAAATGTACATACTCAAACATATAGTAAAACATCTGTCTCCAGTCAAAGGATGCGTTCCTATATCGTGGCATCATACCGCACAGGTCTTGGTTATCCCGACATCGTTAGAACTCTTTGTCCTAACTTATCTAAAACCTCCGAATATCTGTTCCTATGCAGAGGACCTACATCGAGAGGTTAGTTAGATATCAGCCTTTAGAGAAAGGATTGCCATCTTTCTCTCTCTCAGGCTGGAGATCCTCTCTTAACAATAACTTAATGGTGCTTGATGAGTCCTCAATCTAACTCTTTTGATAACATCGAAGCATCAACGTCTATGATTCAACTATTGAATCAACAAATGTATGATCATCAAGATGGTCATGGTACATAATCCTAATTGTACTAAGGGACCTATAATGTAAATTAGTCATTCTTAATTTCAGATCAGGGAATAATTTGCAATAATATGTATTGCATAATGGCTTATCATGGGCTCGCATGTCCAAAAGAATGGTCACGGGAGGTTACGGAACCTGAAGGGTTACAAACATAAATGTAAATATAATAACTCTAACACCTCCCCTAAAGCTGTAGCTGTGAAAGCTACAACTTGTAACAAATTGGAAAAGTATACACCACATCTTCCTACGATGCATCATAAGAACATATGTCCGCTATTGGTAGAAGACTTTACTCAAGGATGGATCTGCTGCTTTAATGCCACAAGAACATATCTCTGCCATACTTGTAGAGCCATTGCAATATCAAGTCACCGGAACACATCTCTATCATGCTTGCACGTCACCGGAACATATCTTTCTCATGCCTAGAGAATAACTGTTATAGAAGAAGAAGTCCAACGTAGAGTAGTAGTTGGGTCGTAAAATAAGAAGTATACGCCCTAACGAGGAAGTCGATTCTCGGTGAAGATGGATATTCTGAGTAGTAGTCTGGAGTGTCAGTTTGTCAGTCGTGGTAGGACAACAGATGTCTTAAAGAATCATCTCTGACTCCCCCTTTCTTCCATACTTGATAGAATAAGAGAATGGAACATCAAGTTGGGACAAACAACATGTGCATCTTTTGTATTTCTCTTTCCCTTTTTCTCACTTTTTTTCCAGAAATCAATATTTTTTTCTTTTTTATTCAACCGACTTCCCACGTGGGCCCATCCCTATTTAGGGTTCTCAAATTGGGAACCCTCATAGGAGCCACACCATAATCGGGGTTCTTGCAGGATGAAGTCACCACCATTGAAGCCTTCAACATGAGGGAACTAGGTAGAATTGTAGGGGTTTCATCGCAGAGTAGCTTCTTGTGCTTGGGGCTTCTCCACGCACGAAGGATATGGGAGTTGTTGCTGCCACTGGGAGTTGTCGCTTCTTGGGGTACTCCTAGGAGAGATGCAAACATGAGAGGCTTGTGAGATGAAAATAGAGGCTTGTATTGGATGTTGGGTGTCTGTGATGGAGAAGATACTCATGGATTCCGTGCATAGAATGGTACTTTTCTAAAGATGGAGTTCTTGGTGATGCTTCAAGCACTGCAAACTTTCTTCTCCCGCTTGAAATCGGGACTTTAATGAAAATTGAATTCAAATCAATTCGCAAGTAATGGTTGGACATTCTCCGAAGTAACGGTTCGCAACCTGGAGATGTAGCAGAGGTTGTTGGAGGGGGGCTCCAGGTGGTGCTGACAACGCATGAGGTGCGGCTGGAGCTGATGGAGCCTCGAGCGGTGCTTTAGGTGCCACTGTTTGTGGTAGTGTGTTTAGCGTATTACACTCCAGTCTAGGACCATCGCCTTATGCCATGTTGAGAAGAGGAATGAATGAGATGTTTATTCCATAGTGCTAGGGTCTCTTATATTTAGAGAGAAAACCCTGGAGAGTACAAGGGTTACGGAACCCGAAGGGTCACAGGGGGTTACAGAACCTGAAAGGTCTTACGAGATTACGAACACTAAGGGTTACAAATATAAATGTTAATATAATAACACTAACACCACATTTTCACCACTTTCTACCTTTATTTCTCCATATTTTCCCATTGTTTTTATTTATTTTCCTTGATTTGTGCTTCTACCTTGTTTTTGTTTACATCTTATGGAATGAGCCCTTAGATCATTAGGAGTGATTATTCAATTATATTAGGTCCAAAGCCCTATTAGAATTTCTATGCCTATAGTCCTTATCGCTTGGACATAGTCAAATTGAAAAAAGGTTATTCATGCAAATAGAAGGTCATTTTCTAGGGTGATTTCCTCGCTGCATTTTATATAGCTTAGATTTACAAATTTCTACCTTGCATCCTACATGGAGAGACATGTCAAACACTTTAATCATGTTACTGAGAATCACAACATCTAATTGCTGACTTGCATTGCTTTTCCGTCTTCGCCCTGTGATTTTGACTGCATAGGCCAAGCAAAGAATTGATCAAACCATTACACCTTTTTACATGAATTTTAATCAAAACAAGTGAAATCCCAAGAATAAAAAAAGGATTGATATGAAAAAAATCGACCTAATTAAAATCGATTAATTTAACTTCATTATTTTTGGTTCATAACAGAGCAAGGCACGATCCTTAAGGAATAGAGCCCAAATCCTAACATGGGTACTACCTTGTCTATCGCTTGGATGCATGAAGTGTTAGCGCTTCTATCCTACATGGGCAAGTAGGGCTTCATTTGCTTGCAGACTTAGTATGAAGTATCGAGCTTCGGCCACCCGTTCCCGAGGTGTTTGTTTCATCATTTCTCCTATGAGTAAGTCCTTGTCCACTTGCAGAATTGGTTCGAAGTATCAGTTTCACCTATCAGCTTCCCCCTCTACTTCTTTTGATGAGTAGTGGTCCAGATCCAATAAGAAGGACCTTCAAAATGTATAGGATACTAGTTACAAAGGAAGTACAAAGTATGCGATAATTTTCTAGCAGTACTCACTCACCTATAGGATTAACTAGTAAGGACTAATTGACAAGATTGCCTGATATAACCAATAAAATTGAAAAGATAATTACCGAGCTCTTACGGCTCATTGTGTTGAATTGGTGAATCAATCCTTATTTTATGGTTTTTAATTATCTCAAGATCAAAAATACCACATGTGTGCATCGTGCATTTCATACTTCTTTTCTTGCTTCTTTTTGCCTTACTCATTTCTGAGGCTTCTTCTCATACCCTCATGAATTCTTCTTTATGTATTCTCTATTCCTCATCTATCTAGAGATGACGACTCAGGTTGTTTAGTTCAGATACCACGGACACCCACATCGATTCTTCAAGACCGACATTTCCAATAATTCAAGGCAATTCTAGAGATCTCCGTTAGACCTTATGAACCACTCTCAAGACTCCCCGCTTCTTCTTTAAATAGAGCGGGACGACTCTTATCTTGAATTTGCTCCTTTATAGATGGAGATTGACTTTACCCCATATTCATCTCCATCCCTGATAAATTTAAGGATTGACCTTGATTATGAACTCTTCTCCTTGTCAGGTTCATATTTTCATACTAATCGTTGCATATTTCCTATTGCAAACCAAGATCTCAATCTGGAGATCAGTTCCTATGATAGTGAACTAGAGATGGCTCATCAGAGGTGAGACAAAGGACTGACTTCGAATAAGACAGTGGACCAAAATGAGCATAACACCCAGTTGCTAGCATCTATTCAAGCCATTCATCAACAATTGACAGACCAAGATCTGGCCCAGGTTTTGTTCTGAGAGATGCTTATGGAAATGAGGATCTTTGGGTGCTTGCATCAAAAAAGCCAATGTCCCATCGATGTTTCATGCGGAGGATCATATTTCAATAAGTACAAAGATGTCGTGCAACAAATATTTGAAGAAATGGTTGAGGGATTTGCAACCCTATCTTCATCCGGTGTATTTCAAAAGTCTCCTACGATCCTGCATAATGAAGAAGAGAGAGATAGAAAGATGAGTTCCAACCTCATCATCACCGGAAACCATCTCTAAGGCGGACATCATTGAGAAACAATCACAAGATCTTGAAGAACTTAATGTGATAGAATAAAGAACAAAGTCATTAGACAAGCTCGACCAAATATCAAAGCAGTTTGAGCTTCTGGTAAGCACTATCCATGCTTGCCAATATGTGAAAGAACCAGCCAGACACTCTGTCGAGCCAAAGAACCATTCCATTATCAGAGTCAAGGACTACCCAGTCAGTGCACTACATGTAGACACCTGACCAGGGGCTTCACTGTCACAACAACAGATGGTAATGTACCATATAGAGCCCCATGCATACTCCAAGCCTTTATGTCCTCCACCACCACATATTCAATGAATGATGCATGGGCTAATGAACAAGCTCTGACCCATCCTAGCAAACAATCTTCGGATTATAGCACAACAATCCAACCATTAATTCCCCAACAAGATGGATGGAATTTCCAGCACTAGTAGCAACCCCAAATTTCTCCACACCAAAGAAACAACTGAAGACAACAACATTACCAACATCCAACATATCACCAACCATACCATTATTAGTAGCCACAGTACCATCAACCACAACTTCCCTTGATTGTAGAATCCTCAGAGGCCGATTTAATGGATCATGATTTGGACTTCCTTGCTCAGTTGATACAAAACATGAAGGAGATGAGCCAGAAGATTGATGACATCACTGCTACCTGATATAGGTATAAATTCTTTCATGTTATCTAATGTTTATCTTAGGAGTGGTATAACACTACATCTCTACTTCAACAAAAGGTAAGAGTCGAGCTTCTATAGGCGAGTCTTCATCACATGCAACTGAGCCTGCACTAGAATCTGGATCTAATGAGGAGCAAAGAGGAGCACCAATACTACCACTACAATAGAAAAATACAAAACAATGAAGAAAATAAAAAACCAAGCAATAATAACCTAGGTCATGTTGATGCAACCAAGGAGAAGCCAATACCAACAACTGATCATGTGCAAGACGATACAACTGCATTTTCTGTATTTATTTCACCATCTATTTTTGAGGGTTGTACCATGCCCAACCATCCGTTTGTAAATAAAAATGATATTTTACCAAAGAAAGAGGTTTTGATGACTTGCATGTCCCATTTCCTGATGCATTAAAGTCTAAAATCGTAAAAGTTTGAAAAAATTCCTTGTCTAGTCAAGCGTCATGGAATTATTGCAAAATATTGTGTTAAAGATGCTTGCAATTGTGTTAAAGATGCAACATCTTAAAGTCATGGAGTACGTTCTAGTAATGAAGAAAGGATTGAAGGAGGCATGTACTATGAAGCATCCACCCTGGCAAACCAAACACGAAAATCCAAGAAACACGTCTTAACAGTGGTAACTATTCATGCAATCAACAACTCCTTGGAAAGAAGAAGGACAAGGGAGCTCTACTCATCCGATATGAGATATTCAATCAAGAGTTTGAAAGAATACTCCTTGACAATGGATCATGAATAAATCTGATGCCTATGTCATTGCTGATAGAATTTGGGTTCGGACTGCTAAAAGCTACAAGAATGATTCCACAATTCACAAATACTTCAATGAAGCAACCAAGGGGAATTTTGGAGGATGTGATCATTATTATCCAAGGGAATCAGTACCCTTTGGATTTCATTATGCTTGATATGGACACCTCAGCACCCCTTCTGCTCACCCTGATCATATTGGGACGGTCGTTCCTTTGAATAGCCAAATCAATGGATGACTATGGCACTGGGAAGATCACCTTTCATTCAAGAAGCAATAACATATGTATTGAAATGATCTGGTCCCCAAAATTGTACAATCTGTATCTGATGAGAGCAAGCAAATGCAAAAAGAAACAGAAGATTGTGACATTTTGGCAGAAATTAGAGATACATCTTTATTCTTGAATGATGTTGAAACACAAGAATTCCTCTTTGAGGTGGAATTCTTGTAAAACACAATTAAATTCCCTTCTTTCCTTGATGATGAGATCCTTGTTGATGTTCAATCTGAGCTGAATGAGAATGATCCATCCTTGTTAGAAAAAGACAAATTCCTTAAAGATCGTTCAGAGGTCTTCTACTTTGAGCTAGAATTACTCCAGGTGGAAAATACACTATAGAAAGAGCTTACAACACTCTCAGTTGCTGAAGTTGCCATAGTTGACTCCAATCATCCCATAGATGAAGTTTTTACCTTCACCGATGAAGTACGCCTTCCTTGCGAGTGAAGAAAACATGTTCCCAATCATCATCAATTTTCAGTTGACCACGGATCAAGATCTCAGTTGCTCGAGATTCGAAAATGAAACTGCAAGACCATTGGCTGGAAAATTTCAGTTCCCCATGGGATAAACCCATCATTTTGCTTGCACCACATCTACCTAGAATATGACTACAGGGCTTTGCACGAGTTTCGGTGTAAGATAAACCCAAACCTCTAGGTGCTCTTGATGAAAGAAATCATGAAGTAGTGTGATGCAGAATTTATCTACACCATCTCTGATTAAAAAGGGTTAATTTCGTTGCATGTGGTTCCTAAGAAATCATGTATCACAATTATAATGAACGACAAAGGAGAGGAGATTCCTACCAAAGTACCCACTTATTGGAGCGTCTTTGTGGATTACATGCAGTGGAACATGACAACCAAGAAAGATCACTTCCCTTTCCTTTCTTGATCAGATAGTTAAAAGACTTGCAGCAAAAGAGTATTTCTATTTCTTGGACTCGTATTCTGGATACAATCAGGTTGCTATTACTTCTGAAGATCAAGAGAAGACCACTTCTCCTGTCCATTTAGGACGTATGCATTCAGATGCATGTCATTCTAGTTGTGTAACGCCTACGCCAAATTCCAACGATGTATGTTGGGCAATTTCCTCAAGGTCTTCATGGATGAGTTTTCGGTCTACGACATTAGCTTCGATCAGTTCCTAAACTATTTAGACCGAGTGCTTCAACGATGCTGTGAAGTCAATCTGGTGCTCTCATGGGAGAAGCATCACTTATGGTGACTGAAGGAATTGTGTTGGGTCACGTCGTCTCCAAGCGAGGCGTGGAGGTCAACCTAGCCAATATGGAAGTGATCTATAAACTTGAGCCACCCACTTCATTGAAACAAGTTCGATCATTTTTGGGGCATGTCAGTTTTTACCGAATATTTATTAAGGATTTCAGCATGATTTCTCGATCGTTGGCTAAGCTTTTAGATAAGGACCAAGAATTCATTGGTTATGATAGA
Source organism: Ottelia alismoides (assembly GCA_037367405.1). Taxonomy (NCBI): domain Eukaryota; kingdom Viridiplantae; phylum Streptophyta; class Magnoliopsida; order Alismatales; family Hydrocharitaceae; genus Ottelia; species Ottelia alismoides. The sequence continues at coordinate 52,698 of JAZKJV010000807.1, forward strand.
GTGCTCCATGACTTTCTACAGCTGAAAGAAATAATCATCCAGGATCCTATCCTACAGTAGTCGGATTTGTCTCTTCCCTTTGAGATCATGATAGATGTGTCAGATTATGCCATTGGTCCTGTGTTGGGACAATGATGGGATGGATGGTTGTTCGCTATTCACTACGCTAGCAGAGCTCTGGATGAATCCTAGAGGAATTACAAGGTGATCGAAAAAGAGATGCTAGCCGTAGTCTTTGCACTGGAAAAATTCAGGTCACATCTTCTCCTATCGAAAGTGATCGTGTACATTGACCACTCTACCATGAAGTACTTATAAAGCAAGAAGAACGTGAAGTCACGACTACTTTAATGGATCCTTCTACTCTAGAAGTTTGACCTTGAAGTACGTGACAAACCTAGAGTAAAAAATGGGGTGGAAGATCATCTTTCCATATTAGTAAAAATTGAATCTCCTAAGCAGAAATTTTTTCATGCTACAAAGACCTTCCTAGATGAAGCTATACTGTCAGTTACCTCACTCTTCTGGTATGCCAATATAGTTAACTACCTTGTCTCCAAGGAAGTATTCTATGAGATTGGTCCATGATGAAAGTGGACAAATTTCTATCCGATATCCACTCCTACCAGTGGGAGGATCCTTACTTGTTTCGTGAAGGTGAATATTACATCTGGCGAAGATGCATTCCGGAGGAGGAGCACATGAGTGTCATGAACCACTATCACAAGTTAAAACCTGGTGAACACCATTCTAGAAAAGGGATAGTAGCAAAAGTACTTTAGTGCAGCTTCCGGTGGCTGACTCTTTTCAAATATGATACTTATTACATGAAAGGATGTGTTGGCTGTCAGAAAATAGGAGGCACCATCAGTTATCGAGACACCATACCACTCAAGTATATTCATATTTCAAGTGTCTTTGATGTATTAGGAATCAATTTTATGGGCATGTTTCCAAACAATCATGGGGTATGAGTACATCTTGATAGTTGTTGATTATGCTAGTCGATAGGTCGAGGCTATCCCCAATCGAGCTGCATATAGCTGTACAGTTTGTCAGTTTCCTAAAGATAACATCATTGCATTGTTCAGGATCTTGAAGATAATGATATAATATGGGGGAATCCACTTCATAAACAAAGAGATCAAGAAGCTGACCAAGGAGTACAATGTCAAACACTGTGTCACATATCCATACCACCTGCAGACTAATGGCTTCACTGAGTGTTCAAATATGAGATCAAAATAATTTTGCAGAAACTTGTACTGCTTGATCGCAAGAACTGGTCCATATCTACTAAACTCGATTTTTTGGGCTTACTGGACATCGCACAAGTCTCCTCTTGGCATGTCTCCCTACTGCCTCGTTTACTGCAGGCCTTATCATTTGCCCATAGAGCTAATTCATAAATCCTTTTGTGTAGTCTATGTATAAAATCTGAACAGAAAATAAGTCGGCAAGACCAGAAAAGTGGACTTGAAATGTTTATTAGAATTTCGAGATTCTGATACAATAATAACCTAATGTATAAGGAAACGTTCAAGCTTTGGCATGATAAACATATCAGACGGAAGACCATTGATTAGAGCCATATGGTGTAGTTTTTTAACACAAAGTTGAAGTTACTTCCAAGCAAACTGAAGAGCAAGTGGTAAGGATCGTTCATCGCAAAAAAATGTATGTGAGAATGGCAGCATTGTGATATCATGATTGTAATCTGATGCACAACCTTTTGTAGTCAACGGACAACTGTTGGAACCATATTTTGAGCATGATACTTTTATATCTGTTGTAGATTTAGTTTAGGTTATCTTTCAAGAAGAGTCTCCTGGAGATGGATCAGACAATTAGAAATTACCAAAAATATCATTTCTTTTTCTTATTTTCTTATTTTCTATCTCTTTTCTTCTTCCATTTATTCAGTCATCCCTTTAATCATTGCTATGCTTAGGATATGCTTCATCATAAGTGTAGGTGGGTGACTGACTTTGGTGTTCATTCTTTCATCACTAATCTATCTCTCAACTTGTTGATATTCTGTCTACACTTAACCTAAGTATGGGGGGGACAAGCTAAGCCAATGATTTCATACATTCAAATCGTCGATCATCCCTGTTTTATGTACAGTCTGTTATACGCATGATTATTTTACCCCAAGTATAGGGGGGATGACCGACTACCCATTCTTTCTTTGAGTCATTGTAGTATAGACTTTTCCTATAACTCAACACGAGTTATGCCTTCCTTCTTCTCATTGATTACTATGAGGACATAGTTCACGCTAAGTACAATGGGATTGTATATACTTTGTATATATTGTAGCCATAACTCGTACTTTCGGATTTTTAATAATATGGTTAAAACACAAGGTAAGGGTATATAAGAAATTGTTTGTAAATAACATCACATATAACACTAACACACTAACTATTTTACCTTATCACTAACCTTTTTACCTTTTCAAAAAATTCTATAAAAAAATTTAAAAAACTTAAAAGATATAAAAATTTGCAAAATATTTTAAAAACACAAAAACATTTGCAAAAAACTTTTAAAAAAGTATCATAAAAAGTTCAAAAGCTAGAAAATGTTTTCAAAAAAATATTTCCATGCATGGCATAGGCATTTTTCAGAATGAGTTTAACATGAACAAATTTGAATAAAATCTGATGATTGGAGCTTGGTATAGACCTTAATCTACCTAATTTCAGAGGAACTTGCTGAGGTCTGGAATTGAGATGCTTTAGGTCACTTTGACTTAATTATATAGGTTCCATGAGACTCCATTCTCGTATCAATTCAATATGGCTAACAAGAACCTTTCATATCATCCATATGATTTTTGAGACAATGGCTTGAATTAGAACCTTGCACTCAATACTTAGCTCAACCAAGTTGGGTTATTGAAAGATCTAGGAGTCTAAGAAAACTCCATTTCATCACCTTTATTCTTCCATTTGGCCTTAAATACCTAGCTAAATTCATGTATATAGCATTAATTTGTTAAAAATAACAATCTTTTATTGATCGTAATACATTCTATGAATTCATGTATTTAATTCCAAATAAAAGAATAAATAAAGAAAATAAAAAGAACGAAGTGTCAAAGACACTTAATGACCATAGACCCTGAGACCCATACATCATGATGATTGGGTAGACAAAGAATAAAGTAGCGAGAGATAGGGCAGACAAACTTTACAGAAAACACACAAAAAACGCTTGTTTTTATTCATCAATAATGCATTTTGGGACCTATTTTAGTTTCATATTTTTATAACTCAAATAATAAAACCCTCCATATGAAACTTGTACATAAAAATACAAAGAAAAATACAAAATTGATTTCACTCAAAAATAATACACACTGCACCCATGACACATAAAACAAAAAAAAACTCAAAGAAAACTTCCCAAATATGTATCTCCTCCATACATACTAAAAATTGATAAACTCATATTTATTGTTGATAAAAATTAATTATCTATTTAAAGACGGTGGTTTCTATTAATTTGGAGTTGGGATGATTAAGTTAGCTTCTGGATTTGTATGCATGTATAAAATATTTCATTATATTTATCCTTTGTATTTTTAGCCTCTTTATATATTTTGTTCTTGTAAATACTATTTGAATAGCAATAAAATAATAAATATAAAAGAAATGCATTAAAAATATATTAAATGAAATAATGTATTAAAAAACATCGGTAAACTATACTTATACAGTGCCTATACATAATTATTTAAGTAAAAAATAAACTAAGAAAATAAAATAAAAATATTTAAATTTGTATTTAAATAAATTGTAATTATAGAAATTATGTATATAAAATAATAAATTATACAATACAAATAATAATAAAATTACTAAATACATGTATATATACCCATGTATATACATGTAAATATCAGTATCTAATAAAAAGACATAAAAATAAATACAAATACCCTAGAAATACTACATAAAATAATAAAAAACTTTCATGTTTTTATAAATAAATAAATAATTCTTCTAGTATTTTTAATATATTAATAAGGGGTTTTACACCTTTATTTTCTGGTTGGTCCACATGGACCAACCTGCTTCTTTCGTTTGTTGATTGGGCAGGTCTACTATCCTGGCATCATCCCCCACACGTGTCAGACTCATGACTAGCCCTTCTTCCCTCCTTTTTCATGCCTTCCCTATTCCACCATTTTTCTCGAGCCTCCCTCCATTATACTCCCCTATAATCCGTCTCCATCGCCCATGTCCTAGGTTTCACCTACCACCTCATGTCCTCACACCATCTGTTCTGCCCTTTTGCCAAAACCTGTGTTTATAAAAAACTAGCCCCATCCCTTTTTGAAGTTTTGATCTGATTTCCTCTTCATAACCCCATTAGGAGGCCATCTCATCGAAGCTCGTGGTGACAACACGGGCCTCCGATCCTAATCAACATGGATAAGGGGGGATTGCGGCGATCCAAAGTCGACTGAAGCACCTACAGCAAGCCTTCATCAGCTCCAGGTATGAACACATGTATGAGCTGCAAGTTAGATTTCCTTTTCGTATTTTAATCTTATACGATAGTTTAGACCTTAATTCAGGCAATCAAAAGCTAAATTAGTGTAATTTTTAGAATCAAGTTTGTGGGAGCTTCTTTATCCGGCTCGAATTAAATGTGCCTCTATCCTTGTTTCAACCCATCTCTGCCTCATTCTCAATCCTCCTCGTCTTCTTCATCGTGTCCCCCATCTATTACACTCTGATCACGCCTGGATAAGAGCATCGAGGTTTCCTTTCCACCGATCACCAGAGTCTCTTCATCTCATCCATTTCCATGTAGTCTAGCTTCAAATCCTGGTCGAGAATCATCGCTTCGAGCCTAGGAATGCTTTTGTGTAGGTGAGGAGACTTGAGTGGACCTAGGAGCGGAGAATCCAAGGCTATTTGTAACTCCAAGACCTCGATCTCTCCATGAACCCCATGATGGGACCCAGACCTTTTCGACCCACCTTAAAGTGCGGGCGTGATTCAGGTAGCTCAAGATCCTATTGATAAGACAATTGGTGGCTGGAGTTGCAAGGATCAACAGATTGAAGATTGTCCCATCTGAGTTCTTGAGGTATTCTTCCAGACACTTCAAGAACCATCTGATCAGAGCCACAACCCATATTTAATCTGAATCATTCAAAGCAAGGCGAAATGATGTCTGCTCGTTGTCGTCCGATCGTGCCACATGGAGCGCTGCGAGCCACCAGATGAGGTGTTAAGGGTTAAACATATTAGTAACCCTCGCTCTTTTTGTATTTACCAAGTAGTCCTTTAAATATTTAGTTAAGTGTAAATATTTGTGTAAAAATTACAAAGGGATCCTTGTGTTCATTGAATATTCCAAATAGGTCAAGTATCAGGTCACCTCACATGCCCGTGTGCATGAGGGATATGAGTATATTGCATCGAGGCCCCTCTAAGTTCTCTTATTTCATTTTAGTTTTTAAAATTGTAATATCAGTGTTAAGCTTTTGAGTTATTTGCACGGAACACCTTGTAACATATTTTTATTACAAATATACCTTACTAGTTTGTTTTATTTTATTTATGTTTTTTTATTTCTATTAAATAGATCACGTGCTACCAAAATTGTGGGAAAATTGTTGTAAATGCTTAAACTTATTTATGTTCACACCATAATTTTTACTTAGCATTTTACAGTATTTTCATATTTATTAAAAATAGAATATAAGCTATTTATTACATTTTTACATATAAAAATACAGAAAATTATAAAACACTTTTAGAATTTCCAAAAAAATATATTCTATATTATTATGTATTATAACTCAGATCAAAATTCACAAAAAATACAAAAAGAAAACACTAAAAAAAATCCTAAAAGAATAAAAAATAGAAAAAAATACTTTTTTAAAAATACAAAAATATTTGTTTTTGTTTTAATTTTTATTTATCTTATATAGTACATAGTAATATAGTTGTTGGAATTTTTGAACTATTTAACTATTTTCAAAAGCTAAGACAATTCAACCCATATATCTTAATCCATGTTTTATTTATATATTTAAGTATATAAAAAAATAAAAATTAGCAAAAAATAAAAGAAAAATAACAAAATAAAGAAAATAATAAAAACACAAAAACATTTATTTGATAAATTTTGACTATAATAAGCTATATTTAAAAATATATAACCCTATATATGCTATATATTATTTTACTTAAATACATATTATTATTACTACTAATAATTCGAAATACCAAATATAAATTTTAAAACCTTTAATAAAATAAAAGGATTGTATGTATATATTTCCTATATTTTCATAGTTATTGTATATCCTATATATTATTATTATATCTATTAATTACTATATATATAATATCCTTAAAAAGAAAAAGAAACTAAAAATTCGCAAAATTAAAAAGGAAATTTAAAATGTATAACATTAAAAAGTATAAAGCTAAAAATAGATTAAAATTAAATATAAGTACAAACCCACAAAAATCTAAAAAAGTATAAAAAATAGTTATTTTTTTATTTTTAAAATGGACAATAACTATAACAATCCACATAGCTCTCAGTGGAGTCCCTTACACTTGTTGCCTATACACATCTTTATGTAGGGTACAATAAATTTCACCCCCATTTATTTATTATTTTATCTATATTGTGGGTTGATTGTTTGCTTAATTGGATTGATTGATGTGTCGAGAGCTAATAGAGGGTCGATACAATGATTGCTAGATCTAATACATCGGAGAATGCATGCTCCTCCAAGACTGGACATTAGAGACCTCTCGTCGTTCCCTTCAACAAAATGGTGTCATTGCTAGGGAGCAACATAGGATAGTGTATACATTAGTTGCATTTATTGATATTTTATTTCTCTTTATTTTCTTGTATAAATAAATGTTTATTTGCTACTTTCTTTGTTGACTTTCATGTGAGGGCCCGCTACATGAGGATGGTCTTTTAGGAGACCTAGGTAGCCAAGATTGGTGGAGACCAGTTTTTTCATTGTGAGGTGGTAGGAGAGAGTTAGGAGAAAACAATAAGACAATGAAGAGCATATTTTCTTAGTGTGGCATTTTTGTTTTTATATTATGTGAGAGAGAACTTTTATTTCTGAATTATTAATTGTAATAATACATGTACTTGGATGTTTGGACACTTGAACTCTCACAAGCCTATTTTACCAAGTGTATGTTCACTTTAGGCCTGCTTGTTTGTTATTACATTTTCACCTCATTCTCTATTTTTGCCATCCATATTTTGTCATTATTTTCTTTGTTTCATGTGTTTTGAGTTTTTTGCCTTCATCTTCTTTATTTTATGTGAATGAACCCTTAGGTCATTCATGTTGATCAAAAACGGAAATGAGGTCAAATGAAGTGATAAAATACAAGGGTAGAAATACAAATAAGTACAATATACAATAGGGGCCCAAAACTCAAGTTTTGCATACAAGCTCCGATTTTAATGAAATTGGTCTTGTTTTGAAGGTCTCTAAATGTATATTATTTTCAAAGGGAGTAGACCTAGATCATACGTTGTATGAGAGAGATATGTGCATTTTAAGGCTCTTATTCTCAAACATGGATTTGAGTTTTATTGGTCAATTTTACAAGTTAGTATTTTTTTGATATTTTTCTTGTATTAATGTTAGTAGTACATAGTATAGAGTTGAATTTAATAGTTTCTATGTTTGGACTTTGATAAAATTTAATATGGTTCTTCACGTTAATAGAAATTCCTGCTTAGGACGATTTCATCTGCATTGCATTGCATATAGTGTAATTTAAAATTTCTTACATCTTGCATGGAGACAACTGGAAAGTGATGTAAATCTTCTAATAAAGCATGCGTCATTAGATACAAGGGTGAGATTTCCATCCTAGTGTCACTTGCACAGCTTTTTCGTCTTCTCTCCTAATTTTGTATCACTTACTATTTTAAATAAAATACAAAAAATCACTAGGAGAAATATTCTGAAAAATACTCAAAAAAGTGAAAACTCAAAAATTAAAATAAGGGCATTATTTAATAAACTTCGACCAGAAATAAAATTTCAACTAGCCATCATTATATTGGGTTCAAAAGCCCACATTATTTTCAGATACCATCTAGACAGAGTGTGGTACGATCCTAGAAAAAAGACCCAAAATCCCAACCTGGGTACTGCCTTATTATTAGCTAGATTCACAAAGTATTAGTGCTTCTATCGTACATGGATGAGTAGGGATTTGTCTGCTTGTAGACTTAGTCTGAAGTATTGAGCTTAGACCATCCCCTCATGGGGGAGTTTGTCTCATCGTTCCATGACCGAATACCCTGCTAGTAGAAGTATCAATTTCGCATATTGGCTTCCTCCTCTCTTCTTTGGCTAAGTAGTGGATCTAGCACTAATAGCAAGGATTCACTTGAAAAAGTACATGTTACATGTTACAAAGGAAGTGGGATGTACATGACACTTTTCCGACAGAACTCACTCTCCTATAAGGCTACCCCACTAAGAACTTGCTAAAGGATTGTCTGCAAAACAAAATAAAATTGAAAAGATAAAAATAGCTTAACTCTTATGACTTCACATTGTGTGAGTTGGTGAATCCATTTGCATTGGATTTGTTTGAATTAGATTTTAGGTCAAAGATCAGTCCCGCGTACTTGTGCCTTTTTCATTTTCATGTGTTTTCATTTCTTTTATTCTGCTCATTTTAAGCTTTCTTCTTCTTATCTCCTATTAATTTTACTCTATTGTTGACCATCGTATTCTTCTATTCCTTATCTATATACTCTTATTTCCAAGATGTTGATTGATGGATGGTTTAGTTGGGACCCCATCAACAACTACATTGATTCCATGAATTCAACATCATCATAAAATTCAACACACTTCTCGAGAACCTAGTTCAGATCTTGCGAATCGATCTCCAGACTCCTCGACTTCATCTCATTCTTCAATAAATCAGAATCACTCTTGTCCCTACATTTGACCCTTTACAGATGGAGATAGATTTCAATTCATATCAATTGCTCCATTCACATCCATATGAAATTAACCTTAATTCTAGACCCATCTTTTCATCTAGTTCCAAAGATTTTTGGTCTGATCAGGATGCATTTTATAGTGTAAACAAAGAACCAACACTAGACCTGTTCAGATACATTCCTATGAGTCTGAATCAGAGATGACTCCTCAATGGAAGGGGAAGGGACCAAATCAACCAGATCAAGGCTGACAATCTAATCAGAATGCTATGAATGCACAGTTGCTTGCGCATAATCTATCTAGCAGCAGCTGGTAGATCAGGCACTTGTCTAGGTCGCCTTTCAAGATATGCTAAATGATAGGAGGAGATACTAACAGAACAAAGGAGGAGGATACCATGATGAACAGGGGGATGGACCCTATGGTGGGGAAGAAGAACCCAGAAGAAAAGCTCCCAAGATCACTCTTAAAGAAACCTACAATCTTGGCTCTGGCCAGATGATAGAATGGATATAGATTAATGCAGTCAACAAACATTTCGAGCTCAATATGCAGTTAGTGGCTCTTCTTCCCTCATTCTACTGGAAAACAAATGAGGAATCCTACATCCATCTCCATCAGTTCTCTTGCATCTACCGTACCACTCACTACCCTAACATTTCATTAGTTTATAGTCAAGATGATCGAATTTCCCTTCAGCCTTTAGTACAAGTCTCTGTATTTGATTAATCACTTAGGGAAGGTCTTGATGAAATGGGAGGAACTAAAGTATGTGTTAATCTACAAGTTCTATCCACTCAGTCGTGTGAATCAGACGCGAGAACATATCACACGAGTCCATTTGTGAAGATTGGGAGAGATTCAAAGATTTACAAGAGAAGTAACCCCCTCCATGATATTTCTCGGACCATCTTGGTCCAACACTTCTTTCGGGGCCTCACAAAAGAGAGCCAGAGTCTTGTTGATGCTGTGTGTGGAAGATCTCACTTCAACAAGGACAAAGATGTTGTATGGCATATATTCAAAGAGATGGATGAAGGAGAGGCTACCTTGTCTTCATCCCGTACTAACCAGAGACAGTCGTATATCCACGACAATCCAATGAACATGGCGGCATCCCACAAATCGAACAGGGACGAAAGCTCCAATCTCATAATCATTATGAGCCACCTATGCAAAGTAGATATCATTGAGAAGAGATCATAAGATATGGAGAAATTATTTGTGATTGAATATAGAACCCAGTAGCTGGACAAGTTGTATTAAATTTACAAGTAGCTAGAGCTACTAGTCAGTACCATCAATACCATGTCTGTGAGTTTGTCAGCCACAACTCCTGCTGAATAGAAGGACCTAGCATCACCACAACCTCCTCATCTGAGTTCAGGGCTACCTCGAGTCCATCATGTATGCTACACGCAAGCACCTTACCAAGCACCATCATCACCGAAGCAATAACTTGTGTATCAACCATAGCCCCATCCCCCATCTTATGTGTAATCATTTTTCCCACCACTACCCCAAATCTAAGAAGTGAATGACATCTAGAACAATGATGCACAACTGGACCATCCAGTAGTATTAGTAGGGTTAGTCCTCTGCCATTAGGTCGTATCAGTAACAGTCCAGTGGTAGGCTTGCTCAGAACAACAAACCTCTACAGCACCAATCTCCACCCTATCAGAATACCTGTATAAAGAATCATAATTACAAGTAGCTCGCACGCCTTCAATATCACTTGCATCACCGATACGCTGCTTCTCATCAGAATCAATACCTCCCTCCTTCTCAATTTCATCAGCAATAACCTCCTCATCATTACACTCCACAATTTTCCCAACCTCAACAATAATATCACTCCTAGCGTGTCCAGCATGTTGAATCATCTGAGGTAGCTCCAATGAACCCCGCTCATGACTGCTTGGCCCAATTAGCTAAAGACCTAGCAGAGATGAGTTAGAAGATCGATGACCTTACTGCAACTAAAACTCCTATTCTTGCACAGGTCGAGGCCAAACCCAGCAACTTTAAGCATAAAGAGCATGCAGTTTGTGATGTTCCATCTGATCTAGTAGAAATAGATATTTCAGATTTTATGTTGTCTCATGCAGTGACTCTATGGAGCGACATGTCATTGCAACCATCCACAGCTGCCAAGGGGAAGAATAAACCAACTTTTGGCAAGTCATCTTCTACATCAGCCAATCCAGCAACATAGCCATGTGAGGAAGAAGATGATGGAGGAGTAGCACTAGTCCATCACCACTACCACCAAGAGCAAAAAGAACAAAAAAAATCGCAAAACAAAACTCCAAAAAGAAAAGAAGAGCCGAAGACAAGCTGTACTAACTATGGAGGAGTCAGCACCAACAACAACTACAACACTATCTGACGAAGTCAAAGCTCATGTAGATACATTTTTGCCTGTTGTGAATGGTGGTTTATCTTCTAACGAACCATCTATACAAAATTTTATAATTAAGAACAATCATTTTCGCCTTTTAATATTCATTTTCATGATACAATGAAAAGTATCAAAAATTAAAAATTTAGAAAATTCATTGTCCTGTCCTGGCATTGTTGAGAATATTTACAATCTTGTCTTCGAAATACCATTGATGAAGGCCATGAAATGCATGCCAACCACGAAGTAAGGATTGAAAGAGGCATGTACCTCCAAGCGTCAACCCCACAAGAATAGATGCAACTGAGGAGAAAAGCACATATTAATCATGACCATTGTGAATGTAATCTGTGATCTCCTACAATAGAAGAAAGACATGGGAGCACCCAGCTTTAGATAACAGATACTTGATCAAGTTTTCGAGCGAAGTCTGTTTGATACTGGCTCTTCAATTAACCTCATGCCCTCCTAACTACTTGAAGAATTTGGGATGGGTCCACTTAAACCCACGTGAATGATCATGTAGTTTGTGGATTGATCTATTAAGCAGCCCAAAGGTCTGTTAGAGGACGTTATTGTGATTATGCAAGGCATGTGCTTCCTAGTAACCTTTGTAGTCCTAGACATGGACTCACCTACACCGTTACTCCATACCCCAATTATTCTTGGTCAGTCGTTCCTCTGAACTATTAAAGAGCTCGCCGACTATGTGTATGGAAATATTACATTCCGCTCCTTGCTGCTAAATTCACCATGGATATGATCAGCAAACCTAAAGCCACATATGACGAAGGGAAGACATCAACAACTGAAGACGGTGACATTGTTGATGTCAATGATCAACAAATTTCTTTGAATGATATTTTGATAGGAAATCCTCTATTTAGAGGAGGATTTGGAAAGCATAGTCGACCCATGCTCCAATATCAATTGGGAGACAACTTCGGAGTGACTAATCATCCTGTTTAAAGAAGATTCATGTCAAACCGAACACAAAGAATTCATTTCAGATATGTTCGTTACATTGTAATCAGAGCCAAGAGTGATAGAGGTGGATAACACTTCAGTGAATTCAACATACCATCCGCCTACCAGTACAGTATCTGAAGTGTCCGTGAAGTAAACTCTACAATCATCTGAACTGAAACAACTCCTGGTAGGTTTGAAGTATGTTTTGCTTGCAGGTGTAGATAATATGTATATGGTCATCATCAGCAACAGGCTGTCCCAAATCAAGAGTATCATCTTCTTGAGACTCTAGGGGCCCGTTCGGTTGGGGGGTTACCCCCCAATTTGGGCGGGTTACGCCCCAAACCCCATATTCTTAACCCACTAGTGGGATCCACTACCTTCCCATCAAAAAAAATATATATTAAACCATCATATCATCTAAAAATCATAAAATACTCATCTTCTACTCACCATTCCAAACTTCAGCACAATCACATCATAACAACTACCACTTTTTCAAATTTCAATACAATCACATCATAATAACTACCAACTTTTTCAAATTTCAATACAATCACATCACACAAAGCCTCCCAGCCCTTAACCCACCAACCAAACACACAAACACATAAACGGGTTATCCTCCACCAGATAACCCACGAACCAAACGCACCCTACAGGAAAATTGTAAGGCACTTGGTTGGAAATCTCCGAGGGATAAATGTAGCCTTATGTTCACACCATATCTATCTTGAAGATGATTGCAAACCGTCCTGATAATACCATAAAAGATTGAATCCTAATCTTTGGGACATAGTAATGAAGGAAATGATGAAGTGGTGTGGATCATGTTTCATTTATCCCATCTCCAACTCAAAATGGGTAGCCCCCTATATATTGTTCCAAAGAAATCAGGGCTCACTGTGGCTAAGAATGACCAAGGAGAGGAAATCTCTACATGAGTACCAACATCTTGTTGTGTGTGTCTGTTGACCACTGCTACCTGAACTAAGAAACGAAGAAGGACCATTTCCCTTTGCCCTTCATTGATAAAGGTTTTGAAAAACTTGCAAGGAAAGAATACTTTCATATCTTAGGTGGGTAATCTAGGTACAACTAGGTGGCGATCGCTCCTGAATACCAAGAGAAGACAACATTGACCTCCCCATTTGGTACATATGCCTTTCGAAGTATGCCCTTTGGATTATGCAATGCTCTTGCCACATTACAAAGCTGTGGAAGTTGACCCGACAAAGGTGGATGCCATTGCCAAATTAGATCCACCTTGAAACTAAAAAATGTGAGTCCTTTCCTTGGGTATGTTGAATTTTATCGCCGACTCATCACAGACATCAAAAAACTTGCCCGACCACTTACTAAGCTTTTATGCAAGGGGACCGAGTTCATTGTTGATCGGCAGGTTCTCTAATCTTTTTAGTAGCTGAAAGACCTAGTAACTCAGGCTCCAGTCCTACAGCCACCTGATTTGTCCCTTCCATTTGAGATCATGACATCCACATCGGATTTTGCAGTTGGGGTTGTTTTAGGACAAAGAAGAGCTAAATTACCCTATGCCATTCTCTATGACAACAAAATGCTTCATGGAGCACAACCAAATTTCATATTTATAGAGGAAGAATTGTCGTCACTGGTATTCACCTTTGAGAAGGTTAGATCATATCTTCTCAGACCAAAAGTTGTTATTTTCATTGACAACTCTACTATCCTATACCTACATCACAAGATGGATGCCAAACAATGCTTACTCAGATGGATCCTTCTCCTCCAGGAATTTGACTTAGAAATTATAGACAAATCTGGAGTTCAGATTGTGGTAGTAGATCTTCTATCTAGGGTAGAATGCCAAGATACTCAGCAAAGCAGTGCATCGATAATAAAAACCTTCCCTAATGAATCCATTCTTAGCATGGCATTTCTCCCTTGGTATGCCGATAATGTGAACTACCTCATCTCCAGGGTGTTTACACAAGATTGGATAAGAATCAAGAAGGACAAGTTCATGTCTGATATCCATTTCTACAAATGGGGAGATCCACACTTGTTCAGGGAAGGAGGATATTGCATTTGGCATCGGTGTATTCCTCAAGAGGAGTACACAAGTGTACTCGGGCATTATAATGAGCTCAAATCTAGCAAACATCATTCTGGAAGTAGATACTAAAGTATTGCCTCCGGTGGCCCACACTATTCAAGGATGCCTATGAATGCATCAAAGCTTGTATTAATTGTTAGAACATGAGAAAAACCCTCGGTGTTACAGAATCACTGCACCTTAAATTCATTCAGATTTCTAATATGTTCGATGCATGGGGCATTGACTTCATGTGTTTGTTTCCTAACTGTCAAGACTATGAATACATCCATCTTATCGTAGATTATGTGAGTTGATGGGTTAAGGACATTCCTGCTCGAGTCATAGATAACTGTACAATTTGCTGGTTTTTGAAAGAGAATATCATCTCGTGTTTTGGGATAGTTAAAATTCTGATTTCAGATGGGCGTAGACACTTCATCAACAAAAAGGTCACAAAATTAAGGAATTAGTAGGGCATAGATCATCGCGTCGCATATACTTATTACCCTCAGTCAAATGGCTTGGCAAAACTATCAAACAGAGAAATCAAGACGATCATGCAGAAACTTGTGAGGTCAGATAAAAAGAATTGGTCACAACTTCTAGATTCAATTCTCTGGGCATATCGAGTAGTACAAGTCTCCCTTAGGTATGTCACCCTACCGTCTTGTTTATGGAAATCCATGTCACCTGCCCGTGGAACTCATTCACAAATCTCTCTAGGCAACATCTGTAACTTTGACTCATAAAAAGGTGATCAAAAGAGTGATAGATCGGAACAAGCTCCTTGAATTCAGAAACTATGCATACGATAACAACTTGGTGTACAAAGAGAAGGTCAAATGCTAGCATGACCGACACATCAGATGAAAGACCTTTTAACCTGGACATAAAGTCTGGTAGTTCGACATGAAGTTGAAGAATTTTCAAGGGAAATTAAAAAGTAAATGGACATGGCCCTTCATAGTGAGAACTGTGTGACAATGGTAGCATATTGATATCCAAATTGTCATCTTACGCATATCCATTCATCGTCAACGGTTAGTTGCAGAAGCCATATTTAAAGCATGATACACTCTTGATCATTGTGGATTCAATTCAAGTGGTGTTTGAGGAAGATTCAACATGTGCGGTGGAGCATGACAATGCCTCTTAAAACATTTTTGATTTATTTTCTCTATTCTTCTATTATTCTTGTCTTCATTTCCATTTTTTATTACTTCATTTTTCTGTAATGCACTTATCCTATTCATTTATGATGTACTTAGGATGTGCTTTATTATAAGTATTGGGTGATGATTGTATTTGGGATATTTATTCATCGATTCCCTCGCTTGTCCTCCAACTTGTTGATATTTTATTTATTATTAGGGATATTTTACCCTAAGTATAGGGGGGACAAGCCAAGCCGTTGATTTGTAAATTTTGATACTCGATCATCTCCATCTTGTATACAATATGTTATATTTAGGATTAGTTAATTCTATGTATAGGGGGGACGATCGACTTCTCATTCTTTATTCAGTCGTTGCAGTATAGACTTTTCCTATACTCAACATGTGTTATGGCTTCCTTTTTCACTTTGATCACTATTAGGATATAGCTCAAGCTAAGTATAGTGGTGTCATATATACATTGTATATACTTTAGCCATAACTCGCACTTCTGTATTTTTGAATAATATGTTAAAATAATATATTGACTAAGAGTATATGATTAATTAGTTGTAAAGAATAAACCATGTTAGTGTGTACAGAATATTTAAAAATTCTTTGTAAATATGAGTAATAATCTGGTTTAAAAATATTTTGCAAAATGATTTTAAAATTATGGTAAAATGTCTTGAAAAATATTTTAAAAAGCATTTGAAAAACTTTGTGAAATATTTTCAAATCATTGTAAAAACTTTTATAAATATTTTCAAAATTTTGTTTCAGTTTTTTTGAATAAAATGCCTTTAAAATTACTTTGCAAATGATTTGGAAAGTGTTTGTAAAAATATTTTGAAAAATCTTTGCAAAATGATTTCAGATTTTGGAAATGTTTGTAATAAGTTTGTAAAATTATTTGCAAAAATAAAATTTTCTAAATGTTTGTCAAATTATTTCAAAACATTTGTGACAACCTTGTACATAATTAGGAAACCTAATAACTTGTATAAAAGTCTTTATAAGGCTTGTATATAAAATTTGTAAATAACCACTTACGCTAAAACTTGGTGTAAATTCTACAACTAATCCTTGTAAATTTGAGCACACTCTTGTGTAAAAATTATATATACTTCTTTCACTAGTCTGTATTAAAAACCCCTAAAATTTCAAAATTTTCAGAGCTCATAAATAATTTTGCAAAAAATGTTTTCAAAAATTGCATAAAAATTTGCAAAACTTATTTAAAAATCTTTAAAAAGTTCAAAACCAGGAAATACATCACAAAAAGATTTTCTTTCATTGTATATCAGTTGCATTTTCAGATTGATAATGATAATAAAACTAGTATAAGTAAAATTCGAATATTGGAGCTTGGTTGGACCTTAATCCGCTAAACCACATGAACCTTATAGGAACTACAATTAAGGCACTTGAAGTCTACTAGAATTAATTCTTTGAGACCTCAAGACTAGGTTCATATGTCATATTGATTGCCTAAGTAGAATATTCTGAAATACACACATGACTCTTGTCGATAGTGATCTAACTTGGATACATGCATGTTACACTTTGCTCAACTCAGTTGAAGTAGTAGAGACTATATTTGTCAGTATGAGACACAAGCGAATGGAAGCATACAAAGTCACAATCTGTGGCCACTGTAGCGATGAGGTCTAAGGACATAAGGTTGTGGGTTGCAATAAAGCTTAAAAAGAGGGATAGTCTACTGGCTCGAGAAGAAAAAACCTTATGTAAATGTTGTTGTTGATAATATTAAGAAAATGCAAAATTTAAAACATAAAAAAAAGATAGATAAAAATCAAAGAAAAATAAATTCCAAGCGGAGTATGTCTATACATGAAATAAGAAAGCTTGTGCTTCAAAGTCAAAGTATTCATGTGAGCCTACGGTTGGATGACTTGGCTACATTGGTTAAGCATCCTAGGATAGGTAGCTACATTGGCTACCATCCATTCTCTTCTCCACCTCCTCTTCTTGAGCTGGGTGCACTTGAACTTAGATAGGAATACCCTGCACCTTGAGGAAAGAGTTTCTTGATTGGGGAATTAGGGTCGACAGGTTGGAAAAGACTATCTCTTTACCGCTTTAGGCGAGAGGAGCTACATATCACTAACACTGTACAAGATAGTCTCATAGTCATAAGGGACTATGTACGATGTAGACTTGAACTGACCTGGCTTTTGAGGAGACCAGGATAGAGATTTGTGGTTCTTAAAGGTTGTTGAGTTTCAAGTCCACTTCCCAATAAGATTCTGACCAAACCTAAAATCTAATGGTCCGACTGAGCTCCAAACTTTGATTTTATGAAGACAAGTTTAAAAGTTAAAATCAATTCAACATCTTTCTTTTTCTTTTCTTTATTTTCTTTTTCTATACTCATTGTCATAAGTGTTTGCTAGGCACTATTAGAAGGCAAGTATAGGAGGGTGATGAATCTCCATTTTATCATCTTTATTCTTTAATTTTGACCTTATATCCCTAGCTAAATGCATGTATAAAGAAATAATTTGTACAAAATAACATCCTTTTATTAATCGGAATACAATGTATAAATTCATGTATTTATTGCCAAAATAAAAGAATAAAGGAAGAAAAGAAAACGAGTGAACTATAAAAGACACTAAGTGGCCCGAGACCCTGAGACCCAATCATCGTGATGACTTGATCGGTAATGAATAAAGTATGGGGAGATAGGGCAGACAATCTTTAAAGAAAACATACTGAAAACCCTGATTTTTATTCATCAATCAATGTATTTTAGGACCTATTTTATTTTTCATATTTTTATACATCAAATAATAAAACCCTCTTTGTAAAACTTGTACATAAAAATACAAAGAAAAATACAAAATTTATTTCAATAAAAAATAATACATTGTGCACCCGGGACACATAAAACAAAAGGCTGCAAAGAAAACTTCCTAGACTTGTATCTCCTACGTACACACTCAAAATTGACCAAACTCACCTTTATTATTCATAAAATTTAATGTTCTATTTTAATGAAGGTGGTTTCATTTAATTTGGAGTTGGGATGCAGAAGTTGGCTTGTGGTCCCTATTGTATTGTATGCTTATATAAAATATCCATTATATTTATTTTGTTGTATTTTTAGAATCTTTATATTTTTATATACTTGTAAATTCTATTTGAATAACATTAAAATAAAAAATAAAAAATAAATGCATTTAAAATACATTAAAATAAATAAAGTATTAAAATACATAGGTAAACTATACCTATACAACACATAACAAAATTATTTGAGTAAATAAATAAATTCAAAGTAAAATATGTAAATATGTATTTAAATAAGTTATAAATATAGAAATTATGTACATAAAATAATAAAATATTAGTACAAAATAACAATAAAATATGCTAAATATCTCTATATATACTTATGTACATACATGTAAATATCAATACATAATATAAATAATTGTATAAATAAATAAAAATTCCCTAAAAATATCGTATTTTAATCCTACATGATATTTTAAAATTTGATTCATGCAATCAGTAGATAAATTAGTGTAATTGTTAGAATCATGTTTGTAGGAACTTGTTGCTCCAACTTGAATTCATTGTGCCTTTGTCCTTATTTCGACCCATATCCGCCTCCTTCTTGATCCTCCTCATCTTCTTCATCATTTACCACATATGTTTCACTCTGATCATGCCCAAATTAGAGCATCGAGGTTTTTCCTCTACCAATTATCAGATCCTCATCATCTCATCCATTTCTACGTCACCCAACTTCAAATCCTTGTTGAGGATCTTTGCCTCGAGCCGAGAAATTATTTTGTGCAGGTGAGTAGACCTCAGTGGACCCTGGAGCGGAGAATCAAAGGCTAGTTGGACCTCCAAGACATTGAGTTCTCTAGGACCCTCTTGATGGGGCCTGGACCTTTTTGACCCACCTGCAAGTATGGGCGTGCTCTAGGAATCTCAGGAGTCTATTGGCGAGATGATTGGTGGTCGGAGTTGCAAGGTTCAACAGATTGAAGCTCGTCCCATCTGAGTTATTGAGGTGTTCTTCCATACACTTTAAGAGCCATCTGATTAGAGTCATGGCCTAGATTTAATCTAGGACATTCAAAGCTAGGCAAAACAATGTTCGCTTATCGTTGTACGATCATGCCACGTGGAGCACCGTGAGCTGCCAAGTGAAGTGTTAAGGGGTAAATATATTAGTAACACCCACTCTTTTTGTATTTACCAAATAGTATTGTAAATATTAAGTTATGTGTAAATTTTTGTTTAGAAAAAGCAAAGGGACCCTCGTGTTCATTGAATATTCCGAATTGATCCAGTGCTTGGTCACCATACGTGCCCCCGTGCATGAGGGATATGGGTATTTTACAGTGAGGCCCCTCCAAGTTCTCTTATTTCGTTTTAGTTATAAAAATGTAATATAACTGTTAGACTTTGAGTTATTTGCAAGGAACTCCTTGTAGTATATTTTTGTTGCAAATATACCCCTACCAGCTTGTTTTATTATATTTATGTCTTTTTATTTCTATCAAATAGCTCTTGTGCTGTAAAATTGTGGGAAAATTGTAGTGATTGCTTAAAATTATGTGTGTTCATGCCATAATTTTTACTTAGCATTTTATTGTATTTTCCTATTTATTAAAAATAGAATATTAATTATTTACTCCTTGTTTTCATATAAAAATACAAAAGTTATAAAACCTCTTTTAGTAATTCCAAGAAATATATATTATATATTATTATATATCATAAATCCATACCAAATATTTAAAAATACAAAAGGAAAATACTAAAAATTGAAAAGACTAAAAAATAAGAAAAATTCCTTCAAAAAACTAAATATATATGATTCTATTTTATATTTTTATTTATCTTATATAGTATATATTAAAAGGGTTTAATGGGATGGCCCCCTGGGGGAAACCAACTGGCTGCCCCCGCACCATTTTTCGACGAAATTTTTTGGTTTTTTTTGAAAAATACTTCCATGTATTTTCATCACTATATCCCGATAATATGTCATTCAAATTTGATCAGAAATAGAGACTCCTATGCCCTCCATTTAGAACATGTAATTTTAGCTGTCTTAGAATTATTGTAATCAACATGTTCTAGATGGAGGGTATAGGAGTCTCTATTTTTGATGAAATTTGAATGACATATTAGAGGAATATAGTAATGAAAATACATGGCGTATTTTTCAAATAAACCAAAAACATTCGTCAAAAAAAGGCACGGGGATAGCCAATTCCCTGATTTATATATTTAAAAATATTAAAAAATAAAAAAAAATTAGCAAAAACTATCAGAAAAATAACAAAAACAAAGAGAAATATTAAAAACACGAACACTTTTTATTTTATAAATTTTAACTATATATATTTAGAAATATAGAACTCTATATAGAATATATATTTTATATTACTTATATACATATTATTATTACTATTATTTATTATAAATTCCTAATCTAAATTATAAAACCTTTACAAATTAAAAGTATTATTACTGTATATATTTCCTATATTTTCATAATCATTATATATCCTATATATTATTATTATATTCGTTAACTACTATATAGATATACATTAAATCTTTAAAAGGAAAAAGAAACTAAAAATTTGCAAAACTAAAAATAAAATAAATATTTAAAACATAAATAAATAAATAAATATATAACAAAAATTTTACTTCAAAAATAAATATAATTACAACCCCACAAAAAAATCAAAAAGTTGAAAAAATACAAAAAACATTTGTTGTTTATTTTTGTTGATAAACAATAACTATATTATCCCCATAGCTCTCAGTGGTTCAACCCCTACACTTGTTTTTTATACACATATTTATGTAGCGTATAATAAATTTCACCCTACATTTCTTTATTATTTATCTATATTGTGGGTTGATTGTTTGCTTTATTAAACTGATTGACGTGTCGAGAGACAAAAGAGGTCTGATAAAACTATTGCTGGATCCGACTTGTCGGACACCACATGCTCCTCCAATAGCAGACGTCAGACGCCTCTCATCGATTCCATCTCAACAAAGTCTAAGTCTGGATGATACTAGGGTCCTTCGTCAAGGGTGGCTCGAGAACAATTCTTAGGGACTGTCGAAATCGGTACTTCAACCTACTATTTCTCTAGTAGCATGGACATCTAACGACTGGAGATTGGATTGAAATAAAGCTTCGGATGAAGAATGGTCTGCTAGAAAAAATTTCTAAGACCCTAAAACATGGGAAGACCAAAAGATTCTATATCCATTGGGGCAAGCAAAAAAACAGTATAATTACAAACAAAGAAAAATCCAAAAGAAGCCAACACCTAAAATTCCAAAAAATTTGAGCTTCATAAAAGGTCTAATTCTTGGTGAAGACCCGATTGCACCGATCGAGCTTCACAAGGAAACTTGATTACGCTAGTCAATTTCCACTTCTTCTCCCTTGCTTCTAGCTTCTTCCTAATTCATTGTGCACTAGCATGTACCTGACCTTATAAGAAAATATCCATCTCCCTGAGGACAAGTTACTAGAGGAGACCACTAGATAGTTCAACAGCTAATTTAGGAAGAGCTAACACCATCCACATACTTATTACTAGTCATTTCAAGGTTACAAGTGTATACGTTTGAAAGGATGGTTCTGACCAGACTGTTGAGTTGAACTGAATAAAGGAGCATAAAACCTAAGAGTTGTTGAGTCACAAGTCTACTTTAACATGGTTCCGAATAAATTAATAATCCAAGGGTCTTAACTGATGGATCTCCATTTCATCACATTTATTCTATCATTTTGGCCTTAAAAACCCTAGATAATGCATGTAAATATCATTGATTTCTACAAATTAACATTCATTCTTTGTTGTATAAATAATGTATAAAATAATATTTTTAATGCCAAAATTATAGAATAAAGAAAAGAAAAGAAAAAGAATAAAATATCAAAGGTACTTTATGACCCTGAAGAGCGAGACCTAGGCATCTTGATGACTAGGTCGACAAAGAAGAAAGTCGGGGGTGATAAGGGCCAATAATATAATAAAAATCCGATTTTATTAATTCATCAATAATGCATTGTTGGGACCCATTTTGTTTTGTAATCTTTTACCTCAAATAAAGAAACTTTTTACATGAAAGTTGTAGATAACATTATATTGAAAGATATAAAATTGATTTTACAAAAATAATATACAGTGTAAAAGTTATACTCTAAGTAAGATTCCAAAACCCCAACTTCCAAAATCCATATATCTCAAATAAAAACTCAAAATATATAAAAATTACTTTTAATTGTATAAACTTTTAATAAGATATTTAATGATAGTGTTTTCATATTTTTTGGTTTTAAGGTGTGTAAGTTAGATTTTTGACGACTATTATATAATATACCCGAATAAAATATTCATTTTATTTATTCTTTATTTTTCATAATTTTTTATAATTTGTTAATATTTTTTAGTATATGTAGATATTAAACAAGAATGAAACCTTTAATAAAATACTAAAATAAAGTATGTATATAAAATACATAGATGAAATATCAATACACAAACCTATGTATTAATAACCATATTTATTTAAGTGCAAATAATATATCATAAAAATATAATAAATATATATTTAGTTACATAAAAATAAGTTATAATTTTAGAAAATAAGAAAATAAAATAATAAAATCAAATTGACAAAAAAGACCTAAAGCATATATGAATATACCTATAAACTAACCTTAAAAACTAACTCATAACAAAACACCTCGAAAAAATTAAATAAAAATCATAATAAAATACTATAGAAAATAATAAAGATTTTTCATTTTATAACTTAGAATTAGTAAAATCATTTAATAATTATTAAAGATTTTACAATAAATTTTCAGGTTGTTTTTCCTGGTTTGTCCACGTGGACCAACCAGGTGGCTTGGAGAGTTGAATCTGGTCAACTCTCTGACCTGCCTCTGTAGCCTTGTCAGAACCTAGCACTGGTCTTCTTTCTCGATATTTAGCCATTGATTCGTGGCTCGTGGGGATGTTGACCCTTCATAAGATCTCCTCACTGTAGATCCTTGATTCTAGCCGAGTACATGGCACCTACCATATCGCCTTCCTCTACCTGCGATCTCGCCTCGAAAGTCACCCTTCGCCATCCTGTACATAAGCCTCTCCTGAGTTCCCTCTCATTTTTTGAACCTCTTTTGACTGTATTTTCTCCTCCAATTGGCGCTCACGAACTCGAGGAGGGTGACAGCCTACTCTGTTGGACATGCGAGCCCATGACCAGCCATTGTGCAATAAATGTTATTGCGAATATCATTCCCTGATCTGAAATGAAGAATAAATAATTTGCATAATAGGTCTCTTAGTACAATTAGGGTTATGTACCATGGCCATCTTGATGATCATACAGCTGTTGATTCAAATATTGAATCATAGAGAATGGTGCTTGGTTGAACATCTAAAGAGTTAGATTGAGGACTCGTCGAGCACCATTAAATGATTATTAAGAGATGATCTCCTGCCTGAGAAGGAGATGGCAATCCTTTCTCTAAAGGCTGATATCTAACTGACCTCTTGATGCAGGTCCTCTGCATAGGAATAGAGATTCAGAGGTGTTAGATAAGTTAGGTCAAAAAGTTGACTTAACAAGATCGAGGTAACCAAAGTCCTATGTCGTATGCTGTCATGATATAGGCACACATCCTCTGACCGGAGACAGATGTGTTACTATATGTCTGAGTATGTACATTTGGAAGACCAATAGGTTGATGACCTAACCAAGGTCTATACACCAGCGTGCTGGTGTGCATATAAGGGCATATGAGTAATACGATCTCTCAAAGGGATCATACAGGTTCACTACTGAACCGGAAGACATGTGCTCACTCATGCGATATTGGGAAGAATCAAATTCCGTGCGCACGGTCGTCTCGCTTTGGAAGCTTGACTGAATTTGTAGGTTTGATATATACTTTTGGAAAGTATATGATCAAGACCTATGTATGATATATGCTTTTGGAAAGTATATGATCGATACTAACTCCCAATGATCAAAATGAGAAACTTTCTGATAAAACCCTGAAGTAGACAGTATAAAGTTGATCTAATACTTCGTGTTTATTCTGAGTCTTCCAGTATGCAGGATGTTCAGGTAGTAGGAATACCTGAGAGTAATGTGATCATAAACAATTGTATAACCATGACGCTTCCATTCCTAGGGAGTGACGAAACGGGTCTGGATTTTAGTGACTCCTCTTAGTAGAGAAGTAATCTGATCTTGATCCAAATGTTGGACATTGACCTGAATGTGATTCAGATTCAATGAGAAGATTAGATTTAAGATCTTGATTTAATCAAGCATCTATGGGAGGCCCAAGATCTGGATTTGAGATGTGATCTCAATATCCAAGTCACTATATGTGGAACAATACAATCGCCCTGTCCTTATCTCCAAGTATTTGCAGAGAAAGCACATTATCCTTGAAAGAGTTCGGGATAATTTCATTGTTGATATATGTATCCAAGCATTGAGTAAATTGGTAATTAAATGTGATTTAATTATCATGATTAATATGAATTTGATTCATATTATAAAGAGAGTTATATTAGATAATTAAATGTGATTTGATTATCGAAGATATGAATAATATGAATGTGATTCATATTATCTGAAAACAAGAAAATAGAGATCCAAGATGATTAAATGTGATTTAATTATCATGGATATGAATAATGTGGATAGCAATATCCATATTAGTCATATATATTATAAATGTGATTTATAACATATAAGAGAGAGCTATTTGTAATTTACATTTGTTAATTAAATGTTAATGTGAATTTGATTCACATTAGACATTGAATTGAAAATGAAATTTACATTTTATTTTGGGTTGTGAATATGTTTCACAAATTTTTCAATGGCAAGATTGCAATGTCTACAAAATAATTGTGAATTATTTTTTGTAGAATATTTAGCAACAAAAGTTGTTGCATAATCTTGGAGATTACAATATAGAGATGAGAGCCACCTTCCATATATATGGAGTGGACGGCCACCACTCCTATTAGGAATGTGTGGCCGTCCCCTCCTTCCAACATGGAAGGAGGCACTCTCTCTCCTATGATCTCCAAGAGATCTTGATTTAATTTGGTGATTTAATTATATTGATTTATCAATATATATTTAATCTAAATTAAATTAATTGTTGTTGGTTTTTACCAACACAAATCTAGCCATTAAAAGAAACACAATCAATGAGATCCATTGGATTTGTGTTACCCATGGATTGAAATCCAAGGATCCCAAAATATTATAAATAGAAGGGCACCCCTTTGCTCTTCTCTACACACCAAGAGAACATAAGTCTCTCTCTCTCTCTCTCTCTTTCTATCTACATGCCTACTCTCTCTCTCTCTCCCTCTCATGGGCGTCCACCATGGATGCCCTAGAGAGGTTCTCCATCGCCACAGCGTCGTCATTATGCTGCCCGATCGTCTGCTCGTGGATCTCCGTCTCCTTCGGTGCGCCTCGCTCGTGAAGAAGACGTCGGATCTCGTGTGTCGAGATCAGGAGATCCACCGCTTGGATCATGATCATGGATTGCGAGAAGCATGCGATTCATCCCTGCGCTCGCAAGCGTCTCCTCCATCGGATCGGACTTGAGACAGGAGGTCTCTTCGTTTAGAGACTCGATCGCAACCACGCTTCAAGAGGTAATCCTATTACTTGTTTGT
Organism: Ottelia alismoides; assembly: GCA_037367405.1. Lineage (NCBI taxonomy): Eukaryota > Viridiplantae > Streptophyta > Magnoliopsida > Alismatales > Hydrocharitaceae > Ottelia > Ottelia alismoides. The sequence goes on from JAZKJV010000807.1 coordinate 79,048, forward strand.
GGTTTAGACGAAACGATCAAGAAGTGTTCTTGGATCATGTGGTTTCGTCGCATGAAATTTTTTAAATTCCACTGCATAGAACAACTAGTGTGACTAGTCGTTCCTCGTCGTAATCGATACGACACTCAACTTCCGTGATGCGCTTGAGGATTCTATCCCATATCCTTCATACTCGTCCAGTATTTTGGTGATCAAAGACGTATCCTAGGGTGTGTTCTGCCACCTCCGCCACATACCGACATCGAGGTCTCATCTCGTGGCTGAAAGGCCGCTTGAGGTACCTTTCTCTTCTACTTTTTAGCTTAGTTTACTCCCTAGGATTAACTTTCACGTTATTTTTATTTTTGTAATTGCCTTATTTAGCCGTGCTTAGCCCCTTCGTAGTTTGCCGGAGCTGAGCTCCGACGAACCTCTCTGTTTGTTCCCGGTCGTGTTTCGACCATGGCATCGCCCTCACTCTCTTCCTCTAACATTTCTTCACGCTCCTCCACCTTCAATTCAACCGCCTCCTCCTTGGAGTCGTGTCTCAGAGGCTCCTCCTCCTCACTTTGTCAGAGCCACCACCACCTCGACCCCTAAGCCTTCATTTCACAACGTGAAGGGTCGAGGCAAGTTACCCTCGATTATTTAACCCCTTTTTCCAGGTCTCGGAGCTTTTTTTCTAGTCGGACCATTTTTGGTGGTTCGTCTAAGGTTCCTGGAGCATCATAGCTCCGCCAGCCTCGTGTGGGCCCTCCGACAATCTAGAGTATATTGAGGTGTCCAGCAGATAGAAGACCGTCGTAGGAGCATTCAGACCATTTTACAGCCCTAAAGAACGTTAGAGAGGCTAGATCTCGTCGGAGGAAGCTCTTCTAGCCGGAGCTTTCTCCCTGTTCTTCCCTGTCTCCTCTCAGTCATCCAATCGAAGGCCCGCTCCAGTTTTCATCAGCACCATTGGATTAGCCCTACTCCTGACCGTTAGATCTGTGGGGTGCTCTAATCCCAACTGTCCAACCGAATTGTCATCATCAACCAAGGGTGTGACACGTGACATAAGTGAATCATCTCAACCGTCTGCCTCTGCATAGTGCTGGGTATTTTGCACTTTTAACCCATCCACTTTTTATATTTAGTAATTAATATTTAAACATTCCTCTACCTTTATATTAATTTTGTAATATCTGTAAAATGCCCCCAAACTTTTGTAAATTGCATATTAGTTCACCTCACATGCCGTCCCACGTGAGGTGGCATTTTGCAGCCGAGCCCCTGGGATTTTGTGGATTTCAATTTGGTCCGGAAACATTTCATTCTTGTTATAATATTTTGTGAAAATTGTAGCAAGGCCTCTAGACATTATTTTATTTACATTTACGCCCCCGCTAGTCCAACGTATTTATTTAAATTAGCTATTATGCTAAGAAAAATCCCTAAAAAAGACTTTGGTGTCTGTTAGTGTGTACTTCCATGCTACATTTTTGCTTCTCCATTTTAGACATTTTATTATTTTTTAAAAATAAAAAATAGTACATTTATTCCTTGTTTGGCTTGAAATTTTCATTAAAAATATGAAATATTTTCGAAGAATTACAAAAAATAGTTTTTATGTTTATATATTTATTGTCCAGCACTAGAAAGTTAAAAAACCTAAAAATAGAAAAAGAAAATATATAAAAACCAAAAGCTCCAAAATCATGTATAAAAAGAGTAAAAAATCCTAAATCCCAAAAATAGTGTTTTCTATTTTATAATTTTATTTATACTATTATCTATCTATTAAAATTTATTTAAAGAATTTTGGACCTTTTTTTTTATTTTTCCTCTTCATCTTAATTTCAGATATTTATTTAATCCTTGATTTGGGATATTTTTGACTTTAAAAATATATAAAAATTAGCAAAATTCACTAAAAAATACAAAAAATTGAAAAAATTTATTTAAATCCAAAAATATTTAATTCTATAATTTTTAGCTATATTTATAATTTATTATTTATTGTTGTATATATAGTCTTATATATTCTATATTATATATTTAAAAGAAAAAGAAAATGCAAAATATATAAAATATAAAAAGAAAATATAAAAATATATAGTTAAAAATAAAATGTAAAAATATAAAACAAAAATAAAATTTAAAATTAATAATTAAAAACCCACATAAAAATAGACAAGAATCACACAATTGCTTTTGTGCTTAATTGCTCAATCTATCCTTTGTGCTCCCTATGTTCGACCTCTACATATACTTGCACCTATACAATTCTTTGTTGTAGAGTTATAATAATTTTTAACTCCACGCATTTATTGGCATTGCTTTATATATTTGTGGGCTAATTATTGAATTTAACGGTTTTCTTTAGCGGTTGCCTCGACGATTGTTGATCCTCTTTGTGGATTAACAAGACCCTCTAGGGAAATGTTATTTCATTAACTGAGCTCCAAACATTGATTTTTTAAGCTCAAGTTTCAAAAGCATGATCATTCTAACTTCTTTATATTTCTTTTCATTATTTTCTTTTTGCATCACTTATTCTCCTACTAAGTGTTTTCATAGGACTAGCAAAGATAAGTCTAGGGGGTGGTGAATACCCCTTCATTCACTTTTATTCCTTTATTTCATCTTTAAATCTGTAGATAAATGCATGTAAATATAGCTAACTTGTACATATTAACAATCTGACCTTTGCTTATAAACATTGCTTAAATATCTATATTTAAATATAAAATAAATGAATAAATAACATAATAGAAAAATAAAGGAAGTATTGTAAATACTAACTAACCCTTAACCCTGACCTAGGTCAATATTGTATTGGTCGACAAGGAACAAAGTAGGGGGAGATAAGGGCAAACAAAGTTAAACAAAATAACACCATCACCTAGAAACTGTAGGTGGCATGTACATTGTATACAACTCAAACTTACACTAATTTTTAATAGTCTTACACATTTCAAACAAAGATGTTTTCAACTCAAAACATGTGCATAAAAATACATAGAAAAATATAAAACTAATATCACATGGAAATAGTGCACCATGTGAATTGTACACACATATGAAAAAGAGTCAAACAAAACTCCATCGATCTATATCTTTTCCATATGAATTTAAAATTGACCAAACTCACCTTTATTGTGCTCTTATAGTGATTTCATTAAAATTATCGATCTATATCTTTTCTTTATGAATGTAAAATTGACCAAACTCACCTTTGTTGTGCTCTTAAAGGTGATTTCATTAAAATTGGAGTTAAGATAAAAATTTGGCTTTTGGGGTCCCATTGTATACTCTATCTATAAAATTTTATTCATTTCATTCATTCTTTATATTTTCACTCTTTTTATATTATGTTCAATACTTGTTAATATCATTTGTGTCATATTAAAAGAACAAACATAAAAATAAACCATTAAAAATACATTAAAATAAATACAGTAATAAAATACATAGATATACTATACTTATAATGTATATATACCCATTTATTTAATTACACAAATAAACTCTGAAAATTAAAATAAAAATATGTAAATAAAAATTTAAATATACTTTAATTATATGAATTATGTACATAAAAAAAAGTAGAAAATAAAAATAGAAATAAAATACATTATATATTGTTATATACACCTATAATAATACTTGTACATATTAACATCTGATAAATGGATCGATAAAAATAAATTAAAATCACTTAAAAATCGTACATAAAATAAGGAACAACTTTCATGTTTTGAGAAGAAAAATTAATAAAATAATTCACTATTTTATTTCTCTTTAATTTCCATTTTTATTTATGGTTCATCTCGTAGCATCCTACCTGGACCAACGGGAGACAAGTTTGAGTTGACTCTTGTCAACTCCCTAGTCTCCCAAGGCATGTGGCTGTCAAAAGTTGGCCACACTCGTTCTCCCTATTTTAGCTCTCTCTACATTAAACGAATCACCACCCTTATTTCATGAAATTTTCTTCTCGAACATTGCTCTCCCACACCAGACCATATTCTTGATCAATCTCGCATTGATTTGGGCAGAAACTCAAATTCTTTCAAGTCTCCCGGTCAATGCGACAAAGTAAACCTCCAAGCTCCAATTCAAATCTAATCTCTCATGATGAAGTTATGACCCCTTGAATCGAAGATTGGAGTGTTCCTCTATGAAAGGGAGTGATCCCCATCGGTTCACAACGAGGAGAAAGACGTCTCGATGTGATTCATCCCTCCGTCGGAGCTCCTCCGTGTGATCTATGCCACATTAGGCAGGTGAAATGCTTTTTCTTTTATTTTTTCATTTCCTAGAAAGAATAGTAGAGTAAGTTAGCATTTTATTTAGTTACATTTTGTTGTTTATATCTTAAAATCTAAAAATCGCAATTCGTGGCTCCGGCCTTTGTTCAATGTGACGAGACTGTACTCCAATCCGCCTGACCACCTCCACACCTTCACATTCTCATCTTCTTTCACCTCAACTCTTTTCCACCCACAATCTTGCTCAGATATGGGAGATCAGCATTCCCCCTCCACTTATCACTGGAGATGCTCCGCCATGATGCATCTTCACCCCATTTTGCTCCAAATCAGCCCAGGAGCATCCTTATTGTGTTTACAAGCTAACCATGTAGGCCCTGGATCTTGAAGATCTAATTAGGGTCTATTTTTGTCCAGCTGATGGTCCAATAGGTGCTCCAGCTTCCCATCACTACTAGGTTCACATCGATGGGTTCTTTAGATCTTTGAGCATGTTATCAAGAGCGAAGGAGCTTCGGCTCCATTTTGAGCCTACCAGGAGCCTCCTAGATGGTTAGACGACGTAGATATCCTTGATCGAAAGAGGCCAAGCTCGACCTCCTTCATTGTTCTTCTAACGAAGCAGCAATCATCTAGTTGCCTCAAATTGAGTTCCGATAGCCAAGAGAGGCGTCGATATAGAGATTGTTGGATTTGACATGTCGAACACCGTATGTCCTCCAATATCAGACATTAGAGCCTTACAAGAGTGCCTCATCAGCCACCTAGAAACCTTAGATGACCTGTACATTGTACATAGCTGAAACTTACACTAATTTATATCCTTACACACCTCAAATAAAATACTTTCAATACAAAATATGCACATAAAAATACATAGAAAAATACAAAAATAATTACACATGAGAATAAGTTATAGTGTGATAGGGACGCACACTAAATTAAATTATCCATTTAATGAGGGTCATTTCATTAAAATTGGAGTTAAGATGCAAATGTTGGTTTTTAGGTCCCTATTGAATTATATACATGTATATTATATTCATTTTATTCATTCTTTGTATTTTTAGCGTTATTATATTTTTTATATACTTATAAATATTATTTGAAATACATTTAATTTATAAACATAAAATAAAAGAATTAAAATCCGTTAAGCTAAACAATGTAACAAATTGTCATTTATATTATACATATATGATACATACCTATATTTATTTAAGTGCACAAATAAACTTAGGAAAATAAAATAAAAATATGTAAATACATATTTAAATTTTGTAAATATATAAATTATGTATAATAAATAATAAAATCTAAACTACAAAATAGAAATAAAATCCATCACTTATAACCATTTATACATATAATTATACTTGTAAAAATTAACACCTAATAAATACGTTGATATAAATAAATAAATAAAAATCTCCAAAAATAGTACAAAAAATAAGAAATATCTTTCATGTTTTAAGAAAAAAATTAATAAAAGCATTTGCTATTTTATTTCCCTTTTATTTCTAATTTTAATTATGTTTATCTTGAGACATATAACGTGGACAAACCAAGGGGCGACATTGGTTAAACCGCTAGTCAACTGTATAGCGCTTAGGTTTAGGCTTGTCAGATGCTGCTGACCGCCTCTTCGCCATTTTCCCCTCTCAATCTAATCACCATTTGGGCTAGAAAACTCTACAAGATCTGTCCCTCGGTCATTTGACTTTTATTCAATGATCTTTGTTGGGGCAGAGATGCATCGATGCACCTGCAAACCCTAGCCAAAGTCACCTCCCTATTTAGTCTTGCCTCTAACCTCCATTTGAATCTGGTCCATTTTGAGCCATGTTCATCCCCTTTTCTCTTCATATGGAGCATCCCTAGTGACAGTAGGTGCATCTCCTGGGTCTTAGTGACAAATAGGGTTTTCTCATAGGTCCTCTAATCCGTCAATATTAGCAATAAATGCGTGACCAAGTGCATGTCTGATCAACAATCAACCTACAATAATATCAAGCGATCAATGTGTGTGAGTTAAAATTTATTATAACTCTACAATATATGTGTATAGGTGTAAGTATGTAGTGTATCAAACACAAGGAGCAAAAGGGAATACAGATAAAGGAGCAACCTACTTACGTTTTTTTAGTGTTTTTATTTTTATTTTTTTAGGTTTTTAATTATACTTAATTTTTATGTATTTTAAATGTTTACATGTTTTTTATTTCTTTATTTTTAATTAGTATTTTTTACTTTGGATTTTCATTTTTTTTGTAAATTTTTAGTTCCTTTTTATTTTGTAAAGATATAATATGTATATCTATATATCTATATAGCAATATATACTATGAATATGATATATATATATATATTATAAAAATATAGGAAATAACTACAAGAACGATCCATTTTCTTCTTTTTAGAAGTTTTGAAATATATATAGGTATTTATAAATAAAAATAGTAATTATATTAAGTGTGTAACTATTAATATGTATATATAGTCTATAAAGAGTTTTCTAAAAATGGTTTTGTGTTTTTTATATTTTTCCCTATTTTTGTGATTTTTCTGATAATGTTTTCTATTTTTATGTATTTTAAAAGTTTGAATTAGGTTTAAAAAAGATGATAATATCAAAATTTTCTATTTTTAAATATATACTATAATATATATAAATAGCAAAAATCTCATTTTTGGGATTTTATTGGATTTTTGCTATGTTTTCTAGGGTTAGGAGGGTTTTTCAATTTTTAAGTTTTCTTTTTATATTTTTGTGATTTTTGGTCCAAAGTGGTAATATATAGTAATATATAATGCATATTATTTTTGGAATTTTTGGAGAAGGTTTTATAATTTTATGTATTTTTATCTAAACAGAGTATAAATAGCTCCTACATGATTTTTAATAAATGAAAAATGCAAGCAAGTGCCAAACAAAAAATGAGTGTATGAGGTGCCTATAATATTTTCCCCAAATTTATGGTTCACTGGAGATATTTAATAAAAATTGAAAAGCAAATAAATAATGACAAGCATGGCCGAGATAACCCAAAAATATTACACTAAATTGCAAATTTTATATACTGAATTGAAATAACAAAAGCCGGAGGGGCTAGTCTGTGAAATGTCTACCTCATGTGGGTCACCACGTGAGGTGACCTAGCACAGACCAAATGTGAATATGTGAAAGCGCAGGGTCTAATGTGCAAATATTACAAATAATTTACAATGCGGAATAGAGGTTGGCAGGAAGAACGGGGAAGAATGTTTGGATGGGCGAACTTACTCTAACTAGATCTCTCTGCTCCATGATCTCTCGAGCTCTAAAGAAGGTCAACATGCTCATAGAGGTTATCTGTAGCAAGTAGAGGTATTACAAAGAGTCATGCCCCATCAGTGGGGGTTTGGAGGTCAGCTAATGGTGTGTGCACCTGGAGCTCATGTTCCAGGTCAATTACTCCATGAAAGGAAGCCTTCAAGACTCAATCTTGCATAATAAGAATAGGTGGCTTGAGGCGATGCTCATCAACCCAATGAAAGTAGCGAGGAATGGACGGAGTGACGAACTTCATCAAAAGGCAGTGGAGATGGAGCTCAAGGGTTCAGATTCATCCAAAATCAAAGGTGGAAGGAGGGGGCTTGTGCAAAGAATACAGAGAGGACAGAGAGTGAGGTTGATATCGATCGAAACTACGAGAGATTCACGATGATTTAGGGGCTGAAGCCCGCGCTCCAGCAAATGAATTGATTTAAAATTACTCTAAATTATAGCCTTGCAGAAACTAAAACCTAATCTACTATGCAAGATTAATATGCAATAAATAGAGTTTAAGAAGAACTCGTACTTGGTCTGATTGACCAAGGAGAAGAGATCTTCACTTTAGCTAACCTCCGACAAGCAGTGGGTCATCGATTCCACCTCCTTTCTCCATGGCATCACCTCTGTTGATCTCATGATGTCACTAGGTATGCTTATGTCTCGAGATTATGGGGTTACAGTGGAAAAAATGGGATCAAACATTAAAAAGGGAAGGGAGAGGTTTATTTATAGACGGAGTGGGGATGGGGTTTCCAATGCAGATCTTGCCTTGATTGATGAAGATCAATAGGATCTGATTTTAGAGTGAGAAACAAGGAGTTTCCATCAACAACTTTCGTTTAGAACTCATGGCGATTTGATCATTAGCATTCACGTGAAAAAGGGAGAAAGTTGGGGACATGAGGCATTCTGACAAGTTAGAGATGCCAAAGGGAGAGTTGACTGGGAAGCCAACAAAAGTTGAGTTCTAGTTGGTCCATGCGGACCAACCAAGAAATTAAGGGAAATAATTCACTTATTAAATAGCTGAGAAACAGTAAACAATTTTATTATTTTTTTTTCACAAAAATTAAAGATACTTTTTATTTATTTATTTATTTATTTATTTTATTATATTTTATTATATTTTTATTTATTTTTTAGTTAATTTATTAGAAATTATTATTTACATGTATATATAGATATATATACATATATCAATGTATTTTATTTTTATTTTATATTTTATTAGTATATACATGTATCTTATACATTTATAACTTATTTAATTACAAATTTTTCTATTTTTAGTTTATTTTTCTGATATTATTTATTTACTTAAAAAATAAGTGTATGTATTATATAGATGTATTTTACCTACATATTATAATACATTATTTATTTTAATGCATTTTAAATACTTTTATTTTGTGTTTATTATTTTCATGTATTTTAAATAAAATTTTACAAACTTATAAAAATATAAGAAATATAAAAATATAAAGAATAAATATAATGCTTATTATATATATGTATATAATATAATAGGGATCCAAAAGCCAACTTTTGCATCTCAACTCTAAATAAAATGAAACCACCTTCATTAAATAGATACTTACATTTTAGGAACAATAATGGTGAGTTTGGTCAGTATGGAGGAGTTATGGGTTTGGGAAGTTTTCTTTGTGACTTTTTATTCTGAGTGTCCCAAGTGCACTATGTACTATTTTTCAATGAAAATAATTTTATAATTTTCTTTGTATTTTTATGTACAACTTTCATGTTGAGGGCTTATTGATTTAAGGAGTAATTAATAGAGAATAAAATAGGTGCCAAAATACATTTATTAATGAATTGAAATTAGGGTTTGAGTTGCATTTTCTACAATCGGTCTGCCCTATCTCCCCCTACTATATTCCTTGTCGACCAAGTCATCATGATGACTGTGTCTTGGGGCCTAGGGACATTCAGTGACTCTGATACTTCATTCTTTTTCTTTTATTTCCTTTATTCTTTTATTTTGGTACTAAATACAGTATTTTATACAACATTTACAAGTTAATTATTGAATGTTATTTTACACAAACAATACTATATACATGCATTTAGCTAGGGATTTAAGGCCAAAATGAAATAATAAAGGTGATGAAATAGAGATTCATCACCCCCCTACTTGCTTTTGCTAGTCCCTAGCGAACACTTAAGCCAGTGAGTGTATAAAAAAGAAAATAAAGAAAGGAAAATAAAAGAACTTGGAATAATTTTGACTTTTAAACTTATCTCGATAAAAAGAAAGTTTGTAGCTCAGTTAAGACCTTTGGATAATTGATATGTTTGGAACTACATTACGGTTTGGAAGTATGACACAATAACCCTTAGGTTTCATAATCTTATTATTCAGTTCAATTCATAGTCTGATCAGAATCATCTTTTTAGTCGCATAATCTCGCAACCTTGAAATGACAAGTACCATCTGTGTGAAATTGCTAGCTCTTCCCAGAAAAATCGGTGAACTATCAAGGAGTCTCCTCCTCAGGGAACTCGTCCTCTGGGAGACAGATAATTCCGTCTAAGGTCAGGTTCATGCTAGTTCACAACTGCAAAAGGGGAGAATCTAGAAGAATGGAAAAGAAGTGGGAATGGACTAGTATAGTCGCATTCCCTTATGAAGCTCGTCTAGTGTAACCGAGTGACACAAAAAATCGGGCTTTTTCTACAAGCTTAATATTTTGGAATTTTCGGGGTAGGCTTCTTTTTGGATATTTTCTTTGTATTGCATTTCTCAGCATTCTTTCTTTGCCCAGGTGGCTATAGAATCTTTTGGTACGCCCATGTTTTGGGGTATTGGAAAAAAGTTATGGTAGTAGGCCACTCCTCATCCGAAACATTATTTCAATACAGTCTCCAGTCTTTAGGTGTCCATGCTACTAGAATAAGTGGGTTGAAGTACCAATATCAACAATCCTCAAGAATGGTTCCTAATCTACACTTGACGAAGCAGCCTAGTATCATATTGATTAGACTCCAAAATCTTTCAGCAATCCATCTAAGTTGAGCTAAGTGTTCGGTGTGAGGTCTCAAGTCAATCCATTTTCTCAAGAGCCTTACGGATGACATGAAGGTTCTAGTTAGACACATTGAATCAACTCATGAAAATACTCTCATGTAACATAAATAATTAAGTCAAGGTGACATGAAGCATCTCAATTCAAATCCTTAATGGGTTCCTCAGAAATTAGGTCGATTAAGGTCTAGACCAAGCTCCAATCTTCAAACTTTATCTAGATTTGTTCAATTGTCTATACCATTCCGAAAAAGGACAAATGCTATGTATAATGCAAGAAAATCTTTTTGTGAGGCTATTCTCTGATTTTAAACTTTTTATGGATTTTTTCAAAAATTTTACAGATTTTATGCAATTTTTGAAAACATTTTACAAATTTTAATAGATTTTGAAAAATTTGAAATCGTAGGAATTTTGATAAAAAATAATGAAAGAAGAATGTGCAAATATTTACACAGAATGTGTGAATGTTTACAAGAATTGAGAGTAGATTTTATAGGAATTTTTTTGCAAGGGTTGTTAGTTGGTTATTCATAAGTTTTGTACAAGGGTTATAAAAAATTTATTTGTTATAATTTTGTATAAACTTCTCAAAATAATCTCAAAACATTTTTACAAACCTTTTGAACACTTTATTTTGCAAATAATTTTGACAAACAATTTCATAAACATTTACAAAAGTTTGAAAATCATTTTGCAAAGTTTTTTAAAACAGTTTGTATAGGTTTTGTTTCAAATATTTCTATAACCATTTTTCAAATAATTTGAAAATTGACTTTTCAAAAGATTTTATTCAAACAAATGAAATATATTTTTGAAAATATTTACAAAAGATTTTTACAATGGTTTGAAAACATTTTACAAAAAGTTTTGCAAATGATTTTCAAAAGGTTTCTCAAGTCATTTTACAACCATTTTTCGAACCATTTTACCAAATATTTTTAAATCAATTTATTAATTATATTTATAAGGAATTTTGAACAATTTTATACATTATTAGTGTGTACTTTATAAATTAAATTAATGTATATCCTAACCCATATAGTATCTTAGCTATATTATTCAAAAATATGAAAGTGAGTTATGGCTAAGTATATACAACGTATATACGACCCCCTATACTTAGATTGACCTATGTCCTCATAGTAAGAGAAGAGAAAAAGGCAGGCGTAACTCATGCGGAGTATAGAAAAGTCATACTACAATGAGGAAATAAAGAGAGAGAAGTTGATCATCTCCCTATAATTTGTATCAACTAATCCTAAGTATAGCAGATTGTACACCAATTTGGGATGATTGAGGACGAGAATGTATGAAAGAATCATAGTCAACTTGTCCCCTATACATAGAGTGAAAAATCCCTAAGCATAGACAAGAAATATCAACAAGTTCAGGGAGAATCGAGAGAATATTGGAAAAGTAACACCAATACACTCATCCCCCTGTACTTAGGATTAAGTATATCATAAGTACAACACAAATGAATGGGATGAAAAAAATAATGGTAGGGTGAAAGAAATGAAGAGGAAATGAAAATAAGAAAAGAAAAAAAATTAGAAAGTGTTTTTGAAGCTTATGAGATTGATCGTTCTATCTCTAGACACTCATCTAGAAATACCACCAAGATCGAGTCAACCATGGACTAGAACATATCATGATCAACATATGGTTTTAGTAACTATCTGTTCATGACAAAAGGTTGTGCATCAACTAATAATCTAGATATAACTATGATGTCATTGGCACACACATTTTTGACAATAAAGGGCCCCGACCATTTACTTTTCATGTTGCCTAGAAACAACTTTAACTTTACATCGAACAACCACACCTTCTGATTTGGCTCAAAAGTATTTTGTTTGATATGCTTATCGTTCCATCTCTTGACTTTCTCTTTATACATGTAGTTATTGTCATAGGTAGAGTCCTTAAATTCCAATGGTTGATTCCGATCGAGTTTTCTATTCTTTCATGCTTTCTCTTTGTCCAAGTTACATATGTTGACTGCCCATAATGATTTACGGATGAATTCCAAGGGAAATGACATGGCTTGCCATATTCCATACGATATGGAGTCATTCCCAAAGGAGACTTGTATGCTGCACGATAAACCCAAGAGCAGAGTTGAGCAAATACGACAAGTTCTTTCTATCAGGACATACAAGTTTTTGTAAAATAGATTTGATCTCCCTAATAGAACAATCGGTCGTTAAACTGCCGGGTGGTAAGGATATGCGACACGGTGTTCGATGTCATACTCCTTAGTGAGCTTCTTCACTTCCTTGTTGATAAAGTGGCTACCTCCATCTAATATGAGGATCTTCACAATTTCAAACCATGCAATGATGTTATCTTTAAGGAAGACAGACACAATGCAACTGTCTGCGGATCGGGTAGGGACATCCTCCAAACATTGACTAACATAATCGAGAGCCAGTAGCATGTACTCATAACTCTGACTATTATGGAATGAGACGATAAAATTGATTCCCCATGCATCGAAGATGTCTGATATCTGAATATACTTGAGAAGCAGGGTGTCTTGTATACTGATGGTGTCACCCATTTTTTGACAGTTAGTACAACCTTTGACGTATTTTGTAGCATCCTTGAAAAGAGTTGGCTACCAGAGGTCGCAATGAAGCACTTTCTATGTCGTTCGCTTTCCAGAATGGTGTCCTCTAGATCATAACTTATGATAATGGTTAGTGACACTTGTGAACTCCTCCTCGAGGATGCATGTTTTCAATATACAACCAACACCATCACGAAACAAGTACGGATCCTCCCATTAGTAAAAAAGTATCTTAAACATGAACTTGTCTACTTTTAGCTTTGGTCAATCTCGTGGTACTTCTTTGAAGATAAGGTAGTTCGCCATATTGGCATACCAGGGGAGAGAGGTGACTACCAAGATAGCTTCATCTGGGAAGGCTTCAGTAATCAGAATGATTTCTTGTTCAAGAGTTTTTCTCTCGGTGACTCTAGAAAGGTGATCTACCACAACATCCTTGACTTCTAGTTTATCATATATCTCTAAGTTAAACTCATGGAGTAGAAGGATCCAATGCAGTAGTCTTGATTTTGCATCCTTCTTGCTTTGCATGTATCTAATGGTAGAGTGGTCAATATACATAATGACTTTATCTGAGCAGATGCCACCTACATTTTTGCACCACAAACAATATAGCTAGCAACTCTTTCTCTATGATAGTGTAGTTCTTCTGGGCATCATCCAGTGTTCTACTAGTGTAATGAATCACAAATGGTAATCCATCTCGTGGTTGTCCCAAACATCCCCTATAGCATAATCAGACACATCCATCATATCCTCAAAGGGTAGAGACCAATCTGGTGGTTGTAGGAAAGAAGCTTGGTTTATGATCTCTTTTAACTGATTGAAAGCTTGGAGTACTCTGTCATCTACAATGAAATTGATGTCCTTTCCTAGAAGCTCTGTCAGAGGTTAGGCAATCTTTTTGAAATCTTTGATGAATCTTCTATAAAATCCCACATGCCCTAAAAATGACCTGACTTGCTTCAGTGATGTAGGCAGCTCGAGCTTTGAAATAACCTCCGTCTTTCCTGAGTTGACCTTCATGCCTCGCTTGGAGACTTCGTGACCCAACACGATTCCATCAGTGGCCATGAAGTGAATCTTCTCTAATGAGAGCACCAAATTGACTTCACAACAACATTGAAGGACTCGATCTAGATATGTCAAGCATTGATCAAAGCTATCTCTATAGACAGAGAAGCCATCAATGAATACCTCGAGGAAACGTCCCACCATGTCTGTAAATTTCGCAAGCATACATCTATGACATGTAGCGGGGGCGTTACACAACCCATAATGCATTTGTCATAATGCGTGCGTACCAAATGGACAGTTGAACGTTGTCTTCTCTTAGTCCTCAGGCGCAATTGCAACTTGATTATATCCCAAGTAGACATCCAAGAAATAGAAGTACTCCTTTGTGCCATCCTTTCGACTATTTAGTCTATGAAAGGAATTGGAAAGTGATCCTTCTTGGTAGTGAGGTTCGGGCGTTTATAATCCACACTGATGTGCCATGGTGTCAGTATTCAGGTCAGAATCTCCTCTCATTTTTGTTCATTACAATCGTAATTCCTGATTTCTTAAGGATCTACGTGTAACGGGCATACCCATTTGGAATTTGAGATGGGATATATGAAATCTGCATCATATCACTTGGTGATCTCATTCATCAAAACCAACTAGATGTTAGGGTTTAGATGACGCTGACATTCATGCGAGGCTTGTTGTTTCTTCCAAATAGATGTTGTGTGATCACAAGTAAGGGTTAATCCCATGGAGATCCAATATTTTCCATCCTATCGCCTTGCAGTTTCTTTCTAGATCCTCAAGTAGATGAGAATCTTGGTTCGAGGTCCGCTATGCATTGATAATGATCGGGAACCTTTTGGGCTCACCCGCAAGGAAGGCGTACTTCAATGGTGATGGTAGTTTCTTTAGCTCTGGAGGGGTCAGAATCGGCCCTACGATGATGATGAATCTACACTTCATCACCTTTATTCTTTCATTTTGGCCTTAAATCCCTAGTCAAATGCATGCATATAGCACTAATTTGTACAAAATAACACTCAATAATAGACACACAAATATTACATAAAATAATGTGTTTAATATCAAAATAAAATAGTAAAGTAAAGAAAGAAAAAGAAATGAAGTATCAAAGGCACTGAATG
Organism: Ottelia alismoides; assembly: GCA_037367405.1. Classification (NCBI taxonomy): domain Eukaryota; kingdom Viridiplantae; phylum Streptophyta; class Magnoliopsida; order Alismatales; family Hydrocharitaceae; genus Ottelia; species Ottelia alismoides. Next base: position 94,370 of record JAZKJV010000807.1, read on the forward strand.
AACGTATCCCTTGACATCAAGGTAATATTGACTTGGTCGACCAAGAATAAAGTGGGATGAGATAAGGAGCCAAACTGTACAATCCAAACACGAAAAACCTATTTTTATTCATTAGAAAATACCCTATTTGGGACCTATTTTATTCTTTACTATTTACACCTCAAATAAATAAACTTTGAACTTGAAATTTGTACATAATGATGTATAGAAAAGTAGAAAATTTATTTCAATGAAAATAATACACAGTGTGACGGGATCACACAAAACAAAAAGCTGTAAACAAAACTTCACAGATGCGTATCTTCTCTGTATGACCTCCAAATTCACCAAACACACCTTTGTTGTTAATAAAATCAAATTATCTATCTAATGAAATGATTTCATTAAAATTAGAGTTAAGATGCAAAAGTTGTCGTTTGGGTCCCAATTGTAATGCATGCATGTATATAATATTCAAAACATTTGTTCTTTATCTTTTCACTAATATTATATTTTTATGTACTTGTATATATTGCATATATGACTGAAATAATAAAAAAAATAAAAGCATTAAAAATACCTAAAGTAAACAATGCATACTAAAATACAGGTAAAATACACCTATAAGGTGCATGCATATATTTATATAAGTATATAAAGAAAATATAAAAATATAATAAAATATTTAAATAGTAATTAAATATACTATAAATAATTAAATAAATTAGTAAATAATATCATTATTTATCAAAATAACATTAAATAAATCAAAATATATTAAATAAATACATAGTAATAGTAAATAAATAATTATACATAATAAATAAAAGTGTGAACATAAATAAAAACACATTAAAATAGTTCATAAAATAAAAAAATATTTTTTCATAATATAAGTTTTTCTAATTTTATTTTTTCTATTTTGTATTTATTTGTTTCTCATTTTTTACCCCTATTTTATTGCTACTCGATCTTAGGTGGACTAATGGCAGAGCCCCATACATTGACTCCATGTCAACTGCATGGTCCTCTACCGCCTACTCTGTCAGAGCTACTATTATGCCTACACCCCCGACTTTGCCCAATTTTTCGGCATGACCCATAGCTCGAGAAGGACTGATTTCTTCATCGAATCTCTCTATCCTTTGATATGTCATCTCGCCATGCCCTTACTATCATTGCGTATACATCCTTCTGAACCATAGAGTCTTCACAAGATCACTCCATCATCGCATGTAGAAGACTTCACCTTTGCCCCCATTTTGATTTTTGGTACTTCTTCCTTCACTGGAACCCTCAGATCTGTGTAAATGTAAGTTGAGATTGGTGATAGCAACAACCTCCTCTTGGGTTTGTAGCATGTGTGAGGTAGAGGAGATACGACCCAACCATCGTTGGAAAGCTCTACTTGGTGGTTCTACCACCTCAATCATCCGGTCGAGTCGAGGCCATTTCTAGCATTTTCTAGATAGATTTTCTTTTCACAATTTCATTTCTGTGTTTATTTTAGCTTTTATTTCTTGCATCTACTGTCATGTGTAGCATAATTTCTAGATTTAAAGTACACTGGAGCTTTAGAAGCTCCGGCCATCGTCCATTGTACACATCTCATTTCTCCCCCTGATCACCTCCTCATCTTCATCAACCGCTTCTATGCCTCTTCAACCCATCATGCCACATGGGTCTTCCCAAATTCGATCTGCCATTGCTGCCTACACCACCCATCACTGAAGCAATTCTGTAATGCTTCTTCCTTCTACCATTTCACCCAATAAAGGCCTGGGGATATTCATCTTCACTTTCTCTTCTTAACCATGAGGGTTCGTGATGGAAATGAGCCCAGTTGTGGGCTATTCGCATCCAGGTTGCTGCTCCCAGGTACCCAGACTTCGTCACTGCTAGGACCCCATCGATGGGTCCTGGACAAATCTGGAGGTATGAGCATCAGAGCAGCCATGAATAGGGCTTGGATCATGAGCAATTAATGAACAAGGGAACAACACACTCGTGTTCTTCCCTGTTATTGGGGAATGAAGCTATGCCATCCGATGGAGCCCACGCTCTAGAACCTATAGTTGTCGTCTGATCCAGGCACCCAGCCACCATTAGATAAGGGGTTGGATCTGATCTCATGCATCCAACCGCAAAGTGGAATGCTGGGAGCTCTACGTACGATGCATGTAAGTGAAATGACCTCCATCGTTGGATCACGTGCCTCCTGTGGTAATATCATTGATACCCCTCCACCTTCTTTTATCTCATTTTTAGTATTGTAAATATTTATTGTAGTGTAAAAATGTGTGAACAAATTGCAAGGACACCCTTGTCCCTGTTTAATATTGTGTAAAGGTCCACACCAGCTTAGCTTACGTGGTCCTCTACATGAGCTGCGCATATTGCAGGAACCCCAACAGTTTTTATTATTTCATTTTCGTATTTAAAAGTTTTAATTAAGTGTTAAAACTTTGGGCATATTTCATGTATGCTCCATAATTAATTTTTATTACAAATATGCTCCTTCTAGGTTCTAAATTAAATCGGCGTCTTTTATTTTTGTTTAAATAGATCATGTGCTTATAAATTTGTAGAAAATTATAGAATATGATTTAATTGATGCATAATCATGCCATGATTTGTATTTTACATTTTATTACATTTCCTAAATATTAAAAATCATTTAGGATCTATTTATTCCTTGTTTAGATATAAAAATACAAAAATTAGAAAACCGATTTGAAAAACTCCATAAAAATAGATATTATATATTATTAAATAATATAACTCTGAACCAAAAATCACAAAAAATATAAAAGGAAAACCATAAAATTTTGAAAAACCCTTCTAACCCCTAAACAATTTACAAAAGTTTATAAAATCCAAAAAATTAGATTTCTTCAGTATATGTTAATTTATATTATATAGTATCTATTAAAAATAGTTTTGAGAAATTTTTGACTTACTTTCTATTTTTAAATCTTAAAACAATTCAGTCTATTTATTAACTCCCTATTTTAAAGTATTTTAGACATTAAAAAAACCTAAAAAGTAACAAAAATCACCAAAAAAATCACATAAATGAGGGAAATATAAAAAAACACAAAACTATTTTTTTTTGCAAGTTTTGACTATATATATATCTATGTTTATAAATATAAAACCTTATATGGACTATTTATACTATATATATGTATATACATATTATAATTAATATTATTTATCTAGATACCTATAAATGTATTTTAAACCTTTAAAAAATAAAGGTTTAAAATACATATATCATATATAGTATTTATATTACACATATTATTATACTATATATATATACTCTTATTATATCTTTAAAATACAGAAAGTATAAATTAGAAAAATACAAAATGAAAATAAAATTATAAATATAAACATAAAAAACTATAAAACATTAAAATCCATAAAATTAAATATAATTTAAAAACAACAAAAAATTTTAAAAGTAGAAAAAGTAAAAAAAATGTTATTTATTTTTATAGACAATAGATCACCTATCCACATATTTACTCTCAGTGGTTCGTCACTCTACACTAATTCACTATACACATATTTTGTAGAGTTAAAATAAAAATAAATTTTAACGCGCATATTTTCATATATTTATCGTAGATCGTAGGTTGATTGTTTGTTTAAGTGATTGTCCACGTTCTGAGTACTGCGAGAGCGGTCGACATAGCGATGGTCAGACCCGTCTTGTCAGTCACCTCAAGCCCTCCAATGCCAAGCATTAGAAACCCTGCTCGATCCTCACAATAGGTGACCTCTACAACTGTGGTAAGTGGAGGATCATTCAACTGGGTACTTTCCACCATGGTAAAATTCAGCTCTGTGTTCAATGTCTCAAAAAGATCTACAATGAATTCTTCTTGATCTGATGGGGATGGCGATGTTTCAAGTAGCTCAGATAGCAATTAGCAGGAAATTCATCTTCAAGGACCACATGGAAATCGATTGTGCTTTCCATGAGTCTCTTCCTCTCCTTGGGTTTCATTATCATTCAGGAATAATGCAGTGTCTTTGATTTCTGCCAAAAAGTCACAATCATATGTTGCATTCTGCTTGGGCATGCTCTTGTAAAAAATAGATTCTGCATGACTTGGTACTTGTATCGTCTCTACTTGGTCCTTGTCGTTGCTTGGAAGAAAGTTGATTGTCCAGTGCCATAATCCACTACTACCTTAGCTATTTAAAGGAACATCCGTCCCAATATGATCGGGATTTGAATCATGGGGACTGAGGTATTGATATCTAGGACAATGAAGTCCATAGGGAACTACATCCCTTGGATTGTGACAATGACATCCTCAAGCACACACCTTGTCCTCTTAACTGAAGTTTCTACAAACTACAGAATCATTCTAGTTGGATTCAGTTGTCCTAACCCAAATTCCTTGAGCGGTGAGGTAGGCATAAGATTGATAGATATCTCGCTGTCAAGAATTGTTCATTCAAACTCTTGGTCAAAAATCATGCATCTGACGGGAGGTGCTCCCTTTTCCTTCTTCTTGATAGGGAGGTTACTGACGGTGCTCACAATAGCCATGGTAAGGATATGTTTTTCAGCATGATTTCATCTATTTTTGTAGCATTGACACTTCAAAGTCCATGCCTCTTTCAGACCTTTGTTTACTATTGGCATGTATTCCATGGTTTTTAAAAGTGGCATTTTCAGGATAACATTGTGTAAAAGTTCTATAACATATGGATTAGACAAAGCAATCTTGAATTTTCTAACATTTTTTTATTTTATATTGCGGTTGGAAATGGAATATCATCATTCAAAAATTGTTCTAGTGAAATAGCTTTTACATGCAAATGACCAAAAAGGGGTACAATCATTTGCTCTCGTAGAAAAGCTAACAAAAGGAACATAGGCATCGCCAACTCGCACTGGATCCACTACTGGTGCTGGCGTCTCTTTGGTCGCATCGGCGTCTCCTTGACTGTTATTGCTAGAAGTAGATTATTTGTTTTCTTCATTTTTAAAATTTTTCTGATTCCGGTGCTGCATGCCCTTCTTTTTTTTCTCCTCCTCTTGAGCTCAGTGTCGGTATAACTGATGAAGACTCATAATGTGAAGCTTTATTTTTACCCTTCACACTAGAAGATAGTCGTAGTGTCCTACCACTCATGAGAGTCAAAGAATTAGATAAGATAATCAAATCATTCATACCTAACTCGATTGAGGATCATACATTGCAAACTACCCGCTCTTTGTGTCAGAAATTGTTTGGATTCGCCTCCACCTGAGCTGGAATAACTATTTTGGCAGCAATGTGGTCATCCAGCTTCTGACTCTTTTTGCTCAGGCCTTTCACTAGTTATGCCAGGCAATCGAGCATTGGATTCACTAGAGCTACCTCGGAATTCTCATCATGATGTGATCGTTGAGACAAATAATATTGGTGGGGACTGAGGCTGGTGACTCTGGTACAGAAGAGGGGGGAAATGAGAATAGTTGTGTTGAGGGGGTGAATGACTCTAGTTCTGATAATAGCCACCCATGGTATTGCCGACGGTATGGTTGATGTTGGTTCTGGTAGTTCTACCTCCGTGGTGGGCGCTGTGCAGAGATTGATGGTTTTGGCTATGCTGGAAGCTCCTTCCTACCAGTTTTGGGTTGTATGGTTGAATCGCTAAGTTCTAACCCTACCTTTGTCCACTAAGATAGGTCAAGTTCTTATCATTGTCCCACGCGGCATTCACCTCTTGGATCTGTAGTGGAGGTGCATAGAAGGGTTCGACAAAAGTCAGGGCCTCTGGATGATATACCACCATCATTGTATGTTGTGGAGATGGCAATTCTTAGTTTGGTGATTGCACGTAGTACACGTGTTGAACATGTTGGGTTGCCCTTTACTCGACTATGCTGATTGCTATAATATGGGGTCCTTAGGCTCGGTAGTCTCAGCGTGTGCAGCCATAAAGTTGCAGGAATTAATTGTACTCAATAGAATCTCCAGTTGTTTTGAGATCTGCTCCAACTTATCTAGCTGCTTGGTCCTGCTCGATCACATTCAGCTTCTCAAGATCCTGTTGCCTTTCTCAATAATATCGACCTTGGAGACATGGCTCCCAATGATAGTGAGATTTGTGATTTCATCTCTCTCTCTCCTTCATATGATGATGCCATATGAACAGGCTTGGGATGGGTCTGGGGGTGCTTCTGGAATGCGTGAGATAAAGATAAGGCTATCAATACCTCAACCATCTCCTCGAAGATTTGCCACACCACATCTTCATCTTTGTTTAAGTGTGACCGTCCTCAAGATGCATCAACCATCTTATGGGATTCTTGATTTAACCGACCAAAAAATTTTCGAACAAAATCGGTCTTTGGAATTTTATGGTGGGGGCACTTCTCCTGCAGGTCATTGAACCTTTCACATGCCTTATGTATATGCTCATAGGATAAGTGTGGGAAATTAGAGGTGAGTGCACGTATTTGGTTCAGACGACCCAAAGGATAGTACTTTTGCAGGAAGGCATATTTGAGGGCCTCCTAGGTCATCACCACTTTACCAAAATGTTTTATCCATTAGAGCTCCTTGTCTTGCAGACTAAATGGAAAAGCAGTCATCTTTACAACCTCCAACGAAATGTTGGGGTAGTGCTGAAAAATGAAGAGACGAGAGTCGCTAAATAAAGGCCTGACAAATCAGGCTCACTGTCGCTGAGGCGACTACTCAAACCTTCTCGTTTATCAACAATTAACCCACACAGATAATCAACTAATTAAGAGCAAGGATTAAAATTTATTATACCCTACTAAGAATGTATAATGGCAAGCAAGTAGGTGTCGAATACAGGAAGCGAAGGAGTAAACCAGGCTAAATAAAAGTCAAGCACCATATGTCTTGTGAATCACTTAGCCAAATTGATCTTTTTGTGGATTTTTACTTTTATATTTTTTATTTAATTTTTAATTTTATATTTTTATTTTTAATTTTCTTATTTTATAGTTTCTTTTTATAATTTTTATTTTTGTATTTTTTCTTTTAATTTATAAAATAAAATATATATACAAGATAGGAAATGAGAGAGATAAAGTATTTATAAAAATAGATAAAAACAAGCAAAATTCTGGAAATAAAATATTTTTAGGCTTTTTATATTTTTATAATGTTTTTGTGATTTTTCTAGATTTTTCCAATTTTTGGGGTAATTTTAAAGTAAAAAATACTGAAAAGTGAATAAAATAAAAGGTTAAAACTAAAATGGAGTAATAAAATATCAAACAGAACAAAAAATTCCTCAAATTAATTTTAAAACAATGAGAGTAAAACAGAGAAAATTAAAGACAAAAAGTATATTTTTATGATTTTTCTATAATTTTTACTATTTTTATGAAGTTTTTAAGAGTTTTGCTATTTTTAGGGATTTGCTTTTGTATTTTTTATGATTTTTGGATTGAACTTAAAACACACTAAAATACACCGAATATAAATTTTTATGGAATTTTTCAAGGAGTTTTTATATTTTTTTAGGAATTTTCTAATGCAGACAATACTGAAAATGCGAGTTTTTGAATTTTTAGAAATATTAAAATGCATTAAAATTGCAAAATTAAAATATAGCATGAAATTAGATAAGAACAGGAACTTATGCATTTTTTTGGAAATTTTTAGGATTTTATAGATGCATGAAATGAATACAAATAACAAAAAGAAAAATCAACACTAGCAGGGGTATATATGTAAATATCTAAGACATCCAGGTCCTACGTGTAATTTTTCCATAAATTTATGACTAATTACCAAAATCTCAAGACCAATCACAAATATCCAAAATCCCAAGGATAAGCGTGCAAAATTACCAAGCCGCACGTGAAAGACACGTGCGCTTGGGGAGGACCAAGTTGCGATTAATAAAACCTGAGGGGCTGAAATGTAAATGTTCCAAAAATATTACAACTACATATAAAAGTTTGATGACTAAAGACAAATAGACAAAAGCCCAAGGGTGTCCCTGCAAAATGGTACGCCTCACGTGCACAGGTCACGTGAGGTGACGTGGCTAGGGACACCTATGCAAATAACGAAATGTCAAGGGCTTTCATGCAAAAGTTACAAAATAAAATTAGCCTCAGATGAATGATTATGTCTTAATAAATAAATACAAAATTGGGCGAGGGTGAGTATGCAAAATACCCTTGGACTGCGGATCCGATGGCAGATAACAACTTCACTTATGCCACATGTCACGATCCTGATGGCCGGTACCGGTTCGCTGATGACGGTTGCGATTAGATCCCAAGGGAAGATCGGATGGTCTTGATGCAACGAATCCAACGGCTCCTGTGCACCTGGGCGGCGACCCCAGATCTGACGGCGGGGGCGAGCATTGGACGAACAGGGACGAAGGCCCGCCCTGACGTCCTTCCTCCGATGATGGTGCCCCTCTCAGGCATGCTCTGAACCTTCAAAAGGGTGCCCGAGGCTCCTGTAGGTATCCTTGATGCATTGCCGGTGTCAAAATGCTCCAAGGGGGGTCGGAGCTCTCAAAGGCGGCCGACGGAGCACAAGGCTCCCAGCTACCTCCGATTGAGCTCCAAAATTGCCCCAGGCGCAAGCTGTCCTCTGATACCTACAAGAAAGAGTTACAAGGGTCGCGGGCAAACTTCCGCGACCCTCCTAGGGGCAAAAAGACGCGATTGGCAATGTGGGGTTGTCTCGACGTCGGTCGGAGAAACTCGATGCTGGCCAGACGCGAAATCTGAGGATTTTACCGATAATGGAAGGCGATATGATGAAGGGGGAACACAGAGGAGATCTATGGCTATCCCAAGGGTAAGAGAGAGTATTGAACAAGGAAGAAAAAGCCTCACCAAGGTGGTGCAGGAAGATGGCTCCGGCGAGACCTCTGACGAGGGGATACGCGTCGATTCGACACCCGCCAAGACCTCCAAACACGCGTGTCCAGCTCCTGCTATCACCACGAAGGATACTCGAGTGCTAGATCTAGGGTTTAGGGGTGGAAGAGAGATCAAACCGTCAAAGAAGGTCGAGGGTCATGTTTATATGCGTTGACGGTAGGCTCCCAAGGACGATGCGGATCTCTCGATTCAGCGACCCAACGCCCGAAGTAAACCTCGGGTGTGAATCCCCGATGTATGGTGAACAAAAGTCAAGAAGACTTCAACACGAGAATGTGCAAGACGCCTTCTCCAAAATTCAGAGAAAACACCAAAAGAATGCAGTCTGACAAAGATCCAGACCTCGGTCAAAGAGTTGACCCAGGTCAACCAGGGAAAGAACCTGGTTGGTCCACGTGGACCAACCAGAAAAATCCCTGGAAAAAAGACTTATAAATTCATTTTAAAATAATAAAATTTTTTATTATTTTTAGGTTATTAAATAAAAAATGTTTGTTACTTTATAAAGTATTTTATTATGATTTTTATTTATTTTTTTGAGGTAAAAATTTAAAGTTACCTTTTATGGCCTATATAGGTATATTCTTCTATATATTTTAATATTTTATTTTTATTTTGTATATTTAATTTTATTTAATTTGTTTATTATTTTATAAATTTGTAGAATATTTCTATGCACTTAAATATATTTTTATTTTATTTTTCTGAGGTATTTTGTATACTTAATAAAATATAAGTGGTAATTATATAGGTATATGTACAGGTATTATACTTATGTGTTGTACACAGGTATTTTTATTTTCATCTTTTCTTTAAGTTTTTATTCTTATTTTAATGTACACATATATTATAAATAATATTTAAAATTTATAAAAATATAAAATTATAAAATAATGAATAATGAATAAAATGAATATTTTAATATGTACTAGTATACAATAGGGGTCCAAAACTCAACTTTCAAACCATAGCTCTGTAAAATACGAAACCACCTTCATTAAATAGATTATTAAAAATTATATACAATTAAAGGTGATTTTGATGTGTTTTGAGTTTTTATTTGAGAGATACAGGTCTGGGAAGTTGGAATTCTGGAATCTTATTCAGATCATAACTTTTTATCTGTATGTTATTTTTGAGCGAAATCAATTTTGTATTTTTCTTTATTTAATTAGCTACAACTTTCATGTACAAAGTTTCTTTATTTGAGGTAAAAAAACTGGAACCAAAAATAGGTCCCAAAATGAATAAAGAATGAATAAAAATAAAATGGATTTTTATTGGTTTTTAACCCTTATCTCCCCCTACTTTATTCCTTGTCGACCTAGTCATCGAGATGCCTAGGTCTCGGAGTTTCGGTCATAAAATAATTACAATATTTTAGTCTTTTCTTTTTTTTCTTTATTCGATAATTTGGGCATTAAAAACAGTGTTTTATAAATATTTACACAAATATGCATTAATGCTGAAGTGCATGAACTAACAGTATTTGCACGCATTTACTACGGGTTTTAAGGCCAAAATGATAGAATAAAGATGAGAAAATGTAGATTCATCATCCCCCAATACTTGCCTTTGCTAGTCCCTAGCAAACACTTATGCAATAAGTGCAGAAAAGAAAAAAACAAAGAAAAGAAAAATAAGAAGTGTGGATCAAATTATCGAACTTGTGTTCACAAAATCAAAGTTTGGAGCTTAAGTCAGACATTTGGAATTTTAGTGCGGGCGGAACCTTAATGGGAATCGGATTTGAAATCCAACAGCCTTCGAGAGTCCCAAAACTCTGCTCAAGTCTCCTCAATATCCAGGTCAGAAATATTTCAGTTCATACACAAACCCTTACGACTATGAATCTGACTCGTACAGTGTAAGTGATAATGGCTCTCCCCAACTAGAATGACAAAGAGACTGACTTCTCCAGCATGACAACCCAATTATTCACCAATCCAGTAACTCCTTCCTCGAGGAGCGGGGTATTCCCTTCTAAGCTCAAATGGCAACCATCTCAAGAGGAGGGGGTGAAGAGAAGAATGGACGGTAGCCATTGTAGCTACCTATCCTAGGATGCAAGACCAGTGTAGTCAAGTCATCCAGCTGCAGGCTCACATGATATGACTTTGGAACTCAAGCTTGCTTATTGACTATACAACATATGTACACTCCGACAGGCATTTTATTTTTATTTACAGGCATGTCCATTTTTTTGGAGTTTTTTTTGGATACTATATACAACAGCATTTACATTGGGAGTTTTTCCTCTTGAGCCAGTAGACTATCCCTCTTTTGAAGCTTTATTGCAACCCACGCTCTCCTGTCTATAGAATTCCTCATCACTGGACGGGTTGGGGTGCACTTCCCTCCCTAGAGGACGACAAGTGTTTCCAGTTGTGTGCATCTCATACCGGCAAATTTAATCCCCTCACCACTCCAATCGAGTTGAGCCATGTGAAAGGTGCTGGTGTCCAAGTTAGGTCATTATCAACAAGAGACGTGTGTGTTCTCCGAAATACTCTACTTAGACAGTCAAGAATCCATTGAACCAAGTCTCGTGATGCTCAAAGAATTAAGTCAACGAGACCTGAAGTACCTCAATTCCAGCTCCTATAAGGTTCCTGTTATTAGATAGATTTTAAGGTCCAATCAAGCTCCAATCTCCGGATTTTTCTTAGACTTGTTCAACTATCAAACTCAATGTGAAAAATGCTCATGCTATGCAAATGCTATGCGGAAAATATTTTTGTGATGCAATTTTCAAAGATTTTCAACTTTTTATGGATTTTTTAAAAGATGATGCATACGCATTTTTTGTATTTTCAAAAGGATTTTTCAAATGTTTTTGGATTTTAGTTTTGTAATGTTTTTGGGCTTTTTGAAAACCAAAGATTTTTTGATGAAAACTAGGTACAAATATTTACTTGGGGGTGCATCTTATATTTACAAGAAGTGGATTTTAAGAAATTACAGGGGTAAGTGGTCAATTTTATAGGTATATATATAATGAATTCTGGTGTGATGTGTGTATTCCTCAAAATTATTTGAAAATCCCTTTACAAACAATTTGAAAAACTATAGTCCAAAATAACTTTTACAAATATTTTACAAACAGGTACACACATTTGAAAATCATTTTGCAAAGGTTTTTCAAACAGTATGTATAAATTTTTCAAAATATTTTTGCAACCATTTTTCAAACCATTTGCAAATTATTTTTCAAACATTTTATTTCACACAAAGAAAATAAAATTTTCAAAACAAACATTTTTACAAAGGTTGAAAACATGTAACAAAACGTTTTCAAAATAGTTTTCAAAAGATTTCGACAAAGATTTTCAAACTATTTTTCAAACATTTTGCAAAAAATATTTTCACCTGATTTATTAATCAGTACCTACAAAAAAAATTTGAGGAATAATTGCATCTTTTTATTAAGGTTTTTAATTAATTTTAAAGAATTATTAGCCATAATTATTAAGAAAATACAAAAGTACGAGTTATGGCTAAAGTATATAAGTAGTATATACGACCCCCCATACTTAGATTGAGCTATGTCCTCATAGATCGGAGAGAAAAGAGAAGACATAACTCGTATTGAGTATAGACAAGTCTAATAAGCGAATAAGAGATGAATGAACGAATGAGAAGTCGACTGTCCCCCCTATACTTAGGATCAAATAATCCTATGTATAGCAGACTGTACACCAAGCAGGGAGGGTCGAGGGTCGGAATGAACAGATCGTACTCAGATTGTCTCCCCCTATACTTAGGGTAAGATATCCCTAAGTATAGACAAGAAGAGGAGACAATGGAGAGGATCAAAGAATGAAAGAAAAACTCGGGGTGTACATCCCCCTATACTTAGGAAAAAGTACGTCCTAAGTATAGAAGACTGACAAAAAGGGGCGACACCTTTTTCAGTAGAAAAAGAGAAGAGAAGAGCAAAAGAAGAAAAGAAGAAAAGAAGAAAAGAGATCAGAAGATGGAGTATGAACAACTCGGGATGCACATCCCCCCTATACTTAGGATAAAGTGCATCCTAAGTGTAGCAATGATGAAGGGGATGGCATCTTGTCGGTAGAATAAGATAGAAGAGAAGGAAAAGAAGAAGAGAAGAAAAGAAGAAAAGTCATTCAAAAATGTTATGCTCTGCTTTGCCTTCTTCTGCCTCTTCAAAAATATTTGGCTCATCCCTATAGATTACTTGAATAGATTCAACGACAGACATGAATGTATCATGTTCAAGGTAAGGCTTCAGAAGTTGTTCATTGACTACAAGTGGTTGTGTGTCAGCTGACAAATTAGATATCAATACATTTCCATTGTCACACACATGCTTAACCATAAACGGCCCAGTCCATTTGCTCTTCAATTTGCCTGGAAAGATCTTTAATTTCGCATCAAACAACCACACCTTCTGACCTGGCTCGAAGGACTTGCGGCGGATATGCTTGTCATGCCATGTTTTGGCCTTCTCCTTATACATCAGGCTGTTGTCATATGCATAATCTCTAAATTCCAATAATCTGTTCAGATCCAATTTTCGATTCTTCCATGCTTTCTCAGAATCCAAATTACAGATTTTGACGACCCATAAAGATTTGTGAATTAATTCAACGGACAGATGACATAGCTTGCCATACACAAGGCGGTAGGAAGACATTCCCAAGGGTGACTTGCACGCTGTTCTGTAAGACCAAAGAACTGAGTCAAGCAGATGAGACCGGTTCTTACAATCCGGATACACAAGCTTCTGTAGAATTGTCTTGATCTCCCTGTTTGAACATTCAGCTAAGCCATTGGACTGCGGGTGGAAAGGTGAAGCAACACGATGTTCAATGTAGAATTCCTGAGTCAGCTTCTTCACCTCTCTGTTTATGAAATGTCTACCTCCGTCAGATATTAGAATCTTGGGAATCTCGAACCGTGCTATGATGTGATCTCTCAAAAATCGACAGACAGTCCTACTGTCGATAGTCCGGGCAGGGATAGCCTCCACCCAGCGACTTACATAGTCGACAGCAAGCAGAATATATTCATAACCTTGACTATTGGGAAATGAGCCCATAAATTCAATGCCCCATGCATCGAAGACGTCGGATATATGAATGAATTTAGAGGCATCGTGTCTCTCATTCCTATGGTTCCACCCATCTTCTGACAGTCAGTGCAACATTTAACATAATCATCTGCATCTTTGAATAATGTAGGACACCAGAGGCCACTCTGAAGAACTTTTGTTGTTGTTCGTCTTCCTGAATGAGGCATAAGGCGAGGACAAGTGGAACTTCCTCCTGAGGAATACACCTTCTCCAGATACAGTCTGACCCCTCACGAAATAAGTATGGATCCTCCCACTGGTAGAAATGGATTTTAGACAAGAACCTGTCTATTTTCAACTTAGGCCAATCCTCTGGGATTTTCTTGGTCAGAGATAATTCACGATGTCCGCATACCATGGAAGCGAGGTGACTGACAGAATTGCCTCGTCTGAAAAGGTCTTTGTGATTGGTTGCAGGCTCAGCTCAGGAGATTCCGGCTCAGGAAGCCTCGATAAATGATCAACCACCACATTCTTTACCCCAGGTTTATCACTAATTTCAAGGTCAAATTCCTGGAGGAGAAGGATCCCCCGAATAAGGCGTGGTTTGGCATCCTTCCTCTGATGTAGATACTGGATGGTCGAGTGGTCAGTGTAGATGATTACTTTGGATCCGAGAAGATAGGATCCAAACTTCTCTAAGGCAAAGACTACCGCTAACAGCTCCTTTTTGGTGACAATGTAGTTTCGTTGGGCTTCATCGAGCGTTCGGCTAGCGTAGTGAGTTGCAAATGGTGCATTATCTTTCCTCTGTCCAAGAACAACACCAATGGTATAATCTGACGCATCGGTCGTTATCTCAAAAGGCTGAGTCCAGATTGGTGGCTGCAAGACAGGGGCCTGCATGATAAGTTCTTTTAGCTGATTAAAGACAAGGAGCACATGGTCATCCACAATGAATTCATTATCCATGCCGAGCAACTCAGTCAACGGTCTAGCCAATTTGCTGAAATCTTTGATGAATCGTCAGTAAAAACCAACATGGCCCAAGAATGACCTGACTAGTTTGATTGTTGTAGGTGGCTCAAGTTTAGAAGTTACGTCCACCTTGGCTGGTTCAACCTTCATGCCACTTTTAGAAACAACGTGACCCAGCATGATTCCTTCAGTCACCATGAAGTTGCTCTTCTCCCACGAGAGCACAAGATTTACTTCGCAGCACCTCCGTAAGACTCGGTCTAAATAATTCAGACATTGATCGAATGAGTCCTCGTCGACCGAAAAATCGTCCACAAAGACCTCAAGAAAGTTGCCCACCATGTCGGCAAAAACTGCTAGCATACACCTTTGAAATGTGGCTGGGGCGTTGCAAAGACCGAACGGCATCCTTCTGAAGGCATATGTACTGAAAGGAAAGGTGAACGTGGTCTTCTCTTGGTCTTCAGGAGTGATGGCAACTTGGTTATACCCATAGTATCCATCCAAGAAGCATAAGTATTCCTTCCTGGTCAATCTCTCCAAGATCTGGTCGATGAAGGGTAAAGGAAAGTGGTCCTTCTTGGTGGCGAGATTAAGTCTTCTGTAGTCCACACATAGTCGCCAAGAAGTGGGTACTATGGTTGCGATCTCCTCTCTTTTGTCATTCTTTACAATGGTAATCCCTGATTTCTTTGGCACCACATGCAGAGGGCTCACCCATTTGCTGTCGGAGATGGGATAAATGAATCCCACATCACACCATTTCTGGATCTCTTTCATAACAACCTCCCGCAGATTATGATTTAATCTTCTCTGAAGTTCTCGAGAGGGCTTGCAATCTTCCTCCAGAAAAATGTGATGCGAGCATAATGATGGATTGATCCCATGGAGATCCGAAGTTCTTCAGCCAATCGCCTTGCGGTTGCGTTCAAGAACCTCCAATAGATGAGATTCTTGGCCTTCGGTCAGATGCGCATTGATAATGACCAGGTACATGTTAGGTTCTCCCACAAGAATGGCATATTTCATATTGGAAGGCAAGGGTTTCAACTCTGGCGGGGTCTGAGCTTCTTTAGAAGTGACTTCAGCTACTAACTCAGGTGGTGATTCTTTCATCTGTTCAGTGTCCACCCTTCTCTGTGTTGCCTCCTCATTCAGATCTTGACAAAATGTTTCAATAATTTCCTCTTCATCACAAGATTCTTCAATAATTTTCTCTTGATTCTGAAGGCACATCACCCCCATAGAAGTCTCATTCAGCGTGTCAGCAAGCTCCTCATCCTGATCGATGAGGGGAAATTTGACTGCGGTCTCCAATCCCTCCTCGGGGCAGAGGAGATCATGGATCTCTTTGTCATCCAAGAATAAGTTGGTATCTTGAATTTCTGCCAGAAAGTCACAGTCATCAGAATACTCAATAACCCTTGTGCATGATGCGGATGCTCTTTCTACTGGTGCTCCCTCAGGCAGGGTCTCTACTTTGATTGTTTCAGTGCCAACGCCAAAAATGATTTCTCCAGTCCCATAATTCACCACTACGTTCGACATTCGCAGGAATCGTCATCCAAGTATTATTGGGGTTAGGAGCAATGGAGCGGGGACGTCCATATCTAGTACCACAAAATCAGCTGGGAACTGCTTCCCCTAAGCCGTGACTATTACGTCCTCCAACATGCCCCTAGGCCGCTTGACTGATTTGTCTGCGAACTGCAGAATCATCTTTGTAGGTTTGAGCGGTCCTAGCCTGAATTCTGTAAGCAGTGAGACTGGCATTAAGTTGATAGAGGACCCGCTTTCGAGTAGTGTTCATTCAAATTCCTGATTAAACATTTGACAACGCACAAGAGGTGCTCCTATATTTGGCTTCTTTAACTATGGTCATTGTGAGGATATGCTTTTCGGACATGCCACCTTTATTTGTGGAGTTATGAGGTGAGGCATGTGCTTGGTTGTGCATGCATCTTTCAATCCTTTCTTTACACCTGACATGTACTCAAGAGCTTTCATCAATGGCATGTTCAATGCTAAATTCTGAATAATTTCTATGATGGTAGGATCAGACAAAGCATTTTTCAAATTTTTCAAAATTTTGTGTTTTTTCATTACTTCTAGGAAAGGAATATTTACAGAATCTCCACCAATGTCATTCAAAATAGTGTCCATATTGTTGTGTACATGTAGATGGCAAAAAGGAATGGAATCGTCTACAATATGTGGACCAAAAACTACATGCTCGGCTTCTGATGCTGGCTTTGGCTTCGCTGCAGGTGCAAAATTCTCCAAGGTAGATGCTGGTTCCAGACTAGATGCCTTCGTCTCCAATGACGGCTGATCTCCACCGAGGTTGTTGTCATCTTGTTGTGTTTTAATATTTTCTTCATTCTTTTGTTAATTTTCTACAGATGGTGCTCCTCCAAAAATGTTGCGTGGCCCTCATGCTGGTTGGGCTGACGACTCCCCGTCAGACACAATGCGCTTTCCCTTCGCAACTGCTGATGGCTGCAGCGTTCTACCGCTCCTGAGAGTAACAACGTTAGATATAAACAAATCAGTTCTACCTGAATCGGCATATCACTGCAAGCTACCTGCTCCTTGCGTCGGAAGTTATTTGTATTGGCCTCGACCTGGGCTGGAATGACAGTCTTGATAGCCGTCAGGTCGTCAATCTTCTGGGTCATCTCACCCATGTTTTTGACAAGTTGTTTAAGACAGGCGAGGGTCGGGTTCATCGATACAATCTCAGATGAGTCACCCTGTTGGGGCCTCTGGTTTTGATATTGTGAAGGGGGTTGTTGAGGAAAGCGAGAGGAATATTGTGAATACTGCTGGGAGGGATATGAATTGTGATATGCTGCAACCGGTTGCTGTGGAGGTAAACTTTGATTACAGTAACTGAATTACTACTGCTGGTATCCTTGCCTCCATGAGTTTCCATATTGCTGCGGTTGCTTATTCTGAGGCTGGAAGTTCCTACCTCCCTACTACTGCTGGTGAGGTGGCCAGCTGGCCGAGTTCTGACCCTGCAAATGTCCCTGAGGATGGATCAGCTGTTGTTCATGTTCCCATACACCATTGATTTCTTGAATCTATGCTGGGAGGAGGAGGAAACTGCTCTGGATAGACTGGCTGCAGCTCTAGTTGATAGACAACCATATGGTTCTAGGACTACGGGGGCTGCTCTGGCACCTGCACATAATATACATGCGGAACGGGCTGAGGCGGCGGTGTGGTCGGCTGAGGCGAAGGCTCCTTACTCTCAGCGGACGGTTCGACAGTGGTAGACATAGAGTTGCACATATTGGCGTTCAGGGCACGAATGAGCTGTTCCAGCAGCTGGGAAATCACGTCGAGCTTTTCCAAGCCCTGGGTCCTTTTCTCTATTACTGATAATTTTTCGAGGTCCTGCGACCTCTTCTCAATGATGTCCACCTTAGATAGATGGATCTCGATGATGTTCAAGTTGGAGCTCGCATCCTTGTCTTGGATTTGAGAAGACATGTTCACGGGCTTGCTGATGATGGTTGGCACCTTCATGTATGCTTGGGACGAGGATTGAGCGGTTTCTCCTTCAGCCATTTCTTCGAAGACGTTCCACACCACGTCCTCATCCTTGTTAAAGTGTGACCCGCCGCAAATGACATCGACAAGCTTTTGGCTTTCTAGTGTGAGCCCACCAAAGAAGTGTTGTACAAGACTGTTCTTTGGGATTTTGTGGTGGGGACACTTCTCCAGGAGATCCTTGAATCTTTCCCACGCTTCATGGATAGTTTCATGGGGTTGCTGGCAAAAACTGGAGATACGAGCACGCATCTGGTTCAATCGGCTGAGAGGATAGATTGTGGAGAAATGCATACTTCGGCTCCTCCCAGGTCGTGACTACCTTCCCCGGGTGGTCGACCCAATACAGAGCCTTATCTTGGAGACTGAAGGGAAAGGTGGTTATCTTGACTACCCCCAAAGGAATTCCACGGTAGTGAGCAGTAGCACAGATACGACCAAACTTCTTGAGATGTATGTATGGCTTCTCAGTGGTATTCCCATGGAAGGTGGGAAGCAGTGACAAAAACTGCGGCTTTAGCTCGAAATGGGCGTGGATTTATGGAATCTGGATCCACTCAGTGATGCGGCATGCTCCAGGATTGTATGTTTCCTTCAGTGTCAGCTTCGGCTGCATGGGGTCTGCGCCCACTCTATCAAGCTCAAGTCTTCCCACTGAAAATTCATCTCCAACACCTTTCAGATTGAACTCTTGGTCTGGTTCATCCTCCCATCTGCCATCTCTCGCATCAGCCCTTCTCCTTAAGTCATTAAGCATATCTTGGAATACGGTCTGGGCCAAAGCCTGGTTGGTCAATTGCTGTTGGATATCCTGGATAGATGCAAGCAACTGACTGTTGACCTCATTCTGTGTAGTATACTGTCCTTCCCCCTGGTCTGTTGGTTCGGCTGGCTGGGGCTGCGGACCTTTTCCTCTGCCAGTTGGAGCCATTTTGGAATGGAGTTGAACTTCTGGCTCGTGACCAGGTTGAGAATCTGCGTGTCGGAGTAAAACCCTCATCAGTATCTTTCTGAGCACCAACTGCTGAGATGAGTCTGGAATTAAGGTCAATCCCAGAATACTGTGGACGGAGCATAGGATATTGACTGAAATCGATCTCCATCCATAGGGGGTTAATTCTGGGACTAGAGTAATCCGGGTTTATTTGAAGGAGAAGGGCTAATTCGGGTTGCAAGTCCATCCCAAACAACAGATTTATTGGTGAAAGGCAAGTGTTGAAAGAAGACAGAATAGGGAGTCCAAGGAAAAATTAGCAAGATCCGAACTAATTCCTTGGAGATCACCCCGCCTTATTGAATATGTTAGCGACACGGAATCGATGTGGGCGTCGATGGGATCCCGACTAAATCATCCGTGTGACGACATCTTGAAAGGGTCAAAAGGGGGATGATGGATGAAGAGCACGAGGGTAGACAAGAAATAAAATGAATGTAGAACAGTAAAAGGCTCACAACGAGCAAGGGTCAAATGGAAGGAGAGCAAAAATGGCGCAAAGGTGCGATGTTTTTGATCTTGACCTTAATACAACTAATAAATCAAACCTTAAAGCAATGGATTTAACAACTTGACTCGTGAAGCCGTAAAGGTTCGGCAATTATCTTTGTGAGTTTTAGATTTGATTTTCAGGCAATTATCTTGTAACGAGTCCTTAGAGCGCTACGCTATAGGAGAGAGAGTACTATCAGAAAAGTATCATGTACTTGTTCTCCTCCTGTGTAACCTGTAGTCTACACTTTTTAAGTCCTTGTAACCCTTCCTGGATCCCTACTCAGCCAAAGAAATAGAGGGAGGAAGCTGATATGTGAAACCAATACTTCAGATCTTGCTCGCAATGGAATCACCCGTGAGCGTGCAGGAACCTACTCGGACGCAAGACGATGAGATAGACACCCCCGTGAAGGCGTGGCCTATGCTCGATACTTCGGACAAGGTCAATGCTCTACACAATAGAGAGTCATCAATGCCGACCAAGCCCTACTCTTCTACATACGATAGAAGCGCCAATACTTCGGAAACTCAGGCAACACAAGGCAGCCACAGACTGGGTTTTGTGCTCTAATCCATACAACGTCGCTCACCTTCACTGGGAAGGAGACCTTCCTATGCAACCTAAAAACAAATGAGGGCTTTGCTCACCCTAAGGCAATGTGTTCAATTAATCAATTTTATTTAGGTCAAGTATTTTTAGCAGACCCTTTTTTAATTTTTTTGTGTTATCACTTGTTTTGAGTAGATTCAATACAAGCGCCTAAAGTTTTTGGTATTTTCTTTGATTCCTATTTGAACCAAAAATAGAGGGAGGAGATCGGAAAAGCAATGCAAGGCGACACCAAGATGGAAATCTCACCTTTGTGCCTGGATGATGAATGCTCAATTAGAGGACTTACAGTGCCTCCCAGCTCTCTCCATGGGGGATGTAAAACATGAATTTTTAAACCTATACTAAATGCCGATATGCACACGGAAATCGTCCAAAGCAAGCATTTGATACATGTGAAGAACCAAATGCTAAGTACACATAATGAAGCCTATGTCTGGTCTCTGATGCTGATCGGTGTCCGCCACAATGAATCCTGCCAGCGCTGTATACGACCTCTAGCGGCACGTGGCTTCAAGACTGAGTACTGTAGCAATTAACTAATTCTAAGCCCAAATGTCAAGACTATAGGTGCATGCAAAAGTTATTAAGTGTTTGGCCTTAGATTACACGATCAAGCACGCCTAAAGACAAAAGAAAGAAAACAAAAATCGGAAAACAAAAAAAATGCGATGAAAACGTGACAAAACTGCGGTGGGCCCCTGACGAGTCGCTAGATACGTTGTTTAATTCGGTCACGTTGTAGCACGTGTACTTAGCGATTCGGTCAGAACCGAGAGAAGATCTCCGTGAAGAGTGTCTCGGCTTTAATTTATATCCCGGGCAAGTCCGGGGTCGAACTCATGGAGGCAAAGGAATAACTTGGGGGTTAATTCACAAACTTAGGTCTAGATTTCCAATGCGTATTTTTTTAGATTTTTTTAATGAAGAAGAAATGCCAATACAAGATGCGGTTGAATTAAGATACTACGAAAGCATACAACTTAGCCTAATTTAATTTAATGCGAGAATAATTCAATTAAGCCAAATTATATTTTTCCAGTAAACTTAATCCAATGATGAATGCAAAACATATTTTTTGAAATTTTAGGGGTTAAAATGCAACAACTAAAAATGCACACTTTTTATGGGTATTTTCGCAATTTTTCACGCAAACAGTAAGCAAAAATTATGAAAAAAATTACTGGAATGAAAACATGATGCAAGAAGATTACAGTAAATTTTTTGGAATTTTTTGACGAGTTATGAATTTTTTATGGAATTTTTAGTGAAAACAGAGTGATAGTGAGTAAATAATTCCTAATAAATCCACGTTATCAAATTAATCAGAGTGCGATTTATCTTAGAAAGGTATTTAGATAAGCAATCTAGGAGAGTTGAAATTTCGCAAAAATAATGTATGTGGATTTAATTAAAAATCAAATACGAAAATCACTCAATAATTTATTGTAGGCACAAGACAACTCCAATAGATGTGAAATTTGGACTGTACGTTCATCACATATCAAGGCATCATATATAATTTTTGTGGAATTTTTAGAGCAACTGTTTGTGAGATATTAATTTAATGGCAAAGAATGGGTAAACTATGCAAAATTTCAGTTAAACAATTATAATTAATTACCCATGTAACATAAAAATCTAAATAAATACTCAAATTGTAGACAATTAGTTGCTCTTCACAAAGGCATTTTTCATTGAACAAAATGATGCATGAACAAGATCCAAATTAATAAGGAAACACAGGGTGTTTGTGCAAACTGGAAATTGAAATTACAAAGCAACTTATGTACAGGGACGTAATTGCAATTATGAAAACATTACAAAATATAAGTGCAATTTTTACAATAAAAAATGAGAGAAAGAAAAGACCTCCTTCTACCTTTGTACGCAGGGTGAGAACCCAACGAGGAGGGCTTCGACGGACGGTGGTCGGGCGGCGCAGCCACGCGCGGCCGTGAGGAGGCGGCGCGCAGGTGCGGTGTGGGGGTCGCCGCGCTCTGGCGGAGGGGTGCGTCGAGGACGGCGGCAGGCGGAGCCGCTGACTGCGGCCTGGAGGGGTGTGGAGAGGAGCGCCGGCCGCGCGGGGCTGCGCGGAGGAGAGCTGGGGGGCGGAGCCACTGGTGCGCCTCTTGGCGGGTGGCGGCGAGGCCGACAGCTGGACGTGGTGGCTGAGCGGCGCAGGAGGGACGCCTGTGGCTGTGGTTGGCGGCGGTGGGTTCTCCCCACCGCTGTCGTTGGTTTTTTTTCTATTTTTTTTATTTTTTCTCTTTTTACTGCTGCATCAATAATAATAAAAAAAAACTTTTTTTGTTTATTTTTTTTATATTTTTAATTTTTTTTAAGCAGGAAATATGTACAAAAAAATGATGATGAGGGTGTAATAATGTGATAAAAAAATGAGAAACTAACGACAATGATAAAATGAAGATGATGATGGTGCTCTAATAAAAAAACCTTTTTTTTGTTTTTAATTTTTTTATTATTTTTTTTGTTTTGTTTATAAAAATATGCAAATGGAGAAGGAAGAGTGATGACAATAAAAATAAATGAGAAAGAGGCGGTGGTGGTGAAGATATGGAAAAAAAACTATTGTGGTGATGAGATGTGGAGTAAAACAAATAAAGGATGGTGGTGGTGATATGATGGAAAAATAAAAATTACAAAGATAAAAATAAAGACAAGTCGAACTAAAATTACCTACGATGAACGCGGGCGCCTATGGAGTGCTCTCGTGAGCACGGTCTTCGCTCAAATCGCCGGCGTGCGATGAGCTCGAGCAGTGCGTGGTTGCGGCTGCGATGTTGGCCAAAAAACCAACGGATCACACCGGAGAGAGGGCCGTCGTCGCTCGACCGCGGTTGCGTCGCTGTCACCGATTCAACTCAGGGAACTAGGCTCTCCTCACATAAAGATGGATCAAAGGCAAAAATGAGGAGAATGGCATGTATATAAAGAAGAAGAAAAATGGAAGTTAGAATTAAGATGGAGTGGGATGGAGGTTAATAAAATGGTGGAGTTGAATTAGAAGTTAGAAAATATGGTGGAGTAATGGAGTTGAATGGTGGTTATTGTAGAGAATGTAAAATAATTAAATAAATAAAATGAAATAAAGTTATCTACTTTAATTACAATAGAATAAAAAAGAATAAAATAGATAGTGGACAATTTACAAGGGAAGACAAACAACATGTACACATTTTTTTTTACTTTTCTAATATGTAATTTTTTTGTCTTTTTAATAAGAGATATTTACAACATTAAAATACAATAAAATAGTACAACTAAAATACAACACATGTAGGATTTTTTTGTATTTTTAATAATTAAGAGAGATAGAATAAAAAAAGAAGAAAGTATGAATATATACATACTGTACAATGTACATCTAGGTCCCAAAACCCAACTTTTGCAAATGAGCTCTGATTTTAATGAAACACTTCCGTTGGATAGATAATTTTCTAACTTGAACTTTAAAAGTGAGTTTGGTAAATTTGGAGTTCATACGGAGCGGGAATTTAGCTTGGAAGATGGTCTTTACGGCTTTTTCCCATTGGGATCTAGGAGCATTTATTTAAGGTAAAATTTGTTTTGTATTTTTGTATTTTTATGTACATTATTATGAACAAGTTAGAGAAAGAATTAGCCAAAAAGGAGTTGAAATGAAATTATTAAAAAAAACATGAAGTTTTAGGCTATTTACATGTATAAAACTCCTTATTTTTGCGGCTTTTTATTGTTAATTTATTTTATACAATCCAATATACAATAATTAGTGTGTTTTATTTACAAGAGTTATTTAGTTAATTTATTGATTTTATGGACATTTATTTGGGATTTTACTTGGGGATTTTGCTAAGATCAAGATATTAAGATGATGAATCGTGGATTCATCACCCCCCTATACTTAAACTTTGCTAGTCCTCGAGCAAATAAAGAATGAATAAGTCGGGTTAACCCCTGACTGTGCATGTGAGTACAAGACTTGATCCGTTCAAGAACTCTCGGTTTTAGAGATCCTAAAATTCTAAGCTGAACCAAGCTCTAGTCAAAAGGTACCCAATTTCCCTAATCATCAGACTCTCTTTGTATACGTATATATAAGGGATATGACTTTAAGTGTTGACCGCAGTTACAAGAGTAGAGTCACCACGTCACCCAAGGTTCCAGTCTAAGAGACTCTCCTATGGACCCAATCCTCAACACTAGGGAATAAATCATTTCTTGCATCCAATCCACCGTCTCTTTAGTTGTCAGACTTGGAAGTGTAGATGGCAGGCCAGTTGATGGAGGGCATAGGATTGTGTCATTTCTTCTCTCCCTCTCATTGGAACAAGGATCCTCTCAAGTGCCTTATTACGCAACGTAATTTTTTTGGTGTTGATCAGTGCGTCCGTCAAGAGAAGTTGGAGCCGTCTGCACTTGTTTTCCTGGGAGTACACCGGGGTGTGCCTTTTTTGAGTACCTATCGTACCTTCTACACCCAGACTTGTAGCATTTACGATGCAGAGCCCTTTTTTGGTGCAAGCCCGACTCCTGGTCCTAATAGCGGTGGTCCAAGTGGACACTTTGAAATGGTTGGGAGCGCTCGCCTTTGGTGGAAGCTCTTTTGATAATTGACTTTGTGGAATGAGAGCTTTTCTTTGACATTTCATTGCTTGTAGTATTTTTGGCTAGCTCCACTGCTTTTACCAAGAGTTGGCGCACACCGATCAACATTTTTTTATTTTATCACACCCTGGCACATAGGTAAATATCAAGAGATAGTACAAGAACCATGTTCTCATACTGGCTAAATGTGCTGACACTCAGGTTTCATGAAGCCTTCATTGATTTTATCCCATCCTCGAGCATCATCAAATCAAGTCCAAACTCAAATCCCTCATCCCAGTTCCTCAAGTGAAATTTCAACTCATCTCATCATAACTGCAGTCGTGTATGTGAGGTGCTGATCATATTCTTAAGGTAGAGACTAAGCATGCAATATAGCATACAAATCTTTCAAACTAGGGAAATGTGAATAATTAAGTCAAGGACCCTAATGACTAAGGCTGGTTAACTCAAAATCTCAAGAGCTCGTAAACCAAGTGTTCTTGATCATCACTAGTCTTGTGTGAAAGTGAATTGTGTCCGGGATTAAACCAACTTATTAGTTAGTTTTTTTTATGAATGTTTTTTGTTGTTTTTGTTTTTTTTTGTTTTGGCAAAGAAGTTTTTTTTGTTAGAAAAGTTTTGCTTCTCTTTTTTTTTCAAGAGTTTTTTTTTGAAAAAGATAGGTAAATAAGAAAAGTTTTTTTTTTGAAAAAGGTTTTTTTTTCTTAGCAAATAAGGAAAAAGAGTTTTTTTTGGAAAGTGTTTTTTTTTGTTTTTTATATATATACATATATATTTTTTTTACCCACCCCATAATTATTGTATAATATATATAAAAAATATGTGAAAGTACGAGGTATGGGTAAAGTATATATGTAATATATACACGCCCCCCTATACTCACGTTGTAGCACGTGTACTTAGCGATTCGGTCAGAACCGAGAGAAGATCTCCGTGAAGAGTGTCTCGGCTTTAATTTATATCCCGGGCAAGTCCAGGGTCGAACTCAGGGAGGCAAAGGAACAACGTGGGGGTTAATTCGCAAACTTAGGTCTAGATTTCCAATGCGTATTTTTTTAGATTTTTTTAATGAAGAAGAAATGCCAATACAAGATGTGGTTGAATTAAGATACTACGAAAGCATACAACTTAGCCTAATTTAATTTAATGCGAGAATAATTCAATTAAGCCAAATTATATTTTTCCAGTAAACTTAATCCAATGATGAATGGAAAACATATTTTTTTGGAATTTTAGGGGTTAAAATGCAACAACTAAAAATGCACACTTTTTATGGGTATTTTCGCAATTTTTCACGCAAACAGTAAGCAAAAAATATGAAAAAATTACTGGAATGAAAACATGATGCAAGCAGATTACAGTAAATTTTTTGGAATTTTTTGACGAGTTATGAATTTTTTATGGAATTTTTAGTGAAAACAGAGTGATAGTGAGTAAATAATTCCTAATAAATCCACGTTATCAAATTAATCAGAGTGCGATTTATCTTAGAAAGATATTTAGATAAGCAATCTAGGAGAGTTGAAATTTCGCAAAAATAATGTATGTGGATTTAATTAAAAATCAAATACGAAAATCACTCAATAATTTATTGTACGCACAAGACAACTCCAATAGATGTGAAATTTGGACTGTACGTTCATCACATATCAAGGCATCATATATAATTTTTGTGGAATTTTTAGAGCAACTGTTTGTGAGATATTAATTTAATGGCAAAGAATGGGTAAACTATGCAAAATTTCAGTTAAACAATTATAATTAATTACCCATGTAACATAAAAATCTAAATAAATACTCAAATTGTAGACAATTAGTTGCTCTTCACAAAGGCATTTTTCATTGAACAAAATGATGCATGAACAAGATCCAAATTAATAAGGAAACACAGGGGTGTTTGTGCAAACTGGAAATTGAAATTACAAAGCAACTTATGTACAAGGACGTAATTGCAATTATGAAAACATTACAAAAATATTATGCAATTTTTACAATAAAAAATGAGAGAAAGAAAAGACCTTCTACCTTTGTACGCAGGGTGAGAACCCAACAAGGAGGAGGGCTTCGACGGACGGTGGCCGGGCGGCGCAGCCACGCGCGGCCGCGAGGAGGCGGCGCGCAGGTGCGGTGGGGGGGTCGCCGCGCTCTGGCGGAGGGGTGCGTCGAGGACGGCGGCAGGCGGAGCCGCTGACTGCGGCCTGGAGGGGTGTGGAGAGGAGCGCCGGCCGCGCGGGGCTGCGCGGAGGAGAGCTGGGGGGGCGGAGCCGCTGGTGCGCCTCTTGGCGGGTGGCGGCGAGGCCGACGGCTGGACGTGGTGGCTGAGCGGCGCAGGAGGGCCGCCTGCGGCTGTGGTGGGCGGCGGTGGGTTCTCCCCACCGCTGTCGGTTTTTTTTCTATTTTTTTTATTTTTTTTCTTTTTACTGCTGCATCAATAATAAAAAAAACCTTTTTTTGTTTATTTTTTTTATATTTTTAATTTTTTTTAAGCAGGAAATATGTACAAAAAAAATGATGATGAGGGTGTAATAATGTGATAAAAAAAATGAGAAACTAACGACGATGATAA
Organism: Ottelia alismoides; assembly: GCA_037367405.1. Taxonomy (NCBI): domain Eukaryota; kingdom Viridiplantae; phylum Streptophyta; class Magnoliopsida; order Alismatales; family Hydrocharitaceae; genus Ottelia; species Ottelia alismoides. The sequence continues at coordinate 122,101 of JAZKJV010000807.1, forward strand.
AATGAAGATGATGATGGTGCTCTAATAAAAAAACCTTTTTTTTGTTTTTAATTTTTTTTATTATTTTTTTTGTTTTGTTTATAAAAATATGCAAATGGAGAAGGAAGAGTGATGACAATAAAAATAAATGAGAAAGAGATGGTGGTGGTGAAGATATGGAAAAAAAACTATTGTGGTGATGAGATGTGGAGTAAAACAAATAAAGGATGGTGGTGGTGATATGATGGAAAAATAAAAATTACAAAGATAAAAATAAAGACAAGATGAACTAAAATTACCTACGATGAACGCGGGCGCCTATGGAGTGCTCTCGTGAGCACGGTCTTTGCTCAAATCGCCGGCGTGCGATGAGCTCGAGTAGCGCGTGGTTGCGGCTGCGATGTTGGCCAAAAAACCAACGGATCACACCGGAGAGAGGGCCGTCGTCGCTCGACCGCGGTTGCGTCGCTGTCACCGATTCAACTCAGGGAACTAGGCTCTCCTCACATAAAGATGGATCAAAGGCAAAAATGAGGAGAATGGCATGTATATAAAGAAGAAGAAAAATGGAAGTTAGAATTAAGATGGAGTGGGATGGAGGTTAATAAAATGGTGGAGTTGAATTAGAAGTTAGAAAATATGGTGGAGTAATGGAGTTGAATGGTGGTTATTGTAGAGAATGTAAAATAATTAAATAAATAAAATGAAATAAAGTTATCTACTTTAATTACAATAGAATAAAAAAGAATAAAATAGATAGTGGACAATTTACAAGGGAAGACAAACACCATGTACACATTTTTTTTACTTTTCTAATATGTAATTTTTTTGTCTTTTTAATAAGAGATATTTACAACAGAAAAATACAATAAAATAGTACAACTAAAATACAACACATGTAGGATTTTTTTGTATTTTTAATAATTAAGAGAGATAGAATAAAAAAAGAAGAAAGTATGAATATATACATACTGTACAATGTACATCTAGGTCCCAAAACCCAACTTTTGCAAATGAGCTCCGATTTTAATAAAACCACTTCCGTTGGATAGATAATTTTCTAACTTGAACTTTAAAAGTGAGTTTGGTAAATTTGGAGTTCATACAGAGCAGGAATTTACCTTGGAAGTTGGTCTTTACGGCTTTTTCCCATTGGGATCTAGGAGCATTTATTTAAGGTAAAATTTGTTTTGTATTTTTGTATTTTTATGTACATTATTATGAACAAGTTAGAGAAAGAATAAGCCAAAAAGGAGTTGAAATGAAATTATTACAAAAAACATGATGTTTTAGGCTATTTACATGTATAAAACTCCTTATTTTTGCGGCTTTTTATTGTTAATTTATTTTATACAATCCAATATACAATAATTAGTGTGTTTTATTTACAAGAGTTATTTTGTTAATTTATTGATTTTATGGACATTTATTTGGGATTTTACTTGGGGATTTTGCTAAGATCAAGATATTAAGATGATGAATCGTGGATTCATCATCCCCCAAGTGAATAAACACTTGAAAATTGGACCCGAATGTCCAAGAGTCCATGGTACCTGTATTATTACAAATAATACTCAATAGTCTCTCTCACACAAAAAATAAAAAGGCTAACTATCCTCTCTCTCTCTCTCAAGCTCCTCCTGCTCTCTCATGCCGGTTGGGGTAGAATAGTCGGCTCTTCTTCCCAAGGATGCGTAGGATCACCTAGGTGATCCTCCTCGATCCGTGATCCCACGCAAGAAAATAAGAAAGAGATGTCAGACAATTCACAATCAATTATACAATAGAAACATACAGTAAAAAATGGCTAAGCAGATAAAAAGATACAGGTCTAATCTACAAGCCCATGCTCCCCGGCAATGGCGCCATTCGAAAAACGAAGAGATGAGAGTCGCTAAATAATGGTCTGACAAATCAGGCTCACTGTCACTGAGGCGACTACTAAAACCTTCTCATTTATCAACAATTAACCCACACAGATAATCAAGTAATTAAGATCAAGGATTAAAATTTATTATACCCTACTAAGAATGTATAATGGCAAGCAAGTAGGGGTCAAACACAAGAAGCAAAGGAGTAAAGCAAGCTAAACAAAAGTCAAGCACCCTATGTCTTGTGAATCACTTAGCCAAATTGATCATTTTGTTGGTTTTTAATTTTATAATTTTTATTTGATTTTTTATTTTATATTTTTATTTTTAATTTTCAGATTTTATATTTTCTTTTTATATTTTATATTTTTGTATATTTTTTTAGTTTAATTTATAAAATAAAATATATATACATGATAAGAAGAGAGAGAGATAAGGTATTTATAATAAAAGATAAAAACAAGCAAAATTCAGGAAATAAAATATCTTTGGGCTTTTATATTTTTATAATGTTTTTGTGATTTTTCTAGATTTTTTCTAATTTTTTGGTAATTTTAAAGTCAAAAATACTGAAAACAGTGAATAAAATAAAAGGCTGAAACTAAAATGGAGGAATAAAATATCAAACAGTACCAAAAATTCCTCATTATTTTTAAAACAAAGAGAGTAAAATAGAGAAAATTCAGAGACAAAAAATATATTTTTAAGATTTTTCTGGATTTTTTACTATTTTTATGAAGTTTTTAAGAGTTTTGTTATTTTTAGGGGTTACTTCTGTATTTTATAATGATTTTTGGGTTGAGGTTAATACACACTAAAAGACATCGAATATAATGTTTTTGGAAATTTTCAAGGAGTTTCTATATTTTTTAGGTATTTTCTAATGCAGACAGTACTGAAAATGCGAGTTTTTGAATTTTTATAAAAATTAAAATGCAATAAAATTGTAAAATAAAAATATAACGTGAAAGTAGATTACAACAGGAACTTATTCAAATTTTTTGGAAATTTTAAAGATTTCATAGATGCATGAAATAAATGCAAACAAAAAGAAAAATCAACATTAGCAGGGGCATATATGTAAATATCCAAGACATCCATGGCCTACGTGCAATTTTCTATAAATTTATAACTAATTACCAAAATCTCAGGACCAATCACAAATATCCAAAATCCCAGGGATAAGCGTGCAAAATTACCAAGTCGCACGTGAAAGACACGTGCGCTTGGCGAGGACCTAGATGCGATTAAGAAAACCTGATGGACTGAAATGTAAATGTTCTTAAAATATTACAACTGCATATAAAAGTTTGATGATTAAAGACAAATAGACAAAAGCCCAAGGGTGTCCCTGCAAAATGGCATGCCTCATATGCACAGGTCACGTGAGGTGACGTGGCCAGGGACACCTATGCAAATAATGAAATGTCAGGGGCTTTCGTGCAAAAGTTACAAAACAAAAAATAACCTCAGATGAATGATTATGTCTTAATAAATAACTATAAAATTGGTTGAGGGTAAGTGAGCAAAATACCCTTGTCCTGCGGATCCGACGACAGATAGTAGCTCACTTATGCCACGTGTCACGATCCTGATGGCCGGTACAGGTTCGCTGATGACGGTTGGGATTAGATCCCAGGGGAAGATCGGACGGTCTTGATGCAGCGAATCCAACGGCTCTTGCGCACCTGGGCGGCGACCCTAGATCTGACGGCGGGGGCGAGCGTTGGACGAACAAGGAGGAAGGCTCGTCGTGGCGTCCTTCCTCCGACGATGGCGCACCACTCCGGCGAGTGCTTTGAAGCTTCAAAAGGGTGCCCGACGCACCTACAGGTGTCCTTGATGTGCTGGCGGCGTCAAAATGCTCTAGGGGTGTCGGAGCTCTCTCAGGCGGCCGACGGAGCAGAAGGCACCCAGCTACCTCCGACTGGGCTCCAAAATTGCGCCAGTCGCAAGCTGTCCTCTGATACCTGCAAGAAAGAGTTACAAGGGTCACGGGCAAACTGTCGCGACCCTCCTAGGGGCAAAAAGATGCGATTGGCGGTGTGGGGTTGTCTCGACGTCGCCCGATGAAACTCGATGTCGGCCAGAAGCGAAATCCAAGGGATTTTACTGATAATGGAAGGCGATATGATGAAAGGGGAACACGGAGGAGATCTACGGCTATCCTAAGGGTCAGAGAGAGTACAGAAAAGGGAAGAAAAAGCCTCACCAAGGAGGCGCGGGAATATGGCTCCGGCGAGACCTCCGGCGAGGGGATACGCGTCGATTCGACACAGCCAAGACATCCAAACACGCGCGACCAGCTCATGCTATCACCAGGAAGGATACTCGAGTGCTAGATATAGAGCTTAGGGGTGGAAGAGCGATCAAACCATCAAGGAAGGTCGGGGGTCATGTTTATATGCGTTGACGGGAGGCTCCCAAGGACGATGCGGATCTCTCTATTTAGCTACCCAATGCCCGAAGTAAATGCTGGGCGTGAATCCTCGATGCATGGTGAACAAAAGTCAAGAAGACTTCAACACGAGAATGTGCAAGACGCCTTCTCCAAAATTCAGAGAAAATGCCAAAAAAATGCAGTCTGACAAAGATCAAGACCTCGGTCAGAGAGTTGATCGAGGTCAACCAGGGAAAGAACCTGGTTGGTCCACGTGGACGAACTAGAAAAATCCATGGAAAAAGACTTATAAATTCATTTTAAAATAATAAATGATTTTATTATTTTTAGGTTATTAAATAAAAAATGTTTATTATTTTATAAAGTATTTTATTATGATTTTTATTTATTTTTTCGAGGTATAAAATTACAAGTTACCTTTTATGGACTATATAGGTACATTCTTCTATATATTTTAATATTTTCTTTTTATTTTGTATATTTAATTTTATTTTTTTTAATTATTTTATAAATTTGTAGAATATTTCTATACACTTAAATATATTTTTATTTTATTTTTCTGATGTATTTTGTACACTTAATAAAATATAAGTGGTAATTATATAGGTATATGTACAGGTATTATACCTATGTGTTGTACACATGTATTTTTATTTCCGTGTTTTCTTTAGGTTTTTATTCTTATTTTAATGAATAAAATGAATATTTTAATCTTTACAAGTATACAATAGGGGTCCAAAACTCAACTTTCAAACCGTAGCTCCGCAAAATGCGAAACCACCTTTATTAAATAGCTTATTAAAAATTATATACAATTACAGGTGATTTTGATGTGTTTTGAGTTTTTATTTGAGAGATAGAGGTCTGCGAAGTTGGAATTCTAGAATATTATTCAGATCATAACTTTTTATCGGTATGTTATTTTTGAGCGAATTCAATTTTGTATTTTTCTTTATTTAATTAGCTACAAATTTCATGTACAAAGTTTCTTTATTTGAGGTATAAAAAGTGCAACCATAAATAGGTCCCAAACTGAATAAAGAATGAATAAAAATAAAAGGGATTTTTATTGGTTTTTGGCCCTTATCTCCCGCAACTTTATTCCTTGTCGACCTAGTTATCGAGATGCCTAGGTCTCGGGGTTTTGGGACATAAAATATTTACAATATTTTAGTCTTTTTCTTTTCTTTTCTTTATTCTATAATTTTGGCATTAAAAATAGTGTTTTATACAATATTTACACAAATATGCATTAATGCTAAAGTGCATGAATTAACAGTATTTGCAGGCATTTACTATGGTTTTTAAGGCCAAAATGATAGAATAAAGATGATGAAATGTAGATTCATCAAGTTCATGGTACCACAATTTGATTGAATTTTGGAGGTGGATGTAGGGTTCTTCATCTGATTCCCTTGGAAAGTGGCAAAAAGAGAGAGAAACTACAACTTGAGTTTGAAGTGACCATGGATCGTAGGGATTTGGATCCACTCTGTGATCTACCCACTCCAAAGTTGTAAGCTTTCTTTAGAGTCGGATTGAGTTGCTCTCTCACCTCATCATCATTGCCATGGTTTCCTCTAGCTTGTCTATCTTCCCCATCATTCTGTCCTTCTCCCCTTTGGTTTCCTTGATTTATCCTCATATCATTCAACATATCTTGAAATGCAACATGAGCTAAAGCATGGTCGGTAACTTGTTGTTGAATGGCATAAATTGAAGTGAGAGGTTGGACCTCGTTCTGATCTACTTACTGCCATTTGCCATTGGGAGCCATTCCAGGTTCAGAGTCAGACGAACTGATCTCCATATCAGGGTCAATGTCTGTAATTAGAAAATTACCTCGATTACTCTTAAAATAGGCACTAGATATGGAAAAGAGTTCAGAGTCAGGGTCAATTCTAAACTTTATTAGAGATGGAGAGGTATATTGAGTGAAATCAATCTCCATCCAAAAAGAGGCAAATTCGGGACAAGAGAGATCCCGATTTATTTGAGAAAATGAGTGAGGAGTCTCGTAAATTATATCTAACCATCCATCATCGCTTGGATCAGAACCGCTCGATCAGATCACTAATCTGATCTCAGTCGTCCGCCCGCGCTACCATCCTAGTGATGAATCTCGGATTCATCACTCTAAGTCTCATTAATTAAGCTCAAGTCCCTCAAAATCAAATGCATTTCTGCATTTATTTCGCATAATTAGCATTTATGCATGATTTCATAAGAATTGCATTTTAGCATTAATTTCTGCATAAAATAAGAAGCCAAAAATCCAAGCCAAAAATGACCTGTAAATAGCCTAACTTCCCCTATTTTTAACTCCTCCATGCTAACACTGCATGACACAAAACCACCTACACTGTGTGCACATCAGTAACAAGAATAAACAAAAAACACAAAAAAAAATCACTAACCCTGATGAGTGGACCAAAAACCCAAACCCTAGTTTCAAGATTTTCGGACTAAAAGCCCCATATCTTCTCCATCCAGTGTTCGATTTAATCCTACTTACTTTTTAACTAATGCACATTCAATTACCTTCAAAACAAGACCAAGTTCAAGTGAATCGGAGCTCGTATGTGAAAGTTGGGTTTTGGGCCTCTTTTGTACATTGTATATTTTCGCGGTTTTTGACCTTGTATTTAATGTATATATTATCTTAATTAATAAAAATACAAAAAAATAGATTAAGGTGTCTTTTATTTATCTTTGATTTTTCCATATTTTTCCAGATATTATATCTTGTTTAAAAATGACAAAAAAATACAAAACCCAAAAATCTAGGAAATTAATGTACATAGGATACCCCAAAAATTCACTTTTTACATTTGACCGAATTTGGTTTTGATGTCTTCATGAAAGTTGTAGATCTCGTTGAAACGAGAATTTTTTGTGAAAGAACTTTTTCAATCCGAGGTCGTTTACTATTTCTTTTTGATTTTGCAAATCTTTTATTTTCGGATTTTTCTGGAGCTGACACGTGGCAGCCCCAGAGGCTGCCACGTGTGAGCATTTTTTGGGTGTTTTATTTATCATTTTTTATAAAAAAAATAATAAATGTGCGTCGCACGTGCCCCCAGGCACGTGCTCTATACGTGCCGCGCCCCCTCTCATCTCTCCCGCCACGCGTCAACATCTGGGCCGTCCGATCTCGGCCGATCGGACGGCCCTTGGCCTTCTTCCCCATGTGTCACCCCCTTTCACAACAAACTTCGCCGCCGCCGCTCCTCCCATCTCGCAACTGCCAAACCCCCTTCCGCAACAAACTCCTCCGCGAACCTCGCCAAACCACTACCCCCTATCTCGCGCCGGCCCCGTCCATCGCTCCTATTTAAAGGGCTCCGACCCTCCCCCGTTCCCTATCCGCCGATATCTGTGTTGTGCTTCGCCAGTGGTGGTGACAACACCACAAGGCATCGTCTTCCTCGGCGAGATCCGGTCTACCCGTAGGCCGTCGGAGCGCCTCCGCCGCGTTACTGCCCCTGCTCCGGGTCGTTCCCATCGAGCCAACGACTACTTCAGCCACCATCTCCATCTCCGCTCATTTATCTTCCCCGACCGACATCCACTTCGATCGACGCCTCCATCGACCTCCTGCATAACACGCTTCTCCGACTACGATCAACGACTCCGACCACCTGCTGCAACCATCGCCAGCTACGACCGACTTCTTCGCCAACTCCGCCTCGACAACGATCATCAATGACCACGACCTTCTTCTTCGACCGTCGACGCTCCATCATCTCCAATGCCTTCGTCTCCCACCGTAGGACCGACATCCTCTCCGCCAAGCACAACCACCGCTTCTCCTCCGCATCGCCGGCCGGGTCCAGTGCCGAGACCCCTCGCGCACGTGCGAGGCAAGTGCGTCCGAGGGGGACGTCAGCGTGACATCAACCCCCCGGGTCACGTGCCCCGCACGTGATCGCGAGGGTAAATTGCCTAGAAGCCCCTGGACATACCCATTATTTGCGTAAAGACCCCGCTAGCCAGAGGTCACGTGCGTCGCACGTGACCATCTGGTAACTTTGCAGACAACGCCCCCACAATCTCGGTAATTAATATTAGGTCCCCCACTGTTCTGCATTTTTCTTTATTTATTTTATTTATTTGCAGTCATACCCCTGTATTCCCCTTAATTTTTGAACCTCTTCTACCATTATTTTATTTATATAAAAATTGCATGATGTTCCTCACTTAATTCTCTACAACTGGACATATTGTGGATATTTTTATGATTAATGGTTAATTAATTATTAATGATTCTACGAAAAATTGTGAAGTTTACCCAGTTTGTGCTCTAAATTTTGTAATTGATTAACTGTTGCTCTAAAAATCCCTGAAAATCACATATCGTAGAGTTATTTTTGATTAACATTGTACTAAAAAAGATTTGCATTTGCATGCATATTTTGCCCTGTAAAAATCATTTTGTACATTTCACTATTTAATTTTAGTAGGTATTCAACCCTACATTTTCGAATTCTAGGATTTTTCTAAGATCAATCACCTAGTGATAGATTTTAGATAATTTTATTCCCTGAAAAAAAGTAGGTTTAATATTTATTATAATAAAATTTTGAAAGTGATTCTGTTTTCATTTAAAAATCCATAAAAAACTCATATTGCATCCAAAAATTCCAAAAAAAATTACAATACATTTATTTCATCATATTTTGCATTGTGGCCAAGTTTCATATTTTTCGGACATCGTTTGAATGATATTTACATTTTAGTCCTTAAAATAGGCCAAAACCGCATCTTACATCCCTTATTTGCATTAAAAATTCCAAAAAAAAAGACCGCCTCAAAAACCGAACTCGAAATTGGATAGACATATCTCTAGGTTGTTCCTTTGCCTCCTTGTGATCGACCTTGGGACTTGCCCAAGTAAAATAAACATAAAAACCACTTGACTGAAATTGATTAAAAATTTGTGGTTATTTCTTAACTGTTTCCGATCGCCGCCTACAACGAACGACATTTATTGTTTTCACTCACGAAGATAAAAACAACTCTTTTACACGTGCGATTACAGACTCGTCAGATGGCGCCATTGCCGGGGAGGCAAACGGCTTAGTTTTCTGTTTTGAAAATTTTCGTTCGGTTTTCCGAATTCGGGTAGTCTGACCCCCGAATTTTTCATTGTAAATCCCATATTTTTTTCCAACATTTATTTTCTTATTTTATTAATTTTTGAGTCACTCTCTGACATTCTCTCTCTTATTTTTCTTACGAGGTACCCGGCGCACGTGGAGCGGTTTTTCAAGAAACCGACGCATCTTCATCGACATCCGAAGAAACCGCAATAAAATAAGATCGAGTCGAGTCGTGAGAGAGCGCAGAGTGTAGGTTTTAAATTTCTGCAAATTTTAATTTCTGCTCATTTATAGCAGTGTCAGTTTGGACTCTCGTGTGTGTACAAAGACTTGAACTCTATTTGTGATGTGTCGTGGCCTGTTTCACTCTCCGGTGAGGGTGGGGCCCGACTTGAGTGGCGACTAGGATAGACCTGCACATACGGCTCTCAGAGCATTTTTATTTTTTGATTGTGCTCGTAGGATCTTAAGCCACACTACACGTTAATCAAGACGCACATAGATCGTTCAACTTAGCCAAATTTAACTCAATTCTTCCCCGCTAATAGAACTTTCTGCTTAGGTGTGGTTTTCATCGGCTTGCATTCATTTAGAATAATTTTTAAAATTCTGTCTAGCATCCCACATGGAGATCGCGAGGATTCACTATAAGCTTTCTAACTGAGCATTCATCATAGTTTTCCGCGTGCATCGACTTTTCCCGAATTCCTCCCTCTTGTTTTATCACATAAATCTAAAGGAAATTGGGACTGGACGGTAGACGTGTATTTATTCTCATTCGAATTCTTAAGTGATCACCTAATTAAAATTGGGACTGCTAACTATAGTCGATCTTAATAACCTATAAAATCAAGAATTTCTGCGGGAGAGTAACCCCAACCTTGGATGATTTTATTTTTCTGAGTGAGCGAGAGTCGACACTTAAGGATAGAGCCCAAATTCTGAAATTTCAGCTCGCTAAATTTTTGCCAAGATTGATTTATCACCAACTAAAATTGAAAAGATAGTAGCCGAGCTCTTACGGCTTCATTGTGTGCATTGGTGAACCCGGGATTTGAATTGTGTTTGCATTGGTGTGCGTGAACCGATTTCAAGATCAATAGCCGCACATTTGATTTCTCTTGACTATCCCGTGCAATCATCTCTCCTCTCTTCTTGATAATGGAATTCTTGTACAAAAATAGACCCAACCCCTCATTCCTTTCAACCCTTTCAGAAATGACCGAGAATCCATCAGAACTATACTATGAAAATGAATTCGTGTCGGTTAGACTCAAAACACCTCCTCCAACAGACTCTCAACCACCATCTCTTTTTACCAATCCGATTTGCTTCATGAATGACAATCCTCTGTTTTCAGACCTGACTAATCAACAACCGACTGAGATCTCTACTTCTTCATATATCAATCCTCTCTACGCCGATCATGCAATTCATCCATCATATTCATTGAATATCAATCCATCATTCATAGGAGATGATCACCACATGATTGAAGTGAACACTTCTTCACCTCTTTCATCAACCCCGCCCTGGAGCACTAATGAACAATCATCAACTTGGATTGACCATGACAAACCCCTCTTCAGACATGACAATCATACAGAGGACTGGACTGGCTACATAGAAACACAGGAACCCTGTATGCTGACTCCACCATACCAAGATCCGACCACTCAAGATCAAAGGAATAAACTCTACTCGGACCAACTCCACATGTCTGGACCATATGAGCAGCTTCCTTCCATAAATTTTGAGGAGAAATTTTCAGAAAATAAGGATCATATGTCGGACATTCCGAGAAACTCTACATTCCGCACATACAGAAAAAATGGAAGATGAAATTATTGAACACATACCGATTGCTCCCATTATTGACCATGAACAGAATTTTGAGAATAATATTTCGAGGATAAAAACAAGATTCGAATTGATGGAGGATAGATTTCAAAAATTCACCGATAGAGTAATAGCATTCTATGGTGGCTCGGACATTGAATTAAATGAGGAAATGATTGGATCTGAGATTGAAAATTCTGAGGATATTCAGGGACCCAGGGACGATTCTGACAATTTCACTTCTACATATTACTCCCCTAGAAATTACTATGTCACGGACTATCGCTCTGAATATCAAGGCCCCTTTTCATCTGAAGAACACACCACACTCCCACACCACACTGAAAATACCAAAAAAATGGAAATATTTGAAAACCACAAAAAATTGAAAATCTTGAAAATTTCATAAAGATTGAAACTGAAGACGATCTGTGGAATTTGGATCCGACTATACGGGAAGCACTGGAAAAATGCTTGATGTTTGAACTTCCCTTTATACAGGCCATTGAACACTTCCCCGACCTTAAAAGATTTATAACAGAGAAATTAATGAACAAAAAGTCAGGTAGAATACGAACAAAGACTGAAAGACATATCTTGTCAATGGCCTCCTCCTTGGTGTTGAGGAGAAAAACCAAGAGCCACATAGTGAAGCGGTTGCCCAGATTTGACTGTGAAATCAAAGACACAATTTTCACCCATGCTCGGATTGATGACGATTCACCGATTAATATCCTCCTGACCTTGGTATTTCACGAACTCAAATTCGGACCAATTCGGAAGATATGAGAGGTTGTTCAATTGGCAGACCGATCGATAAAAAGGCCGAGAGGAACCATTTCTGTCATCATGAAATTCCAAGGTGCTCCGCTCAAGGTAGAATTCACGATCATTGATATTGAGCATCAAGGAGAATTCACCCAGTCTCCAATCATTCTCAGAAAGGCGAGTATCGATTGTGAGACTTGGGAAATCAATTTCACAGCATTGGAAGCACTTAAATCCGACCCTATCTTTGAGGAACCACGATCTTCTGAGACAACCCACGAAGTCCCCGACCACCGTAACCATGAAACGGTAGAAGAGCCCTACCCCACAGCCACACTCCATTCCCAGCCGCTCTCACAATGGAGAATCATGTATATGAATCATATGATCCGGAGACTTATACATGGGCACACCCTGGGTCAACCTACTCTGACTACATGGATTACATCAACTCGACACAGGAATGCGCCAACATTGAATCAATTGAGAAAGAACATGCAGAGACTCTCCCCAGTATTTCAATTCCTGTGGATCTCAAAATAGACAAATCTTTCTACTACGATCCAGAGACATATGCATGGTCACACCCCGGAGCAACATTCTCTGAATATCTTGACCAAATCATCCCAAATCGAGAGTGCTAAAACATTCGGGAGACTAAGAACAAGCACGCAGACCGAGTACCGACCAAGAAGAATTTCAATGGCTATTCAACTGGATACTCAAGTGAACCGACACCTGCATGACGAAATAAAAAGAGAGTCAACTTTGACCTTTCGGAAGACGAATCAGTTGATGATCCCTCATCAGGTCCGAAAAAGATGGTCTACATGAGTGAAGTCTGTTCGGCAGCCCTAAAGCCATATCTTCGTAAGGATCCAAAATTCAATTCTCGTTGGACAACTCCTGTTCCTAACTACTACTCATCCAAAGCTGATGCTCTTGCACTCTTCAAGTACACTGGAATTATTTCATATGAGCTGACTAAGACCGGTGCTTCTGAGTATTCATCTAAGGACAAACCGATTGACCCCAAGAAGGAACGAAGTCTGAGGAAACAACCGAAGAAACAAAAAGATCAGAATACTTGGAGTATGTCCACTTTCAAATACTACTCCTCTGAGGATAACTCTGATGATGGGTATCTTTCATCTGACACAAACACTTCATCTATTATCCATCATGATTTTTCTGAGGATGACACTGATAATAGTTGGGAATCTTACGCTTCATCTCCATCTCGTCATTACGATCTCCCACCACAGGCTCACAAAAAGATCAGCCGAAAACCGCCTTAATCATCGGCTACCCACCCTCCCTCCCGACCACATCGGTCTCCTTGTGCAGCTTCTTCCTCTACTTAGGCCAAGGCCTAAGTATAGGGGGGGACCGATGCCATCTGTATATATCATTCCTCTCCTAACTCTCGATCGCTCCATTTCCACCATTCTTCCATACCTAGGCTGATCAGAGCCTAAGTATAGGGGGAACCGACATCCACCTATATATACTCTCCTCATTTCCTGACCGCTTTTCTTTTCATTTTTTTCCACTCCCTTATGCTTAGACCGAGCTATGTCTTCCGCTTCTTATGCTCTGAGGACACAGCACTCGCTAAGTATAGGGGGGTTTGTATATACTTTGTATATATTTTACCCATATCTCGCACTTTCGCGTAAGTCCATATGTATTTACGGGGTGGGTACTAACTTGAAAAAAAAACAACAAACAAGCGCAAAAAAAAAAGGTTTTTCTACTAACACTAACCGTGCCCAAAATTTTTGAAAAAAAAAGAGAGAAGGCTTCTTATTCCATTTTCTGCAAAAAAAATCCCTTGCATAAAATATCAAAAAAAAAATCAAAAAAATGTGTCTGCATTTCACACACCCGCACTTCATCCAACATCACATGCATTTGCATCTGTGAAAAGTCATTGGATTCTGAACCGAGTTATGAGTAGAAACCGAGAGTGGTCTGGACTTGACCTTAATCCACCTAATTCAGAGGAACTTCACCGAGAAATAGGATTTTAAGAGCTTCAGGTTTTTTTGACTTAATTCCTTAAGTTCCACATGACAATGTACAGCGTTTGACTCTTAGTGTCTAACCTGGTCTCTTCATTCTGGGTACAACTCTAGAATAGAGAATTAATTCGCACTCTCGCACTATGCACTTAGCTCAACCCAGACGGGATGTTGGAAGACTATGCGAGTCTCTTTTCTGGTAGCGTGGAAATCTAAAGACCGGAGTACAAGTTGAAAAAAAGCTTCGGAAAAGGGATGGACAGCTGGGCACAATTTTTTCTAATACCCCAAAAATTGTACGGAACAAAAAGATTCTATATTTGTAGGGGCACAACAAGATCCAAGCAGAACCACCAAAAATTCCAAATACAAAGAAGCTACTACCAAATAAATCCGACCAAAAAGGTCCAAGCTTCAAGAACCTGCAGATCTTGGTGGAGACTCGGCTACACTGACCATCTTCACAAGGAGAGGTGACTACACTGGCCACCCTCCAGTTCTTTTCCCCTTCTTCTATCTTCTCCTTCATTCGATTGTGAACACAACGCGATAGACCATAGAAGGAAATACCTGACTCCCCAAGGACGAGTTACTGGAGAGGAGAGGAGCATGGTAGTCCGGTATTCTGGATGGGAAGAGCTAAAACCCCACACTTGAGTCGGTTGTTCAATGTTCATAGGGTATACTTTTGGAAGAGGATTGATCTAAGATGACTTCTGAGCCAAAACTGTGACAATGATGTGTAGAACTTGAGGGCTGTTGATTTTAAAATTCTAAGTCTCACTGAAGTTCCGCCATACTATTAATCCAAAGGTCAAGTTTAGTTTCACTTTCACCTTCAGTTCATGGTCTTGGTATGGAACCCAATCTCATTTCACCTCATGGCATTTCTTTTTGATGCTCAGGGACGAGCATGGTTTAAGTATAGGGGGATGATGAATCTCGGATTCATCACTCTAATTCTCATTAATTAAGCTCAAGTCCGTCAAAATCAACTGCATTTCTGCATTTATTTCGCATAATTAGCATTTATGCATGATTTCATAAGAATTGCATTTTAGCATTAATTTCTGCATAAAATAAAAAGCCAAAAATCCAAGCCAAAAATGACCTGTAAATAGCCTAACTTCCCCTATTTTTAACTCCTCCATGCTAACACCGCATGACACAAAACCACCTCCACTGTGTGCACATCACTAAAAGAATAAATAAATAATACAAAAAAAATCACTAACCCTGATGAGTGGACCAAAAACCCAAACCCTAGTTTCAGGATTTTCGGAATAAAAGCCCCATATCTTCTCCATCCAGTGTACGATTTAATCCTACTCACTTTTGAACTAATGCACATTCAATTACCTTCAAAACAAGACCAAGTTCAAGTGAATTGGAGCTCGTATGTGAAAGTTGGGTTTTGGGCCTCTTTTGTACATTGTATATTTTCGCGGTTTTTGACCTTGTATTTTATGTATATATTTTCATAATTAATAAAAATACAAAAAAATTAGATTAAGGTGTCTTTTATTTATCTTTGATTTTTTCATATTTTTCCAAATTTTTTATCTTGTTTAAAAATGACAAAAAAAATATACAAAACCCAAAAATCGAGGTATTTTATGTACATAGGATACCCCAAAAATTCACTTTTTACATTTGACCGAATTTGGTTTTGATGTCTTCATGAAAGTTGTAGATCTCGTCGAGACGAGCATTTTTTGTGAAGGCACTTTTTCGATCTGAGGTCGTTTATTATTTCTTTTTGATTTTACAAATCTTTTATTTTCAAATTTTCTAGAGCTGACACGTGGCAGTCCCAGAGGCCGCCACGTGTTAGTGTTTTTTGGGTGTTTTATTTATCGTTTTTTATAAAAAATATTAATAATAAATACCACGCGCGTGCGTCGCACGTGCCCCCAGAGCACGTGCCGCGCCCCCTCTCATCTCTCCCGCCACGCATCAACATCTGGGTCGACCGATCTCGGCCGATCGGACGGCCCTTGGCCTTCTTCCCCATGCGTCACCCCCTTCCACAACAAACTCCGCCGCCGCCGCTCCTCCCATCTCGCAACTGCCAAACCCCCTTCCGCAACAAACTCCTCCACGAACCTCGCCAAACCACTACCCCCTATCTCGCGCCGGCCCCGTCCATCGCTCCTATTTAAAGGGCTCCAACCCTCCCCCATTCCCTATCCGCCGATATCTGTGTTGTGCTTCGCCAGTGGTGGTGACAACACCACAAGGCGTCGTCTTCCTTGGCGAGATCTGGTCTACCCGTAGGCCATCGCAACGCCTCCGCCGCGTTACTGCCCCTGCTCCGGGTCATTCCCGTCGAGCCAACGACTACTTTAGCCACCATCTCCGCTCATTTATCTTCCCCAACCGACATCCACTTCAATCAACGCCTCCATCGACCTCCTGCGTAACACGCTTCTCCGACTACGATCAGCGACTCCGACCACCTACTGCAACCATCGCCAGCTACGACCGACTTCTTCGCCAACTCCGCCTCGACAACGATCATCAACGACCACGACCTTCTTCTTCGACCGTCGACGCTCCATCATCTCCAACGCCTTCGTCTCCCACCGCAGGACCGGCATCCTATCCGCCAAGCACAGCCACCGCTTCTCCTCCGCATCGCCGGCCAGGTCCAGTGCTGAGACCCCTCACGCACGTGCGAGGCACGTGCGTCCGAGGGGGACGTCAGCGTGACATCAGCCCCCCTTGTCACGTGCCCCGCACGTGATCGCAGGGGGTAAATTGCCTTGAAGCCCCTGGACATCCCCATTATTTGCGTAAAGACCCCGCTAGCCAGAGGTCACGTGCGTCGCACGTGACCATCTGGTAACTTTGCAGACAGCGCCCCCACAATCTCGGTAATTAATATTAGGTCCCCCATTGTTCTGCATTTTTCTTTATTTATTTTATTTATTTGCAGTCATACCCCTGTATTCCCCTTAGTTTTTGAACCTTTTCTAGACATTAATTTATTTATATAAAAATTGTGTGATGTTCCTAACTTAATTCTCTCCAACTGGATATATTGTGGATATTTTTATGATTAATGGTTAATTAATTATTAATGATTCTGTGAAAAATTGTGAAGTTTACCCGGTTTGTGCTCTAAATTTTGTAATTGATAACCTGTTGCTCTAAAAATCCCCGAAAAATCACATATCATAGAGTTATTTTTTATTAACATTGTGCTAAAAAAGATTTGCATTTGCATGCATATTTTGCGCTGTAAAAATCATTTTGCACATTTCACTATTTAATTTTTAATAGGTATTCAACCCACATTTTCGAGGTCTAGGATTTTTCTAAGATCAATCACATAGTGATAGATCTTAGATAATTTTATTCCCTGAAAATAAGTAGGTTTAATATTTATTATAATTAAATATTGAAAGTCATTCTATTTTCATTTAAAAATCCATAAAAATTTCATATTGCATCCAAAAATCCAAAAAAATTACAGTACATTTATTTCATCATATTTTGCATTGTAGCCAAGTTTCATATTTTTCGGACATCATTTGAATGATATTTACATTTTAGTCCTTAAAATAGGCCAAAATCGCATCTTGCATCCCTTATTTGCATTAAAAATTCCAAAAAAAAAGACCGCCTCGAAAACCGAACTTGAATAGACATATCTCTAGGTTGTTCCTTTGCCTCCTTGTGATCGACCTTGGGACATGCCCAAGTAAAATAAATATAAAAACTACTTGATTGAAATTGATTAAAAATTTGTGGTTATTTCTTGACTGTTTCCGATCACCGGCTACAACGAACGACATTTATTATTTTCACTCACGAAGATAAAAACAACTCTTTTACACATGCGATTACGGACTTGTCACCTAGCCATTGGATCATGTGATCCAATGGATCACACTTCGTCTTCCTCCTTCGTAACCTCCCCCTCCCAAGCCGATTCGCCTCGCGAGCTACCTGTCCCCTTCCATTTTTGGCCCCCACTTTTGGCCACTTCTCCACCACCTAACGGTCGTCCCGAGTAGCCCTAACACCAGCCACCCTCGTGTAACTCCCATATCCCTCCTCCATTACTCTCCTTCGCTTTCACTCCTCATGCAAAAACGCCTCGTCACCACTTAACTCCCGGCTGCCCCCTCCTATAAAACAACCTCCCATCCACTCCGAGCAACTCGTCCACCATTTTAGGCATTAGACTAGCTTTCGTCGCCCCTACGGTGGCAGTGGAGGGCCGGATCGTCGAGGCGATGACGACTTCTTGCCCGGTGTCGACCCTCGGCTACTCTGTCGTGTCGCGGTGCCTCTTGCATCTGTTGAGCTCGCTGGTTTGGCTACCCAGCTGGGCGACGGCCCGAGGATCATATCGGACCTCAGCCCAAGCCACCTCCTCCGCCAGAGCTTCTCCGATCTCCATGTCAAATCCTCCATATCTCCTTGACTTCTTGTTCTCCTAATTATCGCATCACCTCCAATCACTCCTACCCTCCATTGATCTCCTGATCATCTCCGCAAGCTCACCCACATCTTCGCTGACCCATCATCTCTTCTCCAGAACCACCTACGCTCCGACCCACTTCTTCCCCTGCTCCGCCGGAGAATAACTCCAAGGCCACCACCTGTCGTCACCTCCGCAACCTTGACTCACCTACAAAGCATTCGTATACACTCGCACAGCTTCGGCTATGATTAACATCTGCATGTATCCTCAATGGCCGGAGCTCGCGCCTCCCTGTCAGTCTCTAATTTCTCCTCCGACGACCATGCTCCGTCGGGCAGCTTCAGACATCAATAGAGCTCCGCATCAGCTCCAGGACCTCCGCAGACCTTCAGCCATTCTCCCCAACCATCAGGCGATGATCTGGAGCACGGTGGTGCCCTGTACAGCTCGTCGGAGCCCCTCCTTCTCGGGTGGACCGCGACGGAGGACGAAGAATAGTTGTCGTCCGATAATATGGATTAGACGGCTGAGACGACGACACGTGGACGACCCAAGCCTCATTCCAACCCAGCAACTTCGGGTCAACCGAGCCAGGACCTGAGCCATCGTCTTGGGCCACGTGTCCTGAACCAGAGATGCCTCCCGAGCCTAGGACCCTCATGTGCAACCCACGTGAGGGCTTGGGTGAATTGCACGAACAACCCCAGAAATTTTGATATTTACATATTAGTCCCTAGGAATGTGCCTCACGTGCTTGCCTGGGTAAATTACAGGGATGCCCTCGCTGCTTTTCAAATTTACAAAAATGCCCCCGTACATATGGAGAAATTATATGAGGGCCCTGCCATTTTTGGTATTTGCGTTTAGGTCCCTCCAGGGACCTATATGTAATATTTATCTTTTTATTTTCTTGCATTTTTATTACAATTATGCCCTAGCATTGTTTTTAGCATAATTGAGCATCGTATGTCCAAATTGCATGATTTTAGTGTCGTTTTGATCCTTGTTTCCTCATCTACATCATGGCATATTTAATTTTCTCATCTGCCACCTTTTTAAATGAAGTGAATTTTTGTGTTAGATAATGACCCTGCTCTATTTGTCCTTGCTCTGATTTGATGACTGATTTTAATGTTGTGATCAAATTGACCCAGATTTCAATCTCTATCATGTTGCTTAGTTTCAGTGATATTTTAGGGTATATTTGTGATATTTTGTTCTGCATATAAGTTCCCATGCATTATTCTCATGCATCATCCTATAATTGCATAAAAATCAACTAAAAATTGCATGCTCCATTTTATTGCATTATAGTTAGCTTAGTACTTCATGCATTTTTCATAAAGACCTGAAATTGAGAATTAATCCACATTGCTCTTAATTGATCAAAAATCAATAAATAAATACAATAGCTCGTGTCCCTATATTTGACCTTGGTAGACTTGCCAAGTATAAATATTCCACAACATTCAAAGGATTGTGGTTTTTGCTGGACTGAATTTGCCTCCTATACTACGATAATTACTTATTATTTTAGAGGCAAATTTGACGCTCATCAAGGTGTCCCCACCACGAGATTCCCAAGACTAGTCTCGTGCAACATTTCTTCGGTGGGCTGACACTAGAAAGCCAAAGACTCGTCGATACCGCTTGTGGAGGCTCGCATTTTAATAATGATGAGGACGTTGTGTGGAACATTTTTGAGGAGATGGCTGAAGGAGAGGCTACTCAGTCCTCATCACATGCCTACATGAAGATGTCGACCGTCATCAACAAGCCTGTAAACATGGATACCCATACTGAAGACAAGGATGAGAGCTCCAACCTCAACATTATTGGGAGCCACTTGTCTAAGGTCAACAACATTGAGAAGAGGTCACAGGACCTCGAAAAAACTGTCTATTATTGAGAAGAGAACCCATGGCTTGGAGAAGCTCGATTTGATTTCTCAACAGCTGGAGCAGCTAGTCCGTGCCCTGAATGCCAACACTTGCAACTCTATGTCTGCCACTGCTGAGAACCCCGTTGAGCAGAAGGACCCACTACAGATACAACCTCCTCAGCCGAGTTTCCCACAACCTCCACCAGTCCAGCATGTTTACTACGTGCAAGTCTCGCAGCAGCCCCCATAGTCCCAGAACTAGATGGTTGTTTGTTGACTAGATCTGCAGCAAGTATATTCGGATCAGTTTCCTCCTCCACGCATATTCAAGAGATCAATGGTGTGTGGGAATATGAACAACAACTAACCCGTCCTCAAGAACATCCCCAGGGTCAGAACTCAGCTAACCGGCCACCTCCCCAACAACAACATGGAGGGAGAAACTTCCAGCCCTACCAACCCCAAAATCAGTAGCCTCTGTAATATGGGAACACATGGAGGTATGGATATCAACAGAAACAGTCCGGATACCATAATCAGGGCTATCCTCAGCAGCAACCGGGCGCATCATATCACAATTCTTATCCCTCCCAACAGTATTCACAGTATTCCTCTCATCCTGCTCCCCACCACTTTTCACAGGGCTACCAACACCAACCTCCCCCACATTATCAGAACTAGAGGCCCCAAGTGTGTGATTCTTCTGAGGTGCACCAGTGAACCCAGCCCTCGCTTGTTTATAATAACTCCTCAAGAATATGGCTGAGATGACCCAGAAGATTAACGACCCGACGACTGCCAATATTGTCATACTAACCCAGGTCGAAGTCAACCCTAATAATTTCCGACGCAAGGAGCAGATAGTTTGCAGTGATCTACCCAATTTAGGTAGAAATGATTTGTTTATATCTAACGTTGTTACTCTAAAGAGCGATAGAGCACTGCAACCATCAGTAACTACAAAGGGAAAGCACATTGTGTCTGATGGTTAGCCGTCAGTCCAGCCGGCACGAGGACCAATTAGCATTTTTGGAGGACACCATCTGCAGAAAACTCACAAAAAAATGAAGAAAACACAAAAATACAAAAAGGCCACAATAGTCTCGGTGAAGGCCAGCTAGCATTGGAGACACATGCGTGTGCCCTAGAACTAGCTCATGTCGTGAAGAATCTTGCACCTGTAGCGAGTCCAAAGCGAGCACCAGAAGCCGAACCTGCAGTTTTTGGTCCATAATTTGTAGATGATTCTATACCTTTTGGCCATCTACCTGTAAACAATGATATGGACATAGATTTGAATGACATTACTGCAGATTTTGTAAATGTTCCTTATCTAGAAGCAACGAAAAAGCATAAAAAATGACAATTTTGAAAAATGCTTTGTCTGATCCCGCCATTGTGGAAATTATCCCGAATTTGGTCTTGAACATGCCATTGATCAAAGCTCTTGAGTACATGCCAGCTGTGAAGAAAGGACTGAAAGATGCATGTACAAATAGGCGAAAGCCTCATCCTCACAACTCCAGAAGCAAAGGTGGCAACTCTAAGAAGCATATTCTTACAATGGCCACAGTCAATGCCATCAAAAATCTCCCAGACAAGAAGCCAGATAAGGGAGCACCTCTTGTTCGTTGTCAGATGTTCAATCAGGAGTTCAAACACACTTTTCTCGACAGTGGGTCTTCTGTCAACTTGATGCCAGCCTCACTGCTCACAGAATTCGGGTTAGGATCACTCAAACCCACAAAGATGGTTCTGCAGTTCACAGACAAATCAGTCAAATGGCCTAGGAGCATGTTTGAAGAGGTGATAGTCACAATTCAGGGGAAGCAATTCCCAGTTGATGTTTTCGTACTCGATATGGACATCTCCAGTTTCTCCTCACCCCAATCATACTTGGGCGACCATTCCTGCGAACGTCCAACGCAGTGGTGAATTATGGCACTGGAGAAATCACGTTTGGTTCCAACAGTGATAAAATTAAGATAAAGACCGTGTCTGATGTAAGACCACCAGAAGGGACATCTGCAACATGTGCAAGGGTGATCGATCATTTCGAAAACTATGACTTTTTGTCCGAAATTCAAGACACCAACCTCTTTATGGATGACAATGAGATCCATGAATTCCTCTACCCCGAGGAGGGATTGAGAACACTATCGAATTTTCCCTTATCGATCATGATGAGACGTTTGCTGATTTACTTAAGAAGACTTCAGTGGTAATGATGTGACTTCAAGAGCAGGAGCAGATCATTGAAGAGTTATACGGATTATTGAATGATGAGGCAGAAAATAGCAGGGTAGATACCGAACAAACGAAAGAATCACGACCAGCAATAGTGGTTGAAGTCACCCTTGAAGCAGCTCCTAGCCCGCCTAAGCTGAAACCTTTGCCCTCCAATATGAAATATGCCTTTCTTGCAGGAGAACCTAACATGTAACCGATCATCATCAATGCTCATCTGACTGCAGACCAAGAATCTCGTCTGATGGAGGTTCTTGAACACAAGCGTAAGGCGATAGGCTGGAAAACTTTGGATCACCATGGGATCAATCCATCCTTGTGCTCGCATCGCATTTTCCTTCAGGACGATAGCAAACCCTCCCGAGAATTTCAGAGAAGACTCAATCCAAATATGCAGGAGGTTGTTATGAAAGAAATTCAGAAATGGTGTACGGCAGGATTCATTTATCCCATCTCTGACAGCAAATGTGTGAGCCCTCTGCATGTAGTGCCAAAGAAATCAGGGATCTCCATCATGAAGAACGATAAAGGAGAGGAGATAGCGACCAGAGTACCCACTTCTTGGCGAGTGTGTGTGGACTATAGAAGACTTAATCTCATCACCAAGAAGGACCACTTTCCGTTACCCTTCATTGACCAGATTATTGAGAGATTAGCCGCGAAGGAATACTTATGCTTCTTGGATGGATACTCCGGGTACAATCATGTTGATATAGCCTCTAAAAACCAAGAGAAGACCACGTTCACATGACTCTTTGGTGCATACACCTTCAGACGAATGCCATTCGAGCTCTGTAATGCCCCAACCATATTTCAAAGGTGTGTGCTCATAGTTTTTGCTGATATGGTGGACAATTTTCTCGAGGTCTTTATGCACAATTTCTCTATCTATGGGGATTCTTTTGACCAATTCCTTGACTATCTAGACCGAGTCTTACGGAGGTGCTGTGAAGTGAATCTGGTGCTCTCGTGAGAGAAGAGCAACTTCATGGTGACTGAAGAAATTGTGTTGGGTCATGTTGTTTCTAAACGTGGCATGGAGGTTGACCCAGCCATGGTGGAGGTAATTTCAAAGCTAGAGCCACCCACAACAATTAAGAAGGTCATGTCATTCTTGGGCCATGTCGGTTTTTACCGACAGTTTATCAAAGATTTCAACAAGTTGGCTCGACCATTGACCGAGTTGTTAGTCAAGGAGAATGATTTCATTGTGGATGATGGCATACTCCTTGCCTTCAATCAATTGAAGGAACTTATTACTCAGGCCCCTGTCTTACAACCACTGATTTGGGCACAGTCGTTTGAGATAATGACATAGGCATAAGATTATGCCATCGGTGCTGTGCTCGGACTGAGGAAAGACAATGTGCCATTTACGATTCACTACGCTAGTCGAATGCTCGATGAAGCCCAAAAAAACTACACTGTTACCGAAAAGGAGCTGCTAGCGGTAGTCTTTGCCTTGGAAAAGTTCAGATCCCATCTCCTCGGGTCCAAAGTTATTATTTATATAGATCATTCGGCCATCAGGTACTTACAACAGAAGAAGGATGCCAAACCATGTCTCATCTGGTGGATCCTTCTCCTCCAGAAATTTGACCTTGAAATCAGAGATAAACTTGGAGTCAAGAATGCGGTGGCCGACCACTTATCTAGACTTCCTGGACCTGAATCTCCTGAGATGAACTTGCCACCGATCACAGAAACTTTTCCAGATGAGGCCATTTTGTCAGTCACCTCGCTCCCCTGGTATGCCGATATTGTGAATTATCTTGTGACCAAGAGAACCCCACAAGATTGGTTGAAGCTAAAAGTAGACAAATTGTTGTCTAAAATCCATTTCTATCAGTGGGAGGATCCATACCTATTCTGTGAGGGGGTAGATTGCATCTGGAGGAGGTGTATCCCTCATAAGGAAGTTCCTAGTGTCCTTGCACTTTGCCATGATCAAGAATTTAGAGGACATCATTCAGGTAGACGAACGACGGTAAAGGTTCTTCAGAGTGGTTTTTGGTGGCCTACTTTATTCAGAGATGCAGAAGAGTATGTCAAGTGTTGTACTGACTTCCAAAAGATGGGCGGAACCATATGAATGAGAGACATTATGCCTTTGAAGTTCATTTAGATATCAGACGTCTTAGATGCATGGGGCATCGACTTTATGGGCCCATTTCCAAATAGCCAGGGCTATGAATAAATTCTTCTTGTTGTCGACTATGTGAGTTGTTGGGCGGAGGCTATTCCCACCCCCAACCGCCGACAGTCGGATTGTCAGTCGATTACTAAGAGATCACATCATCGCACGGTTCGAGATTCCTAAAATTCTCATATCTAATGGGAGTAGTCATTTCATAAACAGAGATGTGAAGAATTTAACTCAGGAATTCTGTATAGAACATCGTGTTGCTTCACCATACCACCCACAGTCTAATGGCTTAGTTGAATATTCAAACATGGAGATCAAGACATATCTACAAAAACTTGTGTGTCCGGATCGTAAGAACTGGTCTCAGCTGCTTGATTCAGTTCTTTGGGCTTATAGAACCACGTACAAGTATCTACTAGGAATGTCCCCCTACCGCCTTGTGTATGGAAAGCCATGTCATTTGCCCGTTGAATTGTTTCATAAATCTTTATGGGCCATTAATACTTGCAATTTGGATTTCGAGAAAGCCGAGAAGAACCAAAAAGTGGACCTGAACAGATTATTGGAATTCAGAGAGTATGCATTCGACAATAACCTGATGTACAAGGAGAAGGTCAAAAAGTGGCATGACAAGCATATTCGTTGCAAATCCTTCGAGCCGGGTCATAAGGTGTGGTTGTTCGATGCGAAACTGAAGATCTTTCCAGGTAAACTGAAGATCAAATGAACTGGGATGTTCATAGTGAGACATGTGTGTGACAATGGAAGCGTAATGATATCCGATTTGTCAGCTGACGCACAACAATTTGTAGTCAATGGACAGCTTCTGAAGCCTTATCTTGAACATGATACGTTTATGTTTGTCGTTGACTCCATTCAATTAATTTATGAGGATGAACTGAATACTTCGGTAGTGGTAATTGAAGACAAAGAAAATCAAAACATTTTTGAATGACTTTTCTTCTTTTCTTCCTTTCCTTCTTTCCTCTCTTACTCTACCAACAAGGTGTCATCCCCTTCATCATTGATACACTTAGGATGTACTTTATCCGAAGTGTAGGGGTGTGCATCTAGAGTTGTTCGTATTTGTTCTTCTATCTTCTAATCTCTTTTCTTCTTTTCCTTTTCTATCTTCTTTTTCTACCGAAAAGGTGTCGCCCCTTTTTGTTAGTCATCTATACTTAGGACGTACTTTGTCCTATGTATGGGGGTGTATGCAACCTGAGTTTCTTCTATTCTTTGATCATCTCCACTATCTCCTCTTCTTGTCTATACTTAGGGATATCTTACCCTAAGTATAGGGGGAGACAGTTTGAGTACGATCTGTTCATTCCCACCCTTGACCCTCTCTACTTTATGTACAGTCTGTTATACTTAGGATTATTTGATCCTAAGTATAGGGGGGATGGTCAACTTCTCATTCGTTCATTTCTTCGTTCATTTATTCTTTAGACTGCCCTATACTCAGTACGAGTTATGTCTTCTTTTTTCTCTCTGATCTATGAGGACATAGCTCAAGCTAAGTATAGAGGGTCGTATATACTCCGCATATATTTTAGCCATAACTCATACTTGCATATTTTTCTCAATAAGTATGGCTAAAAACACTAATTAAATTAATTAAAATCACTTAATAAAAAGATGTTATTATTCCTCAAATTCTTTTTGTATTTACTGATTAATAATGTTTATTATTTTATAAATTATTTTATTATGATTTTTATTTATTTTTTAGAGGTATAAAAATACAAGTTGCCTTTTTAGGTCTATATAGGTATATTTACCTATATGTTTTAATATTTATTTTTTTGTATATTTAATTTATTTTTTTGTTTATTTTTTTACAAATTTATAAAATATTTTTATACACTTAAATATATTTTTATTTTATTTTTCTGAAGTGTTTTGTACACTTAATAAAATATAAGTATTAATTGTATAGTTATGTGTATGCATGTATTATACCTAGGTATGTTATATATACAAGTACTTTATTTTGTGCTTTCTTTGAGTTTTTATTCTGATTTTAATATAAATATTTATTATAAAAATATTTACAAAATTATAAAAATATAAAATTATAAAAATAATGAATAAATAATAAAATGAATATTTTAATATATACAAGTATACAATAGGGGTCCAAAACTCAACTTTCAAACCGTAGCTCCGCCAAATGCGAAATCACTTCATTAAATAGCTTATTTAAAATTATTTACAATTAAAGGTGAGTTTGATGCATTTTGAGCTTTTATTAGGGAGATACAGGTCAAGGAAGTTGGGGTTCTGGAATCTTATTCAGATCAGAACTTTTTATCTGTACATTATTTTTGGATGAAATCAATTTTATATTTTTTTATATTTAATTATCTACAATTTCATGTACAAAGTTTCTTTATTTGAGGTACAAAAGTGGAATCAAAAATAGGTCCCAAAATAAATAAAGAATGGATGAAATAAAAGGAATTTTAATTGGTATTCGACCCTTATCTCCCCCTACTTTATTCGTTGTCAACCTAATCATCGAGATGCCTAGGTCTCGGGGTTTCGGGTCATAAAAGATTTACAATATTTTAATCTTTTTCTTTTCTTTTCTTTATTATATAATTTTGGCATTAAATACTGTATTTTATACACTATTTACACAATAATGCATGAGTGATAAAATGCATGAATTAAGCCTATTTACACGCATTCACTAGGGTTTTTAAGGCCAAAATGATAGAATAAAGATGATGAAACATGGATTCATCACTATCCTTAGATGCAAGACTAGTGTAGTCAAGTCATCCAGCTACAGGCTCACATGATTTGACTTTGAGGCTCAAGCTTGCTTATTGGCTATACAAATATACATTCCGGCATGCATTTTATTTTCAATCAGACATATCTACTTTTTTGGAGTTTTCTCTTTTTTTTGCTCTTTTTTTGAAATACTATATACAATAGCATATACATAAGGAGTTTTTCCTCTTGAGCCCTATCCCTCTTTTGAAGCATTATTGCTACCCACACTGTCCTATCTTTAGATATCAACGACATTGGATCGGGTTGGGGTGCACTTCCCTCTCTAGAGGAGGACAAATGTTTCCACTTGTGTGCGTCTCATACCAGCAAATCCAACCCCTTCACCACTCCAACTGAGTTGAGCCAAGTGAAAGGCGCATGCGTCCAAGTTAGGTCATTATTAAGAAGAGTCGTGCGTCTGCTCAGAAATACTCTACTAAGGCAGTCAAGAATCCATTGAACCAAGTCTAACAATTCTCAAAGAATTAAGTCAACTAGACATGAAGTACCTCAATTCGAGCTCCTATAAGGTTTCTGTTAATTAGGTAGATTTAAGGTCCAACCAAGCTCCAATCATCGGATTTTACTTAGACTTGTTCAATTATCAAACTCAATCCGAAAAATAATAATGCTATGCAGAATGCATAAGTTTTTTTTGTGATGCAATTTTCAAAGATTTTGAACTTTTTATGGATTTTTGAAAAAGGATAATGCATATGCAATTTTTTTGATATTTTTCAAAAAGATTTTGCAAATGTTTTTGGTATTTTAGTTTTGCAAAAGTTTTTGTGATTTTTGAAAATAAATGATTTTGGCTAAAATCCAGGTACAAATATTTACACAGGTATGCACCTTATTTTTACAACAGTTAGGTTTTAAGAATTTACAAGGGTAAGTGATCAATTTTATAAGTATATATATATATAGAGAGAGAGAGAATTTTAGTGTGATGTATATATTCCTCAAACTTATTTGAAAAAGGTTTTGCAGACAATTTTTGAAAACTATAGTCCAAAATAATTTTTACAGAGAGATTTTTGCAAACATTTACACACATTTGAAAATCATTTTGCGAAGGTCTTTCAAACGGTATATAGATTTTTCAAATATTTTTGCAACCATTTTCCAAACATTTGCAAATAGTTTTTCAAACGTTTTTATTTCACAAAAATAAAATATTTTTTAAAACAAAATATTTTTACAAAGGTTGAAAATATTTAACAAAATATTTTCAAAATAGTTTTCAAAAGATTTTTCCAAAAGATTTTCAAACTATTTTTCAAACATTTTGCAAAAAACATGAGTAAACTCTAGCGCTTGTTGAGAGGCACCTCAACGTTGTCTACTATGTATATACATGTTTCATCTTAATTTGTTACTTGTTTCTTCCATTTCTGTTTACATCCCAGGTCTCATTTAGCATTATTTTTTCCATACTTAGAATGCACTTTATCCTAAGTATAGGGGGTGTAGACATCGAGTTACTCATTTTCATTCTATTTCATTACTCATGTTGTTGCCTATACTTAGGGATCCTTCACCCTAAGTATAGGGGGAATGATGTCATCCCTTTTATCTTGTATATATTTGTCTCAGTTTCTTGTATTCAGTCGCTTGTCCCTCAATTGTTGATATTTGTTTCTATATTTAGAGATCTGTTACCCTGCATATAGGAGGGACAAGTGGAGTCGTTGATTCCGTATACATCCTAACCCTCGGTTTTTCCCTTGTGAACATACTTCTATACATAGGATTACGCGATCCTAAGTATAGGGGGATCACCGACCTCTATTCATTACATTCTTGTATTCATCGTTGTAGAATAGCATTCGTTTCACTTCCCACTACTCAACACGAGTTATGTCTTCCTTTCATCTATCTGTGATCACTATGAGGACATCGTTCAAGCTAAGTATGGGGGGGGTCGTATATATTGTATATATACTTTAGCCATAACTCGTACTTTATATGAGTTTGTTAATAAAATAAAATGGCTAAAAATCATAAAACTAGAAATCACAAAAATTTTAAAATTTTTCTTGTGCATAGATGTTTGTAAATAGCTTTTGTAAAAACTATTTTTGTACAAATATTTATAAAAATTTTTTGATTGTAAAATGTTTGTAAATATTTTTGTATCAAAATTATGTATATAGTACAAAACATTGAAAAATATTTGGATAATAAAAGTGCAAAAAATTCTTTATAAATGTTTATAAATATTTTGCAAAACTTCCCCTTCCTTGCATTCAAAAATTTCTCATAAAAAAATGCATATTTTGAAAAATGGCACAAAAAGAGTTTTGTACATAGTTTCTTGTACAGTCTTCAAAGTCATAGTTGACATTTAAACTAGTCTGGAATTAAATTGGAAAATGGAGCTTAGTTAAGACCTTAATCCACCTAACTCGGGGTTAAGACTTTTCAGGTCCATGGTGACTTAATTCTTTGAGTCCACTTGGCTATGTTCACATGTCATCTTGATGAGCCTCAGTAAAACACTTAACAACACACACATGACTCTCAGAGATAATGGATTGACTTGGACACACATCTTACACGTAGCTCAACATGTATGAGGTGGTGAGGAGGCAAAATTCCTTGGCTTGGTGTAGCATACGATGGTAGTACTTCTAGGCAGAACCTCTCGTCTTCCTCTACGGAAGGATGTGCATCTCAACCTAGTCTAGTAGCATTGAGGTCTAAAGACATGAGTCTGTGGGTTGCAATAATGCTTCAAAAGAGGGATAATCTACTGGCTCAAGAGGAAAAACTCCTTAACGTACATGTTGCACCATGTAAATATGTTGTATATATGCACATCAAATAAATGTACAAAAATATGAAAAACTTCAAAAAAGTGGACATGCCTGATTGAAAATAAAATGCCTGCCGGAGTGTATATAGTGAATAAGCAAAGCTTGTGTATTCCATCTTCTCATCTCATGGAAGCTTGTAGCTGGAGACTTAGCTACGTCGGCTTTGCTCCAAGGGATATGTGGCTACACTGGTCATGGTCCATTCTTTTCTTTCCCCCCTTCTAGAGCTGGTTGAACTTGAACTTAGAATGGAATACCCCGTTCCTCGAGGAAAGAACTGCTAGACTGGGGAATTAGAGTTACTTTGTTGAGGGAGTCTGTTTCATTGTTATGTCTGAGGTGGGGAGCTATATATCACTTACATAGTAAAAGGAAAGATGCATAGTCATTAGAGCTTGCGTATGTAGACTTGTTCTGACCTGGTTTATTGAGGAGTCTTGACCATAGAATAGTGGAACTTAGAGGTTGTTGAGTCTTAAACCTATTTCCTAATAAGGTTCCGACAAACTAATAATCCAAAGGTCAGACTGAGCTCCATACTTCAATTTAATGAAGATAAGTTTAATAATCAACCTTAATTCTTTTTCTTTTCTTTTCTTTTTGTTTTCACTTCTTTCTCAAATAAGTGTTTGCTAAGGGACTAGCAAAGGTAAAGTATAGGGGGGTAATGAATCCATGATTCTCACTCTTTATTCTAAATTTTAGCTCTTCTTCTTGGCAAAACACCCTGTAAATACCTGTAAATACAATAATTTAGCTTTCTGCATGCTCTTGTTAATAATGCATAATTAACATGTATTTTTGCAAAAATAAAATAATAAAGGAAAAAGAAAAAGAATGATGTATTTAGAATAAATATAGAGTGACCCAAACTCCAAGAGAAGGTCAAGACTTGACCTGATCGCAAAATAAAACAAGTAGAGAGAGATAAGGTCTACTATGTATTGTACATATCACACTCACTATTTATTTTATACCTTCAGTTAATTTAAAAAATAAAATAAAAATTATTTTATACTCCTAAAATTATGTTGTAAATAAATAAAATATAAAATAAAAGTATTTTTGTAAAAAAAAAATAAAGATTCGTGTACATAATATATAGGTATATTATACCTATATATAATACTATATAGTATATATAAATTATTTTATTTTAAAAAAACAATTAAAAATCACAGAAAAATTGTTTACAAAATAATAAAAAAAATTTATTTTATCCATTTTTTTATTTTGATATAATATATTATAATTTTTATAATTCTTTTTATTTATCTCCATATCTTGTCTTCTAGCCTATTTTGTCCATTTCCAAGCCCGCTTCTGATTGGGCCACCTCAGCTTCGTTGACCGAAGGCAACTGGCCCCCCTCACCTTTTCTTCTCGGACCGGGTTTGCTTCATTTTTCTCCAATTTTTCTCGATCTGATCCGATCACTATTTGATTCGATTAAAAGCCCCGTTTGAACGATGCGAATCCCATGCCAACTTTAGGGATCTGCATCTCGGTTCGTGTGCTCCCACTCGATCTTTTTCGAACCCTGTCATATATAAAACCTCTTGGAGTCGCTTCTTTCGAGCATCTTTTGGCTGCCCCTCCTTCTCCGATGAGTTCCGCCAATCCCCTTCGTGAGTGACAATGCGTGAGGGCATCGTGAAGAGAGGATATGGAAGCGTGCAACCCTAGATCCGGCGACTCTCCCACTTCGCCGCGAGGAGCTCAGCCTTTGGGAACGTCAACCCATCGAGGCCATGACCCCGAAGGTCTCTGACCTTCAGCCCAGATGACTACATCCACCATGTAATATAGATTTATAGGATATTTTCGCGTTCGAAGGAAAATAGTTGAGCCACCATTTCGAGCTCTGATCTCTTTGGCTGAAGCTTCTTCTTACAATTCCGAGCAGCAACCAACCTTCACCATACTTCTCCCCACCTTCTTCACCCATCCACTCACCTCGCTTCGCCCCATAACGAGGCACCAGACCTCCATCCCATCGCTTCGCTGGAGGTCCTCGCATCGACCCATCCACCCCCATTTCCTGGTTTAATAGGTCGAGGAATTTTGCACTCGACCCTTTTGTTCAGTTGTGCAGGAAAGAATGTCAAAAGGACCTTGTTTGGAGGTCGAATGGAAGAGGCACAATAGCCCTAGGTCGCTCCCCATGCCCTGCCATGACCTTCTCAGCGGTCTTTGACCCTTTTGAGCACCTCCACCCCTGCAGACCACCATCAACATCCTTTCGCCCATCAGAGTAGCGATGCAACACATCGGACCAACTCACATTTGCCGATCGAAACCTGCTTGAGGCGAGTTATTTGTTTGTTCGTCCTGATGTCTTCCCGTCCGTTGGATCTAGCTCCCTCCTAGTTCTAATCTCCATCATTCAAGAACGAGGGGTCTGGATCGTTGGATCCATCTGAGGATCACGCTAGAGCCGTCCATCGCTGAAGGGGAGTCCGTTGATCCTGACCGTCCATCATAAGTGGATTACCCCTCACCTTTGGATGAAGCATAATAAGGGGTAAATTCCACTTAGGCCCCTTTCTGTTTTGTATTTGCTTTTAAGAATGCAATTATATGTTGTAGTTTATTTTATTTTGGATAATTTGCAGTTGGACCCTCGTATCTTTTCGTAATTGCATTTTAGTCCTACCGAGTCTGTGTCGTGTGCTTTGGGGTATTTGCATTTTGTACCCTGAACCTTTAGGGTGTTCTGATCTAAATGTTAAGTTTTTAAATTTGCAATTATGCCCCTGAGAATCTGGATCACATGTAGTGCATGTTTTGGCTGGATTATTTGCATATTAAGCCCTGAAGTTTTATATCGTGTTATCCAGTGGGTCCTAAAACTTAAAATATTTACAAAGAGGTCCATGTGAATTGTGATCAATTGCATGCTTTTGATTGTACTTAATAAATATTAAATTAATTCAAAAAATTACATAAAAATTGCCATTGGCTCTTGTTAGTGTGTAATACTTACCATAATTTTGTGGGAATTATTTAGTTGTATTTTCTATTTTTAAAATTCCAAAACCCTTAAAAATGTCCTTGTTTACCTTATAAAAATTGTGAAAATTCGAAAAATATTTTAAATAGTCTATAAAAATTCTTGCGGGTGCCTTTTTGCTTGCTTTAGTTTTAATTTTATTTGAAAATTCACTATGAAAACCCTAAAAATTACCACCAAAAACTTATAAAATTCTATAAAATCAAAGAAAAATCCAAAAAATTGCAATTTCAATTTTTGTTTGTAGGTTTTCATTATATTTTATCATAAACTTGCTAATCAGGACTTTAGGGCATGCCATATATTTTTAATTTGCAATTTAGTCTTGACCGTTCATAGTTTTAAGTTTTAGGCCTTGTTTTATTTTTATAAGACTATAAAAACATTTGAAAAATCCAAGAAAATTACCAACAATACTTTAAAAATCAAAAAATCCAAAAATATTTTTAACTGGATTTTCTAACTATTTTTGGCTATTTATAAAAATCTAAAATATTGTTGTGTTTGCCTTCTTTTATTTTTGTGCTTGTGTGCTTTATTCAAAGATTAAAAATTTAAAATTAGAAACCACTAAAAAATTGTTTTATTTTCGGAAATTTGACTACTTCGTATTCTTTTCATGGTCCTTGTGTTCGACCCTGGTGGCTATACCAGGTAAATAAAATAGCGAACCACTTACAATATACACATTGATTGATATTTAGTGAGTGGTTTTATTTTTTTCTCAATTGACCTCGACTGTTTGATTGGGTTAGCAACGACCTTGGATTTTACTTGATAATTAACCCTGGTCAGTGGGACGCTCATCATGAGTATCTAGAGGGATCTCTTCGTGTTTTTCTAGAAGAGAATGGAATTATTCACGAAACTTTGTACAGCTACACACCCCAACAAAATGATGTAGCTAAGAGGAAAAATCATCACATATTAGAAGTTACAAGGGCTCTTCTTTTTCAAAGGAATTTTCCCAAGACATATTGGGGAGAAGCAATTCTCACCGTGGTTCCGATGAATCTCCATCTCATCACCTTTATTCTATCATTTTGGCCTTAAAAACCCTAGTAAATGCATGTAAATGCCTCTAATTTGCATAAATTAACATTCATGCAATGTTGTATAAAGTGTATATAATATACTATTTTTAATGCCAAAATTATAGAATAAAGAAAAGAAAAGAAAAAGAATAAAATATTGAAGATATTTTATGACCTTAGACCTCGAGTCCTAGGCATCTTGATGACCAGGTCGATAAAGAATAAAGTAGGGCGAGACAAGGGCCGTAATACAATAAAAAGCCCTTTTATTTATTCATTTATTATTCATTTTTAGGACCTGTTTTTTTTCCACTTTTTATACTTCAAATAAATAAACTTTGTACATGAAAGTTATAGATAATAAAATATAGAAAAATACAAATTTATTTCATACAAAAATAATATACTGTGTAAATTTATACTCTAAATAAATTTTCAAAATCCCAACCTCCTATCCCATATCTCTGAAATAAAAACTCAAAATATATCAAAATCACATTTAATTCTATATAACTTTTAATAATCTATTTAATGAAGGTGGTTTCATATTTTTTGGAGTTAAGGTGCGAAAGTTAGGTTTTGGACCCTTATTGTATAATATACCCGATTAAAATAATCAATTTATTTATTCTTTATAATTTTTATAATTTTATAATTTTGTAAAAATTATTTATAATATATATACATATTAAAACCTTAAATAAAATATCAAAATAAAATATGTATCTAAAATACATAGATGAATTACCTATAATTATACCTATACAATTAATATGTCTATTTATTAAAGTATATAATATATCATGAAAATATAATAAAAATATATTTAAATATATAAGAAATATATAACTATATAAAATAATAAAATAAAATTAAATATACAAAATAAAAATAAAAGACTTAAAACATAGATTAATATACCTATATTTAAGGCCCTAAAAAGTAACTTGTTATTAAAAATCCCAAAAATATAAATAAAAAATAATAATAATATACTTTATAAAATAATAAACGTTTTTATTTTATAACTTAAAATTAATAAAATCATTTTCTATTTAATATTGATTTTTTAATCTTTTTTGGCTAGATTTTTCCTGGTTGGTCCATGTGGACCAACCAGGTGCAGCTTGGAGTTGATCGACGGTCAACTCCTCTGACTCCCCCTTTGCCTTGTCAAACCTAGCGCCTAGGCCTTCTTCTCGATATTTTCCCAGCCTCTCCTTTCACCAAATCGCTTTGATTCCTTCTGCACAATTGTGCTTCATCCATTATAAATACACGCACATGCGTCTCCTCGAGCGGTGGATCGTTGCATCGCTCGTGATTCCTCGATCTTCCTAGCCTCTCCAACACGCTGTCCAAAACCACCTCCTCTATTCCCATTTGAATTTGAACTTCTTTGGACCCGTTTCGTCCCTCCTTCTTCGTGCTCTGGATTGAGTGAGGTGACAAGTAGTTCTCCAGCTCCTTGGAGGTGCGGCTAGGCGAGTCGAAGGGCGTTTCCACTCCATCTCCGACGAGCCATCATCGTGAGGTTGCATCTCTGGTCTTCTAGCCATTGAGGTATGCTTTCTTCTTCTTTTCTCGCATGATTAGCTTAGTTTTAGCCTTAGGTATCATTTCTTGCTTTAAATTTTACGTTTAGTCGCTTAGATCCCATCCTTCACAGTTAACTGGAGCCCCGCTTCGAAGAACCTCCACCGTGCCCCCTCAGTTTTCTTTGACTCTCAAACCACCTCCATCGCTTCCCTATCACCTTCTCCACTGTTGTCCACCACTAGATCCCCTTGAATCCCTTAAGATCGAGATCTCGATGCTCCTCCACTGCCCTACGCCGGAGCCACCTTCACCTGAGCCATCCCTGCCTCCTTTCGACTTCTGAAGGGCCGGGGCATTTTGTGCTCGACCCTCTTAATACCTTATGCAGGTAACTGTAGCCAGAGTGTTGCCTGGAGGTGCTTTTGCACCTCATCGGAGCTTCCTGGAGCTCCTCCTCAACTTCAACACCGTAGGAGAGCTCCGGTGAACGCTGACCCCTTTTGACACCACCAAACGTTAGTGGACCACTGTAGGAGGCTTTATTGGTACTTTGGAGCATCAGAGCACACTAAAGAGGCACTGGATCGGTAGAGAAAGTTCGCCCTGCTGATGTTCTTCCCTGTTCGTCCTCTAGGTCTCTCCGTCATTGGATCCAGAACGGTGACCCAATTTTGATCGCAACCGTTACATGATGCCATGCCTACACTGTCGATCTTCCCTGAAGATCTACTCAGAAGCGTGCGTCCACGAAGTGGTATGGGGGCCTGGGATGTGTCACGTGGTAAATGATTGAAGATCAGCTATTTGATCACGCCGTAGTCATGGGTATTTTGCATCCTTTACCTGCACACTTTTGTACTTAATTAATAGTATCTAAACTTTCATCTGTTTCTTTATATGTTTTGTAATAATTGCAGTTATGCCCCCGAACTTTCTCTAATTACATTTATGTCTTGGCCACGTCACCTCACGTGTCTGTGCACGTGAGGTGCGGGCATTTTGCAGAGGCTCCCTCGTGGGTCTTGTATTTTGTATTCGGTCTTGGAACTTTTTATTCACTTGTTATATTTTTGTAAAAATTACAAGCAAGCCATGGACTTTTATGCTAATTACATTTATGCCCCAGCTAGTAATGTAGTTTCTCTTTGTTTCTTGTATTTATTTTAAATAGCAATTACACTCCAAAAATTCCCGAAAAATACTTGCTCCTGATTGCACACATTTCCACGTACATATTTTATTTTGCAGTTTTAGGATTTTTTATTATTTATTAAATTTAAAAAATAGCCCATTTTCTCTCTGTTTACAATATAAAACCCATACAAAATATAAACACATTTTATAAATACCCCAAAAAATATATTATGTTTATTTATGTATTTTTAACCTTCAGACCAAAAATCTATAAAAATTACAAAAGGAGATGCTTAGAAATAGAAAAATACTAAACACCTTTATAAAAATTTAAATTTTGAAAAATTCTAAAAATGATGTTTTCTATTTTATATTTTTCTTTATATTATTATTTATACACAAAAATTAATTTGAGGAAATTTTGATATTGTTTTCTATTTTTCATCTCCATTTTAATTTCGAACTATTTAACTAATCCATGATTTAGGGTATTTTTAACTTTAAAAATATATAAAAATTAGAAAAAAATTTTAAAAAACACAAAAATAGTAAAAATATTTTAAAACACAAAAATATTTTATTTTGTTTGTTTTACTAGTATTTATATCTATATTAGACTACATTGTATAAATACTCTGTATATAGCCTTATTATATATTTAAAAAAAATATAAAATATAAATATAAAATATAAAAACGGGAAATTAAAAAAATCAAAATACAAAAATATAAAAATTAAAATATAAATATAAAAATAAAAAATAAAAAACCCTAAAAAAGATATTTAGACAAATATTCCATAATAACTTTTGCTCTTAACCAATCAATCTAGAAAGTTTGCTCCCTGTATTCGACACTCTACATACTTGCACTATACACACATTTTGTAAAGTTAAATATAATATTTAAACTCCATATTGTTTTTTATTTCTTAATTATCATTATGGTTAATTGTTGGTTAATTGAGATTTCATGAGTGGTCGCCACAACAACTGTGTATTCGCCCTGTGTGATACATATTTAAACCCTCATGAAATCTCGATTATCAAATGGCGTCGTTGCCAGGGAGCAACAACACATAGATCGATTTTTGCTTGATTGTGATTATTTTTCCATATTTTGTGCTTTATTTGTTTCCTTATTTATTTGATATCATTGTTGAGTTGTCAAACCCCTCTCTTTGTTGACTTTGTGTGAGGGACCGCCGATCAAGGGAGGCACTTTACTCAAGGCTCATGCGCACCCACGTTAAGATGATACCCGATTCCTGACCTAGCACCAAAGGAAACTTAGAGATATTTTTGAAGACAGAGCTCACATTGTATTTTATTTTTATTTATTCTATTTATTATTGTAATTTGAAGTGAGAGAGAGACCTTATAACTTGTAATAATTCAGGACTCTTCTACACTCCACACTTCACGAGGTCCAGTGCCCGAGGGATTGTTCCCTTGGGGGCCTCGTCGATTTTTTCTTCTTTTCTTCACATTTTTTATTTTGTTTTCCAATTTTGTTTCCCTTATTTTGTATAATTGATTCCTAGTAGTAGGATCTACTTGACGATAGATTAAGGCCAAACACAGAATAATTATTGCATACTCCTATAGTATTCGATTTGACTTAGTCAAATCTTTAATTGCTATTTATTTGGATTTGAGATCGAGTGTCGAGACAAGTGTTAGACATCACTTGTAGGATCTGTTGTGGAGGACACCGATGCATTTCAGAGACCGAACTTTTGGATCTCACTTCTAGATATTTAGCATCTTGTTCTTCATGATAATAACAGTTACTCATCTAGTACAATTTCATCGGTTGTATTTGCATATAGTGTAGGTTTCAATTCTACTTAACATCCCTGCACAAAGAGAGCTGGAGGCAAGGTGAGCATTTACACTTTAGCATGCATCATTGATTTGCCGCTTGCATTGCTTTTTCGACTCTCTCCCTTTCATTTTGATCACTTTGGTGCTAAAAGGATTTGATTCCCTGATAGGCGTGTGCATTTCTCATTAAAAATCCAAAAAGTGAAACAATAAAATTTGGACTGCTAACATTACTTGACCCTAAAATAAACGAAAAAGGAAAATATTTGCCTTGGGGTGAGTAATCCCCTCATTGTCTTTGTTTTAATTGTTCACGTACACACTAAGGACTAGTGCCCAAATTCTATTCAGCCGTCCTCAGTGATTGTGCAATTTTTAACTTCTCACCTTACTCTAAAAAATACAAGATAAAATATCGAACTTTCACGGTCTTCATCGAGTTGAGTAGGTGAATTGAGGGGTGTGTTTTGTTTTGTGTGTGTTTATTTGTGTTTGCTTGTATGTATCCTCGATCTTTCTGTGCATTTGCATCTTAGTTCTCATTTCTTTTGACTTGACCATCGTGTTCTCCCGATCACTTTCTTTTATTTCGAGATGGCCGACTAAAGCACTTTTTATCCAGACTTTGCGGATCCCTTGTACACTCCAACCAGTCCACCTCCTTTTTTAGGAGGACTTTGCTTCTGACATTTGTATAAATCCACCTCAGCCACAGTCTCAGGACTCAGACTTTTATCCTCCTACACCTTCACATTTCCCTTCACATCCACCCGAGACTGATTTGTTGGAGTCACCTCTCATGATGGCCACACTTGAGACTTTGTCCCAGTTCATGGAGCATATGAATTCGAGGATTGATGACCTCACTTGCCCAAATAAGAGACCTATCGATGCTTAATGATCTGACGATATTGATTCATTTGAGGATTTCCATGAGAGCTTGCAATCGTCAAAAATACAAAAAATGAGAAAATTTTAAAAACACAAAAAGAATTCAGGAGACATTTGATTGATTCAGACTATGAGTTGAGGGCCCACATGCGAAATCATTTGCCCACACACTCATTCATATCTGATCCTAGCTTTGACCCCGAGGACGACACTATACAGATTGCTCTTAGTTGTCCTCATGCTAAAAATATATTAATTGAACCCGAAGTAGTGGCAACCATTCATGAGATCATTCAAGCCCTACTTCAGCATGCCATGGCCCATTTATCTGCACCTCTTCCCAAGAAGAGAAAGTGGAGGAGAAGATCTGAGCATCATATTTTGACCAGGCCACTTCCCATTCCATCACGCACTGCCCCATTCCTAAGGAAAAGGAACACTTCTACATCATTCATTAGTTGCACCATCTCTGACTACACTTGTGATTACAGTCTCCTTGACGGTGGTACTTTGATTAGAATCATACCCTTCTTGCTGGTACAATCTCTTCACTTTGGGCCTCTTAAGAAGACCATGATGATCGTTCAGTTTGCTGATGGATCACTGAAGAGGTTGAAGTATATCCTTGAAAACACCGTCATTTCGATTCAGGGCATGAGCTACACCGTTGATTTTTTCATATTGCCCATGGAAACCTCCACCAGAGAGTACTCTCCAATCATCCTGGGACGACCTTTCCTTGCCTCTGCGAGGGTCATTATTGATTATGGATCAGGAGAGATTCACTTCCGTCCTATTGACGAGAGCGAGGTAATCATCACTACACCTACTGTCGATCAGAGACCTACACCTGATGAACTTACACCTATCTTGGATGACCCTGAGGACCATGACCTTGATGAGACTATTAGGGACTTTTGTTGTATGTTGGATTCGACTGAGACCAAGAATTCCTCTCCAAGGAGGAAGACTCGGAAAGCATGGACCTCAGAGCTCCTTCTTCTGGTGTTTGGCGATGAGTTGATGACATCCGTGGGATTTACACGATTGATACACTTGAGCGGAGGGGAATATTGATGAGACTAAGGCCGAATTTGATCTTGTAGCTTTTATTCAGGAATTCAGGCCTTTTGATGAAAATGATGATCCGATTGAGACTGTAGAGGACGTACATGATTCGATTACTTCCACAGATAAGTTCATTCCTTTTGGTTTTGACCTGGAAAAGATCTCGCAGGACGAACTTGAATCTACTTCTTCCGATGATAAGTTCGTCCCATTTCACTTTGACATCTGCGATACCCAAGGCCAAACCTAGCCACACTACTTCCACTGACCCGTCCGTGCCTTCTCACTCTGCGACTACTGAAGATCTTCACCAGTTCGATCCTGATCGACTTCCTCTACTGTGGACCCCGATATAGATCTCCACCTTGTCAGATCCATTCCTCATCGGTCCCACAAGAAGGTTCTCTTTCGACCTTCTTGACCTCTGTACATCCATATCTCTTGTATATTCGCTTTTGTTTTCCTCCGTATATCTTCCGTATTTCTTATCCACCCCGTTCTCGTGTATGCCTTGCTTAGGACGTACTTTGTCCTAAGTATGGGGGTGGATGAGCTGAGTGTTCATCCTTCGTTCCATTTCATCACTCTTGTTGTTGCCAATACTTAGGGCTCTTTCACCATAAGTATAGGGGGATTGATGCGTACATTCTTTTCGATCTCTTCTTCTATCTTCATCTGACTTTTCTTCTTTTCCTTTTCCTTTCATATTTTTTATAATAATTATGGCTAAAAACATTGTCTAATTCATTAAAAATCACTTAATAAAAGATATTGATTATTCCTTAAATTCTTTTTATATATTGATTAATAAATCAGGTAAATTTTTTTTTGCAAAATGTTTGAAAAATAGTTTGAAAATCTTTTTGAAAAATCTTTTGAAAACTATTTGGAAAACATTTTGTTCAATATTTTCAACCTTTGTAAAGATTTTTTATTTTTAAAATTTCTTTTATTTGTGTGAAATAAAAATTGTTTGAAAACCTTTTTGTAAATATTTAGAAAATGGTTGCAAAAATATCTTAAAAAATCTATATACACTATTTGAAAAACCTTTGCAAAATGATTTTTCAAATGTGTGTAAATATTTGTAAAAATTATTTGTAAAAATTATTTTGAACTATAGTTTTCAAAATTATTTGAAAAATCATTTCCAAATAAGTTTGAGGAATATATACATCACACTAAAATTATTTGTTAACTGTATATCTATTTATAATAATGATCACTTACCCCTTGTAAATTCTTAAAACCTAACTCTTGTAAATATAAGATGCATCCCCAAAGTAAATATTTGTACCTAGTTTTTGTTCAATTTTTTTGTTTTCAAACATCACAAAAACATCTGAAAAACTAAAAGTACCAAAAACATTAGCAAAATCTTTTTGAGAAATACAAAAAATGCATGTGCATCATCTTTTTCAAAAATCCATAAAAAGTTCAAAATCTTTGAAAATTGCATCACAAAATATTTTCTGCATAGCATTCGTATTTTTCGGATTGAGTTTGATAATTGAACAAGTCTAAGTAAAATATGAAGATTGGAGCTGGGTTGGACCTTAAATCTACCTAATAATAGGAACCTTAAAGGAAATGGAATTGAGGTACTTCAGGTCTAGTTGACTTAATTCTTTGAGGACCATGAGACTTAGTTCAATGGATTCTTGACTGCCTAAGTAGAGTATTTCGGAGCACGCATGGCTCTTGTTGATAATGACCTAACTTGGACACCTGCACCTTTTACCTGGATCAACTCAGTTGGAGTGGTGATGTGGATTGCATTTGCCGGTATGAGACGCACACAAGTGAAAAGTTTTGTCCTCTTCTAGGGAGGGAAGTGCACCCCAACCCGTCCAGTAGCGTAGTGAAAACGAGAAGGTGGGAGTCTCTAAGTAATGGCCTAGCAAATCAAGCTCACTAATACTGGGATGACTACTTGAATCCCCTCGTTGTTTCAAAAATTAACCCACACAAGTAATTAAGCAATTAAGAGCAAGAGTTAAAATTTATTATATCCTACTAAGAATGTATAATGGCAAGCAAGTAGGGGTTGAAAATAGGAAGCAAAGGAGTAGAGCATGTAAGATATGAATCAAAGCACCAATTATCTCTCAAACACAACCAAGTTGCAATTTTTGTGGGTTTTAAATTAATCTTTTCTAAATTTTATTTTATTTTTTTATATTTTTTGATTTTTATTTTTTTTTGATTTTTAAATTTTCGTTTTATATATTTATATATTTATATTTTATTTTTCTTTAAAATTGTATAAAGCTATATATAGGATATTATATAATGTAGGCTAGGGTTAAAGTAACAATTAACAAAAAAATAAGCAAAATAAAGAAAATAAAATGTTTTTGGATTATATATATTTTCTTTACTATTTTTGAGATTTTTTAAGAATTTTTTTCTAATTTTTATGTATTTTTAAAGACAAAAATACCCTAAAACAAGGAATAATTTAATATTTGACATTAAATGGATATTAAAAATTGAAAACAGAACCAAAACATCTCTAAATTAATTTTTAAAATAAAGATAATAAAATAAAGAAAATTTAGAACAAAAAATACAATTTTTAGATTTTTTTAAGAATTTTATAAATTTTTATAAAGGTATTTAGAGCTTTTCTAATTTTTTGAGTTTTCTTTTATATTTTTTAGTGATTTTTGATCTGAAGGTCAAAGATAGAAATACACAAAATATATATATTTTTGAGAATTTTTCAAAAAGTTTTTATAATTTTTATGTATTTTATAGTGCAAACAGGACAAAATAGGATATTTTTATTTTTTTTATAATAAAAGGCTTCAGAATGTAAAATAAAAATATGGCATGAAAGAGCAATGTACTAGAAAGCTGCACTTATTTTTCGAGTTAATTTGCTACTTAAAATATCCAATTTCCAAAAAAATTATATAACGTGTACAAAAAGTTACAGAACCAAGTGCAAAATAAACAACCTGTGAGGGCCTCCATGTAAAATGTGCAACTCACGTATTTGAACACGTGAGCCACATAGGCGGGGACCAAAATGTAATTTCCAAAATACTACAGGGCTAATTTGCAATTTATCCAAAAATATATAAATGAAATTATAAAATTATTGGACTAATTAGAAATACCCAAAAGTCTGGGGGTACAGCTGCAAAATGCACCACCCCACGTGAGGCGTCACGTGAGG
Source organism: Ottelia alismoides (assembly GCA_037367405.1). Lineage (NCBI taxonomy): Eukaryota > Viridiplantae > Streptophyta > Magnoliopsida > Alismatales > Hydrocharitaceae > Ottelia > Ottelia alismoides. The sequence goes on from JAZKJV010000807.1 coordinate 166,089, forward strand.
TGATGTGGCATGCACCCAATGGTGAATGTAATAAAGTGCAGGGGGTGGCTTTGCAAATATTACAAAATAATAAAGCTGCAAATGAAGTTTCTGGTTCGAATAGTAAATACAAAAATGGTGAGGTCAAAGATGCAAAAGATTTGGGTCGGACGAAGGGTTTAGATGAAGGATTTTAATCGGTATAACTATACAATAGAGGTCCAAAACCTAACTTTCACACCGTAACTCCAAAAAATATGAAACCACCTTCATTAAATAGCTTATTAAAAAGTTATATAAAATTAAAGTAATTTTGATATATTTTGACTTTTTATTTGAGAGATATGGGTCTAGGAAGTTGGGGTTTTAGAATTATATTTAGACCATAACTTTTTATCTGTACATTATTTTTGTATAAAATAAATTTTGTATTTTTCTATACTGAATTATCTAAAACTTTCATGTGTAGAGTTTCTTTATTTGAAGTATAAAAAATGGAACTAAAAATAAGTCCAAAAAATGAATAAAAAGGAATTAAATAAAAGGAAATTTTATTGTATTTTGGACTCTTATCTCCCCCTACTTTATTCCTTGTCGACCTAGTCATCAAGATGCCTAGGTCTCGGGGTTTCGGGTCATAAAATATTTTCAATATTTTATTCTTTTTTATTTTCTTTTCTTTATTCCATAATTTTGGTATTAAAAACAATATTTTATACACTATTTACATAACAATGCATGGATGATAAAATACATGAATTAAGGATATTTACATGCATTTACTAGGGTTTTTAAGGCTAAAATGATAGGATAAAGGTGATGAAATGGAGATTCATCACCCTCTATACTTGCCTTTACTAGTCCCTAGCAAACACTTATGCAATAAGTTTAGAAAAAGAAAAACAAAGAAAAAAAAGAAAGAAGACGGATGAAGTTTAATTATCAAACTTGTCTTCACAAAATCAAAGTTTGGAGCACAAGTCGGACCTTTGGAATTTTAGTGCGGGCGGAACCTTAATGGGAATCGAATTTGAAATCCAATAGCCTTCGAGAATCCCAAAACTCTACTCAAGTCTCCCCAATAGCCAGGTCAGAATAATTCAATTCATTTGAAAACCCTTACGACTATGAATCTGACTTGTACAGTGTAAGTGATAGTGGATCTCCCCAACTGAAATGACAAAGAGACTGACTTCTCCAGCATGACAACCCAGTGATTCCGCAATCCAATAACTCCTTCCTCGAGAAGCGGGGTATTCCCTTCTAAGTTCAAGTGACAACCAGCTCATGAGGAGGAGGTGAAGAGAAGAATGGACAGTATCCAGTGTAGATACCTATCTGATAATTGAGATTTTGCGAGGGTCAAAATAGTCCACACAAGGTGGGACTACAGTGTCGCTGAGCGACCGCTCACGAAACCTCAATTAATCAACAATTAACCCACAACAGATATCAAACAATGAAAAGCGGTGCGGAGTTAAAATTTATTATAACTCTACAAAGGATGTGTATAGTGTGTAAGCAGTGGAGAGGTCGAACATAGGGAGCAGGCAGATAGAACGGGGCAAAAATGCTCAAAATGAGAATGTGATCAAATGTCTATCTATGCTATTTTTTGTGGGTTTTTATTTTTAATTTTTTAATTTTTATTTTTATATTTTTATATTTTAATTTTTAATTTATGATTTTGTATTTTCTTTTTGTATTTTATATTTTTATATTTTCTTTTTCTTTAAATAGAATATATATACAATATAAGAGAGGATAGAAATAAGTATTTATAAAAATAAGTAAAAATAATGAAAATTAAGGAAATAAAATATTTTTAGGCTTTTTATAATTTTCTAATGTTTTTGTGATTTTTCTATATTTTTCCTATTTTTTTGGTATTTTTAAAGTCAAAAATACTGAAAGCAGTGAATAAAATAAAAAGTTGAAACTAAAATGGAGAAATAAAATATCAAACAGTAAAAAAATTCCCCAAATTAATTTTTAAAGTAAAGACAATAAAATAGAGAAAATTCATAGATAAAAATTAGATTTTTAGGATTTTTCAAGAATTTTTAATATTTTTATGAAGATTTTTGGGGTTTTATATTTTTTATGGGGTTTCTTTTGTTTTTTTATGATTTTTGGAAAGAAGTTAAAACACACTAAAATAAGAAAAATATAGTTTTTTGGGAATTTTTAAGGTGTTTTATTATTTTTATGTATTTTCTAATTAAAACAGTGTTGAAAATGCATGTTTTTGATTTTTTATAAATATGAAAATGCAATAAAAATGGAAAATAAAAATGTAGCGTGAAACTAGGATGCAACATGAGCTTATGATATTTTTTGGTGATTTTTGGAGTTTTATAGATGCATGCAATAAATAGGGGAAACAAAAAGAAAAATCAATCTAGCAGGGGCATTTCTGTAATATGCAGAAATTTCCAGGAAAGAAGTGTAATTTCTCCACAAAAAACAACTATTTTGAAAAATTCCAGAACCAATCCTAAATAGCCAAACACGCAAGGGGCTTTCTGCAAAAACACCAAGGCACACGTGACTTGGACGCGCCTGACGGGTATCAAAATGCAATTATCCAAAACTTAAGGGGCTACAATGCAACTTTGCCAGAAATATATCACTGCATATAAAAGTTTGTGGCCTAAAACAAAATATCCAAACCCTCAAGGGGTCCCGCGCAAAATTCCCCGTCCCCTCAGGTGCACAAGCGCGTGAGGTGACGTGGACAAGGACCAAGTTGCAATAATTAAAAGGTTAGCGGCCTAATTGTAAATATTACAAAAAATATAACGATGCAGATGAATGTTTTAGGTTCAATAATTAAATACAAAAAGGCTGGGGTAAATCACGCATAATACCCACGCAAAATGAGCGAACCGACGGCTGAAGATACTGCACTTGACACGTGTCGGCCTCAGATCGTGCGATACCCCTTCATCATCCCACGGTTGAGATTAGATGGGCTTCAAGATCGAACTGCGTGGACTGCGCAAGATATGACGGTGGCTACTTCTCAGGAAGATAGGCGGAGATCCAACGGTGGCAGGTAGGTCTGGAAGAACAATCGAAGAACTCGAGCTTGGAGAGTTTGAATCTGCCGAAGCTCGAGCCTCCGTGCACCTGGGACTCCTCCAACAATCTCTTTAAGCACCTGCAGCGACGGTGAAGCTACCAGGCACCTCAAAATAGCCCCGAAGACCCTTGGAAGATCCCAGGATGATTCGTGAACTCCGGCAGTGGCTGGAGGCTGTCCTTGACGGTGTGCGAGGCCTAGAAGCCTCCTTCAGGACCTGTAAGGGAAGTAAAACGCAGCAGCACAAAATGGCAGATGTCCTGGCTATTATTGGCGAAGGGATGATGGGTGTGGAGTTGATGAAGATCGTCGGAGCTCAAGAGCTCCGGTGAGGTGTTCGAGAATTCATGTCCACGCTACTACTTAATTAAATGACAAAATAAATTGACTAAGTTAAAGCTGGGGCTAAAACTTACTAAGATAGCAAGAAAAAGAACATGAAACAACCTCGATTGGTCAGGAAAACCAAGAATAAAACCTCGACGGTCGGAGCCGGAGATGGGGGTGAAGCGCCACCTCGACCCTCACCCGAGACTCCTTCGTCGGCTGGAGGAAGGCTGTCACCCTTCCAGTTCGGAGCACGTCACACAGGGGCTCAAAACTAGGGATAAGGGGGTTCGATTTTGAAAAATGGACGAAGGGGCTCTTTCGAACGAGATGGCCTGGCGACGAGAAAAATGAGGTGACAACGAGTGCTGCGATGATCCATGGCCCAAGAAAACATCTAGACGTGTAAGATGGTTTATCGAGGAGAAAAAGTGCTTCAGGTCGTGACATGAAAGGGTGCAAGATGCACCCTCAAAAATTCTTCGAAATCGAGGCAAAACCAACGTTCTGACGTGAGCAGGAGGAGGTCAGACAGTTGACCTTCGGTCAACTGTCAGAACCACCTGGTTGGTCCACGTGGACCAACCAGGAAAATCCCGCAAAAATGTTTTATTAATTCAATTTAAAATAGCAAATGAATTTATTAATTTTTGGTTATTGAATAAAAAATGTTTATTATTTTATAAATTATTCTATTATGATTTTTTTAGAGGTATAAAAAAACAAGTTTCCTTTTTAGGTCTATATAGGTATATTTACCTATATGTTTTAATATTTTATTTTTATTTTGTATATTCAATTTAATTATTTTTCTTTATTATTTTATAAATTTATAAAATATTTTTATACACTTAAATATATTTTTATTTTATTTTTGAAGTGTTTTGTACACTTAATAAAATATAAGTATTAATTGTATAGTTATGCGTATACAGGTATTATACCTAGGTATGTTATATATACAAATATTTTATTTTATGTTTTCTTTGAGTTTTTATTCTGATTTTAATATAGATATTTATTATAAATAATATTTACAAAATTAATAAAATATAAAGTTATGAAAATAATGAATAAATAATAAAATGAATATTTTAATATATACAAGTATACAATAGGGGTCCAAAACTCAACTTTCAAACCCCGCCAAATGCGAAACCACCTTCATTAAATAGCTTATTTAAAATTATGTACAATTAAATGTGAGTTTGATGCATTTCGAGCTTTTATTAGGGAGATACATGTCTGGGAAGTTGGGATTCTGCAATCTTATTCAGATCAGAACTTTTTATCTGTACATTATTTTTGGATGAAATCAATTTTGTATTTTTATATATTTAATTATCTACAACTTTCATGTACACAGTTTCTTTATTTGAGGACAAAAAGTGGAACCAAAAATAGGTCCCAAAATGAATAAAGAATGGATGAAATAAAATGAATTTTTATTGGTATTCGACCCTTATCTCCCCCTACTTTATTCCTTGTCGACCAAGTCATCGAGATGCCTAGGTCTCAGGGTTTCGGGTCGTAAAATATTTACAATATTTTATTCTTTTTCTTTTCTTTTCTTTATTCTATAATTTTGTCATTATATACTGTATTTTGTACACTATTTACACAATAATGCATGAGTGATAAAATGCATGAATTAAGCCTATTTACACGCATTTACTAGGGTTTTTAAGGTCAAAATGATAGAATAAAGATGATGAAACATGGATTCATCATCCCCCTATACTTGCCTTTGCTAGTCCCTAGCAAACACTTATGCAATAAGTGCAGAAAAAGAGAAACAAAGAAAAGAAAAAGAAGAAAGATGGATTAATCTTAATTATAAAACTTGTCTTCACAAAATCAAAATTTGGAGCTTAAGTCGAACCTTTGGAATTTTTGTGCGGGCGGAACCGTAATGGGAATTGGATTTGAAATCTAACAGCCTTCGAGAATCCCAAAACTCTGTTCAAGTCTCCTCAATAGCCAGGTCAGAAATATCTCAACTCATACGCAAACCCTTACGACTATTAATCTAACTCGTACAGTGTAAGTGATAGTGGATCTCCCCAACTAGAATGACAAAGAAACTGACTTCTCCAGTATGACAACCCAATGATTCCCCAATCCAATAACTCCTTCCTCGAGGAGCGGGGTATTCCCTTCTAAGTTCAAGTGGCAACCAGCTCAAGAGGTGGGGGTGAAGAGAAGAATGGATGGTAGCCACTGTAGCTACCTATCCTAGAATGCAAGACCAATGTAGTCAAGTCATCCAGCTGCAGGCTCACATGATATGACTTTGGAACTCAAGCTTGCTTATTGAATTTACAACATATGTACATACTTTTGCAGGCATTTTATTTTTGTATAGGCATGTCCTCCTTTCTTTTTTTGAATACTATATACAACAGCATTTACATAGGGAGTTTTTCCTCTTGAGCTAGTAGACTATCCCTCTTTTGAAGCTTTATTGCAACCCACACTATCTTGTCTTTATAATTCCTCATCACTGGACGGGTTGGGGTGCACTTCCCTTCCTAGAGGAGGACAAATGTTTCCACTTGTGTGCGTCTCATACGGCAAATCCAATCCCCTCACCACTCCAACTGAGTCGAGCCATGTGAAAGGTGCAGGTGTCCAAGTTAGGTCATTATCAACAAGAGTCGTGCGTGTGTTCCGAAATCTTCTACTTAGGCAGTCAAGAATCCATTGAACCAAGTCTCGTGATCCTCAAAAATTAAGTCAACTAAGACCTGAAGTACCTCAATTCCAGTTCCTATAAGGTTCATGTTATTAGGTAGATTTTAAAGTCCAATCAAGATCCAATCTCCGAATTTTATGTAGACTTGTTCAACTATCAAACTCAGTCCGAAAAATGCTAATGCTATACAAATGCGAGGCAGAATGCAGAAAATATTTTTGTGATGCAATTTTCAAAGATTTTGAACTTTTTATGGATTTTTGAAAAGATGATGCATATGCATATTTTTGGTATTTTGCAAAGGGTTTTTCAAATATTTTTGGATTTTAGTTTTTTGCAAATGTTTTTGGGATTTTTGAAAAGAAAAGATTTTGGCTAAAAAGTAGGTTAAAAAATATTTACACGGGCATGCTTCTTATATTTACAAGAAGTGGATTTTAAGAATTTACAAGGGTAAGTGATCAATTCTATAAGTATGTATACTGGATTTTAGGTGTGATGTATGTATTCCTCAAACTTATTTGAAAAAGGTTTTTCAAACAATTTTGAAAACTATAGTCCAAAATAATTTTTACAAACATATTTACAATATGTACACACATTTGAAAATCATTTTGCAAAGGTTTTTCAAAACAATATAGATAGATTTTCCCAAATATTTTTGCAACCATTTTTCAAACCATTTGCAAATCTATTTTCAAACATTTTATTTCACACAAAAAAAATAAAAACAAACATATTTTACAAAGATTGAGAACATTGAACAAAACATTTTCAAAATAGTTTTCAAAAGATTTTTCACAACGATTTTCAAACTATTTTTCAAACTTTTTGCAAAAAAATATTTTTACCCCTGATTTATTAATCAGTAAATACAAAAAGAATTTGAGGAATAATCAACATCTTTTTATTAAGATTTTTAATGATTTTAAAGGTTTATTAGCCATACTTATTAAGAAAATACGAAAGTACGAGTTATGGCTAAAGTATATACGCAGTATATACAACCCCCCTATACTTAGCTTGAGTTATGTCCTCATAGATCAGAGAGAAAAGATAAGATGTAACTTGTACTGAGTATAGGAAAATCTAAATATTAAAGGAATAAGAGATGAACGAATGAGAAGTCGACCGTCCCCCCTATACTTAGGATCAAATAATTCTAAGTATAACAGACTGTACACAAAGCAGGGAGGGTTAAGGGTGGGAATGAACAAATAGTACTCGGATTGTCTCCCCTATACTTAGGGTAAAATATCCGTAAGTATAGACAAGAAGAGGAGACAATGGAGAGGATCAAAGAATAGAGAACTTGGGGTGCACACCCCCCTATACTTAGGACAAAGTACGTCCTGACAAAAAGGGGCGACACCTTTTTCGATAGAAAAAGAGAAGAGAAAAGGAAAAGAAGAAAAGAAGAAAAGAGATCAAAAGATGGAAGAAGAGATCGTGAGAATGTACACACCACTCCCCCTATACTTAGGGTAAAATAAGCCCTAAGTATAGGCGACAACAGGAGTGATGAAACAGAACGATGAAAGAACACTCGGCTCGTCCACCCCCCTATACTTAGGACAAAGTACGTCCTAAACAAGGCAAACACGAGAATGGGTGGATGAGCAAGACGGGAGAGTGACAAAGATGAACAGAAGCAAGTGTACAACAGAGATGGATGTACACATGATCAAGAAGGTATAAAGTGAATCTTCTTGCGGGACCGTTGAGGAATGGATCTAGTGTGGTGCAGGTCAACATCGGAGTCCATAGTGGACAGAAGCCGATTAGGATTGACAGAGTGCAGGTCCTTGGTGGTCCTAGGGTTTAAAGGTGCAGACGGGTGAGTGGAAGATGTATGGCTAGGTCCATCCTTGGACGTCTCGCTGATATCAACGTGGAATGGGACGAACTCATCATCAGAAGAAGAAGTGTAATCAGTGTCATCCTGCGAGGTGTCGTCCAGGTTAAAACCAAAAGGAATGAACTGTGGAAGTAGTCGAACTCTTTTCGTCCTCAATAGTCTCAACTGGATCATCTTTCTCATCAAAAGATCCGAATTCTCGAATAAAAGCAATCAAATCAAATTCGGCCTTGGTCTCTTCTGAATCTAAATGAACAGGAGCGGACTCATCGGTGAAAGAAGTCAAGTCATGTTTGCCCTGTCTAGTCCATAAATCTGCCCTCCACTCAATGGTGTCGATCATGTAAATCCCACGGATGTCACCAACACATCGCCAATCACAGGAAGCGGAAACACCAAGGTCTATGCTTTCCGAGCTATCCTCCTTGGAGAGGAATTCTTGGGTCTTATAATCGGTCATAAATAAAGACTCTATGATATCCTCATAAAGGTCATAGGCCTCAGGGTCAGCCAGAATAGGTGTAGTCACATCAGGTGCAGGTCTCTGATCAACTGTGGGTGCGGTGATCAACACTTCGCTCACGTCAGCAGGACGAAAGCGAATCTCTCCTGATCCATAGTCAACAACAACCCTCGCAGAGGCGAGGAATGGTCGTCCTAGGATGATTGGAGAGTGCTCCCCTTTGGAGGTCTCCATGGGCAATACTACAAAATCAACATGGTAGCTCGTGGCCTGAATCGAGATGACGCATTTTCTAGGATACCCTTCGGCCTCTTGATTGATCCATCAACAAACTGAACGATCATCCTGGTTTTCTTAAGAGGCCCTAAATGAAGAGACTGTACCAGCGAGAAGGGTATAATACTAATCGAAGCACCGTCGTCTAGGAGAGTGTGATCACATGTGTGGTCGGAGATGGTGCAGCTAATGAAAGTGTGGTTGTGTTCCTCTTTCGAGGAATGGGACGGTGTGTGATGGCATGGGCAGTGGCTGTGGTCAAGATATGACGCTCAGATCTACTCCTCCGCTTTCTCTTCTTGGGAAGAGGAGCAGATAATTGGGTCATGGCCTGCTGAAGTGGGGTGCGGATGATCTCATGAATGGTGGCCACCACTTCGAGTTCAGTCAATATTTTTTTGAATTTTTAGACCTCCTCCATACAAGGGAGGAAGTCAGAATCGGCATATACACGAGGCATGCCAAGAGCAGTCTGTACAGCGGCATCCTCGGGGTCAAAGGTGGGACTGGGTGTGAATGAATGTGTGGTCAAAAAGTCTGGCAAGTGGGCATTCTCCTCACAGTCTGAATCGGCCAAAGGTCTCCCGAACTCTTTTTGTGTTTTTAAATTTTTTTCCAATTTTTTGTATTTTTGGTGATTGCAAGCTCTCATGGAAATCCTCGAATGAATCCATATCATCAAACGGTGGAATATCATGGTCGCTCTTCGTGAGGTTGTCAATCCTCTGTCTCATTTGATCCATTATCTGGGTCATGTGCTCAAGGGTGGACTCCATGAAAGGTGACTCCAACAGGCCAGTCTCGTGTGGATGTGAAGGTGGAAAATACGGAGGTGGAGGTGGGTGTGGGTAGAAGTCCGAGGTCTGATACTGTGGATGAGGCGGGTATGTACAAAAATCAGATAAAATAGGAGGAGGGTCTACCTGATAAAAATGAGGTGAACCGACTAGAGTGAACGAGGGATCCGCGAAGTCCGGATAAAATACGCTCCAGGGGTCCATCTCAAAAACAAAAGGAAATGATCGGAAGAGCACGGAGGTCAAGTCAAGAGAAGTGTGAAAAAGGCGCAAGTGCGCAGACACGATCTATAGCGCAAACAATCACAAGCACAACTCACACAAAACAAACCCTCAATTCACCTACTCAACTCGGTGAAGATCGTAAATGCAGTCTTTTTATCTTGTCTGTTTTAGAGTTAGGTGAGAAGTCCAAAATTTGCGCAAACACTTAGGAGGCTTGATAGGATTTGGGCACTAGTCCTTGGGGGTGCGTGAGCAATGTAAAATGAAGACATTGTGGGAATTACTCGCCCCAAGACAATGTTTTCCTTTTTGATCGATTTTAGGGTCGAGTAATTTTAGCAGTCCCAATTTTATTTGTTATCACTTTTTTGGATTTTTAGTGAGAAATGCACGAACCTAACGAGGAGTTGATTCCTTTAAGAACCTAAGTGATCAAAATCAGAGGTAGAAGCGGAAAAGCAATGCAAGCGGTCAAATCGATGATGGATGCTAACGCGTAAATGCTCACCTTGCCTCTAACACTCTACATGCAAGGATGCTCAGCAGAATTGAAACCTAATCTATATGCAAATGCAAAGCCGATGAAATCACCCTAGAGTGAGAAGCTGCTATTAGTGTGAAGCACGATTTTCAAAAGTTGACTAGATCCAAACGTAGCCTGTAGGCACATGCAAATATATTAAGTATTTGGACCTAACACTACGTCAAGAAACTCCTACAGCTAAGGGAGTAATCACACAAAAGAAATAAAATAAAACTAGAAAATAAAGGGAAAAAATGCGAAGGAAAGCCGACAAAACTACGATGAGCCCCCAAGTGAACAATAACTTGGAAATTAGGCCCGAAAGTCTAAGAGTCCAGTGTACCTGTATTATTACAATAATATAAAGTTCTCACTTACTTCAAATTACAAGAATAAATACATAAACTAAAAAGGAGCTTGGTCTTCACAAATCTCTAAGTCTCCTAGGTGCTAGGCTGGCAGACTGTCACCGGCTTCACGTGGGTGCGTAGGTGCCTAGGGTGGAGCGCCTCCCTCGATCCGCGATGCCTCACATGAAATCAACAAGAGAAGAGGTTAGACATCTCAAGCAATATATATCAAAAATAAGGAAAATAAAATAAGCAAAAATAAAAACCGCAAAAATAACAAATGATCACAATCACACAAAAACCCAGACTAAGTGTTGTTGCTCCCCGGCAACGACACCATTTGATAACTGAGATTTTGTGAGGGTCAAAATAGTCCACATAAGGCAGGACTACATAGTCGCTGAGCGACCGCTCACGAAACCTCAATTAATCAATAATTAACCCACAACAGATATCAAACAATGAAAAGTGGTGTGGAGTTAAAATTTATTATAGCTCTACAAAGGATGTGTATAGTTTGCAGGCAATGTATAGATCGAACACAGGGAGCAGACAAGTAGAACGGGGCAAAAATACTCAAAATGTGAATGCGATGAAATGTCTATCTATGTTGTTTTTTGTGTGTTTTTTATTTTTAATTTTTTAATTTTTAATTTTTTTAATTTTTATATTTTTATATTTTGATTTTTAATTTATGATTCTGTATTTTCTTTTTGTATTTTATATTTTTATATTTTCTTTTTCTTTAAATAGAATATTTATACAATATAAGAGAGGATAGAAATAAGTATTCATAAAAATAGGTAAAAATAATGAAAATTCAGGAAATAACATATTTTGAGGCTTTTTATAATTTTCTAATGTTTTTGTGACTTTTCTAAATTTTTCCTATTTTTTGGCATTTTTAAAGTCAATATACTGAAAATAGTGAATAAAATAAAAAGCTGAAACTAAACTGGAGAAATACAATATCAAACAGTAACAAAAAATAAAGACAATAAAACAAAGAAAATTCAGAGACATAAACTAGTTTTTTAGGATTTTCTAGAATTTTTAATATTTTTATGAAGATTTTTGGGGTTTTATAATTTTTATAGGTTTTCTTTTGTATTTTTTATGATTCTTGGATAAAAGTTAAAAGACACTAAAATAAGCAAAATATAGTTTTTGGGAATTTTTAAGGTGTTTTTATAATTTTTATGTATTTTCTAATGCAAACAGTGTTGAAAATATGTGTTTTTGAATTTTTATAAATATGAAAATGCAATAAAAATAGAAAATAAAAATATAGCGTGAAACTAGGATGCAAGCGAGAGCTTATGATATTTTTTTGGTGATTTTTGGAGTTTTATAGATGTATGCAATAAATAGGGGAAACAAAAAGAAAAATCAATATGGCAGGGACATTTCTATAATATGCAGAAAGTTTCAGGGCAGAGGTGTAATTTCTCCACAAAATAAACAACTATTTAGCAAATTCCAGGACCAATCCTAAATAGCCTAACACACAAGGGCCTTTCTGTAAACACGCCAAGGCACACATGACTTGCATGCGCCTGGCGGGGATCAAAATGCAATTATCCAAAACATAAGGGGCTACAATGCAACTTCGCCAGAAATATATCACTGCATATAAAAGTTTGTGGCCTAAAACAAAATATCCTAACCCTCAAGGGGTCCCACGCAAAATTCCACGTCTCCTCATGCGCACAGGCGCGTGAGGTGACATGGACAAGGACCAAGTTGCAATAATTAAAAGGTTAGGGGTCTAATTGTAAATATTACAAAAAATATAACGCTACAAATGAATGTTTTAGGTTCAATAATTAAATACAAAAAGGCTGGGGTAAAGCGCGCAAAATACCCACGCAAAATGAGCAATCCGACGGCTGAAGATACTCCACTTGACACGTATCGGCCTCATATCGCGCTATACCCCTTCGGCATCCCACGACCGAGATTAGATGGGCTTCAAGATCGAACGGCGTGGACTGCGCAAGATCTGACGGTGGCTGCTTCTCAGGAAGATCGGCGGAGATCCAACAGTGGCAGGTAGGTCTGGAAGAACAATCGAAGAACTCGAGCTTGGCGAGTTTGAATCCACCGAAGCTCGAGCCTCCGTGCACCTGGGACTCCTCCAACAATCTCTTTAAGCTCCTGCAGCGACGGTAAAGCTACCAGGCACCTCAAAACAACCGCGAAGACCCTTGGAAGGTCCCAGGATGATTCGTGAACTCCGGCGGTGGCCGGAGGCTGTCCTTGACGGTGTGCGAGGCCCAGAAGCCTCCTTCAGGACCTGCAAGGGAAGTAAAATGCAGTAGCACAAAATGGCAGACGTCTTGGCTATTATTGGCGAAGGGATGATGGGTGTGGAGTTGATGAAGATCGCCGGAGCTCAAGAGCTTCGGTGACGTGTTCGAGAATTCATGTCCACGCTGCTACTTAATTAAATGACAAAATAAATTGACTAAGTTAAAGCTGGGGCTAAAACTTACTAAGATAGCAAGAAAGAGAACATGAAACAACCTCGATTGGTCGGGAAAACCAAGAAGAAAACCTCGACGACCGGAGCCGGAGATGGGGGTAGAGCGCCACCTCGACCCTCGCCCGAGCCTCCTTTGCCGGCTTGAGGAAGATTGTCACCCTTCCAGTCTGGAGCACGACGCACAGGGGCTCAAAACTAGGGATAAGGGGGTTCGATTTTGAAAAATGGAGGAAGGGGCTCTTTTGAACGAGATGGCCTGGCGGCGAGAAAAACAAGGTGACAACGAGTGCTGCGATGATCCACGGCCCAAGAAAACATCTAAGCGTGTAAGATGGTTTATCGAGGAGAAAAAGTGCTCCAGGTCGCAGCATGAAAGGGTGCAAGATGCGCCCTCAAAAATTCGTCGAAATCGAGGCAAAACCAACGTTCTGACATGAACAGGAGGAGGTCAGACAGTTGACCTTCGGTCAACAGTCAGAACCACCTGGTTGGTCCACGTGGACCAACTAGCACAACGTCTAGGACAACAGTGTATCGAGGTTCTGGATGGCATCTGTAAGGCGAATACCGTAGTGTCATTGTATTCTTGGTATGAGGACAACGATGAGGTCAACAGTGAAAATGATGACACCCAAAAAAGAAATCAAGTGGGTGTCTGCTATCGGGTAAAGTGATGGGAAAATAAAATCAGGATCCGACAACACAAATGAAATCATCGGCTCGAGATCATAATGGAGTGGAAGTGTAGAGTCGAAGAAATTGAACATGGAGAAAGAAGATTCAGTCATGAAATCCTCCACGTCAATCACCGTCTCCAAAAGGTACGGAAGGTCATGATTAGGAGATGCAGTAAGAAAATAGATATCCGGTGCACATAATGGAGAAAAATTAGATAGACATCGAATATCTCAAAGATCGTCTTATCCTCGAGAGGTTCGTCGAGGAGAGACAACTCAGACTCAGAAAGATCAGAAATATCAAAAGACTCGGTGTGATGATCTGACATATAGGATACACATCCACGAAGTGAAACCGAGTACACAGAGCATGCGACATCCTCCCGTAGATAACTTTCAGGGAGTAATGCAAAATCATCGGTGAAGAGAGAGGTATCAGAATCTAACTGGGAATCTACACCACTATCAAGCACCCACTCCTCACATCAAAATGCCTCATAAGCTGAAGTCTGCATTTAAACAATCTGGAAACAGGAAATGGTACTGGTCAGCAATGCAGAAGTTATCGAAGTGTCTAAAATTGATCCTCGAGCTGCAGCAATGCTGGCTAAAATCTGGTCCTCATGAAATCTATCCATCTCATCAAGCTAGAGGACACAAGGCTCAAATATGGGACTATATGTATCTGGCATCTCACAATAGTGTCCCTCATCGTGCTTTAGCTGCTGGGCTGGATCAAGATATCCATCTGAATCAGAGAAGTACCTCTGAAGAGTAGAAGCTGAATGAGTTGGGTATGGAAACTGAAAAGGCTGGACTGACGACTGAAGCAGCGTGGACTCCTCTTCCCTATCTTGGAATATCAGAAGATCTGATATCCAGGACTCCTGAACTGAAGAGTACAGGACTGCTCGAACTATGGCTAGAAGACCAACGGGAACTCGATCAGTCTCCGGATCTGAAAACACACGGTGGAACTCATCTCGTCCATCATCTTTACTGCAGCGAAATCCATGTCTTCTATATGGTGTGTAATAGTTGCGTCCTCATAGAGTGTAGCACATGTAACTCGTACTGCATCACCCTTGTGTGATGTCCAGGCTAAAGAATCTCGTGAAGAGGGGATGTCTGAAAGTACTCTCGAGATGGTCTCAAGTAAATCTATGTCGGAATCATGGTATGAACCACCACATGAGGTAACTACCAATGCAATCTGCTCCACTGTCATCCCCCTCATGGAAATCTGAACAAGGTCAGTCCTCGACATTCCATGATCCGGAAATCTCTGCAAGAGGTCAAGAAACCTAAGCCATGAATCATGCAATGTCTCCTGGGGGTCTACTGAAAAATCTGTAATGAAAGACCGCATCATATCTTCTCTAGGCAGGAGGTAAAATCTCTTTAAGAACTCTACACGTAAACCTCTCCACATAGCAAATTTCCTTCCCAATCATCTGTGCCAACTCATGGCTATGCCCTAAAGTGAAAATGTGAAGGTCGGCAACATCAGCTCCTCAGAAATGACATCTGATAATGCGTGGGTCACATAAAGCTCCTCAAACTCAAAAAGATGGAGATACGTCTCCTTGTGTACTTCTCCTGAAAACTTCGGCAGTAGCTGAATGACACCTAAATCTAGAATGAAGGGACTCAATGTAGAAGCTGACAGTGCTTCTTGATCTTGTTGCTCATCCATCGTCCCAATATAGAAGTCGTCTGAAGCTCGCAACTGCTCAATGTGATCATCTATGGAATGCACTGTCATCCCAACAAAGAAATCACTTGAATATTGCATCTTCTCAGTCTGATCTTTGCGGGCGTCAAACACAGCATGCCCAGTAGAAAGAGGGGATAGAGAAGAGGAAGAGAAAGAAAGAGACAAGAGGTTGATCGGAGTTCCAACCTCAAATGAAGGTAGACGAGAATGATGAGGATGAAAAATTGGAGCCGCAAGATCTGGCAGAAGAGAACATCGATCCATCATCACGACTTGAGAAGAAATGATGAGGGAAGAAGACAAATAAGGGTGGGAGGGAGGGATAAGAGAAAATAGAGTGAAGGCGAGAAAGGAAAGAGAAAGTGACTGCTAATGATGAATGTAACAGACTCACACCAAATCACATACAAGCACCAAGCAAACCCCAAGATTCACCTACGCAATGCAAATTGATGACCGTGAAAGATCGGTCGTTGATCTTATCAAATTTTATTAAGGTGATAGATCAATCTATCAGAGCAATTAAGCGAGCTATTGGGAACCCAATGCTCCCCAGAGACTGGCCTGAATCTTGCAATTTTTTCCAGCCAGTATGGGTACGGACCATTTACCGAATACATGATCTGCCCAATCTGCTAAGGAAGTCCTGGACTGATTACCGGCTGCCCACTGAAATCTTCCCTGGAGAACAACTAACCACAAGACCAGTAGTCTGAAGAGAGATCAAGTGTGTCTCTATACAAATGTGTCGGTCACTCTCTCACTGCAGATAAATCAATCGAGGAGGGGGTGACTCAACCCAAAAAAAGATTTTTAGATGAAGTTGGTTTTAGAGTCATGTTTGCATTAGCAGTCGTAATTTTATTTGGTTATCACTTTTTTTAGGTATTTTTCTGAAATAATACATTGCCTAACGATTTTTTAAATTTCCTTTGTTATTTTGATTCCAATAAAATAGGGAGAGGAAGTCAAAAAAGTCGATGCGCGATCAAACACAATGATGCATGCAGAGATAAAAATGTGTACCTGACTCTAGCACTCTACATGCAGGGTGATCCACGCATAAAAGTAAAGATAGGAAATAAACTACCTATATGATGCAGCGAGGAAATCAGCCTTAGACGAGCAATTTCTATTAATCATGAAGCACAAATAGATAACTATCGGGAAGAGAGTCTGGAGTCTAGTCTCCGATGCCAATCGATGCCCACCACAATGGGTCATGCTAGCATTGTATATGGCCTCTCTCGGCACGTGGTCTCTAATCCCAATAAGTTAACTTTTAAAATTTTATTTTAGCTAAGTCCAATCACGATCTACAGATAGGTAGTTAGGTGTGGGGCCTTAGCTTAATTACATCACAATCAACAGAAAATCCTAAGTCTAAGGGCTAAATCCCCCGAGTGCACCAGGACTCGGCAAAACAAACCCCGAAGTGTCTAAGTGTCCAAGTCCACATTGTTACAATAATAAAAATGCCTGCAGAAATAAAACTAATCTATCTAAAATAACTATTCTCTGTCCTTTTGCTCCTCCTCGGATGTTGGCTCCTCCAACAGAAAGCCAAAGCATCCCTCAGGTAGTTTCTCACACAAAAAGTGAAACAAAAAGATGTCAGAAGGCAGATATATCAAATAGACACAAAAAAGGACAAAAGTAAAAAAATGAGCAAAAATGAAATAAGATTACTAAGTTGTGCTCAGTGGCAATGGTGCCATTCTGATGAGCGGTCCACCGACCAGGGTTAAGTATCAAGTAAAACCGAAGGTCGTTGCAACCCCAATCAATCAGCCAGGCTCAATCGAGAAAAAATAAAACCACTCAATAAAGATCAATCAATCAATGTGTGTAATGTAAGCGGTTCGCTATTTTATTTACCTAATATAGCCACCAGGGTCGAACACAAGGAGCATAAAAAGAATACGAAGTAGTCAAATTTCTGAAAATAAAACATTTTTAGTGATTTTTAATTATTAGATTTTTAATTTTTGATCAAGCACAAAAATAAAACAAGGCAAACACAACAATCTTTTAGGATTTTTCTAAATAGCAAAAAATAGTCAGAAAATTCAAGTAAAAATATTTTTGGGTTTTATGATTTTTAAAGTGTTTTTTTATTTTCTTGGGATTTTCAAATGTTTTTATAGTTTTATAAAAATCAAACAAGTTGTGACATCCCGCCCCTCTAGCTATCGAAACCGACGGAACGAGAGCGTCGGACCTACGGTCCAATTACGCCTATGATCTATGATACTCAGCAAACCATCTTACGCACAATAGATCAACATTTGAAATATAATAACGACAGGAGAATAGTATGAAATGGAAAATAAAATGCAACATCCATTCTCATTGATTATGATCATCAAGTTCATGTCCATAGAATGAGATACATCGTATGATTATAAATTTTGTAGCAGAAGTTCTCTACATATCTCACTTCAAAGTCTCTCAAAAAAACATAACATAATGCAGAAATAAATAAATTACTCTTAATTGAAAGCACCCTGTTCGGTGCAAGTATGACGTGGAAGGTCAAATCTCCTCAAAAGGTCGCTTCTGTGGCGGCTGTTGCTCGGGTACACCTGTTGGATTCATACGAGGGTAACGTTATGAGCAATTGCCCAGTAACGAGACAAACACTATAATTACTAATGCAGGGGTGGAAAATACGTATACTCAACTCTATTTAATGATATATGCATAAATTGTAGAAACTGATAAACACACCAAGTTATTCTGATTCACATTGCATCACATAATAATTTACTTTTATTTATTTATATAATAATCACTTAAGTATAACCACCAAAACCTTGATTATTCTACAAGTTGATTAGAGTCCACAACAGTATATAATTTCTGACACCCGATCAAAATCATTTCTTGTATTATTTTATCACATGCAAGTACACGACTCGCAGGCCTCCGCTATGAGGGAACTTGATATTCATCTTAAGTAAACCCTCAAGAACCTGTATTCAACTAGAACATGAAAAAGATCATAAGATCAATTTCTCCAACTTCAAACCACATCCCGGAACACCTCTAACAATAATAATACTCGAAGTAAAATTTTATGAGGCCACATCAAATTTAAAATCGAGTCTTAAAATCGTGTATAAGTGAGAAACCAAGAATGCCAACCGCGCCACCTGCCTATTCTGTCGAGCGACTTCGGATGCTACCGGGCTGCTAGGAGCAACGCATCACCCAACTCATCCGTTGGGGTCGCGACCTTCAAGGCATCTACCCGGGCCCCAAGGGTGCATGCCCAATCCCTTATGGCGCCTAACTCCATCTACCCGACCACCATAAGATACACATACTTAGGACATTAATAATCATAACCATTCATGCCATGTAATAACCAAGGTAACAATAGAGTTGAAATATTTAACATACTAATTGGTGCACCCGTACTTCGGGGTTACGCACCGAGATTTGTTTGTAACCTGTAATGGAAACACAAGACTTCAAAAAAACATGAAATAGTTTTGGGTCCGAAACTTATCCATATATATATATATAACAAATAGATTGGTGCTCATAAACAGTAGGCTAATAGGTGGTAGTTATCTTTCTCGTAGGATGGTACCTAATATTTGATTCATTATGGTGCTTATAGAAACATTATTAATTGGATCCCATATTACAAATATATATTCATAAAAGAAAGTTGTATCTAACAAAATAGAATGACCTGGAGACCATACATTTTTAAAGCTACACGCTTACGAATAGGGTACATCATGTAACCGTTAGTTTTCAATAATTGCTCTATATCATTATTCTCGACAATTATTCTTTCTATGTCTATGAGCAATACAATCACCTAGCGTTACAGAACAACGTATGTTTCATGAATTCAAAGCGTCCCACAATCAGTTACAGGAAACGCCTGTCGATGCCAACCAAAAAGCCTCCACAATAATTGTGGTTTATTTCCCTTGCATATTTATCCGTTGACGTGTATGAGTTTGTTTTGTAAACAATATACTCATAATAATTCATGAAGATGAATGTGCATGTCCATCAGGTAATCATGTGATCGTGCCTTGCCCTTTACCCAACTTGTATGCCAATCACTCATTCATTTCCCTAATCAAAATATAAGTAGCAATTTCTAGGATTCATTACATGATATTAACATGTCATATTAGCTAAATGACTATAACTCATAATACGTGGGTTTTCAATGTGAGTGAAGAAATCGACATACATTTTAATCATCCCTGCATGAGCTTTTCTTGTGATTCAACAATTGTAGGTACATCAAACATCCATGCATGAAGTGTAAAAAAACTCGTATAGAACAGATTTGGAATGAGGAATACGTGCCTGGTGATGGAAGCTCCCTGGATCTTGAACACACCCTAACTAAGAATGTATATTTTAGATTTTGTATGGTTGTGAATTCCTCGCAAATAGGTATGAGAATCAAAGTTGACGAATGGAATACAACCTTATATTTATCTCTCTTGCATTAACACAAATGTGTACATATACGAAAGCTCGCAACATCATGTACACGACGGGGTATAGCAATCCTACAACTTTATGGATATTCAAGCAAATGGGATAAACAAAATCAAATGAAACCAACAACATGAAGGAGGCTATTTATCGTTACTTGTATAGGAAGCACATCATAAGATTAACCAAGGCTCTAAGACATGTTCAAGTATATGGGCACCAAAGTCATATGAAACCAACAACAAGAGGAAGGTATAACACCGTTACCTCCGAGGATGTTCCCTCAGGATCTCCTCTCACAGGAAATGATATTTCCATCTCTCGATTGTAGCGCGAATGCGTGTATGAAGGTGACCTAGAGCTTTCTTACATGATGGTGGCCGCGGATCTTCGATCGGAGTTCCTTCTCCGACGTCGACGACGGTCCTCCGGCGACCAATCCGACCAAGGTGCTGGAGCTCCAATGAGAGGGAAAGATGGTGGTGGCTAGGGCTTTGAGAGAGTAGCCTATCACCTTCTATTTATAGAGGGAGGGGTGAAAATGGGTGCAATTTCGGATATGGTTCGGATCCATATATGGGTCCCAACTATTATACTTAAAACATCGATAACTTGAGCTAGGAATATCGGAATTGGATATTCTTGGGCTCGTTGGAAAGATCTCGACGAGATCTATGTAATGGAGTGATTATTTGAATTTTTTTGGATGTCAAAAATACTCCAGATTTTAGGGAAAAAATACGAGATTTCACATCATAAAAATCATAAAGGAAGTCTCATCCTCGAGACGTAGGATTTAACGTATAAGTTTCCAATGTGATGTAATTTCAGGTATAAAAATCTTAAAGAGAACGAAACCCATAAAAATCTTAAAGAGGATTGAAATAGGATTTCGTGAACATACCTTCAAAAAGATATTGGTATTTCTGTCGCATATCTGTCTCAGGCTCCCATATGGACTCCTCAACATTCTGACTTTGCCACAACACCTTGATCAAAGGGATGTCTTTCCGTCGTAACCTCTTGACTGTCCGGTCTAAAATCTGCATGAGTGCCTCAGGATAAGACAAATTCGGTTCAACCGTGAGGTCCTCATAGCTAATCACATGTCGAGGGTCTCGAATATACTTCCGGAGGTTTGACACGTGGAATACATCATACACGCTTGCCAAGTGAGGGGGGAGTGCTACTCGGTATGCTACTTTCCCAATACGAGATAAAATCTCGAAAGGGCCAACGAACCATGGTGCCAACTTACCCTTGACACCAAATCTTTGAATACCTCTCATTGGAGATACTTTTAAGAATACAGAGTCTTCGGCATCAAATTCAAGATCACGACGTCTCTGATCAGCATAGCTTTTCTGACGGCTCTGTGCAGTCAATAATTTCTTCCTAGTTGTTTCCACGGCTCATGTTGTATCCTCGATTATCTGAGTGGAATAAATACCCTTGTCACCCACTTCCCGCCAACACAAGGGAGTAGTGCATCTCCGCCCATACAATGCTTCGAAAGGTGCCATGCCAATACTAGCATGGTAGCTATTGTTATAAGTGAACTCCACTAAAGAAAGGTGATCCTTCCATGATCCTTGTCACTCAATGGCACATGCTCTGAGCAGATCCTCAAGAGTCTGAATTGTCCTCTCTGATTGTCCATCCGTCTGCGAATGATATGCTGAACTAAGACACAGTTCAGTTTTTAGGGCCTTCATGAATTCTCCCCAATAACGTGACGTGAAACGAGAGTCCCTATCAGATACAACCTCCTTGGGAATCCCATGCAAGCAAATAACATGTTGAATATATAGTTTGGCCAGATCCACCGGAGTGCATGTCATATTCACGGGAATAAAATGTGCAGACTTAGTCAACCTGTCCACAATAACCAAAATAGCATCATATCCACCTACTGTACGAGGTAAGGATGTCACGAAGTCCATAGAGATACTCTCCCATTTCCACAACGGAATAGAAAGTGACTGTAACAAGCCAGGAGGACGCTTGTGCTCTGCCTTCACCAATTGGCACGTAAGGCAACGACTGACATGTTCTGCAACATCTCTCTTCATCCCCTCCCACCAGAAGTGTTGACGGAGGTCTCTATACATCTTGGTGCTCCCTGGATGGATGGATAATCTAGTGCAGTGGGCCTCATCTAGGATGTATCTTCTTAACTCACCATCATCAGGGATACAGACACGTTCCCCCTTCCATACGATGGACTCACAGACTCTGAATCCATCAAACTCCTCCTTCAGGCATCAATGGAATAAGTCTTGTAATTTCTGATCTGTTTGCTGACCATGCACAATCCTATCCCATAGTCCACTATACTTGGCAGGTATAATACAACATCTACAGTACTATCAAAGGGGTGCCACTCACTAAGTGTTGTGAGCATCTCCCAAGTTTGTAGCCATGCTGTGGTGCCCTCGGTATGTGCTCTTCTACTCAAAGCATCAGCTACTACAATTCCCTTACCCAGATGGTAAGAGATAGTGCAGTCATAATCCTTCAACAGTTCCATCCATCGTCTTTGCCTCATATTCAACTCTTGCTAGTCAAAGATATATTTGAGACTCTTGTGATCTGTAAAAATCTCAAACGTAACCCCATATAAATAGTGATGCCATATCTTCAACGCAAAGACTATAACTACCAACTCCAAGTCATGAGTAGGTAGTTCCGTTCATGGTTCTTTAGTTGTCGTGATGCATATGCTACGACATGACCACGTTGCATCAACACTACTCCAAAACCCTCCTTTGATGCATTAGTATACACCGTAAAGTCTAAGGGGCCTGAAGGAAGGGTGAGAATCGGAGCACTGGTCAGTATTTCTTTGAACGTACGAAAGCTCAGCTTGCACTTGTCGCTCCAAATGAAAGGGACATCTTTCTGTGTCAGACAAGTAAGTGGTAGAGCTAGCTGCGAGAAGCCCCTAGCAAAACATCAGTAGTAGCCGGCGAGGCCTAAGAAGCTGCGTATCTCGGTAACTGTCTTGGGCTGCTCCCAGGACATGACTGTCTCTATCTTGGCTGGATCAACTGCCACACCTGCTCCTAAAATTACATGATCGAGGAAAGCTACTTCGGTAAGCCAAAGTTCATACTTGTTGTATTTTGCATACAACTTGTGTTCTCTGAGTGTCTCAAGGATAGTATGCAGATGTTGCTCATGCTCATGCTCATCACGTAAGTAGACCAAGATATCATCAATAAACACTATCAGAAAATGATCTAAGTATGGACGGAAAATTCTGTTCATCATATCCATGAATGCGGCAGGTGCGTTCGTGAGTCCAAACGGCATAACCACAAACTCATAGTGGCTGTATCTGGTGCGAAAAGCAGATTTAAGCACATCTGTGTCCTTAATTCTTAATTGATGATAACCCGATCGTAGGTCAATCTTTGAGAATACCGCTGCACCTTGCAACTGATCGAAAAGATCATCTATTCGTGGAAGTGGGTAACGGTTCTTTACCGTCCTTTTATTCAATTGCCTGTAATATGTGCACAAGCGCATAGACCCATCCTTTTTCTTGACGAAGAGGACCGGTGCTCCCCAAGGTGATGTACTGGGACGTATAAATCCCTTTTCCAATAACTCTTGCAGTTGTACTTTGAGTTCCCTGAGTTCGGCTGGTGCCATTCTGTATGGAGGAATGGAGATGGGTTGTGTGTCAGGTATCAAAGTAATCTCGAACTCGATCTCCCTCTCTGGCGGTAGTCTAGGTAATTCCTCTGGGAATACATCAGGAAAATCTCGTACAATTTTGACGTCTTCAATCATACGATCCTCGACGGGTAACTCCACAACATGGGCGAGAAAACCTATGCAACCCTTATCGAGCATGTGTTGGGCCTTCAATGCCGATACATAAAAGACCTCATTATCTGAGGTACGTCCATCAAACTGAAAGGTAGATATGCTTGGGAGACTGAACACTATCGTCTTTTCGAAGCAATCAAGGCATGCATGATATTGCTCGAGCCAATCCATACCTAAGATGACATCAAAATCTTCTAACCGAATGAGTAAAAGATATGCAGGCAATATGTGCCCGCCGATCTGCACTGCTACATTCTCCACTGCTTGTCGCACTATGAATAATTGTCCCCCTGGGCCCTTGATGTAGTAAGGAGATGGAACACAGACTGGCTTTTTATCTAACTTGGACACTAATCGATGTGCTAGAAAGGAGTGCGTAGCTCCCGAATCAAATAAAGCATGTAAGGATATACCATGCACTGAAATCATACCTCGCACTACAACTCCTGAGGCGCGGGCCTGCTCCTGTGTGATTACATTCAATTGTCCCTGCGGGTGTGATGGGGCGTTAGAACATGCAACACTGAAGGTTGGTCGTGGTGGAGGACGTTGATAGCCTCGACTTCCACGACGAGAAGCTGATCCATGTGACTGTGCGGGTGAGAAAGTTGGACGTACACTTGGTCGATGACTGCCTGAGCTGCCGACAAGTAAGGGACACTTGGCCTTGAAATGGCCCGACCGTTGGCAGTGGAAATACCTACGATCTCCTGGCTGAGAAAAGGAGCCTCCCGAGACAAGGCTAGCACCTCCTGTCTTGCGACTCTGCGAGCTTGCCGAAGAGAGGAAGGAAGTAGTAACGTGACCTGCCAAGTCCTGTCCCAAAGTAGGTGTCGGAGCAAATCTGCTAATGGTAGGAGTGGTAGCCACTGGGTGGAAACGACGCTCTCTACGAGATCTGTAGAAATCTCGACGAGCAGATCTTCCGGGCTGAGGTGGTTGGAAATGTGATGGATTCCCCTGAAGCCGACTCTGAGTTGCCTCCATCTTGGTATCTTTAGCAGCTACCTACTTGATGGAAGTGAAATCTAATGCAGATGGCTGGTGTTGCACATCGTCACGCAGTCCCCTGATAAACTTCTGTAAATTCTCCTCAGGAAAAGCAGTAGTCGATGGTGAGTGGTGGGGGAGTTCAGTGTAACGAATGAGGTATTCTTGGGCCGTCACTGACCCTTGCTTCAACTCAGCAAATAACCTCCTCTGATCCTCAACCCAGTAATCAGGATAGAACTGACTACGGAACTCGTCAAGAAAAATTTTCCACGTTATGGGATCCTCCAGATGTTCCTTGGTGGCGAACCACCAACGCTCAGCATAACCTGCTAGTGAAAACTCCACAAATGTAAGCCAAGACTCTTCAGGAGCATGAATCATCCTCAACACTTTAGATACGTGATCCAGCCATAGCTCAGCCTCATCTGGCGTGCCAGTGCCAAAGAATTGTGGCACCTTAGATCTTTGATATGCTGCGTAGGTCGTCTGATGTTTTTGCAGCGTCTCTAGATCATCTGATCTTTTCGGGTCTAGAGACACCGAAGGGTGAACACTGCCCTCCTCCTCACGAGAGGACTAGTACGAGGAATCATCTTGCTGAAGGAGCCTTTGCTCCAATACCTCCTGACGTTGTTGTATACCCTGTACGGCCTGAACTAGTAAAGCCAACTGCTGTGCAATATCAGGATCAACACGAGGCGGCATGACTCCCTGCGAGAATCATTATATTAAAAGTTATTTCAATGGTTAGAGAAGCAATGGACACTTTAAACAGAACTTGAATTATTCTCCTTACTAATGACAAAGTAAGAAGACTCTGTCGCTATATTTATATTTCAGATATTGTTAACAATTCTAATATGCAAAAGAAAGAATGGAGTATCGAGCTCGGATACCATCTGTGACATCCCGCCCCTCCGGCTATCGAAACCGACGGAACGAGAGCGTTGGACTTACGGTCCAATTACACCCATGATCTATGATACTCAGCAAATCATCTTATGCATAATAGATCAACATTTGAAATATAATAACGATAGGAAAATAGTATGAAATGGAAAATAAAATGCAACAACCATTCTCATTGATTATGATCATCAAGTTCATGTCCATAGAATGAGATACATCTTATGATTATAAATTTTGTAGCAGAAGTTCTCTACATATCTCACTACAAAGTCTCTCAAAAAAACATAACATAATGCAGAAATAAATAAATTACTCTTAATTGAAAGCACCCTGTTCGGTGCAAGTATGACGTGGAAGGTCAAATCTCCTCAAAAGGTCGCTACTGTGGCGGTTGTTGCTCGGGTATACCTGTTGGATTCACACGAGGGTAACGTTATGAGAAATTGCCCAGTAACGAGAAACACTATAATTACTAATGCAGGGGTGGAAAAGATGTATACTCAACTTTTTTAATGATATATGCATAAATTGTAGAAACTGATAAACACACCAAGTTATTCTAATTCACATTGCATCACATAATAATTTACTTTTATTTATATATATAATAATCACTTAAGTATAACCACCATAATCTTGATATTTCTACAAGTTGATTAGAGTCCACAACGGTATACAATTTCTGACACCCGATCAAAAATCATTTTTTGTATTATTTTAGCACATGCAAGTACACAACTCATAGGCCTCCGCTACGCGGGAACTTGATATTCATCTTGAGTAAACCCTAAAGAACCTGTATTCAACTAGAACATGAAAAAGATCATAAGCCCAATTTCTCCAACTTCAAACCACATCCCGGAACACCTCTCACAATAATAATACTCGAAGTACAATTTTATGCAGCCACATCAAATTTAAAATCGAGTCTTAAAATCATGTATAAGTGAGAAACCAAGAATGCCAACCGCGCCACCTGCCTACTCCGTTGAGCGACTCTGGATGCTACCGGGCTGCTAGGTGCAACACGTCACCCAACTCGTCCGTTGGGGTCACGACCTTCAAGGCATCTACCCAGGCCCCAAGGGTGCATGCCCAATCCCTTATGGCACCTAACTCTATCTACCTGACCACCATAAGATACACATACTTAGGACAATAATAATCATAACCAATCACGCCATGTAATAACCAAGGTAACAGTAGCGTTGAAATATTTAACGTACTAATTGGTGCACCCGTACTTCGAGGTTACCCACTGAGTTTTGTTTGTAACCTCTACTGGATACAAAAGACTTCAAAAAAACTTGAAATAGTTTTGGGTCTACAAAACTTGTCAATATATATATATAACAAATAGATTGGTGCTCATAAACAGTAGGCTAATAGGTGGTAGTTCTCTTTCTCGTAGTATGGTAACTAATATGATATTCATTATGGTGCTTATGGAAACTTTATTAATTGGATCTCATATTACAAATATATATTCATAAAAGAAAGTTGTATCTAATAAAACAGAATGACCTGGAGACCATACATTTTTAAAGCTACATGCTTACGAATAGGGTACATCATGTAACCGTTAGTTTTCAGTAATTACTCTATACCATTATCCTCGACAATTATTCTTTCTATGTGTATGAGCATTACAATCACCTAGCATTACAGAACAACGTATGTTTCATGAATTCAAAGCATCCCACAATCAGTTACAGGAAACGGCTGTCGATGCCAACCAAAAAGCCTTCACAATAATTGTGGTCTATTTCCCTTACATATTTATCCGTTGACGTGTATGAGTTTGTTTTGTAAACAATATAATTGTGATAATTCATGAAGATGAATGTTCCTGTCCATCAGGTAATCATATACTCGTGCCTTGCCCTTTACCCAACTTGTATGCCAATCACTCATTCGTTTCCCTAATCAAAATATAAGTAGCAATTTCTAGAATTCATTACATGATATTAACATGTCATATAAGCTAAATGACTATAACTCATAATACGTGGGTTTTCAATGTGAGTGAACAAATCGACATACATTTTAACCATCCTTGCATGAGCGTTTCCTGTTATTCAACAATTTTAGGTAACTCAAACATCCATGCATGAAGTGAATAAAAAAACTAATATAGAACAGATTTGGAATGCGGAATACGTGCCTGGTGATGGAAGCTCCCTGGATCTTGAACACAGCCTAACTAAGAATGTATATTTTAGATTTTGTATGGCTGTGAATTCCTGGCAAAAATGTATGAGAATCAAAGTTGACGAATGGAATACAAACTTATATTTATCTCTCTTGCATTAACGCAAATGTGTACATATACGAAAGCTCGCAACGTCATGTACATGATGGGGTATAACAATCCTACAACTTTATAGATATTCAAGCAAATGGGATAAACAAAATCATATGAAACCAACAACAAGAGGGAGGCTATTTATCGTTACTTGTATAGGAAGCACATCATAAGATTAACCATGGCTCTAAGACATGTTCAAGTATATGGACACAAAAGTTGTATGAAACCAACAACAAGAGGAAGGTATAACACCGTTACCTCCAAGGATGTTCCCTCGGGATCTCCTCTCACACGAAAATGATATTTCTGTATCTCGATTGTAGCATGAATGCGTGTACGAAGGTGACCTCGAGCTTTCCTACGTGATAGTGGTCGCGGATCTTCGATCGTAATTCCTTCTCCGACGTTGACAACGGTCCTCCGGTGACCAATCCGACCAAGGTGGTGGTTCTCCAACGAGAGGGAAGGATGGTGGTGGCTAGGGTTTTGAGAGAGTAGCCTATCACCTTCTATTTATAAAGGGAGAGGTGAAAATGGGTGCAATTTCGGATATGGTTTGGATCCATATATGGGTCCCAACTATTATATTTAAAACATCGATAAGTTGAGCTAGGAATATCGGAATTGGATGTTCTTGGGCTCGTTTGAAAGATCTCAATGAGATCTATGTAATGGCGTGATCATTTGAATTTTTTTTGGATGTCAAAAATACTCCAGATTTTAGGAAAAAGAAAATACGGGATTTCACATCATAAAAATCTTAAAGGAAGTCTCGTCCTCGAGACGTAGGATTTAACGTATAAGTTTCCAATGTGATGTAGATTCAAGCATAAAAATCTTAAAGAGAACGAAACCCATAAAAATCTTAAAGAGGATTGAAATAGGATTTCGTGAACATACCTTCAAAAAGATATGGGTATTTCTGTCGCATATCTGCTTCAGGCTCCCATGTGGCCTCCTCAACATTCTGACTTTGCCACAATACCTTGATCAAAGGGATGTCTTTCTGTCGTAACCTCTTGACTGCCCGGTCTAAAATATGCACAGGTACCTCAGGAAAAGACAAATTCGGTTCAACCGCGAGGTCCTCATAGCTAATTGCATGTCGAGGGTCTTGAATATACTTCCGGAGGTTTGACACATGGAATACATCATGCACGCCTGCCATGTGAGGGGGAGTGCTACTCGGTATGCTACCTTCCCAATACGAGATAAAATCTCAAAAGGGCCGACGATCTGGACCCCTCGTTCTTGAATAGTGGAGATTAAAACTAGGAGGGAGCCGGATCCAATGGATGGGAAGACATCAAGACGAACGGATAAAGAACTCACCTCTGGTGAGTTTTGATCGGGAAATGTGAGCTGGTCTGACGTGCTCCGTCGCTTCTCTGATGGGCGAAAGGATGCTAATGGCGGTCTGCAGTGGTGGAGGTTCTTAGAAGGGTCCAAGACCGCTGAGAAGGTCCTGGCGAGGCATGGGAAGCTGGAGCGACTTAGGGCTACTATTCCTCTTCGATTCGACCTCCAGACGAGGTCCTTTTGACGTTCTTTCCTACACAGCTGAACAAAGGTGTAGAGGGCCAAATGCCTCGACCCGTTAAACCAGGAAATGAGGGTGGGTGGGTCGATACGGGGACCTCCGACGAAGCGAGGGGATGGAGGTTCGGTGCCTCGTTCTCGGGTGAAGCGAGGTGAGTGGATGGGTGAAGAAGGTGGGGAGAAGTTTGGTGAAGGTGGGTTGCTGCTCGGAATAGCAAGAAGGAGATTCAGCCAAGGAGACTGGAGCTGGAAATGGTGGCTCAACTATTTTCCTACGAACATGAAAATATCCTAAAAATCTACATTACATGGTGGATGTAGTCATATGGGTTGAAGGTCGGAGACCTCCGGGGGTCATGGCCTCGATGGGTCGACGGTCTCAGAGGCTGAGCTCCTCACTGTGGAGCGGGACAATAGAGTTGTCGGATCTAGGGTTGCACGCTTCCGAATCCTCTCTTCACGATGCCCTCATGTGTTGTCACTAGCGAAGGGGAATGCTGGAACTCATCGGAGTAGGAGGGGAAGCCAAAAGATGCTCGAGAGAAGCGGCTCAAGTAGGTTTTATATACAGTCGTGTTCGAGAAAGATCGAGAGGGAGCACGTGAATTAAGATGTAGATCCCTAAAGTTGGCATCAGGCATGGATCAGGGATCCACATCCTCAAACGAGGCTTTTAATCGAACAAAACAGTGATCGATAAAATCAGAGAAATTTGGAGCAAACCCGATCTGAGAGGAAAAGGTGAGGGGGACCAGTTGACTTTGGTCAACGAAGCTGAGGAGGTGGTTGTTCAGAAGCGGACTAGGAAACGGACAAAATAGGCTAGAAGACAAAACTTGGAGATAAATAAAAGGAGTTATAAATAAAATAATAAATGATTTCAAAATAAAAAATAATAAAATAAAAAAATGTTTATTATTTTATAAACTACTTTTCTATGATTATTAATTGTTTTTATGAAAAATAAAAAATGTATATGTAGTATATAGTATTATATACAAGTATAATATACCTATGTATTATGTACAAGTATTTTTATTTTATTATTTTTACAAAAATACTTTTATTTTTATTTATTTATTGCATAATTTTAAGAGTATAAAATAATTTTTATTTTATTTTATAAATTAAATAAAGGTATAAAATAAATTGTGAGTGTGATATGTACAATACATAGTAGACCCTATCTCTCTCTACTTATTTTATTTTGCGATCAGGTCAAGTCTTGACCTTCTCTTGGGGTTTGGGTCACTCTGTATTTATTCTAAATACATCATTCATTTTCTTTTTCCTTTATTCTTTTATTTTTGCAAAAATACATGTTAATTATGTGTTTATTAACAAGACATGCAGAAAGCTAAATTATAGTATTTACAGGTATTTACATGGTGTTTTGCCATGAAGAAGAGCTAAAATAAAAGAATAAAGAGTGAGAATCAAGGATTCATCAACTCCTTAGCATTATTAGTCTGTAATATTTTTACATTGCTGTCATACTGATTTTTTATCATGGTAACAAAGTTTTGAATTATACTTGGAACCTCACTTCTGCTTTTCATTAAATACACATGGGTGTATCGAGAAAAATCATCAATAAAATTCATAAAGTAGAAATGACCTCCCAAACATTTCAAATTTGATGGTCCCCAAACATCCGAGTGAACAATGTTAAAAACATCCCTACTTTTACTATTAGAGATAGGATCAACAGTTCTGGTGTGTCTGGAGAGTTCACATACTTCACCAAAATGAATATCTTATCCAACTTTATTGCATAAATTGGTAAAAAACCTTTGTAGAATAGGATAACCAGGATGTTCAAGGTGCCCATTCCATCTCTTCAGAGTCAACTTATCATCAGATTCACCTGCATCGGTTGCAGCAACCCAATCGGAAACCACTCGTGCAGGTAGGCGATGAGTTCATCAGCAACCAAACTAATCCCAATCTACTTTCTCGTCACCAAGTCCTGCAACACGCACGAAGTTTTATCAAAAATCAGACGATAGTGAAGATCCTTGGCAATGCGATACATGGAAAGTAAGTAATTGGAAAATCTGGAACATAAAGAGTATCTTTCAACATAAATTTATCTATGATAGAAATTCGTCCTTTTCCAACAACAGTAACAAAAGAACCATCTGCCAAATTGACATGCTCTCTACCCGAGGCAAGTTTATAATAAAGAAATATCTTAGTGTTACCTTTCAAATGATCAGAGGCACCGTTATCAATTATCCATTCATTGATAAATAAATGATTACCTTCAGTTTTCTTTGCAGCCATTGCAGTATTCACAATATCAACATCATTTGTACTCATAGAGATTTTATGAACATAAGCATGGAGGTCTTTAATCTGCTCCTCGATCAGCTTATTGCTATCATCAACCATAGCAACAGGTTTCTTTCCTTTATTCACCTTTCTCTCTGGATGAAGTTCCCAGCAATAATCGATTCCAGGGACAGATTTCTTAGAAAATGCACATTTTTTATCTCTCGAGTAGACACTTTTGCCCCCCCTTTAGTAAGCAAAGCATACTTCATAAAGGACGAGACATGCTCGTCTCTCATAGCAGCACGACGTTGCTCCTCAGATTCAATAGCATGATAGGTCTCTTCAATGTCAAAGCATATCCATGTTGTCATGAGTTGACTCCTGGTGGATTCAAAATAAGTATTAAGACCACCCAGATGAATAAAGATCCTTTGTTTCCAAATCTCATCCCAAAACTTCTTTTTATTCGCAATGCTAGTCCATGTGTCATCGCAATAATAGTTGATCTCTTTCCACTTCTCTTTCAAAGCGGCATAGTACCCTGCAACAGTTATATCCCCTTGTTTTATATTGTAGACCTCCCTACTCAACTGATACATTCTTATATTTTGTTTTTTTCCCATACATGCTCTCAAGAGTGAGCCACTGCTCTCGAGCCGACTTCTTCCTGAGCATCAGAGGTTGAATTTTGGGAGATACAATGATTCAATTCCCGCATTGACTTATCTTCGACGTACCACTATTCATACAACTTATCAGTAATGGCGAGAGCCTTTTTTTCGCCCAACAATGTAACCTCCCCGACCTCTTGAGGCTAGCACAACTTCCATAGCCGCAGACCAAATCAGGTAATTATTTTTTGTTAATTTAATCATTGTAATGTTAGAAGGAATATTATAAATCTTAAATGTCATTGTCTCTATGTTCTCTTCTTCAGCTATAGATAACCACACTCAACAAAAAACAAGCAAGAGTAGGAGATAGAGATCAACTCACAAAGAGGCCAAGAGGGAGGCCTCAACAAGCATGTGCCTGCAACCCCAAGCCCTTTTCTATTGTCGTGCACTCCAAGCCCCTTGCGCACACCGTGAAGCCTCCTACGTGCTCCTCCAATCGCATGACCTCCTGTCATGCGACGCCTTTAGCGCGCTTGCCCTAGGCGCATCTCTAGAGACGCACGCGCCACCTCTTGTGTTGCAAACAAGATCACAACACTAGAAGACAATGATTAATGTGGAAAACCCTTTGATGAGGGAAAAACCACAGGGGCAATAAAACCCTAATCTCCTCTTGAGATTAGGTCTCTATTCACTTGCATTATGAGAAAGAAGGGGGGATGAGTACATAAAAAGAGCTCGGGGTAAATGGTCCCTCATCCAAAGATCCGTTTACCCACCTAATTATAATACAAAACTCAACAATGAAAAAAATGAAAAATTATACATATATATATTTACGTCGGGAGGAAATCTTTCCCATGTTAATGTCATCAGATTGTTCAACAGAAAAATGTATTGGGATTTTTAAATTTTGGATCAATTGTTTTGTTGTTATCCATACGATGGAAATGAATTACTGCATATTACCTATAAAAAACACTTTCTTCATTCCTTGATCTGCAAAGATATTAGTGTTGGACATGCGAGCCCACGGCGAGCCATTATGCAATAAATGTTATTGCAAATATCATTCCCTGATCTGAAATGAAGAATAAATAATTTGCATAATAGGTCCCTCAGTACAATTAGGGTGATGTATCATGGCCATCTTGGTGATCATACAACTGTTGATTCAATTATTGAATCATAGAGGTTGGTGCAATGATGAATATCTAAATAGTTAGATTGAGGACTCATCAAGCACCGTTAAATGATTATTAAGATATGATCTCTAGCTTGAGTAGGAGATGTCAATCCTTTCTCATTAGGCTGATATCTGAACGACCTCCTGATGCAAGTCCTCTGCATGGGAATAGAGATTCAAAGGTGTCAGATTGGTTAGGTCAAAGAGTTGACTTAACGAGATCGAGATAACCAAAGTCCTATGTTGTATATTGTCACGATATAGGCACGCATCCTCTGACCGGAGACAGATGTGTTACTATATGTCTGAGTATGTACATTTGGCAGACCAATAAGTTGATAACCTAACCAAGGACTATACACCGATGCGCTGGTATGCATGCAAGGGCATATGAGTGATACGATCTCTCAATGGGATCATACAGGTTCATTATTGAACCGGAAGACAAGAGCTCACTCATGAGATATTGGGAAGAATCAAATTCAGTGCACGGTCGTCTTGCTTTGGAAGCTTGACTGAATTTGTAGGTTTGATATACGCTTTGGAAAAGTATATGATCAGCACCTGGGTATAATATATGCTTTTGGATAGTATATGATCGATACCGACTCCCAATGATCAAATGAGAAACTTAATGATAAAATTGTGAAGTAGAGTAAAATTGATCTAATACTACAGGTTTATTCTAGGTCTTCCAGTATGCAGGATGTACATGTATTAGGAATACCTGAGGGTGATGTGATCATAAACGATTGCATAACCATGATGCTTCCATTCCGAGGTAGTGATGAAACAGATCTGTATTTTACTGATTCCTCTCAATAGAAAAGTGATATAATCTTGGTGCAAGTGATGGACCTTGATCTGAATGTGATTCAGATGCAATAAGATGATTAGATCTACGGCTTTGATTTAATCAAACATTTATGGGAGGTCCGCGAGATCTGGATTTGAGATGTGATCTCAATATCCAAGTCACTATACGTGGAACAATACAATCGCATTGTCCTTATCTCCAAGTATCCACGGAGAAAGCGCATTATCCTTGAAAGAGTTCATGGATAATTTCATTGTTGATATATGTATCCGAGCATTGAGAAAATTGATAATTAAATGTGATTTAATTATCATGAATAATATGAATTTGATTCATATTATAAGGAGAGTTACCATAGATAATTAAATGTGATTTAATTATCAAAGATGTGAATAATGTGAATTTGATTCATATTATTAGGGCACATGAGAATAGAGATCTAAGATGATTAAATGTGATTTAATTATCATAGATAGAATAATGTGGATAGCACTATTCAAATTAGTCATATATATTATAAATGTGATTTATAATGTATTAGAGAGAGCATATTATGATTTATATTTGTTGACTAATTATTGATGTGAATTGTATTCACAATGGATAATTAATTGAAAATGTAGATCACATTTTATTTTGGGTTGTGAATGCGATTCACAATTTTCCAATGGCATGATTGCAGTATTCACAAAATAATTATGAATTATTTCTATTGAATAATTTACAACAAGTATTGTTGTAAATCTTGGAGATTTCCATGGAATAATGTAATCTCATGATATTACAACTCCCATATTATGGAAGGAGGCAATCTACATTCCATAATCTCTATGCTTGATTGGTTTAATTTGGGATTAAATTATTTTGATTTTTCAAAATATATTTAATCTTAATTAAATCAATTGTTGTTGTGTTTTTAGCAACAAGATCATAGCCATTAAAAGAAACACAAATCAATGTGAGCCATTGGATTTGTGTTGTCCGTGGATTGAGATCCATGAATCCCAAAATATTATAAAAGGAGAGGCACCCCCTTTGCTCTTATTAAACACACATAAGTTGGAGACACCAACTATTACTCTCTCTTTCTCATTCTCTACACATCCTCTCTCTCCCTCTCTCAATGTGGTCGTCCACCATGGAAGCCTAGAGAGAGTCTCCATCGCTGCAGCATCGTCGTTATGTTGTCGGATCATTTGCTAGTAGATCTATGTCTCCTTCGATGCACCTTGCTTATGAAGAAGATGTCGTATCTCATATGATGAGATCAGGAGATTCGTCGCTTGGATCATCAACATGGATTGTGAGGAGCACGTGTTTCATCAACGCGCTTGCAAGTGTCTCCTCCATCAGATCGGACTTGAAACATGAGGTCTCTTCATTTAGAGACTCGATGGCAACCACGCTTCAAGAGGTAACCCTAATACTTGTTTGTGGTTTAGATGAAACGATCCAAGAAGTGTTCTTGCACCATGTGGTTTCATAGCATGATTTTTTTTAAAAATTTCGCTGCCTCGAGCAACTAGTGCGACTAGTCGCTCCCGATCGCATATGATTCAATCCTCATGCTTCCATGATGCGCTTAAGGATCCCACCATATCCTTCAATTAGTACTTTAAAATTGATTAATGACATCTATGTTTGTGCTTTCATTACTAGCTTTCACTTTTTCAGGGTGAAAAATACCTCCTTCTAGCCTCTCAGTTCAAGAGATCCTATCCCACTACCTGGAAGAGAATAAAGACCTCTCCTTGAAATAATAAAACATTCCCCCCCCCCATCCCTCATTTACATTGATTTCATAACTAAGGGGCTACTCCTGGGCACGTAAAGCTTTCATCAACGAGTACGAGAAGATGGTAGCCCTTCGAACGATCACAAGGTTTATAAAGATAATTGATTTTGACTTAATAGACAGCCCTATGTCTATCTAACCATTGTTATACTGGACATCTTTTTTTTGCATATATACGTGAATTACAAAATTTCACCCATGCAAAGCACATGTTTGCACTAGGGGGCAAGTACTTCCTTGCTCCTTATCGACGACATCAGAGCCATATTACTATGGATCACTGATGAATAGCCATTCAATCACCTTTATTCTTCAATTTTAGATTTAAATCCCTAGT
The DNA here is from genome assembly GCA_037367405.1 of Ottelia alismoides. Taxonomy (NCBI): domain Eukaryota; kingdom Viridiplantae; phylum Streptophyta; class Magnoliopsida; order Alismatales; family Hydrocharitaceae; genus Ottelia; species Ottelia alismoides. Next base: position 202,637 of record JAZKJV010000807.1, read on the forward strand.
AAAATATGGGTAATATCACTAACTTGAATGAATTAACATATAACTTTAACATGCAATTAACATGTAATTATCTATAAATCAAAAATAAAATTATAAAGAAAAGAAAAATAAATGAAGTGTGAAAGATACTAAATGACCCTAAACTCCTAAACCTAGTCAAATATTGACTAGGTTGATAAGGAATAAAGTAGGGAGAGATAAGGACAAAATACTACAGACAATTATACACAAAACCCTAGTAACCCTAAGTATTCAAAACATTGTATATAACTCATATTTGTACTATTTTATACACACTCATAGAAACTCAAATTAAAATATTTTGAACGTGAAACATGTATATAAGAATGTATAGGGAAACAGAAAAAATAATAGTTAATAAAAATCATGCACAGTGCACATGGTACATATAGATGAAAAACTACAAATAGAACTTCATTGATCAATATATACTCCATATAAACTCAAAATTCATCAAATTAAAAACATTCCTTTGCTTCTTCTTTCCAATTATATATGAGTGATCGAGAAGAATATCTCATTTTTCATCAAACAATAAAGAAATTGTCTATGGGGTCTTTTGACAGGTCTGCGAAGAAGCTGCATTTACGTACTCCTGACGGAAGGCCATAATCTTATTCAAAGCCAGCCTCACTAGAAGTCGCGAGATGGTAGCTAGACGGTTGTGTTATAGTTAGCAGTTGAGGGGAAGAGGTGGATCAGGTAAGCGAGCGAGTTCAAGGCAGCTACGATCCATAAGCGGCCTTCCATTGGTAGTTGAGTTTGGGTTCCTTTTACGAAAGGATGAAGGAGGGATATCAGATTCTCATCACGAGCTATATGACTCTAAAGGTAAACGTCTGACAGCTGCTGTTAAGGAATGTATTCCTCTTTCGGATTGCCAAACTAACTGGGTTGGAACTATGCTTTGATCGGGAGTCACCCTCAGCTCCAGGATACATAGGCCTTATGCATCCTGACTTCCCTATGGGATAGGTGGGCCAGGTCCTAATTTATCCAGCTAATCCATAAGTAGTGGTCAACCTGTCATCTCAAATCTCAACGGATTCGTTGTAGCCAGCACACGAAGGATGTCAGACTTGGATTGGCTGGAAAAATAATGAACTAGCCACTCATTTTATTTACAGCCAATCAGTCTTGTCCACCAGATTCTTCCTTCATGAAGACCTTCTTAGTCAAAGGGATGGGAAAAGAAAGATATATAGAGACATAGGAACAAGGGTAGGTGGAGGATTGAGTATTCTTCCTTTGTCCCGTTCTTCATACCCATGAAGGATATGGTTAGATCCTCAAGCGCATCACAGAAGCGTGAGCGTCGTATTGAATACGACGAGGAACAACTAGTCGCACTAGTTGCTCGATGCAGCGGAATTTAAAAATTTTTTCATGTGACGAAACCACATGATCCAAGAACACTTCTCGGATCATTTTGTCTAAACCATAAACAAGTAATAGGATTACCTCTTGAAGCATGGTTGTGATCGAGTCTCTAAACGAAGTGACCTCCTGTCTCAAGTTCGATCCGACGGAGGAGACGCTTGCAAGCGCGGGGATGAATCGCGTGCTTCTCGCAATCCATGTTGATGATCCAAATCATCGATCTCCTGATCTCGACACGCGAGATCCGGCGTCTTCTTCACGAGCGAGGCGCACTGAAGGAGACGGAGATCCACGAGCAGATGATCGGGCAGCATAACGATGATGTTGCGACGATGGAGACTCCCTCTAGGGCATCCATGGTGGACGGCCAAATGAGAGGGAGAGAGAGTAGGCGTGTAGAGAGAAAGAGAGAGAGAGAGATGTGATTCAATAGCATGTACTAAGAGAGCATGGTATGCCTCTCTATTTATAGGGTTTTGGGATCCATGGATCTCAATCCATGGGACATATTAAATCAATGAATGAGATTGATTTATGTCTAATCCAATGGTTAAGATTGTTGTTGGTAAAATCCAACAACTTTGATTTATTTTAGATCAAATATAATTTATAAATCAAATACAAATTAATCCTAAATTAAATCAATCAAATAAGGAGGCAATTGACATGGAGATTACATCTCCCATGTCAACATGGTGGACAGCCACCAATTCCATATAGGACTTGGTAGCCGTCCACATGTTACCATGTGGAGGCAATCTCATGAGATTTCATGAGATTGCATATCTACATGGAAATCTCCTTTATTTAATCCAACAACTTTTGTTGTGATTTATTCTTCAAAAATAATTCACAATTAATTTTGAGAATATTGCAATCTTACCAATGGAAATTTGTGAATCACATTCACAACCCAAAACAATATATAATATACATTTTCAATTAATTACAAAATATGTATCCAATACACATCAATAATTAATTAACAAATATAAATTATAATTATCTCTCTCTAATACATTATAAATCACATTTATAATATATTATGAATACTATGGATAGTGCTATCCACATTATTCATATCCATGATAATTAAATCACGTTTAATCATCTTGGATCTCTATTCTCACGTGCCCAAATAATATGAATCACATTCACATTATTCACATCTTTGATAATCAAATCACATTTAATTATATAAGATAACTCTCCTTATAATATGAATCAAATTCATACTATTCATGATAATAAAATCACATTTACTTATCCATTTTCTCAATGCTCGGATACATATATCAACAATAGAATTATCCATGAATTCTTTCAAGGATAATGCACTTTCTCCGCGAATACTTGGAGATAAGGACAGGGCGACTGTATTGTTCCACATATAGTGACTTGGATGTTGAGATCACATCTCAAATCCAAATCTCGGGCCTCCCATAGATGCTTAATTAAATCAAGATCGCAAATCTAATCTTCTCATTGAATCTGAATCGCCTTCAGATCAATGTCCAATATTTGGACTAAGATCAGATTACTTCTCTACTGAGAGGAGTCACTAAAATCCAGACCCGTTTCATCACTCCCTAGGAATGGAAGCGTCATGGTTATACAATCGTTTATGGTCACATCACCCTCAGGTATTCCCAATACCTGTACATCCTGCATATTGGAAGACTCAGAATAATTTCGAAGTATAAGATCAATTTTACACTGTCTACTTCAAGGATTTATCATTAAGTTTCTCATTCGATCATTGGGAGTCGGTATAGATCATATACGTTCCAAAAGCATATATCATACCCAGGTGTTGATCATATACTTTCCAAAAGTATATATCAAACCTACAAATTCAGTCAAACTTCCAAAGCGAGATGACCGTGCACGAATGATTCTTCCCAATATCTCATGAGTGAGCTCATGTCTTCAGGTTTAGTAATGAACCTGTATGATCCCTTTGAGAGATCGTATCACTCAATGCCCTTATATGCACACCAGCGTGCCAGTGTATAGACCTTGATTAGGTCATCAACCTATTGGTCTGCCAAATGTACATACTTAGACATATAGTATCACATTTGTCTCCGGTCAGAGGATGCGTGCCTATATCATGAAAGTATACGACATAGGACTTTGGTTATCTCGATCTCGTTAAGTCAACTCTTTGACCTAACTAATCTGACACTTCTGAATCTCTATTCCTATGCAGAGGACCTGCATCAAGAGGTCGGTCAGATATCAGCCTAAATGAGAAAGGATTGTCATCTCCTACTCAGGCTGGAGATCATCTCTTAACAATCATTTGATGGTGCTTGATGAGTCCTCAATCTAACTCATTAGATGTTCATCCAAGCACCAGCCTCTATGATTCAATATTTGAATCAACAGCTGTATGATCATCAAGATGGCCATGGTACATAACCCTAATTGTACTAAGGGACCTATTATGCAAATTATGTATTCTTCATTTCAGATTAGGGAATGATATTCGCAATAACATTTATTGCATAATGGCTAGTCCTGGGCTCGCATGTCCAACAATCTCCCACTAGCCCAAAGAGCCATTAATGGGCTAATCATTTAAATCCACACTCATGTGACAATCATAGGCTATTTAGAAAATAGCTAGGTAAGTTGATTAGTCACTCTATTCCTAAGAGACTATGCCACGTCCTTTTACGACACTTTCATATCCCCTAGTAACAGTTCTCGCATCCAATGCGAATGTTGCATCTTATGCAACCAATACTCAATATAGTCAAAGCAGTTATAATGTCTTTGATACTATTGCTTAACAATTATTACAACCAGTATTACCATAATCCTTATCAGAATACCCTTATTCCTGGAGATCTCTATCTCCTAAGGTATCTGTAGTTAAGACCTTTTAGACCACTATCTATAAAGTCTTAATTTCTTGAAGATAAGACTTTGAGATCACTATCTCAAAAGTTTTACCTTCTATGAAGATATCGTTATTACTGCAATCAATGTTTTATCACCATAGTAGGATTAGTAATAGTTTACTACTCCCACTGCATGGTAGACATCTTGCTTTTGTACACATCTAGCATCCACCCGGCTTATTGGAATTGATGCACAAGGGCAAGCAGTTTGCATTCACATCCTCAACTCTTTGAGGTGTTATCCCTTTAGATAGGTCAGTACCATATCTTTGAGGAAAAGAAGCCTTTCTTGGAATTTTCCAGAAAATAGAAATATCCAAGGTGTACTATTAGTGTGATTCTCCCAATACCCTCTTCTCTTTGCTTCTGAATAACTTCAGAACTCAGATCTAAGAGGTATCCTTGAGATCACATCTCGAGGTATTGAACAACCAGATTATAAAACACTTATTATTATTATTATCTACATATATTACGATGAACACGATGGCACTCCCACTAAGCTTCACATGGTACATCAAGATACTATCTGAAATCATAACATTTATAAATTCATCAGATCCAATGTTCCAACTACAAGAAGCTTATTTGAGTCCAATAGATGGAGTTATCTAGCTTGCACACCTTGCTTTCCTCAACCATAAAGCCCTGGGCTACTTCATTTGAATATCCTCAAAGAGTTATTCATAGAGGAATGCAATCTTGACTCACATCATGAAGATGTCATAGTCAAGTTGTGTAGCTATAGTTAGCAATATTCTGATGGGTTAAAGCAAGGTCACTGGAGAGCAAGTCTCATTGCAAGCGATGTCTTCTCTTCGGTGTGTAGCTCATGGCTACGAACTGTGCTTTGAAGGTCTCTACCTTCTCATCAGGTTTCCTCTTTCTCTTGAAGATCCATTTACACCTTAATGGGTCTGACCCTTATAGGTGGATCCTCGAGGGTCCATATACAACACTTGTATATGAAGTCTACATTAGACTTTTATTGCTAACATCCATCTTTCCATGTCATGATCTTTAGAAGCTTCATCATATGAAGTTAGATCATTATCAGATTCAACTGACACATGGTATTCATCTTCATACTTATTTGAAGAGGTATTAGTGTTTCATCTTTAATTGTATTTTTAGTTTCTGATTCCAGGAGCCTCATTATCATCTCAAGATTAAATGAGTTCCTTTACTTCATTTTCATCTTAATTCTCAAGAGAGTCATCCTCTAAGAATCACATTCTCAGAGAAGAGATCCTTTAAGAATCTCAAGGACATAAAGTAGGTATCTGATACCATCCTTTATTTTCCTAATGAAGTAGCACTCTCCAGTGCTAGATTCCAGCTTAATTACATGGAACCATATTAAGGATATATAATGTAGTCTCTACCACATATACATATATACCTGGAAACTAAGAGATAATTATGCTAAGATTAATCATTGATCATGTCACACATGATCAATTGTATCTCCCTACAACTCTATTGAGTTAAGGTTCATTAGGAGGATTGAGATAGGAATGATATTCACATCTCCATAAGGTATTCCTTGAATTCATCTAATAGGTACAAGCTACCTTGGTTAGATCAAATTCATTTCATCTTCCTTCAAACTTTGGTTCTAAACCAAAAATTGTGAAATCTTTGAACATTTCAAAGTTTTCTAAGTGAAGAGATCACAAATAATCATTAATAGATATCACATATCCATAATGTTTACTATGATATAGATGATTCACATACATCAATATGTATGAGATCATGAATACCTCGACATCTTACACCTTTCCAAGGAAGGGTGGATTGGACATTTCTACTTTTGAATACAACATTCACAAGTATGTAGGATTTGAACATTTAGACAATCTAAAGTTTCATCTCTTATCAGTCTATTGCTCACATCAACAGACAAATGTCCAAGGCTTGATGCCAGATCATTGTCAAATGATCTTCATTCTTCTATTGATCTTTAAAGATTCAATTTTCAATATTAGAAATCTTAATAAACCATTCATTAATTTTCTAATTTAGTGGAGTCCACTAGATGTTAGATTACTATCTGAAATATCCCCATCATAACTCTTTATGATAGGTCTATTCCAGAATTCATGCTTATTCCCAACATTTAGAAATAAACTGAGTGTATTCTAATATCCAGGTCACAGAGACATTCTCTAGGACTAAGGGCTCCCACTGAAAATATGAAGTCTATTGATCCAATGGAAATTGTTGCAATAATTGCATTACTTCCAACATGGATGACCATTAAACTTTAATATCAAATTTCTAATATTCTAATACGGATGCAACCAATTGCAAGTGTCATTAGAAGATTGAGATACAATTATTAGACTTTATATTATCAAATAAGTAAGTCAATTTCAATGATTATATGTAGATTATTATGATGTACTATCTGATTCATTCTCTAAGGATTCTAGATAAATTTGATAGTCATACTATCAACACATCAACTTATTGCAGTATTGGCATTCATCAAACTCTTTGGATGTCATATGGAAGTCACAGAAGTACAGTCAACTCTTTGACTATATTTCTTACTTGGGTCCAACCCATGCTTCCACTGTGCTCCCTTTATCTATAAGCAATCATTGCTCAAGACAAAGGATCTCTTATGTTAAAATAAAAAATTTCAATATAAGAGTATTTCAACATTTATACATGCTTCATTCAATTCATACAATATGAACATTATGAAGCTTCATGAATGAATTGATTATAGATAGTAGAATGATGACACTCATCGTATCTACATCCATCTAAACTCTTAAAAACTTATGTTCGGGTAGGTACTCAAACAATTTGAATACATCATCTCCTATAAAACCGCCATTCTGCATAATGCAGAGAACCATGTCATTCATGATTATATGTCAAGAGCACATATGTATGCCAGAAAATCTTCTTAGATTTTATAAGGATTATTTGATAATTACGATCATTATCGACATGTCACTTCAAAAGTATATTCGATGAGATCAAGACTTATAGAGACATACAAACCCTAGGGTTTTAGTCCTATTGTCTATTTAATTATCATTCCTCATTATTATGAGGAAACTTTCATATTGCAACCACATACATTATGTGTCCAATTGCAAGTATAATATGTAGATCATGGGTCCAATCCATGATATTCTATTGGTTATTATTGAGTATAACATTGAGTGGGATTAAAGAAGGATTATCTGAAATAAGAAATTTGCATAAACATATATAAATATATAATTTAATTTGATTTAGGAATTTTTATATCAAAGTTGTCTCGCCTTGTAAACATTGAAAGTTCATTCACTAAATCACTTTCAATGTAAGAGATATACTTACCATTATATCTCAGCAAGATCTGGGATCTCCTTCCTTATCTTTATTACATCCCAATAATATGAGAATCTGCAACTCGGATAAAAAGAAGCGGGAACGCATTCCACCTTACAAGTCCAACTTGCATCTCCCAATTCGGTCTTTAACACTCGGACCCACCGCCCCTAAGGTGATGTTGATCGTCATTAATTGAACCAACCTTCAACAGGAATAGAACTCGCTATGCGCATCCAATATCACCCCAATAATATGAGGATCCAATATTGGGGTCACTACGCATACGACCTTACTCTTTTGAGAAGCAAAGAGCCCGATCCAGATGCGCTTGCATATAGGAGCTGTCACTTCGGACAGGCGTCTCCTACATACAATCCCTGGCGACGGAACCCTTCGCCTTGACGGGAGACCATGGATGTCACTTATGTGATCCTCCATATCATATTCAAATTCTAATTAATTATCATGAATCATATTCACATAATTAATTCTTCCAAAGGAAATAACACATCTATTATAATAGAGTGTTTTTAATTGGATATAATTAACTTAATCATATTAAATTAATTATCAATCAAATTCAATCAACAAACTTGATTTTACTTGAATATATGATATTATCTCAAAATACATATTAATTCGAATTTTAATAATTAGAAAAATACATCATGATCTCTCAGGCATCATTCGTTCCCTACCCGTTGTCATGGCCAGTACCGGCGGGAGTGGGATGGACCGCATCCGATGCAACCCGCTACCCCAGCGATCCCCGACTAGACACCATATCCGCCTCGGGAAAAATAATATCGAGTCAATCACTTTGTACTTGAGATGATCATCGGTTCTTCAACCGAAATTATACCATATAGTAATAACTAAAACATTTTTTATTATAAGGAAATTTGCTAGACAAATTCCCAATCCTATTCAAGCAAGTTGTTTGTTGATTGTGTTTCCAATTTTTATCTAGATCAAATCTAATCAATTATTGGTTGAGGCCAAGTCAATTAAGAAAATAATCATCATTCAATATTTCTCAAATATTTTCCATAGTTATTTCATGAAATTGACAATTAATTTCACTAATTGACAATCACATGTTTCTTGATTAGGACTGTAATTTCAGCAGTGACCCCTACTTACTACAATTGACATGTCACAATCAATTTATATCCAAATTAGACAAAAATCAATTTTTAAAGATTACTAATTTGATTTAGGACATAACTTAAGTGATATTTCACGTTTCGAGGCAGTTCAAAACAGTAATTAACTCATTAATCATGTTAAGATTCTCAATTCCCGCAACAGTGAATACATGCTTATTAAAACAACCATATCTCGAGCAAACGGAATCCAAATTACGTAAACTCAGATCCTATGATTTCCTTATTTAATGGGGAACAAAATCCATGTTTTATTTTCGTGTTTAAACAATTTAAACAGCACCGAAAATAATCACTAAGCAGAGATGCGAAAATGAAATGCGATAAAATTTTTGCAACCCTAACGAACCCAGGTCGCCTTCGGTTTTATAGATCGTATAAAAAACCTTCGACCTATGGCTCTGATACCACTTGATGGATATGGTTAGATCCTCAAGCGCATCACGGAAGCGTGAGCGTCGTATCGAATACGACGAGGAACGACTAGTCGCACTAGTTGCTCGATGCAGCGGAATTTAAAATTTTTTTCATGTGGCGATACCACATGATACAAGAACACTTCTTGGATCGTTTCGTCTAAATCACAAACAAGTAATAGAATTACCACTTGAAGCGTGGTTGCGATCGAGTCTCTAAACGAAGATACCTCCTGTCTCAAGTCCGATGCGACGGAGGAGACGCTTGCGAGCGCGGGGATGAATCGCGTGCTTCTCGCAATCCATGTTGATGATCCAAGTGGCGGATCTCCTGATCTCGACACACGAGATCCGGTATCTTATTCACGAGCGAGGCGTACCGAAGGAGACGGAGATCCATGAGCAGACGATCGGGTAGCATAACGATGACGCTGCGGCGATGGAGACTCCTTCTAGGGCATCCATGGTGGACGGCCATATGAGAGGGAGAGAGAGTAGGCGTGTAGAGAGAAAGAGAGAGAGAGAGAGAGAGAGAGAGAGAGAGAGAGAGAGATGTGCTTCAATAGCATGTACTAAGAGAGCAGGTTATGCCTCTCTATTTATAGGGTTTTGGGATCCATAGATCTCAATCCATGGGACATATAAAATCATTGGATGAGATTAATTTATGTATAATCCAATGGTTAAGATTGTTGTTGGTAAAAGGTAACAACTTGTGATTTAATTTAGATCAAATGTATTTGATAAATCAAATACAAAGAATCCTAAATTAAATTAATCAAATAAGGAGGCAATTGACATGGAGATTACATCTCCCATGTCAACGTGGTGGACGGCCACCAATTCCATATAGGACTTGGTAGCCGTCCACATGTTACCATGTGGAGGCAATCTCATGAGATTTCATGAGATTGCATATCTCCATGGAAATCTCCTTTAATTAATCCAACAACTTTTGTTGTGATTTATTCTTCAAAAATAATTCATAATTAATTTTGAGAAAATTGCAATCTTACCATTGGAAATTTGTGAATCACATTCACAACCCAAAATAAAATATAATTTACATTTTCAATTAATTACACAATGTGTATCCAATACACTTCAATATTTAATTAACAAATATAAATTATAATTAGCTCTCTATAATACATTATAAATCACATTTATAATATATTATGAATAATATGGATAGTGCTATCCACATTATTCATATCCATGATAATTAAATCACATTTAATCATCTTGAATCTCTATTCTCACGTGCCCAAATAATACGAATCACATTCATATTATTCACATCTTTGATAATCAAATCACATTTAATTATCTAGGATAACTCTCCTTATAATATGAATCAAATTCGTACTATTCATGATAATTAAATCACATTTAGTTATCCATTTTCTCAATGCTCGGATACATATATCAATAAGAGAATTATCCATGAATTCTTTCAAGGATAATGCGCTTTCTCCGCGAATACTTGGAGATAAGGACAGGGCGACAGTATTGTTCCACGTATAGTGACTTGGATATTGAGATCACATCTCAAATCCAGATCTCAAGCCTCCCATAGATGCTTGATTAAATCAAGACCGCAAATCTAATCTTCTCATTGAATCTGAATCACATCAGATCAATGTCCAATATTTGGACTAAGATCATATTACTTCTCTACAGAGAGGAGTCACTAAAATCCAGACCCGTTTCATCACTCCCTAGGAATGGAAGCGTCATGGTTTTACAATAGTTTATGATCACATCACCCTCAGGTATTCCCAATACATGTACATCCTGCATACTGGAAGACTCAGAATAATCCCGAATTATAAGATCAATTTTACATTGTCTACTTCAGAGATTTATCATAAGTTTCTCATTCGATCATTGAGAGTCGGTATAGATCATATACTTTCCAAAAGCATATATCTTACCCAGGTGTTGATCATGTACTTTACAAAAGTATATATCAAACTTACGAATTCAGTCAAGCTTCCAAAGCGAGAGGACCATGCACGGAATTTGATTCTTCCTAATATCTCATGAGTAAGCTCATGTCTTTTGGTTCAGTAATGAACCTGTATGATCCCTTTGAGAGATCGTATTACTCATATGCCCTTATATGCACACTAGCGCGCCGGTGTATAGACCTTGATTAGGTCGTCAACCTATTGGTCTGCCAAATGTACATACTTAGACATATAGTAAAACATCTGTCTCCGGTCAGAGGATGTGTGCCTATATCATGACAGCATACGACATAGGACTTTGGTTATCTCGATCTCGTTAAGTCAACTCTTTGACCTAACTAATCTGACACCTCCGAATCTCTATTCCTATGCAGAGGACCTACATCAAGAGGTCGGTCAGATATCAGCCTAACTGAGAAAGGATTGTCATCTCCTACTCAGGATGGAGATCATCTCTTAACAATCATTTGGTGGTGCTTGATGAGTCCTCAATCTAACTCATTAGATGTTCATCCAAGCACCAGCCTCTATGATTCAATATTTGAATCAACAGCTATATGATCATCAAGATGGCCATGGTACATAACCCTAATTGTACTAAGGGACCTATTATGCAAATTATGTATTCTTCATTTAGTATTAGGGAATGATATTTGCAATAACATTTATTGCATAATGGCTCACTGTGGGCTCGCATGTTCGACAACCCTACCATTTCAAATGCCACTTTCCTACTAATTCTCAGTATGCCTCTATTTGCGGCCATGAGTCTACCTTTCACTTGGGTATGCTTTCTTCTTGTCATTTAATTATCCTCAAATAGATGACTTTTGCGGGTCAAACATATGGGAGTCCTGGAAAAGTCTTTCCCTCCTACTACTGATAATAAAAAGAATGAGAAAAGCTTTTCGGGTGCTTGGATACCCACAAGACCTGAAGCCCTCTTTCCTGCTCCTAGTCAAAGAAGCGAGTTCAAAAGACTCGATAGGCCTAGGACAATTTCTAAATAAGCATATAGAGTAGAAAATCTGGTCCCTGAATCCCCAAATCTCTAAATTCGAAGTCTTAATAAAGTCAGCCATAGATTCACTCTTAGAAAAAACCCGCTACCCCAACAGGCACTAGACCTCTCTCAGGGTCCAAGACTGGCTGACTTGATCCTCTAGGAAGCAATCCACTCAGCCATGCTTCACAAAAATCCTCCTCTTTCCTGGAAGAAAGCTAGGCTTCATACTAGATATTTGATTTGGGGGATTCATAGAGAAAATTCTCGGTGTACTGCTATTTGGAAATTGGGAATGGGCTCACTTCAAAAGTAGACGCTCTAAGCTAGCAAGCCTCAGTCAATCCGCATCCGTCCATCCATATATGAATAAGCAAGCAAGCGCATCATAGACCGGGTTGTGGGAGATAGTATTCTCTGCATCGAGTTGACGCTCCCCTTCCCTAACCCATACCCAAAGGGCAGCGGCTACCTTTCTTCTTGAAAGAGGGTGAAACCACCTTCTTCTTTTCTACCCTCATGCAAAGGAGACAGTTGGAGTAAGGGAAGAAGGGGAGGAGAAGGAGTAGCGAAGCCTTGGGAGTCGAGGTGCATCATTAGAGGGGCCCTATCTCACGAGTGAATGAAACAACGGGAAATATATAATAGGACAAGAACCCGATATAGAAGATGCAAATGTGGATTCAGATCAAATAGCCCTGGCCAGATTTGCTGACATCAATTAGGCAATACAATCAGAATGGCAAATGAAGACGAGAAGAATGAGAGAAAGAAAAGAAGAATGAAAAATATAGTCTAATTAGATATAAAAAGAAGGTAACGGCAGGAGTCATGCATCTTCCAAATGGGAAAAAGATTTCTGAGATTTGTTTCATGGATCCGCAAGAGTATACTTGGGTTCTCCCAATAAATAAAAGAAATCAAAAGTGTATCATGCCTGAATCTAACCAGGGTTCACGGTGGTGGAGGAACCGGGTCGGAAGAAAGAGGGATTCTAGTTGTAAGATATCTAATGAAACCGTAGCTGGAATTGAGATCTCATTTAAAGAGAAAGATAGCAAATATATGGAGTTTCTTTTTTTATCTTATACGGATGATCTGATCCGTAAGGACCATGATTGGGAATTGTTGGATCGTCTTTCTCCGATGAAGAAGCGAAGCATAATCAACTTGAATTCAGGACAGCTATTCGAAATTTTAGGGAAACATTTGATTTATTATCTCATATCTGCTTTTAGTGAAAAAAGATCAATGGAAGGGGAGGGTTTCCTCAAACAACAAGGAGCTGAGGCAACTATTCAATCAAATGATATTGAGCATGTTTCCCATCTCTTTTCGAGAAACAAGTTGGGTATTTCTTTGCAAAATTGTTCTCAATTTCATATGTGGCAATTCCGCCAAGATCTCTTTGTTAGTTGGGGGAAGAATCAGCACGAATCGGATTTTTCGAGGAGCGTAACGAGAGAGAATTGGGTTTTGTTAGACAATGTGTGGTTGGTAAATAAGGATCTATTTTATAGCAAGGTACGGAATGTATCGTTAAATATCTAACAGGGAAACAGACCAATCATTCACTCACCTACACTAGTCCACGGCAGATGTAGCGAAGGGGCGAAGACCTGAGAAGTTAGTCTATAAGATTTCGTAGAAGGTAGGAGGCACATATGATAGTTTTTGATGTCATCTTCCGAGGGTAGGGAAATTTTCTCAGCATTGGAGCCCTCTGGGGGACGAGTGAGAGGGATGCATGTGGTCTTCTCTGGGAGGTGGTGTCATAAGTCCGGAAGAAAGAAGGAGAGTCTGAGATATATAATTGCGAGTTCGAAAGCAGTGTGATGGGTTGGGCGGGAAGTCGAGGTGTGTCATTAGAGGGGGAGGTCTTCTAAGAGGAGTGAGGAAATCGAGAAGAGCCTTTTTGTTTGATAATTGATTCCTTCTTGGACTCCTGCTTGACTATTAGTATTGTAATGCGTGGTGCGCTACCACCGCTACGATTGGGGGGTATCCTGGGTGCCCTGTGCAAGTGTCAAACAAGGTAGAAAGGGCTAGGATCCGCTTTGATGCAAGTGTGCCAATCAGCCAATCAGTCTTCGGGGGGGGGGGGGGGGAAGAAGGGGGATGCGGAGGGGATTCAGACCGCAATGGAGGTCAAAGGAGCGTGGCATTGCAGGGGGATTCAGGAAAGCCTCATTTTGTAGCAAAGTCAGTGGACTTGCCAACTGATCCGAGTTTTCTATGGGAAGAGGTCAGTGCAGCTTTCCTTTCTAATTGTATTAATCAATCAAATTCAATAGAAAACAAATATAGAAAATATGGATCAAATATGATATATCAATATAGAAATTCTTTTTTTCTTTTTTCTTTTTTGTGAAAAAACACATGGAGTTGATATCACTCACTTTGAACACCTTTTAAAGGATGACGTGGTACGCTTGAATCATATAAACCCTTATAAATACTCAGCTGCTTGTGAACCATTGGGTACAGTTTTCTTCAATGTTAGTTCAATTACTCTTTGACTGCAAATGTGATGTAGGCATTAGGTTCAGCAATAGTGACATCTCCCAACAGACCAAAACTGGTCATCACCCCTCCAGTTTTAGTAGAAGTTAGGATTGATACATAGAAGAATTTGTGAATTCTCCAAATGGGGGTCCAAGAGCATAAAAGGAATCGAGAAGAGGGCAAGTCCTTTTTGAAGAACATATATAGATGGTGAATATGCTCTCATCATTTGATATTGATTGACGATTATTTAATTCATAATTGATCTCATATTTCATTAATATATTTTCAATACTATTTTCAAATTTCTTTCCGGCAACTGCGTCAAAATGTTGACAGGATTTTTTGTGACTTAATAATTGATTTTTAACTAGTCGTTGTGCACGCATATAATCTTGTCAAACCAATACAATTTATAAACTCGACGATGCCATGAAATAAATGGGATCAAGTAAAGGGCAAGTCGGGTATCGAACCACAAGGACCTAGCAAGCTTTGCGAATTTTTTTTCTTGGACTCTATTTCTAGAATTTAATAGAAGGGTCTAAGGGTGAAAATGTAATGAAGGTGAAATAGTGGGAGTGGAATGTGAATGAAACTACTTAACGTACTTAGACTAATTTGCTAACATGACAGGGGCGAATATGTAAATCTTGCAAATGTTAAATTGAAGATGTTCAACTTGCATGATATTTTATAAGTTTCGTTAAGGCTTAGATTGCAGGAATCAAAACTTATATTTTGTAAGTTCTGTTGAAAACACTTTAAAAGCTACGGATGAGAAAACTGCAGATAACTTAGATAAAGAGTTCAAAATAGATTGCAATAATATTGAAAGAAAGTAAACATACTTAAAATGCATGCGAGAACATTACCCCATCCATATTGTTCTTATGTGCCGCAGGAGATGAGGGATCACGAAGCATGCAGGACAACGCACAGAAGGTTGCTGAAGAAAACCACGGGCTGGTGGTGGTTGCGACAGGAGGAGGAGGACGCGTGGATGACGGTGCGTGTAGGAGGGTGCGGGGGCGATGCGAATGAGTGCGGGTGGCTGGTGGGCTGAAGGAGGTGGCCGACGCACAATAACGTGCGCACAGGAGGTGAACATTGTGTTCGCAGCAACACAGACTGGAAGGGGTGGGACCTCGGCCTGGTCACGGCTGGAGCAAGAGAAGGTCGGCTGGTCGGACTCGAGGCTGGAACAAGACGCGAGGAGGAGGTAGCAACCTCGGCCAGGTCGTGAAAGGTGGAGTCACTGGCTGCATGCAGTGTACAAGCTAGCTGGAGGAAGAGGTGGGACGTCGGGGAGAGAGGGCAGCATTCCTTCATGCGAAGACAAAAATTGAAAATAGAGAAAGAGAGTGTTGCGTGAGAAATTACGGGGGTAAAGGGGGGCCTCCTTTTCATTTCTCATGCATGGGTTTTATAGATGAAGGTAGCTTGCAATAAAGGGACTCACCCCATGCACATAAAGACAAAATATCATTATTAATGCATGAGAATTAATTTTTGCATGAGGAAGGATGGCATGGGCGGCTACTCTCCATGGGAAGGAGAGAGAGAATTTTAAGAGTGTACATGGGACTTGTCTGTACGTGGGGCTCATGGAACATGGGGAAGTGCTTTGGGTATTTTACAAAAAATAGCCTCCCAATTTCTTTCTAAAAAAAGTGAGAGGTATTTGTAGAGCCAAATCAATGTGTTGGATTTTAAATGTTTCTTCTCTCCATCTCTCTTGTATCAATGTAATTTTGATATTTATCAATCTCAGTGCTGGATGTAGTTTTATATAAATAGAGATTGTTGAAATATTTTATCCAGATATATAAGTATGAATTTTCGATTTATACTTTGATTAGTCGTCCCCTGTATGTATTAAAGTGGTTTTCTCTGTTGGGTGCATGGAATAAATTAGATGCAGATTATGTGAATTTGGAGTTTATAAATTAAATATTAAGGTTGTACTATATATAATTTAAGCATGTTATAATTGTATATAGTGTAATCATCATGCTCTCATCATTTGATATTGATTGACGATTATTTAATTCATAATTGATTTCATATTTCATTAATGTATTTTCAATACTATTTTCAAATTTCTTTAATTAATCAAAAATCATCAAGTAGTTTTTTCAAGTTTAAATAGAGCTACTATAATTGAGAATATGCTCTCGTCATTCTATATGTATTCTATTTTGTTTTGAAGTTCACTATGCCTGGATATATAGTGAGAGTTGGGAACTCTCTCCGTCTCGCAGGGATAGGTCTCGGGAAAGGAGGCTAAGTATCGAGCTTATGAAAAGTCTAGTGGCGAAAAGGGATCCTTCCCCTTCGGGAGGCCGCACGGCATGTCCTTTATTTAGAATGGGCCAGGCCTCGGTTCCCAGGGTTAGGTTATTCCCTATGTTGAGCCCACTCAACCCCCACGTTGATTCTCTTTTTGAGGTCGGCTTCACCTTCGCATATCCTGTTGAGATCCCAAGTCTCCAAGTGGGCCCTTCCTGGCCAACCATGACCTTCGGCTTTTTAGAGAATCATGCTCTGGTGTCGTAGGACTTGTAGCTTAGCAGTCCACCGGGTAGGTTTGTTGTCCAGTTTCAAGTGTCTTCTTGGATTGCTACAAATTAGATTATCTATCTAATGAATGTGATTTCAATTAAAATGAAGTTAAGATACAAAAGCTGGCTTTTTGGAGCACTATTGTACTGAGGCATAAGCATATAATATCATATTAGTTAATTCTTTACAATTTTACTTTCTTTATATTTTTTAATGATTGTATAAATTATATAAAGCATATTAAAAATATTATAATGAATTAAATCATTTAAAGTAATTCTAAAATAAATAGTGAAGTATAATACATAAGTATACTATACCTATAAAACGTATACATATAATTATTTACATATGTAGACAAAATAATAAAAATAAAATAAAAATATGTAGATACCTAGTAAATAATAATGTAAATATATAAAATATATAACTATAATATATGTATATAAAATACAAAATAAAATATACAAAACATAGGTATATGTGATGAAACCTAGTTTCATGGTCTTAATTCGTGGTTATTAACCCCCTACCTTAGACTAAGTGTCAATAAAAACCAGATAAATCCTTGTTTATATCTGACCCTTAGAATAAATTAAAAATACAAAAAACTAGCAAAACTATAATCGTAGTGTTTATAAGCCCTTAAAAACACTCACAAAAATATTTCTCCCTTGATTTGACCTCGTCTCCATTTTTGGTCAACATGAAACTTGTAGATCTCATTGAGATCTACAACTTTCATGTTTTGAGTTTTTCCAAATCTGGCTCTTTCTCCATCCTTCTTCACATTCTTCTTCTGAATAATCTGATTGGGTCACGTGGTGCCTTCTGGTTGCGCCACGCAACCATCTCTGCGCACGCCACGCGCCCTCCATTTCCCGTCGTCCGATCATCCTCTTCCCATCCTTATCGCCACTGTTCATCCCGCTTCAAATCTTAGCCCTTTGATCATGCCCCTGAACTCATCGTCGTAGTCCACTTCCACCTTCACCTCAGCTCACCACATGTTGCACCCGTAGCCACTCGATCCTTCCCCAGTACCTTCATCTCCATCGCACACTACTGCACTATTCTCAACCATCTGATTAAACCATCAGACTCCATCTCATCCATTTGTTACCGCCTGTTTACCCGCATGACACATGGCGTGCTCCGCACCTTTGATCTTGTCGCCTTAGATTTAATCTGTACTGCCCCTTCCTCAGTCGTTGGATTGCGAGATCCAACGGTCAAGACATTTTCTTCCTCCCTCAGACGACCCTCCCTCCCATGTTCCCAACCTCGCGCATACCTCACCCCCTTTCTATTTTCATCGCCCTCTCAGCCATCATCTCCACTTCCTGACCTTCCCGCTTATAAATCGATCATCCACCTTCCTCGCGGTCTCCCAATTGCGCCACCTCTCCCCCTAACCAGCTCCCTATCACCTCCGCAAAGTTCGTCTCCCACCATCGGACCCCCTTCAAATAACCCATCTCTGCCTCACTTCTAGGGCGTCCACCTTTACGAGGGGCTCCACCCAGCCCTTCTCTCCCTCCCTGTGACAGGGGGAGGACCGATCGAGGGGCAAAGACGACACGACCCCCGGTGTCGACCACTAGCCATTAAAGGCCTGGTCTACAGAGCTCCGCCTCTGCTCGAGCTGCTCCAACCAGCTGATGGAGTCCAGTGAAGACCCGGGGTTCGACTTGAACCCCAAGCACAAGTCATTCGTCTGTCATACCCCCATGTAAGCCTCTGATCTTCCTTTTGTGTTTTTCTTTTACTTTCTCGGATTAAATTAGGCTCGACCCGTCAACTTTACCCTCAGTAGACCATCGCCCGAGCTTCACTCATCTACGGTCGTCTTCGTGCAACCATCCAGCTATCCACCTTCCCTTCTCCATAACCTGACCATCTCCGACCCATCTCCTCCACCCTTCACGGCGGAGGAGCATCGAGCCTTCACCTCCTTCATCCGCATAGGCTCTCGTTTCATTCTCTTCGTGTCGCACACACCATTGCTCATGCTTCGGTTATTGGTACCCTAACACTGCAAGTCTCTTCATTGAATGGCCAGAGCCTTCACCTGAGCGTCCTTGGCGAGCTTTAAATCTGGCGTACAGTCATCGTCGATCCCTTCCAGGAACACCAGCTACTTTGACGTACGTCGATGATGATCATCAACCTTTCAGGAGCAGCAGAGGCCTCCATCAAGCCCGGTAGAAGGTGGCAGAGCGTGGGAGGCCTTGCCGGAGTCCCATGTCTGCCGCCAGCTTTGCGGAGGAGGAGGATAGCTAGAGAGTACAACTACCATCCGATTGGCGAGATCGGACGGTTCACCAGGAGCCACGTCGCCTTCCCCGACTTCGTACATCCACCGTCCGATCATGATGATCGGGCGGTCCTTTGTCAGCCACACGTCAGCAATGGGAGGTGGCACCAGACCTTGAGGCTCAGCTTTCCCGAGCCACATCCGAAGATGAGCCAACAGTCCGAGCCTCTTCCGAGCCATCTCCAAAGCCGAAGCTACTCCAAGCTTACTCTGAACCAGAGATGTCTTTCGAACCTCACCGCACGTGCCCTGTCACGTGCGGGCAGGGGTATTTTGCATGGAGGCCTCGGAAGTTTTTAATAATTGCAACCATGTCATAACAGCACGTGCCACTCACGCGTGCCTAGGGTAATTTGCACCTGACCCCTTTAGGTTTTAATAATTATAAATATACCCCCGCGAGTGTAGGAAAATTACAGGGAAGGCCTAGTGACTTTTGTTATTTACATTTTAGTCCTTCTAGGGACATATTTGTCATTTATTTTAATATTTTTCTTGCATTTATGCCCCTGGTTTCTTTATTGAATATCTTGAGCATCCGAGCTCCGTTTCAGATGATTTCAGTGGCGTTTCGAAGCTTGTTTCATTCTCTTTTTAATGGTATGCTTAAATCTCTATTTTCACACTGTGGAATTTGATGCATTATTTTAAACCAAGTCTATCACATATAATTCCTCGTATGCCTTGTATTGCTTCATTAATGAGAATAGCTTCATAATTTGAACCTGATTTCACTAATGTTTAAATTACTCAAATATTTTATATAATCCGGGCATACTTGCATCATTCTAGCATTGCATTTCTTTGCATCTTGTTGCATATTAAAAATCAAACAAGAATGGTATATCTTCATGTTTATTTATGCATTGTTCTTGTCTTTTGCATTAATTCATCGCTTAATTTAGGTATTAAAAATCCGAATTCATACTTAAGAGGCTCGTGTCCCTGAGTTTGACATTGGGCTTGCCCAAGTAAAACATAAATCGACCGCTTTGTTTTGATTGATTATTTTAAAATTAAGCAGTCTTTAATGCATCCGATTTCACCCGACGGTAATGAAACTATCAGTTATTCATAATTACAAGGGTGTAATTATGGTACGTCAAATGGTGTTGTTGTTGGGGATACGGCTCATCTTTTGTTTTGTTTGGATTTTTTATTTAATTAAGTGCTAATTTTTAATTAGTAGGTCATGTTGTTAAAATTTCTTTGATGGATATCTAACACTTGTTTTTGTCGCAGGGTCCTTGGTGTTCAAGGAAGCGAGGAGCAAGTGATCTCCACTGCGAGGAACCGTAGAAGCAAACTTTGGAGATAAATTGAAAAAGAAAAAATGTTTCTTGCATTTTATTCAATTTCATGTAATAATCGTCTTTATAGCGGTCTTCGTTCGAAGACTCGTACGTGTAAATGAATGAGACATTTGTGGTTGTGTGGGGATCGCCCCACTTGAGTGTCGACCAAGGATCAGGCACGCGGCTCTTCGAGCTTCTTTCACATTTGTTTATTATACATGTTTCATCATAGGTAGGACACATATTAATTCAAGATGCACGTAGACATCGCTTCACTTAGTAAAATTAAAAGATGTTCTTCCATGCCAATAGAAGCATGTTAAGTGTGGTTTCTTATCGACTTGCATAAATCTGAACTGTTGTTTTTAAAATTCAGCCCAAGTTTTCATGAATTTTCCTCAAGGCACTGCATGTTTTCTCTCTTAGACTAGATAATGATTTTCATCAACTGCATGGCTTTTTCAAGACCTCCCATCCTGGCTTGATCACCTAGGTTAATGGAAATTGGGAAAGAGCAGTTGACGATGATTGTTTGATTTATGTGCTCACCTTTAATCAGTGATAACCTTAAGTAAATGATTGGGACTGTTAATTGCAAGTCGACCTAAAATGGAGTAAAATATTATTTTGGGAGAGCATTATTTACGTAGGATGGTTTTATTTGGCATTTTTCTCACGTAAATTAGAATGTTTTAATCACCAATAAAAATGACAAAATAATTAACCAACACTTGTTGGTTTCACATGTGAGTTAGTGAAATCAAAGGGTATTGCATGCTTGTTTGAGCCTTGATTACTCCGACACCCTCCCCTAGACCCTAGGTACTCCATTCATCTCCAAAGATTCATCCACTCATTTGTATATCCATCCTAACTCTTTCGTTCCTCTCAGGTCTCCCCAACCTCAATTATCCATCTTTATACTTAGGGTACTCTCATCCTAAGTATAGGGGGGACCTGAGTCCCAATGGTTTTCTTACTCATATTTCCTATCTTTGATACTTAGGTTATTTCTAACCTAAGTATGAGGGCGTCCTCTCCAGTTCCTGTATATTTTTCTATACTAAAATAGACCTTTGGCTTCATATCATCTAGTTCTTTGAGGACATAGTAAAGTTTAAATATAGGGGGTATATCGTATATACAGTCTATGTACTTTAGTTATATTTTGAAAAATTTTGAAAAATTTAAAACTTTTTGGGCTAAAGTATAATCTTCTAAACTAAGTGGACAAAATTATTTTCAAGGCTTTTCAATATTATATTAAACTATTTTCAAAGAAAAAATTTTTAACAATGATTTGTAAAATGGGTTTCACTTATTTTGAAAATCGTTTGAAAATTGTTTGAAAAAAAATCTATATGTGTGACATGGTTTGGAAAATATTATCTTGATTTCAAGGAAAATGAGTCTAACTTGTGTTCTAACTGTAATTAAAATCCATTAAAATTAGAAAAAAACCAAAAAATCCTTTGAAAGTCAAATTGACTACTAAACGCAAATAAGTAGCTGCTTTTCAGTGAGGGTTTTCCCTTAGCAGATTAGGTGGTTTAGAGGACATCGCAGATGGCCCCATCCTCAAGCAACAGGTTTCGTTCTACAGCCTGTACTTACACCTATACTGGCCGAAAGCATATGCATCTACTCATTTGAGTTTAGGCAGTCAGTATGTCGTTTAAAGTACATAAAAATTTGAAAAAAAATCAAAATTTAGATGAAGGAGTTGGATTAAATCCCCTACATTTTTCACTCCCACACAAAATCAGAATTGTTCGAGAACATTGGGTTTGAAAGGTTTTGAGATTTTAGGTTAACCATCCTTAGCTATCAGGGTCTTAGACTTAATTATCCAATTTCCCTAGTTTACTAGATTTGTGTGCTATATTGCATGCTTAGTCTCCAACCTTAAGAATATGATCAGCACATCACATGCACGACTACGATCTCGTTGAGATGAGTTGAAATTTCACTTGAGGGACTGAGATGAGGGATCAAGTCTGGATTTGATCTAATGATGCTCGAGGATGGGATATAATAATTAAAGGCTTCATGAAACCTGAGCGTCAGTATTTTAGCCAATATGAGAACTTCGTTCTTGTACTAATCTCCTGACATTTACCTAAGTGTCAGGGTGTGAATAAAATAAAAACATTTATCAGTGTGTGCCAACTCTTGATAAAAGCATTAGAGCTAGCCAAAACAATGCAAAGTAATGAAATATCAATGTTGAAAGAAAGCTCTCATTCCTCAAAGTCAATCATGAAAGAGCTTCCACCAAAGGCGAGCGCTCCCAACCATTTCAAAGTGTCCACTTGGACCACCACTATTAGGACCAGGAGTCGGGCTTGCACCAACAAAGGGCGCTGCATCGTAAATGCTACAAGTCTAGGTGTAGAAGGTACGATAGGTACTCAAAAAATGCACATCCCTATGTATTCCCAGGAAAACAAGTGCAGACGACTCCAACTTCTCTTGACGGACGCACTGATCAACACCAAAAATGTGTTGAGTAATAAGGCACTCGAGCAGATCCTTGTTTCAATGAGAGGGAGATAAGAAATGGCAAAATCCAAAACCCTCCACCAACTGGCCTGCCATCGACACTTCTAAGTCAGACAACTAAAGAGACAGTGGATTGGATGCAAGATTTGATTTATTGTCTAGTATTGAGGGTTGGGTCCTTAGGAGAATTTCTTGGACCTGGACCTTGGGTGACGTCGACTCTACTCTCGTGATCGCGGTCAACAATTAATGTCATATCCTTAGCTTATATGTATACAAGAGAGAGTCTGGAAAATTAGAGGAATTGGATGCCTCTTGATTAAGGCTGGGTTGAGCTCTGAGATTTTGGATCTCTAAAATTTTTAGTTCTTGAACGGATTAGATCCTGTAAGCACATGCACAAGGGTCTAATCCAGCTCATTCATTTTTGAGATACTCGGGGACGAGCATAGTTTAAGTATAGGGGGGTTGATGAAACCCAGTTTCATGGTCTTAATTCGCGGTTATTAACCCCCTAGTTAGACTAAGTGTCAATAAAAAGCAGATAAATCCTTGTCAATATATGACCCTTAGAATAAATTAAAAATATAAAAAAAATAGCAAAACTAAAATTATAGTGTTTTTAAGCCCGTAAAAACACTCACAAAAATATTTCTCCCTTTATTTGACCTCGTCTCCATTTTTTTCTCAACATGAAACTTGTAGATCTCATCGAGATCTACAACTTTCATGTTTTGAGTTTTTCCAAATTCAGCATATTTCTCCCTCCTTCTTCACATTCTTCTTCTGAATAATCAGATTGGGCCACGTGGTCCTTCAGATTGCGCCACGCGGCCTGTCTCTGCGCACGCCACATGCCCTCCATTTCCCATCGTCCGATCATCCTCTTCCCATCCTTATCGCCATCGTTCATCTCGCTTCAAATCTCAGTCATTTGATCATGCCCCTGATCTCATGGCCATCGTCCTCTTCTGCCTTCACCTCAGCTCGCCACGTGTCGCACCTGTAGCCACCCGATCCTTCCTTGGTACCTTCATCTCCACCGCATACTACCGCACTATTCTCAACCATCCGATTAAACCATCAGACTCCATCTCATCCATCTGTTACTGCATGCTTACCCGCATGACACGTAACGCACTCCGTACCTTTCATCTTGCCACCTTAGATTTAATATGTTCCGCTTGTAAGTGCCCCTTCCTCAACCGTTGGATCGCGAGATCCAATAACCGAGACATCTTCTTCCTCCCTCAAACGACCCTCTCTTCCACGTTCCCAACCTCACGCATACCTCACCCCCTTTCAATTTTCTCCGCCCTCTCAACCACCATCTCCACTTTCCGATCTTCACACATCGTAACCCGGTCATCCACCTTCATCGCGATCTCCCACTCACGCCACCTCTCGCCCTAACTAGCTCCCTATCACCTCCGCAAAGTCCGTCGCCCACCATCGGAACCCCCTTTAAATAACCCATCTCCGCCTCACTTCTAGGGCGTCCACATTTACGAGGGGCTCTGCCCAGCCTTTCTCCTACTCCCTGTGACTGGGGGAGGAACGATCAAGGTGCTAAGACGACGCGGTCCCAGGTGTCGACCCCTAGCCATTGAAGGCCAGGTCTGCGGAGCTCCGCCTCTGCTCGAGCTGCTCCAACCGGCTGATGGGGTCCAGCAAAGACCCGGGGTTCGACTTGAACCCCAAGCACAGGCCATTCATCCACCATACCCCCATGTAAGCCTCTGATCTTCCTTTTGTGTTTTTCTTTTACTTTCTTGGATTTAATTAGGCTCAACCCGTAATCTTCACCCTCCATAGACCATCACCCAAGCTTCACCCGTCCATAGTCATCTTCGCGCAACCCTCCAGCCATCCACCTTCCCTTCTCCATAACCAGGCCATCTCCGGCCCATCTCCTCTTTCCTTCACGATAGAGGAGCATCGAGCCTTCACCTCCTTCATCCGCATAGGCTCCTGTTTCATTCTCTTCGCATCGCATACACCATTGCTCGTGCTTCGGCTATTGGTACACTAACACTATAAGCCTCTTTGTTGAATGATCGGAGATTTTGCCAGAGCATCCTTGGCGAGCTCCAAATCCAACGTACAATCATCGTCGATCCCTTCCAAGAACTCCAGCTTCTTCGTCGTACGTCGATGATGATCATCAACCTTTCAGGAGCAGCCAGAAGCCTCCATCGACCCGGTAGAAGGTGGCCGAGCGTGGGAGGCCTCGCCGGAGTCTCAAGTCTGCCGCCAGCTTCACGGAGGAGGAGGATCGCCAGAGAGTACAGCTACCATCCGATTTGCGAGATTGGAAGGTTCACTAGGAGCCATGTCGTCGTCCTCGACTTTGTACAGCCACCGTCCGATCATGATGATCAAGAAGTCCTTAGTCAGCCACACATCAACAATGGGAGGTGGCACCAGACCTCGAGGTTCGGCTTTCCCGAGACACATCTGAAGCTAAGCCAGCAGTCCGAGCCTCTTCCGAGCCATCTCCGAAGCTGAAGCTACTCCGAGCATGCTTCGAACCAGAGCCGTCTTCCGAACCTTACCGCATGTGCCCTATCACATGTGGGCAGGGGTATTTTGCATGGAGTCCCTGAAAGTTTTTAATAATTGCAACCAGGTCCTAACAGCACGTGCCAGTCACGCGCGCCCGGGGTAATTTGCACCTAACCCCCTCTGAGTTTTAATAATTGCAAATATACCCTCGTACATGTGGGTAAATTACAGGGAAGGCCTAGCGACTTTTGATATTTACATTTTAGTCCTTCTAGGGACCTATTTGTCATTTATTTTAATATTTTTCTTGCATTTATGCCCATGGTTTCTTTATTGAATATCTTGAGCATTCGAGCTCTGTTTCAGTTGATTTCAGTGGTGTTTCGAAGCTTGTTTCATTCTCTTCTTAATGGAATGCTTAGATCTCTATTTTGACACTTCGAACTTTGATGGATTATTTTAAACCAAGTGTATCATATATAATTCCTTGTATGCCTTATATTACTTCATTTTTTAGAATAGCTTCATAATTTGAACCTGATTTAACTACTGTTTAAATTGCTCAAATATTTTATATAATCCGAGCATACTTGCATCATTCTAGCATTGCATTTCTTTACATCTTGTTGCATATTAAAAATCAAACAAGAATGGTATATCTTCATGTTTATTTATGCATTGTTCTTGTCTTTTGCATCCATTGACCTATGGTTTTTAATTCATCGCTTAATTTAGGTATTAAAAATATGAATTCATACGTTAGAGGCTCGTGTCCCGGAATTCGACCTTGGGCTTGTCCAAGTAAAATATAAATCGACCGCTTTGTTTTGATTGATTATTTTAAAATCAAGCAGCCTTTGATGCATCCGATTTTACCCAACTGCAACGAAACAGTCAATTATTCATAATTGCAAGGGTGTAATTGCGGTTCGTCAATATGTACATATGTTTATACATGTAAAACATAACATATTATAAATAAATCGATATAAATAAATAAAAATCACCTAAAATGGTGCATAAAATAAGAACTTTTATGTTTTAAGAATTGACTAATAAAATCACCTTCTATTCTGTTTTGGTTATATTCCAATTTTTAACTCTCTATTGTTATTTAGTGGTACACATGGACCAATGGGGAGGCGACATGGGCTGATCCAAGTCAATTGCCCCTCGCACGCCTTGAATCAGTCCATGGTGTGTTTTCCCCTCATTTTGCCAAATTATCAGTATATATTTAATCTAAATTAAATTAATTGTTGTTTTAATTTTACAACAAAACTTTGGCCATTGAAAGAAGCATAAATCAATCTCATCCATTGATTTTGTGTAGTCCATGGATTGTGATCCATGGACTCCTAAAACCCTATATAAGAAGAGGCACCCCTTGCTCTTCTAGGTTACAACAACTTTTGGGACATCAAGCTCTCTCCTTCCTTTCATTCTCATGCCCTCTCCCTCTCTCTCTCTCTCTCTTTGGGTGGCCATCCAGCTAAAACCCTAGAGGGAAGACACTGTTGTCATCGCATCATCATTGTGTTGTCACCACGACTGCTCTTGGTTTTCCATCTTCTTTGGTGTGCTTCGCTCGCAAAGAAGACGTACGATCTCGTGTGACGATATCAGGAGTTCTTTGATTGAATCAACATCTTGGATTGCCAGAAGCACGCAGTTCATCACTGCGCTCGCAAGCATCTCCTCTGACAGATAGGACTTGAGACAGGAGGTCTCTTCTCTTAGAGGATAGATCGCAACGATGCTACAAGAGGTATTATTTAATCTATTATGTGGTTATATGAAACGGTTCAAGAAGCGTTCTTATATCATGCGGTTTCATTGCACGAAATTTTTTTAAATTCTGTTGCATCGAGCGGCTAGTGCAAGTAGTCGCTCTTGATCGTATATGATATGATCCTCACATTTCTGTGATGCACTTAAGGATTATTCCATATCCTTCAAGTGGTATGGGTTCATTAGGTTTGCAAAACTTTTATCGCATTTCATTTTTGCATCCCTATTTTGTGAATATTTTTGGCCATGTTAAAATTGTTTAAGCATGAAACTATCACTTGTATTTTGTTCCCCATTAAATAAGGAAATCGTGGGATTTGTGTTTGCATGATTTAGAATCCAATTACTCAAGTTATGATCTTTTTAATGAACATGTATCCACTGTTTTGGGGATGGCGAATCTTGACATAATTAAAGGGTTAGTTACTATTTCGAAATGCCTAGAAATTCATGCTAATCACTTGATTTCTATTTTAAATTAAATTATAAAAAATTATAAAACTTTAGAAACTTATTTTGATTGATTTGGATTTAAATTGATTGAGATATGCTAATTTTAGTAAGTGCGGATCACTATAGGAAATTGCATTGGATTGGGAATTCCTTTGGAAAATTTCCTTATATTAAAAGTGGTTTTGATTATTAAAATATCGTACAACTTCAGTTGAAAAATCGATTATCATCTCAAGTACATAATGATCAATTGGGAATTATCCTTTCCTGAGGCGGATATAGTATCTAGTCAGGAGTGTTGGGGTAGCAGGTTGCACCGTGTGCGGTTTGTCCCACTCACGTCGGTACTTGCCAAGATAGCGGGTAGGGAAGAGATAATGCTGGGGAGATCATGATGTATTTTCTAATTATTAAAATTCAAATTAATACATATTTTGAGATAATACCATACTTTCAAGTAACAATCAAGTTTGATGATTGAACTGGATTGATAATTGATTTAATGTGATTAAATTAATTATATCTAATGAAAACACTCTATTATGAATAGATGTGTATTTCCCTTGGAAGATTTAATTATGTGAATATGATTCATGATAATTAATTATAATTTGAATATGACGTGGAGGATCACATAAGTGACATCCATGGTCTTCCGTCAAGGCAAAGGGTTCTGTCGCCATGTATTGTTTATAGGAGACGCTTGTCTGAAGTGACAGCTCCTGCATATAAGCGCATCTGGATCGGGCCCTTTGCTTCTCGAAAGAGTAAGGTCGTTAGACGTAGTGACCCCAATATTGAGTCCTCATATTATTGGGGCGATATTAGTTTGTGTATAGCGAGTTTTAAGCATGTTGACGGTTGGTTCAATTAACAACGGGTCAACATCACTTTAGGGGTGGTGGGCTCGGGTGTTAAAGATCGAATTGGGAAATGCAAGTTGGACTTGCAAGGTGAAATGTGTTCCTGCTTATTTTTATCCGAGTTACAAGTTCTCATATTATTGGGATGTGACAAAGGTAAAAAGGAGATCCCAGTTCTTGCTAGAGATATATCGGTAAGTATATCTCTTACTTTGAAAGTAATTAAGGGAATGAACTTTCAAAGTTGAAGAAGCAAGACTAATTTGATGAAAAATTTCTTAATCAAAGATTTTAAATTGAATATACAATTATTTATATGTTCGAATATAGTGCATTCTTAATTTCAGAAAATGAAGTCCATGAGCGGACCAAATTATTCAGATTGGATCCGAAATTTGGATCTTGTCCTTTCTGCTGAGCACATCTCTTATGTATTATCAAAGGACAAGCATGCAGACCCAAAGATTCCAGAAGAAATCAAATATAATGAAGAAGATGATGAAGATCACAATCTGGCAAGGTGTTACATTCTATGTTCATTGTCCAATAGGATGCAGAAGCAACATGTGGAGATGAACACTTGCCATAATATTATGATGAATCTGAGGGAAATGTTCGGTGACGTAAACTGCATACATCATTATAATATAATGAGAGAACTTATTCGTTGCAAGATGCAGGAGAGGACCACCGGTCAGAGAGCACGCATTCAAAATATTTGGGTATCTTTCTATGCTGGAAAACTAGGAGTTGACATGGATGCAGATATGCTGGTTGACTTCATTTGATTGCCACTCCCTAAGTCTTTTAACAATTTTTTTGTCACGTTCCTCACGAGCAAAGTTGATTATACTAACATTGGGCTATTTATTGCATTAAAGTCTGTTGAAGACGTAATGAGGAAGGATGGCCCCTATGGCAGTGCAATGGTTGCACAAGTCAAAGGAAAGCGCGGTCGGAAGCAAGGTTCTCGGAAGGGCCCGACCTAGAAGAGAAAGAAGATAAGTCAAGGCATTGGCTCATCTTCCAATGCATCCACATTGATGGCGTGGAAGAAAATCGATGTTTGTCACCACTGCAAGAAGCCAGGGACTGGTGGCGTAATTGCCCAGAATGCCTGAAGTCTGGAGACAAAGAAAAAGCCCTTGCAGGTATGAAATCTACTTTCATCATTGAAACTAACTTTCTCATTAGATGAGAACGAAGTTGGGTTGTTGATTCTGGTGCTTCTGTTCATGTATGCAATTTGTTGCATTTATTTTAGGAAACTAAGAATCTCGAAGGAGAGATAGTCATCCATATGGGATTTGATGCAAGTGTTGCAGCAGTCGTCATCGGGACATGTTTACTATCATTATCTAGTGGAAGAGTCCTTACACTTAAAGAGTGTCTTTATGTACTTGAAGTCAGAAGGAATCTTATATATGTATTTAAGCTTGTTAAAAGCAGATATTCTTTCCTTTTCTATAATAAACTAGTCATAAGTCATTATGATAAATATATTGTGGATGGTATTTTGACTTCTGGTGAACTCTATGAATTGTTCATTAATGAATATATCATAAATGTTACTAGCACTAATAAAAACCCTAAAAGGTCCTGGGATGATGGAAATCATTCAAACATGATTTGGCATCAAAGGCTTGGTCATTTTTCTGTTGATAGGATCAATATATTGATAAAGGATGGACCCTTATATTTTCTACTGGTTCAATCTTTACCTACCTGTGAACATTGTATTCAAGGTAAAATGACTAGGATTCCTTTTTGTAATGAGGTTACATGATGCGAGAGTATTATTGACCTAATACATACCGATGTATGTAGTCCCTTCAGTACGCGACCTGAAATACATATCGATATTATTTGATATTTGTTTATGATGATTCGTGATATGGGTTTATCTTCTTGCTAAATCTAAAACCTTTAAAAAGTTCAAAGAGTTCAAGGCTTTGGTTGAGAACCAAATCGATAGGAAGATTAAACAAATTTGGTATGACCGAGGTGGAGAGTACCTCTCAGATGAATTCAAGGAATGCCTTCAAGAGAATGGAATTGTCTCCAATCTCACTCCCCCTGGAACCACCCAACTTAATGGTGTTGTTGAAAGACGCAACAGGACTATCATAGATATGGTCTGTTCAATGATAAGAAAAGAACATTTACCACTACGTTTTTGGGGATATGCAGTAGAGACTGCCATATATATCCTAAATAAGATTCCTATCAAGTCTGTGCCTAAGACTCCTCATGAGCTATGGTATGGAACCAAACCTAGTGTTAAATACCTGAGGGTTTGGAGTTGCTTGGTCCATGCGACGAACGTGGATGCAAGTAAGCTAGAATCTCGCTCTCGTGAGTGTTACTTCATTGGGTATGTTAAAGTTAATATTGTATACCAGCTTTATGATACTGAGACTCAGAAGGTTTTCATCACTAAAGATGTAATATTTCTGGAGGATGACTTCCTTAAAGGTCAAGACAAAAATGAAGTAGAGGAACTCGTTGAATCTCTTGAGGATTCCGAGCTTCCTGAACCAGAAACTGAAGAGAAATAAAGATGAAACATTCATACCTCTTTGAAGGAGTTCGAGGGTGGTTGCACCACCTGAAAGGTATGGATTCCATATGTCATGTGAAACTAAGAATGATCCTGCTTCATTTGATGAAGCACTCGCGGGTTATGACATGGATATGGATGCTAGCAATGAAGTCAGAGATTGACTCCATGCATAAGAATGGTGTATGGACCCTAGAGAATCCACCTAAAGGGGTAAAATCCATTGGGTGTAAATGGATCTTCAAGATAAAGAGGGGACCCGATGGGAAAGTAGAGACTTTCAAGGTACGGATTGTATCCAAAGGCTACACACAGAGACAATGCATCGACTACGATGAGATGTTATCTCATGTAGTTATGCCTAAGTCCATCAGGACACTCCTAGCTATAGTTGCATCTCTTGACTATGACATCTGGTAGATGGACGTCAAGACAGCTTTCCTCAATGGATACCTCAAGGCGGATATATATATGGAGCAGCCCCAGGGCTTCATAACCGAGGAAGGTAAAGTATGCAAGCTGAAGAAATCCATCCATGGGCTCAAACAAGCTTCTTGTAGCTGGAACATCAGATTTGACGAAACCATAAAAAGTTACAATTTTGTGCAGAATCCAGATGAACATTGTGTGTACAAGAAGCTTAGTGGAAGCGCAATTGTGTTCATCTTGCTTTACATAGATGACATCCTTATCATTTGGAATGATATAAGGATGATAACCGGTGTTAAGATTTGGATATCCCATACCTTCAAGATGAAAGATCTTGGAGAAGCCTCTTACATCTTGGGTCTGAAGCTGTTCAGAAACTGAGAAAAGAGGATACTGGGATTATCACAACATGGATACATAAAGAAAATTCTTGAACGTTTCCATATGGAGAGTTCCAAGAAAGGTTTCCTCCCCTTAAGACCTTGTATCCACTTATCTAAAGGGATGGCTCCTCAAAGTGTTGAGGAAAAGAAAGCCATGGTTGGATGCCCCTATGCATCAGATGTAGGAAGCTTAATGTATGCCATGATGTATACTAGGCTAGATATCTGCCATGTAGTTGGAGTGGTAAGTCGTTACCAATACTGATATGGAGAACAACACTGGAATGCAGTGAAGAACATTTTCAAGTATCTAAGATGGACGCAAGATTATGTCTTGGACTATGGAGATGGTGATCTCCAAGTCTTGAGATACACAGATTCAGATTTCCAATTGGATATAAATGATCGAAAGTAGACATTAGGGTTTTTGTTCCTTTCGAACTGTGGTGTTGTGAGCTGGAGAAGAAAGAAGCATGACTCTACAACAGATTCAACAACAGAAGCTGAATACATTGTCGCATCAGATGCTACAAAGGAGGCGGTGTGGTTGCGCAAGTTCATCATGGAACTTGGTGTAGTTTCCTTTGATACTCCCATCTCATAACTCTATGATAACACGGGAGCCATTGCCCTTGCGAAGGAACCTAGATGGCATCAAAAGAGCAAGCACGTGGAAAGGAAATACAACATCATTCGGGAGATTCAAAAGTACGGTGACACCATCGTCATCAAGGTGGCCTCAAATAATAATGTTGTTGATCCTCTTACCAAACCTTTGACACAGAAGGTTTTTGACCAGCATGTAATGAGTATGGGTTTAAGGATTGTACATGAATGGTTCTGAGGGCTAGTGGGAGATTGTTATCCATGTGAGCCCGAGACGAACCATTCCTACAATAAATATTATTGTAATGTTGAATTTTGCAATAAAAGTTATTGATTCTTTTCACTCCCTTTCTGAGATTAAATGAATGGATGCATTATAAGGTCCCTCTGTACAATTACATTTATGTACCATGGCCATCTTAATGATCATACAGATGTTGATTCAATAATTGAATCATAGAGGCCGGTGCTTGGATATATATATATATATAAGGGATTAGATTGAGGACTCATCAAGCACCGACAAATGATTGTTAAGAGATGATCTCTAACCTAAGTAGGATATGGCAATCCTTTCTCATTAAGTTGATATTTTACCAACCTCTTGATGTAGGTCCTCTGCATAGGAATAGAGATTCGAGATGTCAGATTAGTTAGGTTAAATAGTAAACTTAACGAGATCGAGATAATCAAAGTCCTATGTCGTAAACTGTTATGATAGAGGCAAACATCCTCTGACCAGAGACATATGTGTTGCTATATGTCTGAGTGTGTACATTTGGCAGACCGATAGGTTGATGACCTAATCAAGGTTTATATGCTGGTGAGCTGTTGTGCATATAAGGGCATATGATTAATACTATCTCTCAAAGGGATCATACAGGTTCACTTGTGAACCGGAAAACATGAGCTCACTCATGAGGTATTGGGACCGATCAAATTCCATGCATGTTCATCGTGCTTTGGAAGCATGACAAGAATTTGTAGGTATGATATATTCTTTGGGAAAGCATATGATCGATACCAACTCCCAATGACCAAGATTGAGAAACTTGATGATGAAACCCTAAATATGACAGTATCAAATTGATCTTTATCTTCGGGTTTATCATAGGTCTTCCAGTATGCATGATGTACAAGTATTAGGAATACCTGAGGGTGATGTGATCATAAACAATTATATAGCCATGATGCTTCCATTCCGAGGGAGTGATGAAACGGGTCTAGATTTTAGTGACTCCTCTCAGTAGAGAAGTAATCTTATCTTGGTCTAAATTTGGACATTGATCTGAAATGAGAATATTAGATTTACGGTCTTGATTTAATCAAGCATCTATAAGAGGTACATGAGATCTGAATTTGAGATGTGATCTTAATATCCAAGTCACTATACATACAATCGCCATGTACTTGTCTCCAAATATATGCTGAAAAAGTGAATTATTCTTGAAGAAGTTCAAGAATAATTCTGTTGTTGAATTATATCCAAGCACTGTGAAATAGATAATTAAATGTGATTTAATTATCATGAATAATATGAATTTGATTCATATTATGAGTATGATGATCCAATGTAATTAAATGTGATTTAATTATTATGGATAAGAATAATATGGATAGCATTATCTAATTATTGATAATATATTATAAATGTGATTTATAATGTATTATAGAGAGCTTATTATGATTTATATTTGTTGATTAATTATTGATGTGAATTGGATTCACATTGGATAATTAATTGAAAATGTAAATCAAATTTTATTTTGGGTTGTGAATATAATTCACATATTTCCAATAGCAAGACTACAATATTCAAAAAAATAATTGAGTTATTTTTGCTGAATAATTTACAAAAAGTGTTGTTGTAAATCTTGGAGATTTTCAAGGAATTATGTAATCTCATGAGATTACATGAGATTCTATCCTTCCATGTTGGAAGGGTGGATGACCACCCAATCCAATCAGAAAAGGGTGGTCGTCCACTCTATTACATGGATGGATGTAATATCTATTACATTATCTCCATATTTTTATTGATTTAATTATAGGATTGATTTATATTAATTTATCATATATATTTATTCTAAACTAAATTAATTGTTGTTGTAATTTTATAACAAAATCTTGGCCATTGAAAGAAGCACAAATCAATCTCATCCATTGATCTTGTGTAGTCCATGGATTGTGATCCATTGACTCCCAAAACCCTATATAAGAAGAGGCACCCCTTACTCTTCTAGGTTACAACAACTTTTGGGACATCAAGCTCTCTCTTTCCTTTTATTCTCGCATCCTCTCTCTCTCTCTTTGGGTGGATGTCCACCCAAAACCCTAGAGGGAAGACACTGTCGTCGTCGCATTGTTGTTGTGTTGTCGCCACGACTGCTCTTGGTTCTCCATCTTCTTTGGTGCGCTTGCTCGCGAAGAAGATGTACGATCTCGTGAGACGAGATCAAGGGTTCTTTGCTTTTGGATTGTGAGAAGCACACGGTTCATCCCCATTCTCGCAAGTGTCTCCACCGACAAATCGAACTTGAGATAGGAGGTCTCTTCTCTTAGAGGCTAGAACACTACCACGCTACAAGAGGTACCCATTTATCTATTATGTGGTTAGATGAAACGATTCAAGAAGCATTCTTGGATCAAGTGGTTTCATCGCATGATTTTTTTAAAATTCTGCTACATCGAGCGACTAGTGCAACTAGTCGCTCTTGATCGTATATGATATGATCCTCACGTTTCCATGATGCACTTAAGGATTATTCCATATCCTTCAGCTAACACATATTTCATGGAAATAGTTCAATGGAACGATCAAACCTTTGAGTTTTGTGACACTAAGGAGGCCATTGAGGTAGAAAATGTTGATACAATGGGTGGAAATATTAAGGACTCATCTGTTGTGTTCAAGGAGAAGGACTCATTGATAATCATTTTTATGTGATGAACACAAACTTTGCAACTTTGGATGATCTTGAACCGAACTAATGATTAGAGACACTGTTATCGAAATTGACTCCACCCTTTTCACTCAAAACTTCACTCGAGTTACCTATGCCATTCATCATAGCGATAGAACCAGTCGCTAATCATACTTCATCCTATCGGTATCACTCGCATACACCGAACTTCACACGAATGACTCCTCCAAATCTCTTGAGCCATGTTTTATACATCATTGTGGATTTCTAAACATAGATTCCATGCATACTTGAGATACAGTGTATTCCTAACCTTGGAGCCCATCTAGGGGCGTTAAAACTAGCACATTGTGGGACCCCCATAGTTTTCCTTTAAGTATTTTCTCTAGCTTATGTTTTTTCTACTTCATGTCTCATAATTGTAGTTTAACATAAGTATGGAGGAAATCCCACAAAAAAGGGGACAAAAAATCAATTAGAAAATAATGAAAAACAAAAGCATCCTCATCCCTTGCATCTGGACTATCTTAAATCTTGTTATTATTTAATTTTCTGCTCTACTATCACCATGAGGCATGGCTCATTCTAAGCATGGGGTGCATTACATTTCATGCATTTCATTTCTATTTTATCATATTTTTCCATTACATTTCATGCATTCCATTTTTTACATTTTTTTTTAAAAAAAATATATTTTTTTATATTCTCGCAATCCCATAAAATTTTGCAAATTTTCCCCAAAAAACCTTGTGTTTAGAAAATGAACATTTTTTAAAAAAGTCAAAAATATATTTTTCTCTATTTTCTCCTAACTTTTTGGAATTAGAAATTTGGTTTTTACAATTTCAAACTTAGACTAACAAGACCTTAATTCACTTAATATCAGAGGATCTCTTTAGGCTTGAGCTGGTTTTTCATATTTGTTTTAGACTTAATTCCTCGAGCTCCACTAATTTTATATGGTGACCAAAGTTATGTCTAAATAGATCATCTTGATTGTTATAGAGCTCTTTTACCAATAATTTTTTAATAAACAATACCTTACACCTTAGTTCAACTTAGTTTGCTTGTACAAGGGATTGTTTCAATCTCTAGCAAGTGAAGGGAGTGACTCTGAATCTCAGGTTAAGTAAAATTCAGTGATCTAAGTTCATGAACCACTTATTCTCTATAAGTCAGAGTCTATCCTTGTACTGTATATCGAAGAGTCATATTTTCTACACGTACATTATTGATACATGATGTCATAAAAATCATATCAAAAAGAAGGCGCAACAAGGGATGCCTATTCCAAAAATACAAATGCAAAGCAAAGATCTACAAAAGAAAAATCTGTTCAAATAACCTAGCTCTACCAAATAAGTCAAGTAACAAACCAATATTACTACGAGTTTAAAAGAGGCCCAGGGTTATGCTCTACAAAAAGAAAAATGAGAGCAACATACTAAAGCAACCTACGGAAAATCCCAGAAAATCCAAGTTCTCTACAATTGGCACCCATATTCTTTTGTTGATGGATTCATGTGAAATGAGAATAAGACTAGATTTCAGATTTTGTGAATCCCCCAGTACCATGCTTAAGGTTTTACAATGTACTTGTCTCACAAATTGAGAAGAGCTATAACTTTCATACACACTTCAAAATCAACTCAAGGTTAAAGAGAATATATGTTGATCGGGGTGATCTGACTTGACCTAAGGAAGGAACTGACAAAAGATGATAGAACTCGAGGGCTGTCAAATTGAATACTCGAATCTAAGGGGAGACCGAAAATATTATTAATCTAAATGTTGACTCAGGCTTTGTTTGTTATTTGTTCAAACTTGGTTTAAAATTTTAGGACTTTGTGGGTGTGTCTACTGCAAATCCTCTTTGTACATTCTCTGGTCATTTTCTATCTCTTTGCATAACATTGTCTTGCTCAAGACTAGCAAGATTTTAGTATGGGGGTAATGATGAATCGGTGATTTATCGTGTCTTTTATATCTTTTTTAGTAAAATTATGTATTTAATCCAGGCATTTTTCTCAATTTCACACTTTATTTTCATTTCATAATTTTTATACTCATCGCATTTAAAATCATCTAAAAAATTACATAAAATTCCTTAAAAATTAATTTGAAAAAAAGAAAGAAAATTTTTTTCATTAATTAATTTTAAATAAATATGGGCTCCAAGATCATCTTGGAGTTTCTAGTCACTATTCTTTTTTATTTTTTAGGTCTGCATTAGAAGAGGCCCAAGGGAGCTCTCTGTTCCTCTCCCCTCTTCAAAAAAAAGATGCTACACAACAAAATAATGGCATCAGCATTTCAGAAAAATAAATAAATAAAAAAACTTGTATGATGTCGTTGTTGACTGATGAATCCCTTATTCTCACTCTTTATTCTTTTATTTTAGCTATTTATCTTGGCAAAGCATCATGTAAATAGGTGTAAATACAATAAGTTAGCATTCAACATGCATGTATTAATATTGTATAATTAGCATGCATTTGTGAAAAAATAAAGAATAAAGGGAAAGAAAAAGGAAGGAGGTATTTAGAATAAATACAAAGTGACCCAAACCTTAAGAGAAGGTCAAGCCTTGACCTGATCGCCAAATAAAATAAGTAGAGAGAGATAGGGCCTACTCTATATTGCACATATGGCTTAGATATGTAAATAATTATTATTTTGGTAAAATAAAATTAAAAGATTATTATTACCTCCTTGTATATATTTCTAAAAATAAAATAAAAATTAGAAAAATAAAAATATAATCCTTTATCACTTGTACAAAATACATGTATACATATCTCTCTCCCTACTTATTCTATTCCTATAAATAAATTATGAAAATAAAATAAAAATTATTTTCTGTCTATAAAAACGTGTGGAAAATAAATAAAATACAAAATTGGGGTATTTGTGTAAAAATAACAAAATAAAAATAATTGTGTATAATATATAGGTATATTATACATGTATATAATACTATATATTGTATATACATTAATTTTTTTCATAAAAATAATTAAAAATTACATAAAAATAGTTTGAAAAATAATAAAAAAATTTTTTGAACACTTTTTATTTTGAAGTCATTTACTATTTTTTATTGATTTTGTAAATATTTTGTAAAATCTTTTTTCTTGATTGGCCAGGACCTGATGTTGATCGCGGGTCAATGCCCTTTTCCATGCTTGACCCGACCCGACCCTGTTTGCCAGACCTACTTCTCCTCCTTTTCCAGCCCGACTCCGAGCTCCTTTTGCCTCGAGATTCGAACCCACTAAACGTCGTACATCCGACATCTTCGCGGGTCCCTTGGCTGATTCAGATCACTCTAGGGTTTCGCACTTTTCGCCGATCCTTCTAGACCCTCGAGAATGATATATAGTATCTCTTCCACCTACCCAGATCCCTAGCTCGTACCTCGCCCTTTGTTCCACCCCTCGGCACCTTTGGTTAAGTGACAGCTACTGAAGGCCATCCTTGGATCGGAGTTTGGTCGTGTTGTTCACGCAACTCCGCTACGTCGTTGGCGAGCGCCA
Organism: Ottelia alismoides; assembly: GCA_037367405.1. Taxonomy (NCBI): domain Eukaryota; kingdom Viridiplantae; phylum Streptophyta; class Magnoliopsida; order Alismatales; family Hydrocharitaceae; genus Ottelia; species Ottelia alismoides. The sequence goes on from JAZKJV010000807.1 coordinate 242,078, forward strand.
CCGCGTCTATCCTCCCGGCCTTCCACAGCTTGGTCAAGGCCACAACCCAACCTCCCAGCACTGCCTGACTCAGTTGAGTTCGTCAGCAATCTCAGGTAACCCTCGTATCCCTTTCATTTCCCTATTTGATTCAATCATTCCACTTTGCATCGTCGCACGTTCATCTGCTCCGCCCCGATCGTCGGAGCCTCATCTCATCCTCACAACCTTATCGATTGAATCCCCTACGAATGCTCACTTTTGAACCGCAGTCTGGTCATCCTTATTCTCAATATTCTGGTCGAGATTAGGGCCGCAACTCCCTTCCTTCACCTTCGCCGGCAATCAAACTTCATTCACCCTCGCTTCTCTGTGTTTCACCAAGCAATAATCCTCGCCGAAGCTATGCCTCCGAGCAGCGTTCTCATTGCAGGACCTGGATCGTGCGATAGGCCCCCATTTAACCCTTGACTGCTCAGGCGGAGCAGCTCCCGACACACTTCCATCACGTGGCTATCTGGCCATCCTTCTTCACATCGGAGCTCGCCATCAGACGAGGAGTACCCCCACGACGCTCCAGACCTCTTTAGTGAGCTCATCGGCTCGGTGAATCTCCTCTAGTCACCGATTGAAGTTCACCTGGAGGTTGTTCTTCCTACATCCTCGCATGCCATTGTATCCCTCTGCCTCCTACCAGACTATATCATTGATGAATTTGTGATTCATTACTCTTAAAGTTGAAAATAGAGCCTTGTTCCCGAGTATTTAGCATCATATTTCTCTTTATCCCGCAAAAATAGCATTCATGCATAAATCCACAATACATGCATTTTAGCATTCATACTTGCATTAAATAAGATGCCAATTCATTTGTAAAATCTACTTGTAAGATATCCACCAATAACTCACCTAATTATTTGTATTTTATATCCCCTCTGAAATCAAATAAAACATTCCTTATATTATGTACATTATTAGTTAATAATATAAGGAAGAAGGCCAAAATTCCTATCTTGTAAAATACCCAATAAAGCCCCAAACCCCCTGGACCTTAAAATGCCAATATCCCTCTCTTACAAACTCCGAATTAGGTCTACTCACCTTCAGATTAATACACATCCAAAGACCTTTAAGATGAGACTAATTTCATTCAATTCGGAACTCGTGGGCAAAACTTGGGTTTTTGGGCCCCCTTGTATACTATATATATGTTCATTTGTACTCTTATATTTTTGTATCATATTTGACTACATCTCCGTTTTTAAACATGAAACTTGTAGATCTCATCGAGATCTACAACTTTCATGTTTTGGGTTTTTCCAAATTCGGCCTCCTTCTCTCTCTAAATTCAATATTTCTTCCCAACCACTCAGAGCAGGCCACGTGGTGCTCTCTGATTGGGCCACGCGGCCATCTTCTTTGCGCGCCACGCGCCCTTGCATTTCAACCATCAGATCACCCATCCTCTCTCTTGATCCAGGCCATCCAAGCCACAACGCTTCCTAGCCCTTCGATCAGACCTGGGGCTTAATCTGGACCGTTAGCCCGCGTCACGTTCTCAATGCGCCACATGGCTGCATCCATGCCCTTCGATCTTCGCCAAAAGTCTCATATCTTGGTCGTCCATCTCACGCGACATCTGGGCCCTTCAATCAAAACCCCAGACTTCATCTCTGTCGCACGATAGCGCCTCGACCTGCGCCCGCCACATGGTGCGCCCTGTGCCCTTGATCTCTCTCCACCGATCTGATCCTCACCCTCCGCTTCCGCCCCTTTCCTGACCGTTGGATCGCTCGATCGAACGGTCGACACTTCATCGTCTACCTCCCGCACACCTCACTCCCACGGCTTCCACCATGCGCAAGGGGCCGCCCCTTTCTATTTTGGGCACTACGCCGACCACCATCTCCGCCCCCTAGCACCACCACTACACAGCCCACTCTTCCCTCATCCTCGCCAACCCCCTCGTTCTCCATGAACGCCCTCAACCTCGCTCCACGATGCCCACCAACCCCACCTCCTCGCTAACTGCGCTCTCACCTTCATCCTATAAATACATCGCCTCCGTCCACCTTCACTCCTATCCGCCATCATGGAGAGTATCTCCGAGCTCCCACCTTCGAGTTGGTGGCAGCAATTTGAGGAAACGTCGAGCGAAGACCATGATACACCTCCGGCGAGATCCACGACCCTCCATCGTCGTGTCACAGCTACTCCGCAAGCTGCATGAGCTCGAGACACTACCAGCCCTTGAGCAAAGACCTAGAAGCTCTCATCCGAGCTTCTTACCCCAGGTAGACACCTCATTCTTCTCTCTGATCTTCTTCTTTATTTTCTTTCTTTTTCTCCAATTTTATTCGTCGTCCTCCCTTCGCTTCCTGCTCCGTTGAGCATCCACCTAGCTTCCCCTCGAAGCTCTGATCTTCGCGCCATACTCCATTCACTCCGACGACACATTCCACTTCCCACCGAGTCCAGCTCTGCCACCTTGGCGGAGCTCGATCACCGGACCCCCACATCGCTACTAAGGCCTCGCACCTCACTCCCGATCACTCCACGTACACGTTGCACGCCTCGGCTATATTGCTAACCCCATGCAGGTACATCTACTTCGACTGGCCAGAATGTCATCGGAGCTTGCTTCGAGCTTCTCCGCCACCGCACCCCAGAGCCGCTCAGCCACTTCTGAGACCGTCGGAGGATCCCCGACGCCTCCACGATTCTTCCCACCTACTTGGGAATCTCCGGCGAGCTTCACTGACGACCAGAGGAGGAGGCGGAGCTCAAGACCCTTCACCGGAGCACAGCCCACTCCGTCGCAGGAGGCGGAGGAGCGTTGGGCACGAAAGCCAGCAGTCGTCTAATCCCCTTGATCGGACGGTTCGGAGCCTTCCACGTCACCATCAGCTGCAGCCATCGGATCAGGAGGATCCCATGTTCCATAGCATGCCACGTCATCGCTTCCCTTGCGCTCCAGATGTCGTTGGATCAATCCAGATACAACGGTCATTGATCGTCCACGCCTTCTTCTCCGGATCCAACCACCGCCGTCGATCTTCATCAGATCTAACGAACTCAGATACGCCAAGCGCCAGCAGCCAGTCACCGTTGGATCTTCACTTGTTCCACGGTCTAGATCGAGCCAAGTCGCCTGATCCGAGCCTCTTCCCCGACCACTAGGCTCGGATCCCCCGAAGCTACCACGAGCCAGGTCCGAGCCTCCTTAAGCGCTTGAGCCTCGATCCGAACCTCCGAAGTCCACCGAGCCGGGACCCCCACGTGATTTGCATGTGCGGTCTGGGTAATTTGCAGTAAGGCCCCAGAAGGTTTCCATATTTACATTCCAGTCCTTGCTAGGACCCCCACGTGAGGAGCACGTGTTCTGTGGGAAATTTGCATCCACCCCTTCAACATTCTAGGTAATTGCATATTAGTCCCTGTCAGCATGTTTTATTTTTATCAATTGTATTTCCTGTAATTGCATTTATACCTCTATCTTTGCACGCATATTTAGACACATTTTAAATCATTTTCCAAGTTTGAAAATTGCATTGTGTAGCTTACTTTGTCCTCTTTCATATGTGACAATTGGCACATTTTTGTAAGAATCGGTGGATTTTATTATTAATTAATTGGTGGAATTTTTCTATATTTTGCCCATTTATGCCTTTTAATTCATAGTAATTTTTCTGTAACTCCAAAAATCACCAAAAATTCACATTAGATCTGGATAATTAGGTTCACAATATATAAAAAAATCATCTCATTTGCACGCATCTTGAGGCCCGAATAAATCATTTAGTGATTTCCTTCATTAATTTTTAATAGGTTCATTTCACATAGAAATTTAGGTGTATTAATTTTCCTGTATTCTTCACACTTAGATCTATTTAGGATAATTTTTATATCTAAAAATATTGTGATTTGATATTTATTAAAATTAATTTAGTCAAAATCACCTTGCATTCATTTTTAATTCATAGTAAATTTATTTAGTGTCAGAAAAATCCAAAAAGAATAGTATCTTAATTTCATTGCATTTCATCTTCTGGCCAAGTTTCGTAATTTTTGGACTTATTTTAATCACTTGTCTGAATTAACTTGTAAACTGGCTTGATTGTGCATGTGTCTTTTCTTTCTTGCATAAAATAATTGAAAAAGACCAAAAAATCATCCCCTGAAAATCAACCTTGGAACTTGCTTAAAATTTACCTAAGGAGACAGATGCTTCGTGAGTTCGACCATGGGCTTGCTCAAGTAAAAAAAATTGCCACTCAAATATAATTTGACTTTAATTGAAAGTGGTTTTTTATCAGCTCTTATTATCCGACTGCAACAAACGATAACTCATTAATTTGACCATTAAATTGATTAAATTAATAAGGGTAGTGAGAGTCTTTTCAAAATGGCACCATTTCCGGGGAGGCACGGCTTAGGTTAATGTGCAGTAATTTCTGAGTGTTTGATTTTCTGTCCTCGGGTAGTCTGATCCCCGAATCACCTTGTAATTATTCTATTTTTTCAATTATTGTTCTATTTATTTTTCTCTCTCTCTCTCTGACATTTTTGTATCTTTTTGTGCAAGGGTCGGTGGACTTGGAGAGGCTTTCTTGAAGTCGACGCATCTCGAAGTGCATCGGAAGACGGTGATTCGTGGATCAAGTCGGCTGTTGAGACGCCAAAAGGATTTTTCCATTTTTTATTAACTTGTAAAAAAAAGTATCTGCATTTACAGCGGTCCCCGTTTGGGTTCTCGTGCGTGTAAGCTATAATAAAACGTGTCCCCGTGTGCTGTGTGGTTGCTTTACGTAGAATGGTACCTGCACTTGCAGCTCTTAGAGCTACTTTAGGAACTATTTGTGCTCGTAAAATTCTAGGACCATACTTCACACTTAAAAGACGCACTTAGACTGTAGGACTTAGCCAAATTCAATTCGTTCTTCACTCGCTAATAGAACTGCCTGTATAGGAGCGGCTTTTCTCGATTGCATTCCATTTTGTGTAAAAATTTCAATTCAGTATTGCATCCAGCATTGTAGAGAGCTGGAGGAACTGTAAGTATTCTTACTCAAGCATTCATCATCGTTTTATCGATTGCATCGGCTTTTTACGATTCTCTCTCTCTCGGTTTTCTAACCTAGGATAAAAGAATTGGGATTGGACGGCAGACGTGATTGCTTGTGTGGATTAATATCAGTGACAACTAATCTCTAAAATCAGGACTTCTAATTGAATGAACCAAAAAAATGACTAAAATTAACCCTTGTTTGCGGGAGATTAACCCCGACCTTGTTTTCAGGTTAAGTGAGGATACTTGAGTGTGTGTGAACACCTTAAGGCAGAACCCAAATCCCCGCCTTCCATATCACATTCCGACTGATCCTAGCAAATATCACAAGTTGAATTATTCAGGTTCACTGACTAGTACCAAGTAGCCTCTGCCTGTCTCAGGTAGATAGGGGCGAAATTGCGGTACTTCACGACAAGTTGCCACTTACCCCTCGGGGTGAAGTTTCGACCTTGTCAGCCTCTTCCTGCTTGCAGGTAGATAGGGGCAGGTCTTTGAATCCATCAACTTGGGATAAGAGCGAAGAAAGGAAGGACCGTTGGTATCGAAGGCAATAGGTTAAATAGAAAAGACGCATCCAGCTTTGAGCCGACTTCCCTATAGGCCACATAACCTTTGCTACTTATCTGAAAATTCACACTTAAAATCAACCAGATCAATCGAACTCGGTTTTGAGTCCTTCACCGTGTTGAGTGTGAACTCGGGGTTTGCTCTTGTGTTTGTCTTTGTGTTTGTCTGTGTGTGTTATCCTGTGTAATTGCACGTTTTCTACCTCAATCTTCATCATTTCCTCTTCAAGATGTCAGGATATTGGTCCCCATACCCTGAGATCTCTGGTCATTCCTCCTCGACCATATACCTATCATCTTCACCTTCTCATTCTTCCATGTATCCTCCGCCATCCATGGGAGATCCTTACCCGTGGTCGTCTCCACCTCAACCCGATTATGAAGTCAGAACTTCGACTGACTTCTCCACTTCTTCGCATTTCTCACCTACTCCATATTCCAACACTTCGAATCCACTTCCATCTTGGACTGACTGACCTTATTCTCGAGAGCTTGCAGGAATCAAAGAATCGAATGAAGAGAAAGCCACTACTGAGACCGATGATTGGCAAAATTATAAGCCCCCACATACTTCATTTTCACCAAGTAGGGACCAGACAACAAATTACATATACGCATCCCGACTTGACCTTAGGGCACAACATGGTCGATTGAACAACCCAAATGGAGAGGCCCGCACATCATGATTTCCCAGACTTGATTGATTTTAGTGATCAAGCTTCCATTAACCAGCCTTCATAACACACATTCGGAGAGCCTATACATTCACAAGATTGGACTCATGAGCTAGACTTACTAGTCCCCCGTTCATTGACTCCATCAAATGAGGCTCCGACCAATATTTGCCATTTGGATGGTCCATACTCGACCCAACATTACATGCTAGAGTCTAGGTATGTTGAGTATGAGACCCCAACATCTCAACAGTCTCCTCCAATTGAGCATAACTCTCCCATGATTTGTCATGTGAACATTTTGGAGGATGACATTTCTCGACTTATCACGAAAAATGAAAAATTCAGTAACAAGTTGAAAGATGGCATAGAAATATTGCACTCAATTTCTGCCTGCTAGGGAATGAGAGTGGAGAAGGACATGAGTAGTTTTGAGATTGAAAATAGATCGAACATTAGGGAACCCACACATCGTGTACAGCTGGAGTCCATTCTATCTCCCTCTTCTACTGACCCCTTACCTTCCAATCCAGAATCTGAGCATTCATCCACCAAAAATACCAAAAAAATTGTAAATCCCAAAAAGACCAAAAACATCAAAAAATCAGAAAAATCCATAAAAATAGAAAATGACTTAAAAATTTTGGATCCTACCCTAAGGGAAGCACTCGATGAAGAATTGATTTTTAATCTTCCCTTAATAAAGGCCATAGATCACTTTCCCGACCTCAAACGATTTGTGAGAAGTAAATTGATGCCCAAGAGGTCTGGCAATAAGAGGACAAGGACTAAAAGGCACATAGTGTCTATGGCCACCTCCTTGGTGACGGGGAGAAAGACCAAGAGCCACGGAGTGAAGCAGTTCCCCCGAGTTGAATGTGAAATCAAAGACACCATCTTTACCCATGCTAGAATCGATGATGACTCACCGATAAATATCCTCCCGACCTCTGTGTTTGACAAGCTCAAACTCAGGCCACTTAGGATGTCGAGAGAGATCGTTCAGTTGGCTGATCGATCCATCAAATGGTCGAGAGGAAACATTTCAGTCATCATTACTTTCTAAGGTGCTCTACTCCAGGTGGACTTCACGATCATTGACATCGAGCACCGAGGATAGTTTACTCAGTCTCCGGTTATTTTCGGGAAGGCGTTCATAGCCTTGTCTAAGACGACTATAGATTGCGAGACTCGGGAAATCGATTTTACAGCACTGGGAGCTCTTCGACCTCATCCATTCTTTGATAAACTTTACTCTAAGGTGACCCTCACATCTGCTGACATTCGTAACCATCGAGAGGAAGATGAGTCCCACCTCTCTACTACACCTGAGAGACCGACTGTCCGGACGACCGTTGGATCAGAGACTCCCCATACCTCCACTTCATCAACTACTTGCACCACCATCATGACAGCTTCTAAGGAGGACTCACGACAAGAAGCTATCATTGAGTCGGACACGACCTTTGTGGATTGCCTTGATCATTTCGATGATCCGACACAAGAGCCCAATAATGCCAAGCCAACTGAGATCATTAGCACTTTCTCGAAAGGTGTGATGACCCTTCAGGAATATTCCAATCTATATGGTGACTCGTCTGATGGAGAACCCATGGTCAGCACCACACCACATCCCGGACCTTCAAAGGAAACAACCAAGACTAAATTGACTCCACATAAAAACACGGTTGCTCCCTCTTCTAGTCGGCTATCTAGTGAGAGGAAGTCGAGAATTGATTCCTTGAGGTATTCCCTCGAACCTCTCAAGGCGCGACGCTCTCATCTCCCTCTCAATGATTCAGGTTCTAGAAAACTAACCAAGAAAATTTCCTTCAACATTCTGGAGAAGGAAGTTTCAGAGGAATCCTCATCGGGTCCGGACAAGGTAATTTATATGAGTGAGCTCAGTTCGGTTGTTCTTAAGCCATATCTAAGCAAGCAGTCGTGTGTCGATCCACGTTGGACGATCCCTTCACCTCACTACTATTCATCACGATTCCGACAGTGACACACTTGTATATTACCCACCTCCTCGATCTCACAAAAAGGTTCATCACAAACCTTCTTGATCCCTGTATATTCTTAATCCTCCTTGTATATATTTTCTTTCCCTCCCTCCCCAGTGATTCGAATCATTCACCCTAGCTCCATATCATTTCATTTTATGGCTATACTTAGGATGATCAGATCCTAAGTATAGGGGGAAGAGTGACCCGAGTCTATTCACCATTCGTTGTATATTCTTTAGATCTCGTCGGTTCTCACACTCACTCATGTCCTATACTTAGGTTGACCAGAGACTAAGTATAGGAGGGACCGATGCCCGCCGTGTATATACTCTTCCATTTTCCCTCTTAACCTCGCCCGCCCCATTTTTGTTCTTCTTCTACACTTAGGCTGCCAGAGCCTAAGTATAGGGGGCAGAGCGACTTCTATACTTTTTGTTATTTTAGCTTTCCTACGCTTAGCACGAGCTATGTCTTTTTCCTTGCTTTTCGTGCTCTGAGGACATAGCACACGCTAAGTATAGGGGGGCGTGTATACATTACATATATACTTTACCTATAGCTCATACTTTCGTGTATTTTCACGTATTTTTTGTATATATTATGCAATAATTACGGGTGGGTAAAAATTGAAAAAAAATTATATAATACTTGTAAACTTTTGTAAAAATTGAAAAAAAAATACTTGTATATTGTATAACACTTGTATAATCTGTATAATACTTATAAACTCTTGTAAATTGTTGTAGCATAGGAGGTATACCAAAGGTTTGAAAAAAAACAACAAAAAAACAAAAAATAGGCTTCTTATATACTCTTGCATCCTGGCATTCAAAAAAAGTCTTGCATTCATCTACATAGCATGTCATCTGCACCTCATCTGCATATCTTGCATATGCAAGGTGAAACGTTAGTGGGTTCTGAACCAAGTTATGAGTAGATATTGAAGAGGGACTTGATTTGACTTTAATCCACCTAATTTCAGAGGAACCTTATAGGAATTGGAGTTAAGATTTCTCATGTCAAGAGACTTAATTCTTTGAGTCTGCAAGTCTATTTCATATGTCATCTTAATCAGTCTAAGTAGAATATCCTATGCATACGCATGATTCTTTTAGATAATAACCTAACTTGGACAAGCACCATGCACGTAGCTCTTCATTGATGAGGTGGTGAGGAGATAGAATCCTTTAGCTTGGAGTAGCACACGGGTGGAAACATCCATCCTCCTCTAGGGAAGGTAGTGCATCTCAACCTAGTCTGATGGTGTTGACATCTAAGGACGGGACGTTTTGGGTTGCAATAATGCTTCAAAAGAGGGATAGTCTACTGGCTCAGGAGGAAAAACTCTTGATGTACATGTTGCACCTTGTATATAGTTCAAAAAAATGCAGAAACTCCAAAAAATCAAACAGGTCCAAGTGAAAATAAAATACCTGTCGGAGTATGTATATTACCAAAGAAAATGCAGTTGGATGACTTGGCTACACTGGTCAGGCATCCTGGGATAGGTAGCTACACTGGCTACCGTCCATTCTTTTCTTCACCCCCTCCTCTTGAGCTGGTTGCACTTGAACTTAGAAGGTAATACCCCGCACCTCGAGGAAAGAGTTACTGGACCGGGTTATTTGAGTTACCTTGTTAGAGGGGGCTGTTTCTGAGCCATTTCTGATGTGAAGAGTTAAATTTCACTTACACGGTACAAGTAAGAATAATAGTCATCAGAAATTTGCGTTTGAGGATTTGTTCTGACCTGACTATTAAGGAGTCTTGAATAGAAGACTTGTGGAACTTGAAGTCTGTTAGGTCTTAAATTCAGATCCCAATAAGGTTCCACCACACAATTAATCCGAAGGTCGAGTCAAGCTTCATTTTCAACTTTTGTTCATGACCTTGGTATGGAACCCAAAATAATTTCACTCTTGCATTTCATTTTAGTTGCTCGTGGACGAGCAAGGTTTAAGTATAGGGGGTTGATGAATCTGTGATTCATCACTCTTAAAGTTGAAAATAGAACCTTGTTCCCGAGTATTTAGCAGTACATTTCTCTTTATCCTGCATAAATAGCATTCATGCATAAATCCACAATACATGCAGTTTAGCATTCATACGAGCATTAAAAAAGAAGCCAATTCATTTGTAAAATCCACTTGTAAAATATCCACCAATAACTCACCAAATTATTTGTATTTTATGTCCCCTCTGAAATCAGATAATGCCTTCCTTATACTATGTACATTATTAGTTAATAATATAAGGAAGAAGGCCAAAATTCCTATCTTGTAAAATACCCAATAAAGCCCCAAACCCCCTGGACCTTAGAATGCCAATATCCCTCTCTTAAAAACTTTGAATTAGGTCTACTCACCTTCATATTAATACACATCCAAAGACCTTTAAAATGAGACTAATTTCATTCCATTCGGACTCGTAGGCAAAACTTGGGTTTTTGGGCCCCCTTGTATACTATATATATGTATATTTGTACTCTTATATTTTTGTATTATATTTGACCTCATCTCTGTTTTTGGTAAACATGAAGCGTATAGATCTCATTGAGATCTACAACTTTCATGTTTTGAGTTTTTCCAACATTGGCCTCCTCTCTCTAAATTCAATTTTTCTTCCCAGCCACTCAGAGCAGGCCACGTGGCGCTCTCTGATTGCGCCACACGGCCCGCTTCTTTGTGCGCCATGTGCCCTTGCATTTCAACTGTCAGATCACCCATTCTCTCTCTTGATCTAGGCCATCCAAGCTGCAACGCTTCCTAGCCCTTCGATCAGACTTGGGGGTTAATCTGGACCGTTAGCCCGCGCCGCGTTCTCAATGCGCCACATGGCTGCATCCATGCCCTTCGATCTTTGCCAGAAGGCTCATATCATGGCCGTCCATCTCGCACGACATCTGGGCCCTTCGATCAAAACCACAGACTTCATCTCTTTCACACGATAGCGCCTCGACCTGCGCCTGCCACATGGCGTGCCATGTGCCCTTAGTCTCGCTCCGCCGATTTGATCCTCACCCTCCGCTTCCTCCCCTCTCCTGACTGTTGGATCGCTCGATCCAATGGTCGATACTTCGTCGTCTACCTCCCGCACACCTTGTGCCCACGTCTTCCACCGTACGCAAGGGGCCGCCCTTTCTATTTTGGGTGCCACGCCGATCACCATCTCCGCCCCCTGGCACCTCCACTACACAGCCCACTCTTCCCTCATCCTCGCCAACCCCCTCGTTCGCCATGAACTCCCTCAACCTCTCTCCACGATGCCCACCAACCCCACCTCCTCGCTACCTACGCTCTCACCTTCATCCTATAAATACATCGCCTCTGTACACCTTCACTCCTATCCGCCATCACGGAGAGTATCTTCGAGCTCCCACCTTCGAGTTGGTGGTAGCAATTTGAGGAAACGTCGAGCGAAGATCGAGATCCACCTACGGCGAGATCCACAGCCCTCCATCGCTGTGTCGCAGCTGCTCCGCAAGCTGCACAAGATCGGGACACTACCGGCCCATGAGCGAAGACCTGGAAGCTCTCATCCGAGCTTCTAACCCCAGGTAGACACCTCCATCTTCTCTCCGATCTTCTTCTTTATTTTCGTTCTTTTCTCCGATTTTATTCGTCGTCCTCCCTTCACTTCCTGCTCCGCTAAGCATCCACCTAGCTTCCCCTCAAAGCTCTGATCTTCGCACCATACTCCACTCACTCCGACGACACATTCCACTTCCCGCCGATGCCAGCTCCACCACCTTGGCGGAGCTCGATCGCCGGACCCCCACATCGCCGCTCAGGCCTCGCACCTCACTCCCGAACACTCCACGTACACGTTGCATGCCTAGGCTATACAGCTAACCCTCTACAGGTATATTTACTTCGACTGGCCGGAACGTCATCGGAGCTTCCTTCGAGCTTCTCCGCCACCGCACCCCAGAGCTGCTCAGCCACTTCTGAGACTGCTGGAGGATCCCCGAAGCCTCCACAAGTCTTCCCAGCTACTTGGGAATCTCTGGCGAGCTTCACCGACGACCAGAGGAGGAGGCGGAGCTTAAGACCCTTCGTCGGAGCACAGCCCTCTCTGCCGCAGGAGGCGGAGGACCGTTGGGCATGAAAGCCAGCAGCCGTCTGTTCCCCTTGATCGGACGGTTCGGAGCCTTCCACGTCACCATCAGCTGCAGCCATCGGATCAGGAGGATCCCACATTCCAGAGCACACCACGTCACCGCTTCCCTCGCGCTCCATATGTCGTTGGATCAATCCAGATCCAACGGTCATTGATCGTCCACGCCTTCTTCTCTGAAGCCAACCATCGTCGTTGATCTTCATCAGATCTAATGGACTCAGATACGCCACGCGCCAGCAGCAAGTCACCGTTGGATCTTCACTTGTTCCACGGTCCAGATCGAGACACATCGCTTGATCCAAGCCTCTTCCACAACCACTAGGCTCGAATCCCCTGAAGCTACCCCGAGCCAAGTCCGAGCCTCCATAAGCGCCCGAGCCTCGATCTGAACCTCCGAAGTCCACTGAGCCAGGGACCCCTACGTGATCTGCACGTGTGCTCTGGTAATTTGCAGCAAGGCCTCTGGAGGTTTCCATATTTACATTCTATTTTTGCCAGGAGCCCCCACGTGAGGAGCACGTGTTCTGTGGGAAATTTGCATCCATCCCCCTCAACATTCTAGGTAATTGCATATTAGTCCCTGTCAGCATGTTTTATTTTTATCAATTTTATTTCTTGTAATTGCATTTATACCCTTGTCTTTACACGCATATTTAGGCACCCATTTTAAATCATTTTTCAAGTTTGAAATGTGCATTGTGTAGCTTACTTTGTCCTCTTTTATATGTGACACTTGGCATAGTTTTTATGATCAGTGGATTTTATTATTAATTAATTGGTGGAATTTTGTTATATTTTGCCCATTTATGCCTTTAATTCATTGTAATTTCTCTGTAACTCCAAAAATCACCAACAATTCACATTAGATCTAGGGTAATTAGATTCATATTGTATATAAAATCATCTCATTTGCACGCATCTCGAGGATCGAGTAAATCATTTAGTGATTTACTTAGTTAATTTCTAATAGGTTCATTTCACATAGAAATTTAGGTTTATTAATTTTTCTGGATTCTTCACACTTAGATCTATCTAAGATAATTTTTATATTTAAAAATATTGTGATTTGATATTTATTAAAATTAATTTAGCAAAATCACCTTGCATTCATTTTTAATTCACAGTTTAATTCATAGTAAATTTATTTAGTATCAAAAAAATCCAAAAAAAATAGTGTAGCTTAATTTCATTGCATTTCATCGTTTAGCCAAGTTCATAATTTTTGGACTTGATTTGGTCACTTTTCTGAATTAACTTGTAAACTGGCCGTATTGTGCATGTATCTTTTCTTTCTTGCATAAAATAATTGAAAAAGACCAAAAAAATCATCCCCTGAAAATCAACCTTGGAACTTGCTTAAAATTTACCTAAGGAGACAGCTGCCTCCCTGAGTTCGACCTTGGGCTTGCCCAAGTAAAAAAATTTACCACTCGAAATTAATTTGACTTTAATTGAAAGTGGTTTTTTATCAGTTCTTATTATCCGACTTCAACGAACAACAACTCATTAATTTGACCATTAATTTAATTAAATTAATAAGGGTAGTGAGAGTCTTTTCAATCATATCCGTCCGACAGAAAGTTGTTGCGGTCGTTAGATCAGAGCAGCAGCGCTAGATCCAGCCGCACATCCGCGATGGCTTTTGTATCGTCGGATCAGCAGGTGGCAGCGATCAGAGCCGTATGGCCAATACATCCTCCGTGTGCGCCACATGCCCTATCAAGGGTATATTTTTCTTCGACCCTCACACTTTTATGCGTAGCTATTTAGTCCATTAAATAAAACTGTAGTTTAATTAATTTACAGTTTGGACCTCAAACTTATAGTATTTGCATTTCAGTACAGTTGAGTTGAACTCACGTGTAGTTCCACGTGCTCGATCATGGATGTTACGTTTTGAATGGGAACTTTTAGTATTTGCATTTATGCCTATCTGAGCATGTGCCACGTGTAGTGTGTGTGTTTGTCTGGCTAATTTGCTGATCAGACCCTTTAGCTTTTAGCTGTGTTATTCTTTGGCCTACAACTTTTGAATAATTACATCTAGGTCAATGTGTGTTGTGTGCTTGTTTTTAATCAAATAATTACTAAATCAACTCCAAAAATTCCATAAAATTACAATTAGCTCTGCTAAAACGTAATATTTATGGTAATTTTTGTGATATGATTTATTTTTATTTGATATTTCTAAAAATAAAAAACCATAAAAAAGAGAGCCATGTGTGTTTTAATAAATATATAAAAATTATAAAAATAGCTTCAAAAATTACAAAAAAAATTAGTGGTTGCTTGTTTTTGTATGCTGTAATTCCAATACCATTTTCTCCTTAAAAATCATTGCAAAAATCCTAAAATAAAAGACTCAAAAACTTATAAAAATCATTAAAAATTCTAGAAAAACCAAAAAAATAGGATTTCAATTGTTATAGTTAGATTTTTTTATTTGCTTTTTCATAAAAAATAATCACCATGATTTTAAGGCATTTTTACTATTTTAAAATTGCCTTTTAGCCCAAGCTGAACATTGTTTCATTGTTTTGGTCTTGTTTGATTTTTATTAAATCATATAAAAATTGAAAAAACCCCATAAAATTACCAAAAATATCTAAAAATTTGAAAAACATAAAAATATTTTTATTTCCTATTTTTGGATATTTTTAGTCTTAATAGAAGTTGTTAAAGCGTGTTTTTACCTTGTTCTTTTTATTTGTTTTCTCATTTGAAAATATAAAAAATTACCACAAAAATATGTTTTTATTTATCTGATTTCCGACTACTTCGTACATTTCCGTGCTCCTTGTGTTCAACCCTAGTCGCTATACCAAGTTAAATAAATAGCGGAGACTGTTGACATTACATTATGTGCTTTGATTGATTTATTGATGTGGTCTTGATTTTTTTCTTGTTGAGTCTGATTGGTTGATTGGGGTCACAATGTCCTGTCATTATTCTTGATACTTAACCCCACTCAGTCGGTCGCTCATCAGAATGGCGTCGTTGTCGGGGAGGTAGTGCTAGGATAGAGGAGGAAAGGAGTACCATTTGTCATTCACTATGCTAGCCGTACATTAGATGTAGCGCAGCGGAACTATATTGTTACGGAGAAAGAGATGCTAGCCATAGTTTTTGCCTTAGATAAGTTCCGATCATATATTATGGGATACAAAGTGACTATCTTTACTGACCATACCACCATCAGGTACCTCATGCAAAAGAAGGATGCCAAAGCGAGACTGACTAGATGGATCCTTCTACCCCAGTAATTTGATATTGAGATTAAGGATAAACCTGGAGTCAAGAATGCAGTGGCAGATCATCTCTCACATTTGAAAAATCTTGAGGAATCTGAGCAGACTGATCCTATTAGAGAGACCTTCCCAGATGAGGCGATCCTTGCTATCGCCTCTCTCCCATGGTACGCCGACATTGTGAACTATCTTGTCGCCAAGAAAGATCCACAAGGTTGGCCTAGGCAGTGCCTTGAGACATTCCTTGCGAAGGCCAAGTCTTACCATTGGGAGGATCCCATCCTTTATCATGAAGGAGGGGATAGCATCTGGCGTCGGTGCATTCCTCGGGAGGAGCACCATAGTGTCCTCAAATACTGCCACAAGCTTGAGGTAGGAGGACATCATTCTGGGAGGATAATAGCATAGAAAGTGCTCCAATCCGACCTATGGCGGCCTACCGTATTCAAGGATTCTGATGAATTCATGAAGAGGTGTACTGACTGTCAGAGGATGGGCACCTGTGGACATCATGATATGATGTCGATGTAGCACATTCACTTCTGTGAGGTTTTTGATGCATGGGACATCGATTTCATGGGTCCATTCCCTAAGAGTAAGGGGTTTGAATACATTCTATTAGTTGTTGATTATGTGCGTCGTTGGGTTGAAGCCATAACCACCTGAACCGCTGATGCTAAGACTGTTTGCAAATTTTTGAGGAAGAATATCATTTCACGGTTCGGCGTGCCCAGGGTATTGTTATCTGATGGGGTTCTCACTTTATCAATGACAAGGTAAATTCCCTTGCTAACGAGTTCAGCATAGACCATCGAGTTGCCAATCCATATTATCCTCAAACCAATGGTCTTGCTGAAGTATCGAACAGGGAGATCAAGATGATACTACGGAAGGTAGTCTGCCCAAACCGAAAGGATTGGTCACAGCTTTTGGACTCGGTCTTTTGGGTATATCAGATTTCCTTCAAGACTCCTTTGGGTACGTCTCCCTTTCATCTCGTTTATGGCGAGCCATGTCATTTTCCTGTTGATATTAAGCGTAAGTCACGATGGGTTGTCACTGATATATTATTAGATCCAGAGAACTTAGATGATAAAAGGAAGGCAGAATTGACAGCCCTGGAGGAGCTTAGAGAAACAGCCTTTTCGAACAGCCTACAGTATAAGGAGCGAGTAAAGATATGGCATGATTCTCATATCAGCCATAAGCAATTTGAGCCAGATCAGAGAGTATGGTTGTTTGATGCCAGGCTGATGAATCTCGGATTCATCACTCTAATTCTCATTTATAAAGCTCAATTCCCTCAAAATCATCAACATATCTGCATCTATTTTGTATAATTAGCTTTCATGCATGTTTTCATAAGAATTGCATTTTAGCCATTATGTTTGCACAAAATAAGAAGCCAAAAAGCCAAGCCAAAAATGACCTGTAAATAGCCTAACTTCCTGAATTTTTAACTCCTTCATGCTAACTCCGAATTATCCAAAACAACCTCCATTGCATACATATCACTAACAAGAATAAATAAAAAATACAAAAAAATCACTATCCTTGATAAGTGGACCAAAAACCCAAACCCTAGTTTCAGGATTCCTGGACTAAAAACCTCATATCTTCCTCATCCATGTCTGATTTGATCCTACTCACTTTTGAACTAATGTACATTCAATTGCCTTCAAAACAAGACCAAGTTCAAGTGAATCGGAGCTCGTATGTGAAAGTTGGATTTTGGGCCTCTTTTGTACATTGTGTATTTTAGCGGTTTTTGACCTGATATTTTATGTACATATTTTCCTATTATAAAAAATCCAAAAAAATAGATTAAGGTGTCTTTATTTATCTTTAATTTTTTCCATATTTTTCCGGATTTTTATTTGGTTTAAAAAAGACAAAAAATTAGAAAACTCAAAAATCAAGGTATTCTATGTACATGGGATACCCCAAAAATTCACTTTGTGCATTTGATCCATTTTGGTTTTGATGTCTTCTTGAAAGGATTAGACCTCATCGAGACGAGCATTTTTCGTGAAGGAACTTGTTTGATCCGAGTCATTTGCTATTTATTTTTTATTTTACAAAATCTTTATATGCAGATTTTTCTGGTGCTGACACGTGGCAACCTCTGGGGCCGCCACGTGTCAGCGTTTTTTGGCCCCTTTATTTATTTGTTTTATTAAAAAAATAAAAAAAAATAAAAGGCGCACATGCATCACACGTGCCCCGCTCTCTCCTCCTACCACTTGTCACCTCCATGGCCGTCCGATCTCGGCCGATCGGACGGCCATCCACCTTCGTCTTCATCCCGCGTCTTCCACCCGCAACCGCCCCCGCCTTCGTCGCAACGGCTAACCGCCGCCCCCATATCTCGCGCCGGCCCCTTTCCACTTTCCTATTTAAAGGACTCCGACCCCCCCCCTCCGACTCCTCATCCGCCGATTGAGGAAGCCTCTAGGGTGACAGACCGGGGCTCCTTCTTCCCGACGAGATCCGAAGCTCCCCCCCCGGCTTTGTTGCAGATGCGGCCAACGCTGCCTACTGCCACTACTCCGACCTCGGTCGTGGAGCCCACGATGCTACGATAACAACGACTGCCTACGCATCCGCCTCTCCTCCGATTCGCTCCATCAACTTCGACCACCAGCCATCACTTCATCGAACTTCTTCGACCTACGTTGCCGCTCAAGCCATCTTCTCCGACTATGATTTCCGCCTCCATCAACCGCCGTCAACTCCGCCGCGACACCTTCATCTTCGACTCCTCCACAGCCAAGGCTACAGGAACCTCCAACGCCAGAAGTCCCTCGCTGGGGGCCTCCTCTGCCTTGCTCGCCCTCCACTGTGCGGCCGGGCGATACAGACCCGAGACCCCCCACACACGTGCGAGGCACGTGCGCCCGAGGGGTACGTCAGCACACGTCAGCCCGCGGTCACGTGATGTGCACGTGACCTGTGGGCAATTTGCAGAAATGCCCCCGACCTCCCTCCAGTCCAGCCCTTCCAAGGGCATGTGTGACGCACGTGCCCCTTGGAGAATTTGCAGAGACACCCTCCCAGTTATCAGTAATCATACATTGGTCCCCCTGCACTTTATTTATTTATATTTATTTTATTGCATTTACACCCATGTGTTCCCCAGCAATTTTGGACCTCTACATGACATTTATTTTATTTATCAAAAATGGCATAATGTTCGTCTTTCTCTACACTTAGACAAGATGTGGATATTTTTATGTTGATGGTTAATTAATAATCAATTATTCCGTGGAAAATTTCAAACTTTACCCATTTTATGCTCTTAAATTTACCATTGATTAATCTTTTCTCTAAAAATTCCCCAAAAATCACATATTGTAGAGTTAATTGTTCTTGATATTGTGCCCAAAAAGATTTGCATTTGCATGCATAAATTGCTCTGTAAAAATCATTTTTTCATAATTTAAAATTTAATTGTTAATAGGTATTAAACCCCACATTTTCGAGGTTTAGGATTTTTCTGAGATCAATACCTAGTGATAGACCTTAGATAATTTTATTCCTTGAAAATAAGTAGGTTTAATATTTACTATAATTAAATATTGAAATTCACTTTATTTGCATTTATAAATTCATAAAAAAAATTCATATTGCATCCAAAAATTCCAAAAAAAAATTGCACTGCATTCATTTCATCATAATTTACATTGTGGCCAAGTTTCATATTTTTCGGACATCATTTGAACGTAATTTGCATTTTAGTCCCTAAAATAGGCTGAAATTGCATCTTACATCCCTTATTTGCATTAAAAATTAAAAAAAAAAAGACCGCCTCGAAAACCATGCACGAATCGATAGACATAGATCTAGGTTGTTCATTTGCCTCCTTATGATCGACCTTGGGACTTGTCCAAGTAAAATAAACATAAAACCACTTGATTAAAATTGACAAATAATTTTTGTGGTTATTTCTCGACTGATTCCGATCGTTGCCTACAACGGACGACAACTCATTAATTTTTATGCACGAAGATAAATAACACATCTCTTTTAAAGCCGTGATCTCGGGATCCGTCGGATGGCACCGTTGTCGGGGAGGCAAACGGCTTAGTTTTGTGTTTTGAAATTTCTTGTTCGGTTTTTCGCATTCGGGTAGTCTGACCCCCGAATTTTTCATTGTAAATTCCATTTTTATTTCTTGCATTTATTTTTCAGCATTTATTTCGCTTATTTTTTATTATTTTTTGAGTTACTCTCTAACACAAATCTCTCTTAATTTTTCTTGCGAGGTACCCACCGTACGTTGAGCGGTTTTTCAAGAAACTGAAGCATCTTCATCGACATCTGAAAAGCCGCAATTAATTTAAGATCGAGTCGAGTCGTGAGAGAGCGTAGAGTCTAAGTTTTTAATTCTGCAATTTTATTTTTGTAATTAATTGCTCATTTACAGCGGTGTCCGTTTGGACTCTCGCGTGTGTGAAAAAGACTCTGAACTTTTCTGTGGTGTGTCATGACCTGTTTCACTCTCTGGTGAGGGTGGGGCCCGACTTGAGTGGCGATTAGGATAAACCTGCACATACGGCTCTCAAAGCATTTATTTTTTATTGTGCTCGTAGGATTAAGACACACTACACTATTAATCGAGACGCACATAGATCGTTCAACTTAGCCAAATTTAACTCAATTCTTTCCCGCTAATAGAACTTTTGCTAGGTGTGGTGTTTCATCGGCTGGCATTCATTTAGAATAAAATTTTAATTTCTGTATAGCATCCCACATGGAGATTGCGAGGATTCACTGTAAGTCTTCTAACTGAGCATACATCATTGTTTTCACGTGCATCAGCTTTTCTTGAATTTCTCCCTCTTGTTTTATCACATAATTTTAAAGAAAATTAGGACTGGACGATAGACGTGTATTATTCTGCTCAATATTTCAATGATCACCTAATTAAAATTGGGACTGCTAAATATAGCCGATCTTAAGAAACCATAAAATCAAGAATTTTTGCCAGAGAGCAACCCCGACCTTGGATTATTTTATTTTTTTCTGAGTGAGCGAGAGACGACACTTAAGGCTAGAGCCCAAATCCGGATTTTCATCTTGGCTACTGATTCTTCCAAAATGATTAGCTACTTCTCAATGAGGATCTACAGGTAGCCAATAAACAATCCGGATTTCCTTAGCAGAGTGGGTGGTTTAGAGGACACTGCGTAAGGCTCCGTCCTCAAGTAACACGGGTAGTCGTTCTATAGTCTGTACTTACACCCATACTGGCTGAAAGTAGGTGCAACTAGTCGAAGAATTTGGGCCAGTCATTACAAAAATTTCGGCACCTAACAACTCGCTAAATTTTTGCTAAGATTGATTTGTCATCAATTAAAATTGAAAAGATAATAGCCGAACTCTTACGGCTTCATTGTGTGAGTTGGTGAACCCGGGTTTTAATTTGTATTTGCATTGGTGTGCGTGAACCGATTTCGAAGATCAATAGCCGCAATTTGATAAAATTTCTTTTGACTATCCCGTGCAAATCATCTCTCTCCTTCTTGATTTAAACCTCATCATGGAACTCTTGTCCAATAACTCTTGCAAGCCCAAACCATCATTTCTTTCAGCTCTTTCAAAAATGACCGAACATGTATCTGAAAATCCATCAGAGTTATACTATGAAAATAAATTTGTCTCATTTAGGCCCAAATCAACTAAATCCTCTTCTTTCAATAATCCTCCAACATTTGCGGGAGACTTTCACCCGCAGATGAATTCGGCCTCCTCATTGAATTTCTACTCGAATCATCCAACCACACATAACCATCTACCATCTTGGACTGAACCGTCTTATTCTCGGATTCTCGTTGATGAGTCATTTCTAGATCAAAATATCTTTGACGATGACAACCCCCGCTTCAGACATGATACTCATACAGAGGAATGTACTGACCATATAGAAACACATAAACCCTGTATGATGACTCCACAATATCAAGGTCTGACCAATCATAGGATTGAACTCTACTCAGACCAACTACACATGCGTGGACCATATGAGCAGCCTCCTTCCACAATTTTTTAGGAGAAATTTTCAGAAAATAATGATCATATAATGGATATTCCAAGAAAATCTCCTCTTAACACATACAGTAAAATGAAAGATGAAATTATTAAACACACACCGACTGCTCCCATGATTTATCATGAACAGAATTTTGACGATAATATTTCGAGGATAAATAAGAAACTTGAATTAATGGAGGAAAAATTCAGAAGTTTTACTGACCGACTCAGTTTATTTTATGGAAGATCAGACATAAAAATGAATGAGGAAATGATTGGATCCCATGCCGAAAATTTTGAGGATATTCAGAAACCTGGGGATGATTCCGACATTGACACCTCTGCATATCATTCCACTCTGAACATCAGAACCCCTGCTCATATGAGAAGTACACCACATCACCAAACCACATAGAAAATACCAAAAAATGGAATATTTGAATATCACAAAAAAATCGAAAATCTCGAAAAATACATAAAAAATGAAACTGAAGAAGATCTGAAGAATTTGGATCCTTTTGTACGGGAAGCACTAGGAAAGAAATTGATTTTTGAACTTCCCTTTCTACAGGCCATTAAACACTTCCCCGATCTTAAAAGATTTGTAATGGACAAATTAACTATGAAAAAGTCGGGCAGGATTAGAAGAAAGACCAAAAGACATATCTTGTCAATGGCCTCCTCCTTAATGTTGAGGAGAAAAACCAAGAGCCGCATAGTGAAGCGGTTGCCCAGATTTGACTGTGAAATCAAAGACACAATTTTCACCCATGCTCGGATTGATGACGATTCACCGATCAATATCCTCCTGACCTCTGTATTTCATGAACTCAAACTCAGATCGATTCAGAAGATACGAGAGATTGTTCAATTGGTTGACCGATCAATAAAGCGACCGAGACGAATTATTTCTGTCATCATGACATTCCAAGGTGCTCCGCTCAAAGTAGAATTCACGATCATTGATATTGAGCATCAAGGAAAATTCACCCAGTCTCCAATCATTATCAAAAAGCCGTTCTTAGCAGTGGCTAAGGCAATTATTGATTGTGAGACTCGGGAAATCAATTTCACAGCATTGGAAGAACTTAGATCTGACCCTGTCTTTGAGGAACCACGATCTTCTGAGGCAACCCACGAAGTCACCGACAACCGTATCCATGAAGCGGTAGAAGAGCCCTACCTCGCAGCCACACCTGAGATAGCGGTTGTTGATGAGACTATTGGTTTAGAGACTCTCCCTCCTGCTCCATTCCCAACTGCTCTCACCATGGAGAACCGAGTATATGAATCATATGATCCAGAGACTTATGCATGGTGGGTCGACCTATTCTAACTACCTTGATCACATCAACTCGGCACAGGAATGCTCTAACATCAAATCAATTGAAAACGAACAAGCAGAGACTCTCTCCAGTATTCCAATTCCTGCAGATCTCAAAATAAACAAATCCTTCTACTACGATCCTGAAACGTATGCATGGTCGCATCCTGGAGCAACATTCTCTTAATACCTGGACCAAATAATCCCAAATCGAGAGTGCAAAAATATTCAGAAGACCAAGAACAAACACGCAGGATGAAAAGTGACTAAGGAGAATTCCAATGGTTCTTCATCTGGATACTCAAGTGAACTGACACTTTCACGAAATAAGAAAAAGAAAGTCACCTTTTCAGAAGAGGAATCAACTGATGATCCCTCATCAGGTCCAGAAAAGGTAGTCTACATGAGTGAAGTCTGTTCGGCAGCACTAAAGCCATATCTTCACAAGGATCCAAAATTCAATTCTCGTTGGACAACTCCCGTTCCTAACTACCATTCATCCAAAGCTAATGCTCCTGCCTTCTTCAAGTACACTGGAATTATTTCGTATGAGCTAACTGAGACGGGTGCTTCTGAGTATTCATCTGAGGACAAACCGATTGACCTCAAGAAGGAACGAATTCTAAGGAAACAACTGAAGAAACAAAAAGACATGAATATTTGGAGTATGTCCACTTTCGAGGACAATTCCGATGATGGATATCTTTCATCTGACTCAAACACTTCATCAACTATCCATCATGATTTTTCTGAGGATGACACTGATAATAGCTGGGAATCATATGCTTCATCTCCGACTTGTTATTCTGATCTCCCATCACAGGCTCACAAGAAGATCAGCCGAAAACTGCCTTAATCATCGGCTACCCACCCTCCCTCCCAACCACATCGGTCTCCTTGTACAGCTTCTTCCTCTACTTAGGCCAAGGCCTAAGTATAGGGGGGACCGATGCCATTTGTGCATACCATCCTTCTCCTATCTCCCGATCACCTCACTTCCACCCATCTTCTATACTTAGGCTGACCAGAGCCTAAGTATAGGGGGAACCGATGCCCATATGTATATACTCTCCTCATTCACATATCCCAACCGCCTCATTTTTTCGCTCTTCTTCTATACTTAGGTTGTTCACAGCCTAAGTATAGGGGGGCAATCCGATCCATCTTTTTCTTTTTCACTCTCTTACGCTTAGCCCGAGCTATGTCTTCTTTACGCTTCTTGTGCTCTAAGGACACAACACTCGCTAAGTATAGGGGGGTATGTACATATCCTTCGTATATATTTTACCCATATCTCATACTTGCACGTAAGTCTATATGTATTTACGGGGTGAGTAATTAATTTGAAAAAAAAACAAAAAGAAAAAAAAAGTTTTGCTACTAACACTAACCGTGCCCAAAGTTTTTGAAAA
The DNA here is from genome assembly GCA_037367405.1 of Ottelia alismoides. Classification (NCBI taxonomy): domain Eukaryota; kingdom Viridiplantae; phylum Streptophyta; class Magnoliopsida; order Alismatales; family Hydrocharitaceae; genus Ottelia; species Ottelia alismoides. The sequence continues at coordinate 266,513 of JAZKJV010000807.1, forward strand.
AACAAAAAAAAGGCTTCTTATTAGAATCAAAAAAAAGTGTCTACATTTCACACACCTACACTTCATCCAGCATCGCATTCATTTTCATCTGTGAAAGGTCATTGGGTTCTGAACCGAGTTGTGAGCAGAAACCGAGAGTGGTCTGGACTTGACCTTAATCCACCTAATTTTCATAGGAACTTCACCGAGAAATACGATTTTAAAGACTTCAGGTCTATTGACTTAATTATTTAAGTTCCACATGACAATGTGCAGCGTTTGACTCTTAGTGTCTAACGTGGTCTCTTCATTCTAAGTACAACTCTGGAATAAGGAATTAATTTGTACTCTCGCACTATGTACTTAGCTCAACTAAGATGGGATGTTGGAAGACGGTGTGAATCTCTTTTCTGGTAGCGCGGAAATCTAAAGATCAGAGTACGGGTTGAAATAAAGCTTCGGAAAAGGGATGGACGGCTGGGCACAATTTTTTTCTAAGACCCCAAAAAATGTACGGAACAAAGAGATTCTATATCCGTAGGGGCACAACAAGATCCAAGCAGAACCACCAAAAATTCCAAATACGAAGAAGCATTCTACCAAATAAAATCTGACCAAAAAGGTCCAAGCTTCAAGAAACCTGCAGATCTTGGTGGAGATTCGGCTACACTGGCCAGCTTCACAAGGAGAGGTGACTACACTGGCCACCCTCCAGTTCTTTTCCCCTTCTTCTAACTTATTCCCCCAATTCGATTGTGAACACAGCACGACAGGCCTTAGAAGAAAATACCTGACTCCCCGAGGACGAGTTACTGGAGAGGAGAGGAGCATGGTAGTCTGGCATTCTGGATGGGAAGAGCTAAAACCCTTCAGAGTCGGTTGTTCAATGTTCATAGGGTATACTTTGGGAAGAGGATTGATCTAAGATGACTTCTGAGCCGAAACTGTGACAATGATGTGTAGAACTTGAGGGCTGCTGATTTTAAAAATTCTAAGTCTCACAGAAGTTCCGACACACTAATAATACAAAGGTCGAGTCTAGTTTCATTTTCACCTTCAGCTCATGGTCTTGGTATGGAATCCAATCTCATTTCACTTCATGGCATTTCTTTTTGATGCTTAGGGACGAGCATGGTTTAAGTATAGGGGGATGATGAATCTCGGATTCATCACTCTAATTCTCATTTATTAAGCTAAATTCCCTCAAAATCATCATCATATCTGCATCTATTCTGCATAGTTAGCATTCATGCATGTTTTCATAAGAACTGCATTTTAGCCATTATGTTTGCACAAAATAAGAAGCCAAAAATCCAAGCCAAAAATGACGTGTAAATAGCCTAACTTCCCGAATTTTGAACTCCTTCATGCTAAATCCGAATTATCCAAAATCACCTCCACTGTGTACATATCACTAACAAGAATAAATAAAAATACAAAAAAAATCACTATCCCTGATAAGTGGACCAAAAACCCAAACCCATTTTCAGGATTCTAGGAGCAAAAACCTCATATCTTCCCCATCCAGTGTTCGATTTGCTCCTACTTACTTTTGAACTAATGTACATTCAATTACCTTCAAAACAAGACCAAGTTCAAGTGAATCGGAGCTCGTATGTGAAAGTTGGGTTTTGGGCCTCTTTTGTACATTGTGTATTTTAGCGGTTTTTGACCTGATATTTTATGTACATATTTTCCTATTAATAAAAATCCAAAAAATAGATTAAGGTTTCTTTATTTATCTTTGATTTTTCCATATTTTTCCGGATTTTTATTTGGTTTAAAAATGATAAAAAATAGAAAATCCAAAAATCAAGGTATTCGATGTACATGGGATACCCCAAAAATTCACTTTGAGCATTTGATCGATTTTGGTTTTGATGTCTTTGTAAATTTGTAGATCTCATCGAGACGAGCATTTTTCATGAAGGAACTTTTTCGATCCGAGGTCATTTGCTATTTATTTTTGATTTTACAAAATCTATATATGCGGATTTTTCTGGTGCTGACATGTGGCAACCTCTGGGGCCACCACGTGTCAGCATTTTTTGGCCCCTTTATTTATTCATTTTATTAAAAAATAAAAAATAAAAGACGCACGTGCGTCGCACGTGCCCCGCTCTCTCCTCCTGCCACCTATCACCTCCATGGCCGTCCGATCTTGGCCGATCGGACGGCCATCCACCTTCATATTCATCCCGTGTCTTCCACCCGCATCCGCCCAACTGCCCCCGCCTTCGTCGCAATGGCCAACCACCGCCCCCATATCTCACGCTGGTCCCTTCCCTCTTTCCTATTTAAAGGACTCCGACCCCCCGCCTTCTCGACGAGATCCGAAGCTCCCCCCCGACCCCCCGGCTTCGTTGCAGGTGCGGCCAACACCGCCTACTACCACTGCTCCGACCTCGGTCGTGGAGCCCACGACGCTACAACAACAACGACCGCCTACACATCCGCCTCTCCTCCGATTCGCTCCATCAACTCCGACCACCAGCCACCGCTTCATCGAACTTCACCGACCTACGTCGCCGCTAGAGCCATCTTCTCCGACTACGATTTCCGCCTCCATCGACCGCCGTCAACTCCGTCGCGACACCTTCATCTTCGACTCCTCCGCAGACAAGGCTACAGGAACCTCCAATGCCAGAAGCCCCTTGCCGGGGGTATCCTCCGCCTTGCTCACCCTCCACCGTGCGGCCGGGTGCTACAGACCCGAGACCCCCCACGCACGTGCAAGGCACGTGCGCCCGGGGTGTACGTCAGCACACGTCAGCCCGGGGTCACGTGTTGTGCACGTGACCCGTGGGCAATTTGCAGAAACGCCCCCGACCTCCCTCCATGTTATGCTTCAGTCCAGCCCTTCCAAGGGCACGTGCGACGTACGTGCCCCTTGGATAATTTATATAAACACCCTCCCAGTTATCGGTAATCACAAATTGGTCCCCCTACACTTTATTTATTTATATATTTTTTATTACATTTACACTCATGTGTTCCCCAGCAATTTTGGACCTCTACATGACATTTATTTTATTTATCAAAAATAGTATGATGTTCGTCTTTTAATTCTCTACACTTGGACATGATGTGGATATTTTTATGATTGATGGTTAATTAATAATCAATTATTCTGTGGAAAATTGCAAGCTTTACCTATTTTTTGCTCTTAAATTTACCATTGATTAACCGTTGCTCTAAAAATTCCCTAAAAATCACATATTGTAGAGTTAAGTGTGCTTGATAGTGTGCCCAAAAAGATTTGCATTTGCATGCATAAATTGCTCTGTAAAAATCATTTTGAATACTTTAGTATTTAATTGTTAATAGGTATTAACCCAATATTTTCGAGGTTTAGGATTTTTCTGAGATCAATCACCTAATGATAGACCTTAGATAATTTTATTCCTTGAAAATAAGTAGGTTTAATATTTACTATAAATAAATATTTAAATTCATTTTATTTGCATTTAAAAATTCATAAAAAAATTCATATTGCATCCAAAAATTCCAAAAAAATTACAGTGCATTCATTTCATCATAATTTACATTGTAGCCACGTTTTATATTTTTTGGACATCATTTGAACGTAATTTGCATTTTAGTCCCTAAAATAGGCCGAAATTGCATCTTGCATCCCTTATTTGCATTAAAAATTTCAAAAAAAAGACTGCCTCGAAAACCGTGCATGAATCTTGATAGACATTATTCTAGGTTGTTCCTTTGCCTCCTTGTGATCGACCTTGGGACTTGCCCAAGTAAAATAAACATAAAACCACTTGATTAAAATTGACGAATAATTTTTGTGGTTATTGTCAACCGATTACGATCACTGCCTACAACGAACGACAACTCATTAATTTTTACGCACGAAGATAAATAACACATCTCTTTTAAAGCTGTGATCTCGGGATACGTCACAGGCTTAGACTATTTCTAGGGAAGTTGTAGAGTAAGTGGAAGGGACCATGCCTGGTCCGAAAGGTGCATGACAATGGTAGTATCGACATATCTGAGATGTCATCTGTGTCCACCTTAAGCATCAATGGTCAGTGCCTCAAGCCGTATTTAGATCATGATCTGTTGAATGTTGGCATCGCCCCGATTCATTTTGCATGAGATGTGGTTTTTGACTCACATCAGTTGCATCTTGTGCCTGATTATCACTGTCTTCTGCCGTGTATAGATCCAGATGTCCATATTATTTCATTCTTTAGTCTAACACCACATCTGCATCTTGTGATTATGCTATACATAGGGTGTACTTTACCCTAAGTATAGGGCGTGTCAGATTTTTTATTATTCTCTTGATTCTTTTTACCTCTGTTTTGCTGCCTATACTTAGGGATATTTTACCCTCAAGTATAGGGGAGGTAGACCCTGTACATTCTCTCACTCGGTTCTCCCTTTTTGTACAGACTACTATACTTAGGATTACTTGATCGTAAGTATAGGGGGAATCACCGAGCTCTATTATTTCTATTCTTTTATTCGTCATTGTAGTATAGCCTTTCTTTTCACTTCCCTATACTAAGCACGAGTTATGTCTTCTTCATCGCTCTTTGATCACTCTGAGGACATCGTTCGAGCTAAGTATAGGGGGTGTCGTATATATTACATATATACGTTAGCCATAACTCGTACTTTGAGTGAGTGTGTTAATAAATATAATCGCTAAAAATCACTTATTAAAAATCTTGTACATAAAATTCTTTCTTGCACATACATAGTGATTTATAAAAACTATTTTTATACAAATGTTTGTAAAAATGTTTTGCTTGTAAATTGTAAATATTTTTGTATCAAAATTATGTATATAGTACAAAATTTTTGTAAAATGTTTTGAAAAAAAGTCTGCAAAAACTCGTATGTAAATGTTTGTAAACAGTTTGCAAAACTTCTGCATTCATGCATACATTCAAACATTTTCAAAAAAATTTGCACATTTTCAAAAATTTGCATAAAAAGATTTGTGTAAATACTTTTATATTCTTATGGATCATAGTTGACATTTAAACTAGTCTGGAATTAAATTGGAAAATGGAGCTTGGTTAAGACCTTAATCCAGCTAATTCTCAGAGGAACCTTATAGGATTTGGGGTTAAGACTTTTCAGGTCCATTGGTGACTTAATTCTTTGAGTCCAGTAGGCTATGTTCACATGTCATCTTGGTGAGCCTAAGTAGAACACTTAACAACACACACATGACTCTCTTTTCACGGACAATGGATTTACTTGGACCAGCACTTTACACTCAGCTCCACATGGATGAGGTGGTGAGGAGGCAGTTTCCTTTGGCTTGGGGTAGCATACGAGGGTAGTACTTCTAGGCGGAACCTCTCGTCTTCCTTTAGGGAGGGAAGTGCATCTCAACTTGGCCTAGCAGTGTTGAGGTCTAAAGACATGAGTTGTGGGTCACAATAATGCTTCAAAAGAGGGATAGTCTACTGGTTCAAGAAGAAAAAGTCCTTATGTATATATGTTGCACCATGCAGATATGCGGTACATATGCACATCAAAAATATGTGCAAAAGAAAGAAAAACTCCAAAAAAGTGGTGGTCCTGATAGAAAAAGAAATGCGTGCCGGAGTGTATATAGCCAAATAAAGCAAAGCTTATGATACACCTTCTCATCTCATGAAGCTTGCAGCGGGAGACTTAGCTACACTGGTTGGGCTCCCAGTGATACGTGGCTACACTGGCCACGGTCCATTCTCTTCTTTCCCCCTCTTCTTGAGCCATATGAACTTGAACTTAGAAGGGAATACCCTGATCCTCGAGGAAAGAGCTGCTAGACTAGGGAATTAGAGTTACCTTGTTGAGGGAGGTTGTTGCCTTGTCATTTCTGAGATGGGGAGCAACATATCACTTACACAGTACAAGAAAAGATTCATGGTCATTAGAGTTTGTGTATGTAGACGTGTTCTGATCTGGATTACCGAGGAGTCTTAACCATAGATTGGTGGAACTTAGAGGCTGTTGAGTCTTAAACCTACGTCCCAATAAGGTTCCGATAAACTAATAATCCAAAGGCCTGACTGAGCTCCATACTTCAACTTAATGAAGACCAATAAAAATAATCTACCTTGATTCTCCTTTTTCTTTTCTTCTCTTTTTCACTTCTTTTTCAAATAAGTGTTTGCTAACGGACTAGCAAAGGTAAAGTATAGGTGGGTGATGAATCCCTGATTCTTACTCTTTATTCTTTTATTTTAGCTATTTATCTGGGTAAAGCATCATGTAAATAGGTGTAAATATAATAAGTTAGCATTCAGCAAGCATGTGTAAATATTGTATAATTAGCATGTATTTGTGCAAAAATAAAAGAATAAAGGGAAAGAAAAAGGAAGGAGGTATTTAGAATAAATACAGAGTGACCCGAACCCCAAGAGAAGGTCAAGCCTTGACCTGAACGCCAAATAAAATAAGTAGAGAGAGATAGGGCCTACTCTATATTGTACATATTACTTAGATATGTAAATAATTATTTTGGTAAAATAAAATTAAAATATTATTATTACCTCCTTGCATATATTTGTAAAAATATAACAAAAATAAAATAAAAATCAGAAAAATAAAAATAAAATCCTTTCTCACTTGTACAAAATACATGTATACATATCTCTCTCCCCACTAATTCTATACCTATAAATAAATTATAAAAATAAAATAAAAATTAATTTGTACCCCTAAAAACATGTGGAAAATAAAAAATACAAATTTGGGGTATTTGTGTAAAAATAACAAAATAAAAATACTTGTGCATAATACATAAGTATATTATACCTATACATAATACTATATATTGTATATACATTAATTGTTTTTCATAAAAATAATTAAAAATCATAGAAAATAGTTTTAAAAAAATAAACATTTTTATTTTAAACATTTTTTTTATTTTGAAGTCATTTACTATTTTTTATTGATTTTCTAAATATATTGTAACATCCTTTTTTCTGATAGGCCATGACCTGATGTTGATCGCGGGTCAACACCCTCTTCCAGGCTTGACCCGACCTGACCATGTTCGCCAGATCCAGATCTACTTCTCCTCCTTTTCCAGCCCGACTCCGAGCTCCTTTTGCCTCGAGATTTGGACCCGATAAACCTTGTACATCCGACATCTTTACGGGTCCCTTGGCTGATCCGGATCGTACTAGGGTTTCGTGCTTTTCGTCAATCCTTCTAGACTCTCGAGCATGCTATATAGTATCTCTTCCACCTGCCCAGAGCCCTAGCTCGTACGTCGCCCTTCCTTCCACCCATAGGCACCTTTGGTTGACTGACAGCTACTGAAGGCCATCCTCGGATCGGAGTTTGGTCGTGTGGTTCACGCAGCTCAGCTACGTGGCCGGCGAGCGCCGCCGCGTCTAGCATTTTGATCGTTGTAGTATAGTGGTGAGTATTCCCACCTGTCACGCGGGTGACCCGGGTTCGATCCCCGGCAACGGCGCCATTTTGATGCGACGCTCAGATCGGTTTGCGGTTTTTAAAAGAAAAGGTTGTCGGTGTATAAAAACCACAAAGAGATCCTAGTCGATCAAACAAAGATCGGTTTTTTTGAAGAAAAACCTTACACTATTTATTTAACCAGGGAAGTGTACCTGGGTTGAACACAAGGAGGCAGAATAGTATATTTTGAATTTTTTTAGAAGAAAATATATTTGTGATTATTTTGTCTCTTCTTAAAGCGATCAAGGAAAAGCAATAATTTTTATGGAGCTTTTATTTTTAATTTTTTATTTGATTTTATACTTTTCTATTTTTTATTTATTTTTCAAAGTGATATTTTTCAAACAATTTACCTACTATATAATAGGTGAAATATAGGTGAATTTTATGTGATACTATATAGTAGGTGAAACAGAACGAGCAACGGGCTCGAACAACACACAAAAACAAATCAAAATGGAGTCAATTTTATGACAAATCAAAACACGATGAAAACACAACAAAAATACATGAGTATTACTGGAAAACCTTACTAGGGTAGTTGCGTAACAACCCTAAACAAATCTACGAAAAATTATGTCAAAAAGGCGTCCAAAACTCCCCTATAGCCCAGGGGTATAAATGCAAGAAAAAGAAATGAAATTTATGCAAAATGATCCTCGGTTAGGGACTTTTTTGTAAAGAAAATAAGAAAGTTTACATTTAGGTCCCTGTGCGGGGACCTAAATGTAAATTTTGGAAAACTTTGGAGCTGGGCTGAAATTCTGGAAGTCCTCTGGGTTTAGTGTGCAAATCTTCCACCGCTTCGCTTTCAACTGACAGGATTAGAATGTGAGATGCGATCTGGAGCGTCCGCAGATTCCACGTGTCGAGAGTTTGTGCTCTGGCTGTTCTTCAACTGTTTTAGGGTTGTTACGCAGGTAACTGACGAGTGCTCCTTCTCCGATTTTCCATGGGCAATAGCTTCTTCACTTGCACCTCCGACAGGGCCAGAGGGTTAGCTCCTCTAACCCTCGAGCTCGCCTGCGGTGGACGTCAGTCGGCGATGGCTCAGAGCGGTGGAAATCGGCCGATGAAGATGGCGGTCCGTTTGAGCTGGAGATGATTTCTAGGTTGTTACGCCTTCTTTGATGATGATTTCCGTGTTGATTAAAGATTCCAGATGACTCGAAGTTGCTCCTTATGCAAGATGGATCTACAAATCGCAATATCATGTGCTCGATTTGCGAGAAATCGGCCAACGATATAAGTTTTTGCAAGATCAAAATCGTTGTTTCCATATTTAAGTAAATGTGCGTAAGAAATGTACGAAAAAGGAGACGCGATTTGGATTGATTTCTAAATGAAATAATACGAATCGAAGGTAGGGCGTCTGAGATGAAAGATTAAGCTGACTAAACACGTGATTAACCATGCTAATCGTGGCACGAGGATCGAGATAAAATTTGGTGAAGGTGGATGTATAGATCCAGGAATGTAGAGGTGTATTACCTCAGATGGTTGCTCGACGGCCGATCTTCGCCGGAGCTGGACGCGCGCAAGGCGGCGATGCAAGGTGGAGCTATCGCCTTAGAACTCCTCCCCGAAGGTCCTTCTCCCACGCAGGCACCGTAGATTGGAGCTATCACCTCCTGGACGAGCGGAGCGAGGTGAGGAAGAGAGGGTTTGGCCACTGGATTCCTGAGCTACAGGTGGTTATGGAGAGTTGGTTCGAATTTGCGAACTTTGAGGGTATTTATAGAGAGTTTTCTTGAGCTCCACGTTAAATCGAAGGGTAGCCGTGAATCTTGGTTGTTAGGAGAGTCGATCCAAGGGTTTAAATCGCTTGAATGAGTTATGAGGCATGCAAGAAAAATAGTTGAAGATAGCTAGTCAGAACAGAAAGTCTAACAGCCTTCTTGAAGAATATGAACCAGGTGCTGACACGTCTCAGCACCTGGTTGGCCAGATGTGCGAAATTGCTTATAAATTATATAATAAATATTAAAAAGTGTTATTTTAAATAGGTATAAAAATAAGAAATGTAAATAATTAAATTATCTAAATTATGGAATAATTACTTTTCATAAATAATAAATATTATTCGAAATATAAATATTATATTAATAAATATGTATAGATAAATAGGTTTTGGATTTTTAATTTAATAAATAAATAATTAAAAATTAATTTTATATTTTCTTAATTATTAGAATAATAAATAAGAGTTGTGTGAATTTTTAGGGATTTTAATAAATGTTTTTACATATATTAATAAATATAAGTATAAGTTATCCGGTTCATTTTTACCTATAATTTAGGGTTTTAAATTTTATTAAAATAATAAATAAGCTCTAAATATTCTGAAATAAATTAGGGTGAAAATACAATATCATGAAAATAATTAAAAATTATAAAATTAATAAAAATATAATGTGTTCTACATAAAATAAATAGCCCAGAAATCCCGTTGTCATTTGGTCCCAAAATCGACTTTTTGCAAATGAACTCCGAATTCGATGAAACCACCTCTATTAATTAGAGAATTTTATTTTATGAACTTTGAACGTGAGTAGAATGAAATTGGAGTTCGTATGAAGAAGTTATGATGTTCGGAAATGGAGATTTCGACAATTTAAAAGCTGGATTTCTTGGCATATATATAGGGTAATATTTTTAACTTATTTTTATATTTTTATATACATTTTTTAGAAATAATTAGACAAAGAGTTTGGTGAAAAATATGTGCATATGAATTAATTAAAGATCATTTGAAATTTTATATTTATTTGATAAATAGTGAGAAGTATATGAAGTGTGTCTTAATCTATTTTTAGGGTTTTCTTTCCTTATCTCCCCCTACTTATTGGTTTGTCGACTAATCCATGCTGACTTGGTCTCGGGGGTTAGGTTATAAATATACCTTGCAGATATATTTATATTTATAAGTCATATTGTACATATATACATATCTCCAATCTGCCTTATTTTCTTTTCTTTGTTCTTTATTTATTTACATGATTTTGATGCTTAAAGTAAATATTTATTAATGAATGAAGTTTGAATAAAAGATGGGAATTAATGAATATTTACATGCATTTGTTAGGGGTTCTAAGACAAAATGCGACAGAAAAGTTAATGAATCATGGATTCATCACCTCCCGGCCTTCCACAGCTTGGTCGAGGCCGTAATCCAACCTCCCAGCACCGCCTGACTCAGTTGAGTTTGTCAGCAATCTCAGGTATCCCCCATATCCCTTTCATTTCCCTATTCGATTTAATCATTCCACTTTGTACCACCGCACGTTCATCTGCTCCACCTCGATCGTCGGAGCCTCATCTCACCCTCACATCTTTATCGATTGAATCCCCTACAAACGCTCACATTTGCACTGCAGTCTGATCATCCTTAGGCTCGACCTTCTGGTCAGGATTAGGGTCGCGACTCCCTTCCTTCACCTTCGTCGGGAATCAAACTCCATTCACCCTCACTTCTCTGTGTTTCGCCAAACAATAATCCTTGTCGGAGTTACGCCTCCAAGCGGTGTTCCCATTGCATGACCTGGATTGCACGGTAGACCCCCATTTAGCTCTCGACTGCTCAGGCGGAGCAGCTCCTGATGCACCTCCATCACGACGGCCATCTGGTCATCCTCCTTCACATCAGAGCTAGCCATCATACACGGAGTATTCCCACGACGCTTCAGACCTCTTTGGTAAGCTCATAGGCCCGGTGGATCTCCTCCAATCACTAATCGAAGTTCACCTGGAGGTTGTTATTCATGCATCCTCGCCTGCCTTTGGATACCTCCGCCTCCTGTGCATCATAGCCGCTCGACAGAAAGTTGCTGCGGCCATTAGATCGGAGCAGCAGCGCCAGATCCAGACGCACGTCCGTGACAGCTTCTGTACCATCGGATCAGCAGGTGGTAGCAATCAGAGCCGTACGACCACTACATCCCCTACGTTCGCCACATGCCCTAGTAGGGGTATATTTCGCTTCTAACCTCGCACTTTTATGCGTAGCTATTTAGTCCATTAAAAAGAGTTGTAGTTTAACTAATTTATAGTTTTGACCTCAAACTAGTAGTATTTGCATTTCAGTCCAGTTGAGCTGAACTCACGTGTAGTTCCACGTGCTCGGTGGTTTATTTGCATTATATTCCTTGTACTTCATGGATGTTACGTTTTAAATGGGAACTTTTAATATTTGCATTTATGCCCCTCTGAGCATATGTCACGTATAGTGCGTGTGTTTGTCTGGCTAATTTGCAGATCAGGCCCCTTAGTTTTTAACTGTGTTATTCTTTGGCCAACAACTTTTAAATAATTACATCTAAGTCCTTGTGTGATGTGTGCTTTGTTTTTAATCAAATAATTACTAAATAAACTCCAAAAATTCCATAAAAATTACAATTAGCTCCTGCTAACACGTAATATTTATGGTAATTTTTGTGAATTAATTTATTTTTATTTGATATTTTCTAAAAATCAAAAACCATAAAAAAGAGAGCCATATCTGTTTTATTAAATACAAAAAATTATAAAATTAGCTTCAAAAATTACAAAAAAAATAATGGTTGCTTTTTTTTGTATGCTTTAATTCCAGTTCCATTTTCTCCTTAAAAAACATTGCAAAAACCCTAAAAATCACAAAAGACTCAAAAACATATAAAAATAATTAAAAATTCATGAAAAATCAAAAAAAATAGGATTACAATTGTTGTAGTTAGATTTTTTATTTGCTTTTTCATAAAAATAATCACCAGGATTTTAAGGTCTTTTTATTATTTTAAACTTACCTTTTAGTCCAGGCTGAACATTGTTTCATTGTTTTGGTCTTGTTTGATTTTTACAAAATCATATAAAAATTGGAAAAATCCCATAAAATTACCAAAAACATCAGAATATTTAAAAAATATTTTTATTTCCTATTTTGGATATTTTTAGTCTTAACAAAAAATGTTAAAGCTTGTTTTTACCTTGTTCTTTTTATTTGTTTTCTCATTTTGAAAATATAAAAAATTGTAAATTAAAAACCACAAAAATATGTTTTTATTCATCTGATTTCTGACTACTTCGTACATTTCTGTGCTCCTTGTGTTTGACCCTAGTCGCTATACCGGGTTAAATAAATAACTGAGACTACTGACATTACATTATGTGCTTTGATTAATTTATTGATGTGGTCTTAATTTTTTCTTGTTGAGTATGATTGGTTGATCTGAGTCACAACGACCCGTGATTATTCTTGATACTTAACCCTGCTCAGTCGGTCGCTCATCATTGACATCATCACATCTTCAACCTCACAAACATGCCCACCACCCCTTCTTCCTCTCTCGTGCACTCGCCGCTTGTGCCTGTTCTCCTCCTCCCTTGCAGCGACGGCGGTTGCACCTCTTCTCCTCCTTATCTCCCTCGTCGACTATATAGAGAGAGGAGGTTGGCCAAAATTGAAGGACCAAACACCGAGAACCCATTTTTTGGGGCTTCCAAGCCCTATCAAGACCCATCGCAGGGGCGTACAGCCCTAGATCCAAGCTCTAAATGGAGCTCCGCTACCATCTCCAGTCGAAGCTCCGCCTCCCAAAGCCCCCCCTCTACTGCTCCATTACCCCTTGTCCTCTTTGACCTCCTCCCACGGCTCAAGGAAGAAGAAGAAGAAGAGGTCCATGGATCCCTTTGCAATTTCTATCTTTCTATAGTTTTTTTTTGTTTTGGACCTTAACGCGATTTTATAAAAGTTATACTTATTTACTATATTTTTAAATTTCAAATTTTATATTATGTAACATTTTACTTTTTTATGTTCAAGTTCTGCTATTTATATTTCAGTCCCTAAAGGATCTTTATGCAATTTCTTGAAGTTTATTTCTTTTCATAGCAATTTACCTAGCAATTTTTTATTTGGTAACTATTTTTTATTCTAATTGCACCATTAGTTTTAGTTTAATTTGGATTCTAGCCTCCAAGATTTCTTAGAAAATCTCACTCATGCCCTTGGCAATTCAAAAACTTGCTAAAATAGCAAAAAATCCAAAAAATTCTTAGAAATATCATGTAAAATCCCAATGATGTCTAGAATCTTATTACATAGGTTTTACTGCATTTTAGGTCCTATAAATAAAAAGGAAAATTTTATATAATTTGAATTAATAAAGTTAAAAATGCATGTGTAAATAGAATAAATATTCACGTAAAATGTTTGAGTCTCTCTAGGTCGATCCTCTACTTGCCCTATAGATTATTTGATATATCTTGCCTTGTAGTTGTAGAAATTTTATCTGAAATTCTACGATTTTTGCGTGTGAGCAATGACAACATAAAAGTCACTTTTTAACACACTGAAAATTATGGTTTCATGTCTCAAGGTTCATTGAGAATGAACATGGATGATCCCTTTGAGAGATCACACATCTCACATGTCCCCGTATGCATACTAGCTCACCGGTATATATACCTTGTAAGGTTATCAACCTATTGATCTGTCAAATGTGCATATTCATAAATATAAATACATATATGTTTCTGACCAAAGGATGTGTGCTTGTTTCATGACAATGTACGATGCATGCCCTAGTAGTCTAAATCTCATCAAGTTAACTCTTTAACTTGATTCATCTGACATCTCCGAATATGTATTCCTATGCAAATGACCTACATCAAGAGCATTAGTCGGATGTTGGTTTTTGGATAAGATTGACATCTCTTCTCAAATTGGATATCTTTTTCAAATATAACTTTGTGGTGCTAGTTGTGTCCTCAATCTCACTCTTCGTATCTATAATTGTCCATTAGACTTTATTGTCTAATTGTTTAGATTTACAGCTATGTGATATTCAAAGTGACAATGGTACATATCACTATTTGTCCAAAGGGATATCAATAATAGTGAAAACATAAATGTGTTTTATTTCATATATGGAGTAATATAGTTTTACAATAACATTTTTGTGAAATGGTCGACAAGAACTTACATGTCCAACATACTAGACCATACCTTTTGAGTTTTTTTATTCTCCAAAGCGAACTATAACGATAAGCTTTTATTTTACATTAGAAACTACTTCTTCCCATAAGTTCTTTGAAAATTTACTCTACAACCCCATTTTTGCGGTGTATATCGTATGAATCTCATGCTAGATAATGCCCTCATCCTTATCGATATCAGTTAATTTTATTAAATAAAGTTCAATTTTAATTAGTAAGTAACCATTTAATCTCCCTTCCAGACTATTATCCAAAAAGTGCTTTCCATTTATTGAATGATGACATTTTCACTGACCAGCAACCCACCCAACTTTCATATATTGTCCTCAATGTGACTATTACATGTAAAATCTCCTCAGAGTTAGGGTTAGCACTGTTGGGAAGTAAAGAAGATAAGGCTCTGACGAGAATTTTGAGGTGAGAATTTGAAGGTTCAAACTACTAACATCTTGGCTTAATACTAATTATAGCATTACTTTGATGATAACAAATATTTTTTAGTACAGATAGTTCTGCAAATTTCATGGCAAACTCACTTCAAGTGACAAAGTAAAATCTTTGGACAAAGTAAAGAAGAAGAAGGATGATTTTTCTAATATACATATGTTAAAAGTCTCAAATAAATATGCATGTGTATCATGTAAGCATATTAAGTCCTAACCCTATCGATCGATCAACCTTCATGATATGATATTTCGATTATCTCTGATCGATCAGCTTAATTGACCTGATCGACCATCACTGATCGATCAACCCATTTGATATGATCGATCACACTTGATCGACCAACCAATTTCCATGATCGATCATAACTTGAATTCAACCTCCCAATGGCTATGAGATGATCGATCACCATAATCTACATGATTGATCATCTTGATCTACTTGAGATGATCGATCACCTTTCTTTTATGTCTAATCATATGTATCAAATATTGATGATTTCTTTTCGATTTTGTTTCCAACAACTATATTTTTTAATGGTTGTCCCCCACTGTTGGACATGCGAACCCACGACGAGCCATTATGCAATAAATGTTATTGCAAATATCATTCCCTGATCTAAAGTGAAGAATAACTAATTTGCATAATAGGTCCCTTAGTACAATTAGGGTTATGTACCATGGCCATCTTGATGATCATACAGTTGTTGATTCAATTATTGAATCATAGAGGCTGGTGCTTGGATAAATATCTAAAGAGTTAGATTGAGGACTCATCAAGTGTTGTCAAATGATTATTAAGAGAGGATCTCCAGCCTGAGTAGGAGATGACAATCCTTTCTCACTTGGTTGATATCTGACCAACCTTTTGATGCAGGTTCTCTGCATGGGAATAGAGATCCGGAGGTATCAAATTAGTTAGGTCAAAGAGTTGACTTAACGAGATCGAGATAACCAAAATCCTATATCATATGCTGTCACTATATAGGCACGCATCCTTTGACCGGAGACAGATGTGTTACTATATGTCTGAGTATGTACATTTGGCAGACCAATAGGTTGATGACCTAATCAAGGTCTATACACTGGCACGCTGGTGTGCATATAAGGGCATATGAGTAATACGATCTCTGAAGGGATCATACAGGTTCATTACTAAACTGGAAGACATGAACTCACTCATGAGATGTTGGGAAGATTCAAATTCCGTGCATGGTCGTCTCGCTTTGGAAGCGTGACTGAATTTGTAGGATTGATATATACTTTTGTAAAGTATATGATCAACACCTGGGTATGATATATGCTTTTGGAAAGTATATGATCGATATCAACTCCCAATAGTCGAATGAGAAACTTGATGATAAAACTCTGAAGTAGACAGTGTAAAATTGATATTATATTTCGGGTTTATTCTGGGTATTCCACTATGCAGGATGTACAGGTATTAGGAATGCCTGAAGGTGATGTGATCATAAACGATTGTATAACCATGACACTTCCATTCCGAGGGAGTGATGAAACAGGTCTGGATTTTAGTGACTCCTCTCATAGAGAAGTAATCTGATCTTAGTCCAAATGTTGGGCATTAATCTGAATGTGATTCAGATGTAATGAGAAGATTAGATTTGCGGTCTTGATTTAATCAAGCATCTATGGGAGGTCTGCAAGATCTGGATTTGAGATGTGATCTAAATATACAAGTCACTATACGTGGAATAATACAATCACCATGTCCTTATCTCCAGGTATCCGCTAAGAAAGCGTATTATCCTTGAAAGAGTTCATGGATAATTTGATTGTTGATATATATTTCTCCGAGCATTGAGATATTGATAATTAAATGTGATTTATTATCATGAATAATATGAATTTGATTCATATTATTAGGAGAGTTATATGAGATAATTAAATGTGATTTAATTATCAAAGATGTGAATAATGTGAATGTGATTCATGTTATTTGGGCACATGAGAAAAGAGATCAAAGATGATTAAATGTTATTTAATTATCATTGATATGAATAATGTGGATAACACTATCCATATTAATCAGATATATTATAAATGTGATTTATAATATATTAGAAAGAACATATTATGATTTATATTTGTTGATTAATTGTCAGGGACGAGCATGGTTTAAGAATAGGGGGATGATGAATCTCGGATTCATCACTCTAATTCTCATTAATTAAGCTCAGATCCATCAAAATCATCAGCATTTCTTCATTTATTTTGCATAATTAGCATTCATGCATGTTTTCATAAGAATTGCATTTTAGCACTAACTTCTGCACAAAATAAGAAGCCAAAAACCTCAGCCAAATTTGACCTGTAAATAGCCTAACTTCCCTGATTTTTAACTCCGTCATGCTAACTCCAAATGATCCAAATCCACCTCCACTATGTACATATCACTCACAAGAATAAATAAAAAATACAAAAAAAAATAATTACCAAAATAAGTGGACCAAAAACCCAAACCCTAGTTTCAGGATTCCTAGACTAAAAACCCCATATCTTCCTCATCCAGTGTCTGTTTTAACCCTACTCACTTTTGAACTAATGTACATTCAATTACCTTCAAAACAAGACCAAGTTCAAGTGAATCAGAGCTCATATGTGAAAGTTGGGTTTTGGGCCTCTTTTATACATTGTGTATTTTAGCGGTATTCGACCTGATATTTTATGTGCATATTTTCTTAATTAAAAAAATCCAAAAAAAATAGATTAAGGTGTCTTTATTTATCTTTGATTTAACCACATTTTTCAGATTTTTTATCTAGTTTAAAAATAACAAAAAAATTACAAAACCCAAAAATCAAGGTAGTCTATGTACATGGGATACCCCAAAAATATCACTTTGTGCATTTGATCGATTTTGGTTTTGATGTCTTCATGAAAGTTGTAGATCTCATCAAGGCGAGCATTTTTTGTGAAGGAACTTTTTCGATCTGATGTTGTTTGCTATTTATTTTGTATTTTACAAAATCTTTATTTTTCGATTTTTTCTAGTGTTGACATGTGGCAGCCTCTGGGGCCGCCATGTATCAGCCATTTTTAGCCTTTTTATATACCCGTTTTTAAAAAAATTAAATTAAAACCTCCGCACATGCAAGGCACGTGCCACCCAGACACGCGCCAAGCACGTGCGCTCTCTCTCTCTCTCTCTCTCTCTCTCTCTTCGATCTCATGCCACGTGGCACCTGGAGGGCTGTCCGATCTCGGCCAATCGGACGGCCCATGGCTTTTGTCTTCCACCCGTGCCCTTCCTTCAATTTCACTGCCGCCCCTCCGTAATCTTCGTCGTTGACCTCACCGCCGCCTCCCCCCCCCCCCCCCCCCCCGCGATCCTAACGACCTCCGCTTATCTCGCGCCGCCAACGACCTCCGCACTTCTCGCACCGGCCAACCCAAAAATCCCTATTTAAGCTTCGTACCCCCAACCTCGCCCTTCATCCGCCGGCTGCTTCAATACGAGAAGAGGTCAGTGGTGACAGCCTGACCTCCTCTCCCTTCCCGACGAGATCCAAGACTCGCCGGCCTTGCTGCAGCGCAGCCCTCTGCGATTACTGCCCTCGTTCCGACTTCGGTCGTTGAGCCATCGGCATCCACCAATGTCTACAACGCATTCGATCGCAGCCTACAATGAACAACAAACAAATTCATTTATTTTTTATGCACGACGATAAATACATCTTCTTAACAAGCGGATTTCGGACCCGTCAAAGATATAGTTCAATTGAGTGAGATATGAGGATTAAAACTTAGGTTTTAGGACTTTTCTTATTTAAGATTGATATATATATATATATTTGCAAATGACTTCTTGGATAATTTTATATTTTTCAAGATTTTTATAAATATTTTGCAAAGAGAATTAGTTGAATCAAATAAGTGGTTAATCCATAGAAAATCAAGAGTTTTATATAATATTTGTATAATTATGCATCTGACCTTTAATCTCGAAAATTTTATAAATTTTTAATAAATAATATTGATCACAAGTTGAAGTTTAAAAGTGAGTTAGGTCATTTTGGAGTTTTCTATAAGTAGACATGTATTGGGAAGTTGCCAATTGTAGGACTTTGAGTGTAGGGTTTCTTCCCTAATTTTAACATGACTGTTCTTAGGTAGATTTTTCATAAATACTAATGATTATTATACAAATTTATGTGAATAAAGTTCAAGAATGAAATTTACACATGTGTTCAAAATAAATATGCCAAGTTTGTATAACAAATAGATAGTGAAAATTCATTATTTCATGTAGAAATTTAGTTCTTTTTGTGGCCTTGAATATTGTACTTATCTATCTACTTATTGGTTAGTCGATCATGTAAGTACCTACTTGATCCCTAGTTTAGGGTTTCAGTTTATACAATATATACATATATAAGACCTTGTTCTCTTTCTTCTTATTTTCTCTTTCTTATATTCTTTTTATATAATTTTGATTGCTAATAACTTATGTTTACTCATGAAGTATATACTTACAAAGGTGAAATATTTACATTCATTTATATGTATTTGTCGAGGAATTTTAGCATAAAATGCAAGAATAAGGTAGATGGATCCTAGATTCATCATATACTCAATGTTTTACTATAACATGATGAATATCTTGAATTTGAGCATTTGAAACCTACATATGAATCTTAGCATGTGTCATCCATGGATCTTCTGCACTCTCCATGAACATGGCATATAAATCTCAAAATACCTTGCATACATTCTCTATGCACTCATGATAGAGTGAAGAGTGAATTAGGGAAAGATCATCATTGACTTGATGATTATCATCAACCGTATGCTAGCCATTTGCAAGGGTGATTATGCATCTCCTCCAATAGTTTCTTCACCTTCTACCATGAAGAACTTATCATTTTTCCTAATATATCCAAGGTTGTTTTCTTCAATCACTCTACTCTCCCACCATATTGGGTTCACAAGATTTGATGATATCAATAATGTAGTATGATTAGATTTGGTTCACATGATTTGATCACATCAATAATGCAGTATGATTAGATTTTATGGATTATTTTGCGTTGTCTTGTTATCTGACATATAATAGTATATAACCGTGTTAGTATTCTTATGTCTAAAAACATGTTTTGATTTGGCTTGTGAAAACACTATGTATGCTTTCATTATTATAATATATGGTGATATAAATTTTGTATTCTTTGTTCCATGCATTCATTTTTTACTCACCTTATTGTCATTTTGACAATGTCAATGGGTGAAAAAGGGATGATTTATTGTTTATGATTTCCTCCTATTATTTTTATATACATTTAAAATACAAGAATTATATGGATAGATCTTTGCATGCTATCAAGAAAAGCAAGTCTTGCATACTTGGATTTAACATATTTCAACAAGCTCACTTTTAGTTGTATTTAAGATAGGGGGAGCCTTCTGAATGCTTTTCCCATGCTGGAATAGGCCATGAACTATAGAACACAGAAATACATTAAATGTCTATGCAATGTTGATGCACTACATTGAGGATGATGTGTTCAATATGAAAGGCACTATAGATCAATGAAATATGAAAGAGCTACAAGACTAAGATGATCCGTGATAAATCCCACCTATTGTATTCTTTTCAATGGGTTCCGTGTAAAAAGCTTTAACTAAAAATATGTTTAACTCACAAAGTTATGTGTCGGCTAACTAAGCATTGAGGTTAATCTACTAGCCAATGATCAACTAAGTCAAGAATTTGGCGCATCCTATCATTGGAGGTCAAATCCAATAACATTTGACTAACACCATTTCAAATCGATCAATTATACTTCAGTCAACTAATACTTAATCTCCAATGTGCTCATTTTATGAGCATTTAATGAACATTGGGCATTTAATGAGCATTTAATGAACATAGGGTACTTCAGTCAACTAATACTTAATCTCCAATGTGCTCTGAAGGATATGGGAAGATCCTTAAGCGCATCACGGAAGCATGAGGATTGTATCGTATGTGATTGGGAGTGACTAGTCGTGCTAGTCGCTTGAGGCAGCGGGATTTAAAAAATTTCAATGTGATGAAACCACATGATCCAAGAACACTTCTCAGGTCGTTTCATCTAAACCACAAACAAGTATTAGGTTTACCTCTTGAAGCATGGTTGCAATCGAGTCTCTAAACGAAGAAACCTCCTGTCTTAGGTCCGATCTAACGGAGGAGATGCTTGAGAGTGCGTTGATGAGACACGAGCTCCTCGCAATCCATTTTAATGATCCAAGCGGTGAATCTCTTAATCTCGTCACACGAGATCCGTCATCTTCTTCACGAGCAAGGCGTACCGAGGAGACGGAGATCCATGAGCAAACAATACGATAACATAACGACGATGCTGCGGTGATGACGACTCTCTCTAGGACTCCATGGTGGACGGCCACAATGAAAGAGAGGGAGAGAGATTTGGCATCTAGAGAGAGGGAGAGAGCAATTATTTAATGTCTTGCTATTGTGACTTGAAGAGCAAGGGGTGCCTCTTCTTATATAGTATTTTGGGATCCATGGATTTCAATCCATGGACAACACAAAATCAATGGATGAGATTGATTTGTGTTTCTTTCAATGGCCATGATCTTGTTTTGAAAATACAACAACAATTAATTTAAATTAATATATATTGATAAATCAATATAAATTAATTTTAGATCAAATTAATTAATTAATCTTGAAGATAATGAGAAGATTGATCTTATCCCCTAGAAAGGGGGGATGATCTATCTCCTCAATATCTCATGAGATCTCATTATCTCATGAGATCTCATTATCTCATGATATCTCCAAGATTTACAACAACACTCGTTGTAAATTATTTCACAAAAATAACTCATAATTATCTTGTGAATATTGCAATCATGCCATTGGAAAAATGTGAATTACATTCACATCCCAAAATAAAATGCAAATTATATTTTCAATTAATTATCCAATGTGAATCCAGTTCACATCAATAATTAATCAACAAATATAAATAACAATAGGCTCTCTCTGATATATTATAAATCATATTTATAATATATCTGATTAATATGGATAATACTATCCACATTATTCATATTCACGATAATTAAATCACATTTAATCATCTTGGATCTCTATTCTCTTGTGCCAAAATAATATGAATCACATTCATATCATTCACGTCTTTTAATAATTAAATCACATTTAATTATCTCTGATAACTCTTCTGATAATATGAATCAAATTATATTATTCATGATAGTTAAATCACATTTAATTATCCATTTTCTTAATGCTCGGATACATATATCGACAGTGAAATTATCCATGAACTCTTTCAAGAATAATGCGCTTTCTCCATGGATACTTGGAGATAAGGACAGGGTGATTGATGGTTCCACGTATAGTGACTTGGATATTGAGATCATATCTCAAATACAAATCTTGCTGACCTCTCATAGATGCTTGAGTAAATCAAGACCGCAAATCTAATCTTCCCATTATATCTGAATCACATTTAGAACAATGTCCAACATTTAGACTGAGATCAGATTACTTCTCTATGAGAAGAGTCACTAAAATCCAGACATGTTTCATCACTCCCCCGGAATGGAAACGTCATGGTTATGCAATCGTTTATGATCACATCACCCTCGGGTATTCCTAATACATGTACATCCTGCATACTGGAAGACCCAGAATAAACCTGAAGTATTAGATCAATTTTACATTGTTTACTTCAGGGTTTATCATAAACTTTCTCATTTGATCATTGGGAGTTGGTATCGATCATATACATTCCAAAAGCATATATCATACCTAGGTGTTGACCATATACTTTCCAAAAGCATATATCAAACCTTACAAATTCTGTCAAGTTCCAAAGAGAGACGACCATGCACGGATTTTGATTTTTCCCAATATCTCATGAATGAGCTCATGTCTTCTGATTCAGCAATGAACCTGTATGATCCCTTTGAGAGATCGTATTATTCATATGCCCTTAAATGCACCCTAGTGCATCAGAGTGTAGACCTTGGTTAGGTCATTAACCTATTGATCTGCCAAATGTACATACTCAGACATATTACTACACATCTGTCTCCCTTCAGAGGATGCGTGCCTATATCATGACAACATACGACATAGGTCTTTGATTATCTCGATCTTGTTAAGTCAACTGTTTGACCTAACTTATCTAACTCCTCCTAATCTCTACTCCTATGTAAAGGACCTGCATCAAGAGGTCAGCTAGATATCAGTCATTAGAGAAAGGATTGCCATCTCCCTCTCAAGCTAGAGATTATCTCTTAATAATCATTTGACGGTACTTGATGAGTGATGACACGAAAATCCCGAGTGACTAAGGCAATCAGGTATCTAAGATGATGGTCGTTGCGACATCAATCACTCGAACGTGTCGATCAAGAAAAAATCGAACCACTAAATAGAGATAAAATCAACGAAACACGAATAGCGGTCCTGCTATATGATTAACCTGGTATAGCACCCAGGGTCGAACTCAAGGAGCACGAGTTGGCCGAGAGGCCTACGAAGTAGTAAAAATAAAGAAAATAAAAGAACAAAATATTTTTAGTGCTTTTTAATTGTTTTTATATTTTTTTTGGATTTTTAATATATTAAGAAAATAAGAAAACAAAAGAAAAGCACACTTTAACAAATTATTCAAAGCATCAAAAATCAACCAAAAATTAAAACAAAAATGTTTTTATGTATTTTATAATTTTTTGTGTTTTTGATGAATTTTTGATAATTTTATGATGTTTATTTTATTTTTTAAAAATCAAACAGTAGCAAAAACAAAGGGTACTGTCTAGCCGAGCCAAAAAGCCCTAGATAAAATATCTAAGGGCCTCAAAATGGCCTGGAGGAAATTTTCCTGTAAAGTAGATAAAACAAGGAAAATTCAGATACCAATTTTATTATTTTTGGATTTTTAATTTATTTACTAGAATTTTTATGGGTTTTTGAGTGTTTTTAGGTTTTTAAGGTTTTTAAGCAATGAAAAGTAGCCAAACTTGGCTAGAAAATCAAGCTAAGCTAAACAAACAGTAACTAATTTTTATAGAATTTTTAAGTGAGTTTTTATATTTTTTTGTGAATTTTCAAACTAGACAGTAACAAAATTGACTGTTTTTGAATATTTAAAAATAGCAAACAAAAACAAAAATGTCCTCAAAAATCTACAAAAAGTCTACACCATGGCAGGAGCCATGTATCAAATTTTCGTTGGATTTGGAGGTGATTTGATATTTTATTCAAAAATAAAGGTGGGGCACTGTGCACAGGGACTGAAGTGCAAATACCCAAAGTTCTGGGGGTCCAGGTGCAATTAACCCAGCAAAACACGCACCACGCGCGTGCCTGGGGCACTCAGGGACCTAAATGTAAGAAACATAAGTCCCGAGGACTTATTGGTAACAGGTACCAAAAGTCCAGGGGTCCTATCTGCAAATAACCCAAGAAATATCGCACATGTGTAAATAAATCATGCACAAGGGTATAAGTGCAAATATCTAAAAGGTTTCATTCATTCATTAACATCCAGAAATACAAGGGTATCTACTGCAAATACACCAAAATAACACGTGACGAAGCACGTGGCTCACAACAGGCAGGGGTATAAATGCAAACACACTAAAGCTCAGGGTCTAATGTGCAATTTAACCTAAAACTAAACAACTGATTTTAACATTTACAGGACTAAAACGAAATAAACATAAAAGCGGGGCCTAAGGGTAATTTACCCTTTATTAAGCGGGGGCGTTGGATGACTGCCACGTGGCTGATCGGATGGCGTGGAAGCGAAGTGGCTGGTGATCCAATGGCTGCGGTCGATCCTCCAAAGATCGGGCGGTGGAAGCAGCTCCTCGAACGGATGGACAAGATGTGATCTGGAGCGGGAGGAGACGATCAACGGTAGCTGGAGGTCCTGGACGAACAGGCGGCTGGCGAACTTCGCCGGCCTCGGGGAAGCGACTCTGGCCTCCTCTGCTGCGCCTAAGTATCGGAGAAGCTCCGGCGTGGCTGTGCGCAGCTGCTGATGCTCTCCGATGCCCCAACCGAGCTCAGGGGAGCTCCGACGAGGGTGGCGGAGGCGAGACTCCTGGTCTGAACGGGAAAGGCCTCAGATGGCCTTTGCTGGACCTGCAAAGTATCTCAGAAGACTCGCGGGTCGAGGGCAAAGTGCCTCGACCCAGTTAGGCGAAGTGGGGGTGGCTGGTGCGTCGAGACGGCGGGCTCCGGCGAAGGTGGTGGACGGAGGAGCCCGGTTCCCAGCTCCTGTGCGAGCTGGGTTGAGTGAGTGGGTGCAGAAGGTGCGTCGGACGAAGGCGAACGTGAAGGTCGGGTCCGATGATCGGATGGTGGACGGAACCGGGATGAATCGGAAAAATATGACGGCGGCGTGATTTGGGGAAAACGAAAATTAAAAGAAATGGCTGAGCTAAGTGGCTACCTGGGTGGTTGGAGAGACTGTGGCGGAGCTAGGGAAGCTCCCGGTCTTGGCCTCAAGGGACGTCTCGGCCCGAGGCTCGAAGCTCGCTCAGGTGGCGGAGCTGCGGCGGCTACGTCGCCGGATCAATGGATTCGCCGGCTCTCCTCGCTGCAACAGGTCGAGGATGCAAGCTGTCACCTCACACTCTCTCTGGAGCTCACTGGAGAACAAAGCAAATGGCCAAAGATGGAGAGAGAAGGTGGCGGAGCTGCGGCTTTATATGGCTAGGGGTCCGAGAAGAATGGGTCCGGGCAAGCTCAGGAGCGCGCGGATCCCGAGGGAGCGGCTCCGGCGAGGATGTCGGATGCACGGAGAATGATTCAGACCCGGGGTTAGGTGGAGTGATGATCGGGTTGAGCGGGTAAAAGTGGGAGAAATCGGGTCCGGAGCTCGAACCCGTGGGAAGTGGTCCTGGGGGGGGTAGTTGACCGGGCGGTCAACATCCCCAAGACCCAATGAGAAGGGGCCACGTGGCTAAACTTTGAAGCTCAAAAATAAGGTAGCAAATGGCCGAATTTGCAAAAAGTTAAAACATGAAATATTTTTATTTTATTTTTTTCTATTTTTTGTGATTTTTAATAATTTTTCTGAAATGAAAATAGGCTATATACATAGTATGTACTATATATAGGTATATACAATATATATAGGGTTTTGATTTTTGATTTTTATATATTATTTTTATGCAATTTTATCCTTATTTTATATTTTATTTATTTATAGTTAAAAATAAGGAGTAAAAGGGTGTTTTTATTTTATTTTTATTATTTACTTACATAGGTCAAATAAATATATATGTACATCTATATACATGGTATATGTACAATGTGTTTTTGTATTTTTAATTTTTCTATTTTATTTTGTTTTGATTTTAATTATTTTTATTTTATTTATCTACAATATATAACATAGACTATTTACAAAAAGTTTGGAAAATAATTTTATTTATTTACAAGGTTAAGTAAATACATAGGTGTGGTTTATGTACAAGATTTTGTTCTTTTTGATTTTTAGCTTTTTGTTTTGTTTTTAATATTTTACAAGTATTTACAAGCATATTTTTGGTGAGGAAAATACTTTTATTTATCTACGTAAATATTTACACCAGAGCTCCTATCTTCCTCTACTTTGACTTTTATGCGGTCAGGCCCATGTTGAGCCCTCCCTTGGGTTAGGTTGCTCAATATTTATTCTAAATATTTCCCTCTTTTTCTTTTTAATCTTTATTCTTTTATTTTTGCACAAAAACATGCTAATTATAAGTTTTTACACAATGCATGCTTTTGGTAAGTATTTGTATTTACATATATCTACATGCATTTGCAAAGGTTTTTGTAGCTAAAATATAAGAATAAAGAGTGATGAATGGGTATTCATCACCCCCCTATACTTAACTTTGCTAGTCCCTTAGCAAACACTTATTTGAAAAAGAAGTGAAAAAGAAAGAAAAAGAAAAAGAGGTTATACATGGATCAAGGTTGATTATTAAACTTGCCTTCATTAAATTGGGGTATGGAGCTCGATCAGATCTTTGGATTATTAATGTGTCGGAACCTTATTTAGACTTAAGCTTAAAACTCAACAGCCTCTAAGTTCCACTAATCTATAACCAAGACTCCTCAATGCTCCAGATCAGAACAAGTCATCAATCACAAACCCTGAAGACCATGAATCTTTTCTTGTCCTGTGAATGTGAGGTCTAAGCTCTCTACCTTAGAAATGGTAACTTGACAACCCTCCCCAACAAGGTAACTCTATGACCTCAATCTGGCCACTCTTTCCTCGAGGAGCGGGGTATTCCCTTCTAAGTTCAAGTTCAACCGGCTCAAGAAGAGGGGGAAGAAGAGAATGGGTCAAGGCTAGTGTAGCCAAGTACCCTTGGGAGCTTGACCAGTGTAGCCAAGTCTCCCTGCTGCAAGCTACAACAGGTGGATCATGAAACCAAGCTTTGCTTATTGCACTCTATATACACACTCCGGTGGGATTATCATTTTCTACCAGACCCACCACTTTTTTGGAGTTCTTTTTTTTTTCAAGTGCATATGTACAACATATACATGTGCAACATATATACAAGGAGTTTTTCCTCTTGAGCCAGTAGACTATCCCTCTTTTGAAGCTTTATTGCAACCCACAACTCCCGTCGTTAGACCTCATGGCAACCAGACCAAGTTGAGACGCACTTCCTTCACTAAAAGAAGAAGAGAGGTTCTGCCTAGAAGTACTACCCTCATATGCTACCCCAAGTCAAGGAAGACTGCCTCCTCACCACCTCATCCGTAGAGAGCTCGGTGCATAGTGCTGGTGTCCAAGTAAAGCCATAATCTATATGAGTCATGTGTTGTTGTTAAGTGCTCTACTTAGGCTCATTGAGATGACATGTGATCATAGCCTAGTGGACTCAAAGAATTAAGTCACCATGGACCTGAAAAGCCTTAAACCTAAGCCCTATAAGGTTCCTCTTAGAAATTAGGTGGATTAAGATCTTAATCAAGCTCCATTTCTCAATTTGATTCCAGTCTAGTTTAAATGTCAACTATCATCCAAGAAAAACTATATACATATGTACAAAAGATGCTTATTTACACAAAGTTTACAATCATGCAAAATTTTTGAAAAATGTTTTGAAATCATGAATGAATGATGCATGAAGTGCAAGTTTTGCAAAAAGATATTTACACACATTTACACAAGATTTTTGCAAACTTTTTGATTTTCAAAACATTTTGGAAAAATTTTGTACTATATACATAATTTTGATACCAAAATATTTACACAAGCTTTACACAAAAGATTTTTGAAATCATTTTTACAAAAATAATTTGTACACTAGCTATTTATGTGCAAATAAAAGAAGTTTATGTACATGAAAATTTTTAATTTTTGTGGTTTTTAGCCATTTTATTTATTAACACACTCACACAAAGTACGAGTTATGGCTAAAGTATATATGAAATATATACACACACCCCTATACTTAGCTCAAACGATGTCCTCAGAGTCAAGAGCGATGAAAAAGACATAACTCGTGCTAGGTATAGGGAAGTGAAAAGGAAGGCTCTATACAAAAAGAAATGAAAAGTCAAGAGGAGCTCGGGTCTTCCCCCTATACTTAGGATTAAATCATCCTAAGTATAGCAGGCTGTATACTAAGGGAAAACCGAGTGGAGAATGTACAGGGTCTACCCCCCCATACTTAGGGTGAAATGTCCCTAAGTATAGGTAGCAGAAACAGGGGTAAACAGAAACAAAAGAAATACCCAAAAGGTCTCACATCCCCCCTATACTTAGGGTAAAGTGCACCCTAAGTATAGCATAATCATAAGATGAAGAAAGGGATGTGGGACTACAGAATGTGGTGATATGGACATCTGGATCTATACAAGGCGGAAGATCAGTGAAACTCAGGCGTGAGATGCATTAGATGTGAGTCAATGACCACATCTCACGCAAAATGAATAGGGGCAAGATCAACGACCCGCAGCTCATGATCTAGAAATGGCTTGAGCCGTTGGTCGTTCACTCGAAAGGTACTCTCAGAAGACAACTCAGATATGTCAATGCTACCGTTGTCGTGTACCTTTCTGACCAAGTAAGGTCCCTTCCATTTGCTCTGTAGCTTCCCTGGAAATAATCGTAGCCTCGCATCAAACAGCCATACTCTCTGTCCAATCTCCAAATGTTTGTGGTTGATATGAGAATCATGCCACTCCTTCACTTTATCCTTATAATGTAGGCTGCTTGAGAAAGCTGCATCTCTAAGCTCCTCCAGGGCAGCTAACTCTGCCCTCCTCTGGTCTCCCATACCATCTGAATCCATCAGAATATCTGTAACTGCCCAAAATGACTTGTGCCTCAGCTCAATAGGTAAATGGCATGGCTTGCCATACACGAGGAGAAAGGGAGATGTGCCCAAAGGTGTCTTGAAAGACGTCCTATATGCCCACAAGACCGAGTCCAAAAGTTGTGACCAATCCTTTCGGTCAGGGCGGACGACTTTCTGCAATATAGTCTTAATCTCCCTATTCGACACCTCGGCTAGACCATTCGTCTGTGGATGGTAAGGTGTAGCAACACGATGGTCTATACTGAACTCGCTAGCAAGTGCCTTCACTTGGTCGTTGATGAAGTGAGATCCCCCATCAGAAATCAGAACTCGTGGAACCCCGAACCGCGTGATGATATGCTTCCTCAAAAATCTGCAAACTGTCCTCGCATCAGCGGCTCGGGTGGGGATAGCCTCCACCCAACGACTCACATAATCCACGGCCAACAGAATGTACTCAAATCCCTGACTCTTATGGAATGGACCCATGAAATCGATGCCCCATGCGTCAAAAACCTCACATAAGTGAATGGGCTGCATCGGCATCATATCACGCTGTCCACAAGTGCCCATCCTCTGACAGTCAGTGCACCTCTTCACGAACTCATCTGAGTCCTTGAAGAGGGTAGGCCACCACAAGCCGGATTGGAGCACTTTCTGTGCCGTTCTCCTCCCAGAATGATGTCCTCCTGCCTCAAGCTTGTGGCAGTAAGTGAGGACGCTATGGTGTTCCTCCTGAGGAATACACCGACGCCAGACGCTATCCCCTCCTTCGTGGTAAAGGATGGGATCCTCCCAATGGTAAGACTTGGCCTTCGCAAGGAAGGTCTCAAGCCTCTGCCTGGGCCAATCTTGTGGGACTTTCCCAGCAACGAGAAAGTTCACAATATCGGCGTACCACGGGAGTTAGGCGATAGCAAGAATCGCCTCATCTGGGAAGGTATCTCGAATAGGGTCAATCTGCTCAGTCTCCTCATGCTGCTCTAAACGGGAGAGATGATCCGCCACCACATTCTTAACTCCAAGCTTATCCTTGATCTCAATGTCGAACTCCTGGAGTAGAAGGATCCATCTAGTCAGTCTGGCCTTGGCATCCTTCTTTGCCATGAGGTACCTGATGGCGGTGTGATCTGTAAACAAAGTCACTCTAGATCCAATGATATACGATCTGAACTTATCTAGGGCGAACACTACGGCTAGCATCTCCTTCTCTGTGACCGTGTAATTCTGCTGGGCGGAATCCAATGTGCGGCTAGCGTAGTGTATGGCAAATGGAACTCCATCCCTCCTCTGTCCCAGCACTGCCCCTACGGCAAAATCGGAGGCATCCGTCATGATCTTGAATGGGAGAGACCAATCAGGCGGCTGGAGGACAGGAGCCTCAATAACACACTGCTGGAGAGTCGCGAAGGACGAAAGACACTTGTCATCGACAAGGAACTCGGTGTCTTTCGTCAAGAGGTCAGTCAACGGTCGGGCAATCCTGCTGAAATCCTGAATAAATCTCCTATAAAATCCAACGTGCCCCAGGAATGACCGTAGCTGCCTCAGATTGGACGGCGGTGCGAGTTTCCTAATGACATCAACCTTGGCCGGATCAACCTCCATGCCCCTGTTGGAGATGATATGGCCAAGCACCGTCCCTTGAGTCACCATGAAGTGACTCTTCTCCCAAGATAAAACCAAATGATACTCAATACATCGCTGGAGTACCCGGTCTAGGCAGTCAAGACAGGAGTCGAATCTGTCACCGTAGACCGAGAAATCGTCCATGAAGACCTCCAAACACTCCCCTACCATGTCCGAGAAGATCGACAGCATGCACCTCTGAAAAGTCGCAGGGGCATTGCATAGCCCAAATGGCATGCGTCGAAAAGCATATGTGCCGAAGGGACAGGTAAAGATGGTCTTCTCCTGATCCTCAGGAGCGATGGCCACTTGGTTGTAGATCGAGTACCCGTCCAGGAAGCAATAATGGCTCTTCCCTGCCAGTCTCTCAATGATATGGTCAATAAAAGGCAGGGGGAAATGGTCCTTCTTGGTGGCCTGGTTGAGTCTCCTGTAGTCAACACATACCCTCCAAGAGGTGGGTACTCACGTAGCAATCTCCTCTCCCGACTCACTGATCACAGTCGTGATGCCCGTCTTCTTGGGCACCACATGCAAGGGGCTGACCCACTTGGAGTCGGAAATGGGATAAATAAAATCTGCACTCCACCATTTTGATATTTCCTTCATCACAACCTCTCTCAGGTTGGGGTTCAGTCGCCGCTGGAACTCACGCAACGGCTTCGCACCCTCCTCGAGATAGATATGGTGGGAGCACACTGATGGACTAATCCCATGGAGATCTGCTACGCTCCATCCGATCGCCTTGCGGTTCTTTTCAAGAACCCCCATCAGACGGGATTCCTGCTCTCCAGTCAACTCGACGGAGATGATGACTGGGTACATCTCTGGCTCGCCCGCAAGGAACCGATACTTCAGCGAAGTAGGGAGCGGCTTCAGCTCTGGAATGCTAGGTGCTGGAAAATCTGGCTGCGGAAGAAAGTGAGTGAATGCTGCTAAGTCTGCCAAATCTGCCTGGGAGAAAGAAAGCGCACTCTCGTAAACTGGCTCGGGAGAAGGCTGCTCAACTGCACTGTCTCTGGTCTGCTCTGCATCTGCCTCCTCCTCATCTGTAGGCTCAGGTGGACTCAGGTCTGGCATCTGATCATCACAATCTGCCCAATCAGACTCTGAATCCGAGGGATCTGTATCAACTGCGGTGGCATCAGTACCACCGTAACTCAAGGTGGCCTCAGCACCACCATCACTGAAATCCGTGTCGCGATCAAGGACCGGCTCTGCTGCCTCTATGGTATCCTGAACCAAGGCTGTGCTCTCCAGACTCTCCTCTGCTATCATATCGGCATCAGCTGTATCTGAATATGAGAGGATGGTCTGTGCTGCAGGATCTGCCCAAGCTGCCTCATCGTCTGTGATCACAAAATCACAGTCCTGGTGGATGTCTGGCTCTACGTCTGTCAGCTGCTCTGAATCTGTACTCGCATCTGAGCGGGCTCTCTCTCTAGCTCTGTAGTCCTCGACCGTCTCTATTTGTATACTCTCGCCCTTGACGCGAAAGTACACCTTTCCGCTACCATGATCAGTCACCGCCTTGGCTGTGGCCAAGAACGGATGACTAAGGATGATGGGGGTATCGGTCACTGAGTCAGGGATCTCCATGTCCAACACTACGAAGTCCACGGGGAATTTCAGGCCCTGAATCATGACGATAACGTCTCGTAATAACCCCTTCGGCCTCTTGACAGATCGATCAGCGAACTGAAGGACTGTCCTGCTCTGTCGAAGAGTGCCCAACTCGAAGCGGTCGAGAAGGGCTGCCGGAAGAAGGTTGATCGACGATCCGCTATCTAGTAGAGTACGGTCGAACCTCTGCTCATTGATCTGGCATATGACATACGGGGCCCCTGAATCTGGCCTCTTGGCTGGCAGTTGGTTCTGGATCGCAAAACACGTGGCTTTCGTCAGCACATGTATCTCTGAAGTGTGGTTCCTCCTCCTCCTCCTGACTGTGGTCCTGTCTCTCAAAGAACGCTGGAGAAGGGGGATGTGCTGCAAAGCCTCCTGGAGGGTCAGCTGGATGTGGAATCTATCTATCATGCTCTGGCTGAATTCCTCTTGCACTCTCTTTTTTGGATCATTTTCTCTTTTCTTCCCCTTCCCCATCTGAAGGGCTCTAGGGAAGGGGATCACAGGGTCCTTCGCAGATGAAGGACTAGGAAAAGGCCTAGACAGCTCGACGCCCGGATCCACACATACATCATGCACCACAGTGGGACCAGAAGAAACTAAACCTTTTCCTTTATTCAAACCAAAGTTCTGAGATACATCAAGGCGAGGAAAGACTACATCTCTCTCAACACAAACACCGGTGGCCTCAGTACCACCTCTGGCTGGCTCTGCTGCTGCTGCTGCTAGACGTCTCGCGGCCTCAGTATCGCGGGCTGGCTCGGCTATCCTGGTGGCGTCAGTACCACCTCCTCGAACTGGTGAAGCGGCGGCCTCAGTACCGCCGGTGGGATCAGCATCCTTGGTGGCATCAGTGCCACCATCATCATCTGGAGAGGCCTCAGTACCGCTCTCCTCCTCCTCATGTGGAGCCTCTGAAGTATCCTCGTGGTGAAGCTCAGATGAGGCGCCGCCGCCTGCTGGGGTCCTACCGCTCCTAAGTGCAACAAAATCAGCATCAAACAGATCCGAAGATGTATCAACAAATGGGTCACTAGGAGTGGCAAGCTCAGTGGAATCTACCTGCTCAGACTTCCTCTTGAGGTTGTTCGGGTTCGGCTCAATCTGTGCAGGAATGGCGGCCTTCCCCCTCACAAGGTCCCGCATCTCCTGGCGGAACTCGTCCATCTCCCGTCTAAATGTCGCCTGCTGATCCGTGAGGAGGCGGGCGATGTCATCCAAGGCGGGGCTCTCATGGGAGCCCGACGGGTAGCCTCTCTGGGGATGAGGCTGCTGGAACTGCTGCTGAGGGGGGTAGGAGGTAGGGTGATGCTGGTAAGCTGGGTGAGCCTGCTGCTCACGTCTCCACGACTGTCCCTGCTGCTGATAGGGACGAGGGACGAAGGATGATGGCTGGTGTGTCTGGTATGCTGGGGGCTGCTGCTGCGGCTGGTGATCTCTCTGTTGGCCATACTGCCCTCCCTGACCTAACGGCTGCTGCTGGGGCTGGGCACCACCACTCCCCCACTTGAATCCGGGATGGTCTCGTCGAATCCCAGGCTGGGGGCGGTCATACCAAATCCCGTTGACATCCATCAACGACTCTGCATCGTAAGGGGCTGGCGGAAGTACTGCCAGAGGCTGGTCCGGCTGGTATACCACCATCTGCATGTCTGGAGATGGTGGGGACTGGTAGGTGGGCTGCGGCTGCTGGTACGGCTCCGCCTGTATAAGATGAACCTGTCTAGGCTGCTGTAGGGAGCTGGAGCACTGGGACGAGCTGCTGCTGCTGCCGGAGTCGCCTCGCGACTGAAGACGGGGCTGTGGAGCCGTCTGTGCCTCCTGGAGACACATGAGTTGTGTCTTCATGTCGCTCAGAGTCTATGCCATCTGCTCCATCTGAATGATGCCCTGGCACTGCTTCTTCTCTATCAGCTCCATGCGGTCCAATTTCTCGCTGATAATGCCCATGTCCGCAGCGGACGACTCTGCCTGTGCTGCTGCGACTGCGGACGTACTAGATGGACCTGCATCGACCCGTGCTATCCGCTGGTACTGCACGGGTCCTGGCTGCTGTGGCTGGGGTCTCTGAGTATACAACCTGGTCTGGGACATCACCATGTAGTTTTCGGCCATCTCCTCGTAGATGGCCCAGACCTGGTCGTGGTCCTTGGCAAAGTAGGACCCGCCGCAAGAAGCGTTCACCAGACCCCGAAGCTCTGGCGTCAACCCGCTGAAAAAGCTCTGAACTAGGTTCGGCTTGGAGATGTCGTGGTGCGGGCATCGGTATAGGAGCTCTCGAAACCTCTCCCATGCCTCATGAAACTGCTCGTTGGGGAAAATGGAGAAGTTGCTGATCAGGGCCCTCGCTGTGTTCGTCCGCCCGAGTAGATAGTACTTGTTCAAGTACTCGGTGCGGAGCTGCTCCCAGGTGTAGACAAACCTCCCTAGATGCTTCAGCCAGGTGGCTGCTCTATCTGCTAGTGAAAAAGGGAAGGCTATCATCCGGATTGTGTCCTGGTCCACGTGGCGATCGTGGACAGTGCTGCAGATCATCAGGAACTCCTGGAGGTGGAGGTGGGGCTCCTCAGTGGAAAGTCCGTGGAAACGGGGCAGTAACTGCAAGGTGTTCGGGGGGAACTTGAAGTCCCCCACGATCGCCGGCACTACTACCCAATGATGCATGAGTGTCGACCCGGGGTTGTGCAACTCCCGCATCGGTTGTGGTGGTCCTCCTGCCGCGGCGCCTGCCGCTGCGGCGGCGGCTGCTGCTGCTGCTGCTGCGGCTCGTGCCTCTGCATCAGGTATCTCCTCGGGCTTGCTCTGCTGGTCTCTGTCTGCTCTGAGCCTCTCCAACTCTCGCCTCATCTCAATCATGAATGCTCCCTGATCGCGTAACTGCTGTTGGACTGTCTCAAGTGATGCGATCAGGGTGGAGTTGATCACTCCCTGGTCTAATACAAAATGCTCGGGCAGACGGGAGTGATCATCGGAACTGCCGGCCATAGCGACGTCTGCAAAATCAAACGAGCCCAACTCAGGTGCTGTCAAATCAATCAATCTCTCCTCGGGCTCGTGTCTCTCAGGTCGGAAAGAAAGGGGGTCGAGGGGGAACAGGGCGGAGTCGTACTCGGGCTCGGAGAGCTGGTCTTGGCTCTCGCGGGCCAACCTAGATGATGAGGTAGACGTGCCCGAAAGCGGTGCAGCCAGAGGCTGCCTAAGAGACCGTCTACCCATCATCTCGATCTGGCGAGTAGTGCGGATGAGATCTGGAGAAACTATGATCACAAACAAACCCCCGGTTCACCAACGCAACGCGAGCTGAAGACCGTGAAAGTTCGGTCAAATTATCTTGTCGATTTTATTTGGTGAACACACAAAATATCAGAGCGCTTACGTGACCTGTTAGGATACCCGATGCTATCCCAACCGACTGGCCCGCACGGAAGAGTCGGTAATCAGTCGGGACTAGCACCGGAGGGCTCTACCTAGGGTGCGGGTCACTCTCTCGCGCATCCAAACCATACAATGAGGGGGTTGCTCTCCCCAAGACAAAAATTTTAGGGTGAGCGTATTTTAAGATCAATAGTGTTAACCAGTCCCAATCTTATGGTTTCTCTTTTTAGTATTTTTCAAATAAAAACAAACGTCCTAATGAATTTTTCGGTTCTCCTGGTTATTTAGTCCAAAACACGGGGGAGAAGAAGAAAAAGCCGATGCGCGATGAAATCAATGATGCATGCAAAGTCAGAAATGCGTACCTTGTCTCCAGCACTCTACATGCAATATGATCCACGCATAAATGTAAAGACAGAAAGGAAACTACCTAAATGATGCAACGGGAAAGCCGAGTCCTAGATGAGAAATTTCTAGCGAAGAACCGTCTAACCGGTCACCGACCTCCAAGCCAAAGAGTCCGGTCTTGGCCCGTCCCTCCTCTGTCCGACAAATCGGGGGTAGGAGAAAGCACTTTACAGGACGGGTTGCGGCACGTAGGCTACGAAGGCAAATGAGTCGGTTATTTTTATTAATGATTTTTAGTAGGTCCAATTATCGTTCTATAGGAACAGATAAGCAGTTAGGTGTGGGGATCCTACTAATTACGGCACAATCACCAGAAATTCCTAAGTCTAGGGGCTCGAGAAAAAACCGCGTAAACACCGGAAAAGGCAGAGAAAAAAAAGTAAAATAAAACCAAAACCGCGAAAAACCGCAAAAGATCCTAAGGGTCCCCAGAGCACACCGGTGCTCGGCGAAACAGACCCGCTAAGCAAGTATAGTCCAAAGAGTCCAAGTCCAGTGTCCCTGTATTATTACAATAATAATGAAATAAAATAAAAGCCTCGCCCACTCAACTCTCTCTCACTCTCTCCTGCGGCTCCGTACAGAAGGGAGCTGCCTCCGAATCCCGTGGTTGCGTCGGCTTCTCGAGATCAGCCGCCTCGGTCCTCGGGCCCTCGCAAGAAAGAGAAGAATGGTCAGAACCAGATAATCAAATAATAAAGGAAATAAAAATGGAAATAAGGGTATATGTGCAAAAAGTCAAAATAAAATAAACACTCAAAATAAACAAAA
This sequence comes from Ottelia alismoides, assembly GCA_037367405.1. Taxonomy (NCBI): domain Eukaryota; kingdom Viridiplantae; phylum Streptophyta; class Magnoliopsida; order Alismatales; family Hydrocharitaceae; genus Ottelia; species Ottelia alismoides. The sequence goes on from JAZKJV010000807.1 coordinate 303,499, forward strand.
ACAAAAACAAAAGAAAAAGAAAATAAAGCAAAATAAAACAAAAAAAAATAAAATATCGACAACAGCCGCGGAAAGCCGCGAAAACAAAAACGACAAGAAAATAAAAACTACTAAGTCGTGCTCCCCGGCAACGGCGCCATTCTGATGACACGAAAATCCCGAGTGACTAAGGCAATTAGGTATCTAAGACGATGGTCGTTGCGACCTCAATCACTCGAATGTGTCGATCAAGAAAAAATCGAACCACTAAATAGAGATAAAATCAACGAAACACGAATAGCGGTCCTGCTATGTGATTAACCTGGTATAGCACCCAGGGTCGAACTCAAGGAGCACGGGTTGGCCGAGAGGCCTACGAAGTAGTAAAAATAAAGAAAATAAAAGAACAAAATATTTTTAGTGGTTTTTAATTGTTTTTATATTTTTTTTGGATTTTTAATATATTAAGAAAATAAGAAAACAAAAGAAAAGCACACTTTAACAAATTATTCAAAGCATCAAAAATCAACCAAAAATTAAAACAAAAATGTTTTTATGTATTTTATAATTTTTTGTGTTTTTGGTGAATTTTTGATAATTTTCTGATGTTTATTTTATTTTCTAAAAATCAAACAGTAGCAAAAACAAAGGGTACTGTCCAGCCGAGCTAAAAAGCCCTAGATAAAATATCTAAGGGCCTCAAAATGGCCTGGAGGTAATTTTCCTGTAAAGTAGATAAAACAAAGAAAATTCAGATACCAATTTTATTATTTTTGGATTTTTAATTTATTTACTAGAAATGTTATGGGTTTTTGAGTGTTTTTAAGTTTTTAAGGTTTTTAAGCAATAAAAAGTAGCCAAACTTGGCTAGAAAATCAAGCTAAGCTAAAAAAACAGTAACTAATTTTTATAGAATTTTTAAATGAGTTTTTATATTTTTTGTGAATTTTCAAACTAGATAGTAACAAAAATGACTGTTTTTGAATTTCTAAAAATAGCAAACAAAAACAAAAATGTCCTCAAAAATCTACAAAAATTCTACACCATGGCAGGAGCCATGTATCAAATTTTCGTTGGATTTGGAGGTGATTTGATATTTTATTCAAAAATAAAGGTGGGGCACTGTGCACAGGGACTGAAGTGCAAATACCCAAAGTTCTGGGGGTCCAGGTGCAATTAACCCAGCAAAACACGCGCCACGCACATGCCTGGGGCACTCAGGGACCTAAATGTAAGAAACATAAGTCTCGAGGACTTATTGGTAACAGGTACCAAAAGTCCAGGGGTCCTATCTGCAAATAACCCAAGAAATATCACACATGTGTAAATAAATCACGCACAAGGGTATAAGTGCAAATATCTAAAAGGTTTCATTCATTCATTAACATCCAGAAATACAAGGGTATCTACTGCAAATACACCAAAATAACACGTGACGAAGCACGTGGCTCACAACAGGCAGGGGTATAAATGCAAACACACTAAAGCTCAGGGTCCAATGTGCAATTTAACCTAAAACTAAACAACTGATTTTAACATTTACAGGACTAAAACGAAATAAACATAAAAGCGGGGCCTAAGGGTAATTTACCCTTTATTAAGCGGGGGCATTGGATGACTGCCACGTGGCTGATCGGATGGCGTGGAAGCGAAGTGGCTGGTGATCCAACGGCTGTGGTCGATCCTCCAAAGATCGGGCGGTGGAAGCAGCTCCTCGAACGGATGGACAAGATGTGATCTGGAGCGGGAGGCGACGATCAACGGTAGCTGGAGGTCCTGGACGAACAGGCGGCCGGCGAACTTCGCCGGCCTCGTGGAAGCGACTCCGGCCTCCTCTGCTGCGCCTAAGTATCGGAAAAGCTCCGGCGTGGCTGTGCGCAGCTGCTGATGCTCTCCGATGCCCCAACCGAGCTCGGGGGAGCTCCGACGAAGGTGGCGGAGGCGAGACTCCTGGTCTGAACGGGAAAGGCCTCAGATGGCCTTTGTTGGACCTGCAAAGTATCTCAGAAGACTCGCGGGTCAAGGGCAAAGTGCCTCGACCCAGTTAGGCGAAGTGGGGGTGGCTCATGCGTCGAGACGGCGGGCTCCGTCGAAGGTGGTGGAAGGAGGAGCCCGGTTCCCATCTCCTGTGCGAGCTGGGTTGAGTGAGTGGGTGCAGAAGGTGCGTCGGACGAAGGCGAACGTGAAGGTCGGGTCCGATAATCGGATGGTGGACGGAACCGGGGTGAATCGGAAAAATACGACGACGGCGCGATTTGGGGGAAAACGGAAATTAAAAGAAATGGCTGAGCTAAGTGGCTACCTAGGTGGTCGGAGAGACTGTGGCGGAGCTGGGGAAGCTCCCGGTCTTGGCCTCAAGGGACGTCTCGGCCCGAGGCTCGAAGCTCGCTCAGGTGGCGGAGCTGCGGCGGCTACGTCGCCGGATCAATGGATTCGCCGGCTCTCCACGCTGCAACAGGTCGGGGATGCGAGCTGTCACCTCACACTCTCTCTGGAGCTCACTGGAGAACGAAGCAAATGGCCAAAGATGGAGAGAGAAGGTGGCGGAGCTGCGGCTTTATATGGCTAGGGGTCCGAGAAGAATGGGTCCAGGCAAGCTCAGTAGCGCGCGGATCCTGAGGGAGCGGCTCCGGCGAGGATGTCGGATGCACGGCGAAGGATTCGGACCCGGGGTTAGGTGGAGTGATGATCGGGTTGAGCGGGTAAAAGTGGGAGAAATCGGGTCCGGAGCTCGAACCCGTGGGAAGTGGTCCTGGGGGGGGGGGGTAGTTGACCGGGCGGTCAACATCCCCAGGACCCAATGAGAAGGGGCCATGTGGCTAAACTTTGAAGCTCAAAAATAAGGTAGCAAATTGCCGAATTTGCAAAAAGTTAAAACATGAAATATTTTTATTTTATTTTTTTCTATTTTTGTGTGATTTTTAATAATTTTTCTGAAATGAAAATAGGCTATATACATAGTATGTACTATATATAGGTATATACAATATATATAGGGTTTTGATTTTTGATTTTTATATATTATTTTTATGCAATTTTATCCTTATTTTATATTTTATTTATTTATAGTATAAAATAAGGAGTAAAAGGGTGGTTTTATTTTTATTATTTACTTACATAGGTCAAATAAATATATATGTACATCTATATACATGGTATATGTACAATGTGTTTTTGTATTTTTAATTTTTCTATTTTATTTTGTTTTGATTTTAATTGTTTTTATTTTATTTATCTACAATATATAACATAGACTATTTACAAAAAGTTTGGAAAATAATTTTATTTATTTACAAGGTTAAGTAAATACATAGGTGTGGTTTATGTACAAGATTTTGTTCTTTTTGATTTTTAGCTTTTTGTTTTGTTTTTAATATTTTACAAGTATTTACAAGCATATTTTTGGTGAGGAAAATACTTTTATTTATCTACATAAATATTTACACCAGAGCTCCTATCTCCTTCTACTTTGACTTTTATGCGGTCAGGCCCATGCTGAGCCCTCCCTTGGGTTAGGTTGCTCAATATTTATTCTAAATATTTCCCTCTTTTTCTTTTTAATCTTTATTCTTTTATTTTTGCACAAAAACATGCTAATTATAAGTTTTTACACAATGCATGCTTTTGGTAATTATTTGTATTTACATATATCTACATGCATTTGCAAAGGTTTTTGTAGCTAAAATATAAGAATAAAGAGTGATGAATGGGTATTCATCAATGAGTCCTCAATCTAACTCTTTAGATATTCATCCAAGCACCAGCCTCTATGATTCAATAATTGAATCAAGCTGTATGATCATTAAGATGGCTATGGTACATAATTTTAATTGTACTAAGGGACCTAGTATGCAAATTAGTTATTCTTCATTTCAGATCAGGGAATGATATTTGCAATAACATATGTTGCATAATGGCTCGTCGTGGGCTCGTATGTCCAACAACTCCCACTAGCCCAAAGATCCATTAATGGGCTAATCTTTAAACCCACACTCATGTGATAATCATAGGCAATTTAGAAAAATAGCTAGGTAAGCTGATCAGTCACTCTGTTCCCGAGAGACTATGTCAAGTACTTTTATGGCAGTTGCATATCTCCTAGTAGCAGTGCTCGCATCCAATGCGAATGTTGCATTTTATGCAACTGATACTCAATATTGTCAGTTATAGTGTCCTTGACACTACAACTCAGTAACTATTATAACCAATATTTCCATTATTCTTATCAGAATACCCTTATTCCTGGAGATCTCTATCCCCTGAGGTATCCGTAGTTAAGACCTTTTATATCTCCTTCTATAAAGTCTTAATTTTTTGAAGATAAGATTTAGAGATCACTATCTCTAAAGTCTTGTCATCTTTGAAGTTATTATTATTATTGCAATGAAGTGTTTTATTTCCATAGTAGGATTAGTAATAGTTTACTACTCCCACTGCATGGCAGACATATGACTTTACACATTTAGCATACACTCGGCTTATCTTAACTAATGCATAAGGGCAAGCAGTTCTAGAATTCACTTCCTCGACTCTTTGAGGTGTTATCCCTTCAGATAAGTCAGTACCATATCTTAAGGGAAGGAAGCATTCCTTGGAATTTTCCAAGAATAGAATATATCCAAGGTGTACCACTAATGTGACAGTCCCAATACCCACTTCTCTTTGCTTCCGAACACTTTCAGAACTAAGATCTAAGAGGTATACTTGAGATCATATCTCAAGGTATGAAATAGCAAGTCTATAAAACACTTATTATTATCCTTATATCATTCAAAATGATTAGGATATTATCTACATTTAGCACAATGAACACAATGGCACTCCCACTAAGCTTCACATGGTTCATCGAGATTCTATTTGAAATCATAACATTTATGATTTCATCAAATCCAATGTTCCCACTACAAGAAGCTTATTTTAATCTGTAGATGGAGTTATTCAACTTGCACACCTTACTTTACTCAACTATGAAGCCATGGGGCTACTTCATTTGAATATCCTCAGAGAGGTATTCGTAAAAGAATGCAATCTTGTCTCACGTAGATGTCAAAGTCAGGTTGTGTAACTATAGTTAGCAATAATCTGATGAGTTTAAGCATGGTCACTAGAAAGCAAGTCTCATCGCAAGCGATGTTTTCTTTCTATGTGTATCTTGAAGATACGAGTCGTGCTTTGAAGGTCCCTACCTTCTCATTAGGTTTCCTCTTTCTCTTGAAGATTCATTTACATCTTAACGGGTCTTACCCATATAGGTAGATCCTCAAGGGTCCATATACAACATTTGTATATGAACTATACTTTATTGACATCCATCTTTCCACTTCATGATCTTCAGAAGCTTCATCATATGAAGTAAGATCATTGACAGATTTCTCTGACACATGGAATCCATCCTCAAACTCATTTGAATAAGTATGAGCGTTTCATCTTTAATTGTCCTTTTAGTTTATGATTTCAGAAGCCTCATTATCTTCTCAAGATTAAATGAGTTTCTTCACTTCATTTTCATCTTGATTCCCAAGAGTCATCCTCTAAGGATCATATCCTTAGAGTTGAAATCTTTTAAGAATCTCAAGGTCATAAAGTAGGTATCCAATACCATCCTTTATTTTCCTAATAGAGTAGCACTCTCTTGTGCTAGATTCCAGCTTACTTTCATCCATGACAAGTTATGGACCAAGCAACCCTAAATTCTCAAGTGTCCAACACTAGGATAGGTTCTAAACCATAGCTTATGAGGATGTTCGGGTTTAGATTTACATGGAATATTATTAAGGATATATATTGTAGTCTCTATTACATATATATATCAGGAAACTAAGAGGTAATTATGCTAAGATTCATCATTGATCAAATCATGTCGCACATGATCAATTGTATCTCCCTACAACTCTATTGAGTTTATGTGTATCAGGAGGAGTAAGATAGGAACGATATTCCTTTCTCCATAAGGTATTCCTTGAATTCATCTAATAGGTACTTGCTACCTAAGTTAGATCAAATTCATTTCATCTTCCTTAAAACTTTGGTTCTAAATCAAAATTGTGAAATCTTTGAACATTTCAAAGCTTTCTAAGGTGAAGGGAAGAAATCTCATATCACAAATAATCATCAAATGATATCACATATCATTAATGTTCATTATGATATAGATGATCCATATACATCAATATGTATGAGATCTTGAACACCTTGACATCTTACACCATTCTCAGAGAAGGGTTTATTGGACATTTTTCTTTGAATAAAGTATTCATAAGTATGTAAGATTTAAAATTTCAGACAATCTAAAGTTTCATCTCTTACTTGTCTATTGATCTCATCAATAGACATATGTCCAAGGCTTGATGCCAGATCATTGTCAAACGATCTTCATCCTCTTATTCATCCTTTTTAAGGTTTAATTTTCAGTATTAGAAATGCTAATATCATTCACTAATTTCTAATTTAGTAGAGTCCTCCAAATATCAGAATACTATCTAAAATATATCCATCATAACTCTTTATAGGTCTATTCTAGAATTCACGTTTATTCCCAACATCTAGAAATAAATTACGAGTGTTTTCTAATGTCTAGGTCGTAGAGACATTCTCTAAGACTAAGGGCTCTCCCACTGAATATATGAAGTCTATCTATCCAGTAGAGATTATTGCAACCATTGCATCAATATCCATGGATGACTATTAAACCTTAAGATCAAACTTCTAGTCTTCTAAAATATATGCAACCATTGTAAGTGTTATTAGAAGAATGAGATACAATGATTAGATTTTTAATCTTATCCAATAAGAAAATCAATTTCAATGATTAAATGTAGGTTATTCTGATGCATTGTCTGGTTCCTTCTCTAAGGAGCCTAGATAGTCTTGATAGTCATACTATCAACACATCAGATTGTTGCAGTATTGGCATTAATCCAACTCTTTGGATGTCACATGGAAGTTACATAAGTATAGTCAACTCTTTGACTTTTCTTATTGCTTGGATCAAACCCATGCTTCCACCACGCTCCCTTCATCTGTAAACAACCATTGCTTAAGACAAAGGATCTCTTATGTTGAACTCAAAAGGCTTCAATATAAGAGTATTTCAACATTTGTACATGCTTCATTTAATTCATACAATATGAATATTGTGAAAGTTCATGAATGACTAGAGTATAGATAGTAGAATGATGACACTCATATCTACATACATCTTAACTCTTAAAGACTCGAGTTCAGGTAGGTACTCAAACATCTTAAATACATCATCTCTTATAGATCTACCATTCTGCATGATGTTGGGAATCATGCCATTCATGATTAAATGTCGAGAGCACATATGTATGCCAGAACATCTTCTTAGATTTTTATAAGGATTATTTGACATTTACGATCATCATCGATATGTCACTTCCAATGTACATTCGATGAGAGATCAAGACTATAGAGACATACAAACCCTAGGTTGTAGTTCTATTGTCTATTTAATTGTCATTCCTCATTATTATGAGGAAAAACTTGCACATTGAAATCGCATACATTATGTGTCCAACTGCGAATACAATATCTTGATCATGGATCCAATCCATGATATTTTACTGGTTATTATTTAGTATAGTTTTGAGTGGGTTTAATGAAGGATTATCTGAAATAGGAAATTTTCATATATATACACTTTGATTTAGGGATTTTCATATCAAAGTTGTCTTGCCTTGTCAACAATGAAAATTCATTCCCTTAATCACTTTCACTGTAAGAGATATACTTACCATTATATCTCAAGCAAGATCTAGGATCTCCTTTCTTATTTTTGTCATGTCCCAATAATATGAGAACCTGTAACTTGAATAAAAAGAATCGGGAACTCATTCCATATTGCAAGTCCAACTTGCATTTCCCAATTCAATCTTTAACACCTGAGCACACCACCCCTAAGGTGATGTTGACCCGTCATTAATTGAATCAATCATCAACAGGATTACAACTCGCTATGCGCAATCTAATATGACCCCAATAATATGAGGACTCCATATTGGGGTCACTACGCATACATCCTTACCCTTTAGAGAAGCAAAGAGCCCGATCCAAATGCGCTTATATGCAGGAGATGTCACTTTAGACAGGCATCTCCTACATACAATCTCTGGTGACAGAACCCTTTACCTTGACGGGAGACCATGGATGTCACTTATGTGATCCTCCACCTCATATTCAAATTTTAATTAATTATCATGAATCATATTCATATAATTAATTATTCTAAGGAAAATACACATCTATTCATAATAGAGTGTTTTAATTTTGTATAATTCATTTAATCACATTAAATCAGTTATCAATCCAATTCAATCAACCAACAAACTTCGTTGTTACTTGAAGGGATGGTATTATCTCAAAAATACGTATTATTTTGAATTTTAATAATTAGAAAAAATACATCATGATCTCTCGAGCATCATCCCTTCCCTACCCGTTATCATGGCCAGTAGTGATGGGAGTGGGACAAACCGCTCACGGAGCAACCTGCTACCCCAACGCTCCCCAACTAGACACCATATCTGCCTCGGGAAAGGATAATGCCAAATTGATCGCTTCGTACTTGAGATGATAATCGGTTTTTTAATCGAATTTATACCATATAATAATAATCAGAACCATTTTGATTTTCATTATAAGGTGATTTGCTAAACAAATCCCCATTCCTATTCAGGCATCAATGTTTGTTGGAAGGTTCATGTAACCAATTACAATCTGGATCATATTTAATCAAGTTAGTTATGGTCAATGTCATTCAAGGAAATAATCATCATCTATAAATATTTCAAAAAATATTTATCAATAATTATCTCAAGAAATTAACCATTAATTTCCATTAATTTAATTCAATGATACTCACAAGGTTCATGATCAAGTATGTAATTTCCAGCAGTGACTCCTACTTACTAAAATTAGCATATCTCAATCAATTTAAAACGAAATCAAGAAAAATAAGTTTTCAAAGTTTGCTAAATTGATTTATAACATAACCCAAGTGATTAGCATTATTTATAGGTGTTTTAAAACAGCCACTAACTCTTTAATTGCGTCAAGATTCGCCATCCCCGGAACAGTGGATATGTGTTCATTAAAATGATCATATCTTGAGCAATCAGATTCCAAATCATGCAAACTCAAATGAAAAGGATCACTTAATTAATTGGAAACATTATCCAAGTGATAGTTTTGTGTTTAAACACTTCAACTAGGGCTGAAAATGAAATGCGATAACATTTTCACAATCCCTAATAAACCCAAGTCTTCCTAAGTTCATGGATCGTATCCAAAACCTCTAACCTAAGGTTCTGATACCACTTGAAGGATATGGGAAGATCCTTCAGTGCATCACGGAAGCATGAGGATCGCATCGTATGCGATCGGGAGTGACTAATCGCACTAGTTGCTTGAGGCAGCATAATTTAAAAAATTTCGATGTGATGAAACCACATGATCCAAGAACACTTCTTGGGTTGTTTCATATAAACCACAGTACAAGTATTAGATTTACCTCTTGAAGCATGGTTGCGATCGAGTCTCTAAATAAAGAAACCTCCTGTCTCAAGTCCGATCCAATAGAGGAGACGCTTGCGAGCGCGTTGATGAGACGCATGCTCCTCGCAATACTTGTTGATGATCCAAGCAACGAAACTCTTGATCTCGTCACACAAGATCCATCATCTTCTTCACGAGCAAGGCACGCCGAAGGAGACAGATATCCACGAGCAAACAATCTGACATCATAATGACGATGATGCTGCGATGACGACTCTCTCTAGGGCTCCATGGTGGACGACCGCAATGAGAGAGAGGGAGAGAGATTTGGCATTTAGAGAGAGGGAGAGAGAAATTATTTTATGTCTTGATATTGTGACTTGAAGAGCAAGGGGTGCCTCTTCTTGTATAGTATTTTGGGATCCATGGATCTTAATCCATGGACAACACAAAATCAATGGATGAGATTGATTTGTATTTCTTTCAACGGTCGTAATCTTGTTGTGAAAACACAACAACAATTAATTTAAATTAATTATATTGATAAATCAATATAAATTACTTTCAAATAAAATTAATTAATTAATCTTGAAGATAATGAGAAGATTTGACCTTATCCCCTAAAAAGGGGGACGATCTCCTCAATATCTCATGAGATCACATTATCTCATGATATCTCCAAGATTTAAAACAATACTTATTGTAAATTATTTCACAAAAATAATTCATAATTATCTTGCGAATATTGCAATCATGTCATTGGAATAATGTTAATTACATTCACATCCCAAAATAAAATGCAAATTATATTTTCAATTAATTATCCAATGTGAATCCAATTCACATCAATAATTAATTAACAAATATAAATAACAATAGGTTCTCTCTGATATATTATAAATCACATTTATAATATATCTGATTAATATGGATAGTAATACCCACATTATTCATATCTATGATAATTAAATCACATTTAATCATCTTGGATCTCTATTCTCTTGTGTTAAAATAATATGAATCACATTCATATCATTCACATCTTTTGATAATCACATTTAATTATCTTAGATAACTCTCCTTATAATATGAATCAAAATATATTATTCATGATAATTTAATCACATTTAATTTTCCATTTTCCTAATGCTCTTATATATATCGACAGTAAAATTATCCATGAACTCTTTCAAGGATAATACGCTTTCTCTGCGGATACTTGGAGATAAGGACAGGGTGATTGTATGACCCACGTATAGTGACTTGGATATTGAGATCACATCTCAAATCCAGATCTTGCGGACCTCTCATAAATGCTTGATTAAATCAAGACCGCAAATCTAATCTTCTCATTATAACTGAATCACATTTATATCAATGTCCAACATTTGGACTAAGATCAGATTACTTCTCTATAAGAGGAGTCACTAAAATCCAGATCTGTTTCATTACTCCATCGGAATGGAAGCATCATGGTTATACAATCGTTTATGATCACATCACCCTCAGGTAGTCCTAATACATGTACATCCTGCATACTGGAAGAACCGGAATAAACTCGAAGTATTAGATCAATTTTACATTGACTACTTCATGATTTTATCGTAAAGTTTCTCACTCGATCATTGGGAGTTGGTATCGATCATATACTTTCCAAAAGCATATATCATACTAAGGTGTTGATCATATACTTTCCAAAAGTACATGTCAAACCTACAAATTCCATCAAGCTTCCAAAGCGAGATGACCGTGCACGTAATTTGATTCTTCCCAATATCTCATGAGTGAGCTCATGTCTTCCGGTTCAGCAATGAACCTGTATGATTCCTTTGAGAGATCGTATTACTCATATACCCTTGCATGCACACCAGTGCGCCGGTGTATAGATCTTGGTTAGGTCATCAACCTATTGATCTGCCAAATATACATACTCAGACATATAGTAACACATCTATCTCCGGTCAGAGGATGCGTGCCTATATTGTGACAGCATACGACATAGGACTTTAGTTATCTCGACCTCGTTAAGTCATTCTTTGACCTAACTTATCTAACACCTCTGAATCTCTATTTCTATGCAGAGGACATGTATCAAGAGGTCAGGAAGATGTCAACCGTTAGAGAAAGGATTGCCATCTCCTTCTCAGGCTGGAGATTATCTCTTAATAATCATTTGATGGCTTTTGATGAGTCCTCAATATAACTCTTTAGATATTCATCAAAGCGCCAACCTCAATGATTCAATAATTGAATCAACAACTGTATGATCATTAACATGGTCATGGTATATAACCCTAATTGTACTAAGGGACATATTATTCAAATTAGTAATTCTTCATTTTAGATCAAGGAATGATGTTTTCAATAACATTTATTGCTTAATGGCTCGTCGTGGGCTCATGTCCAACACAATAGACTAATTCCAAACTAACCGACTAATTCAACTTTCAGTCAACTGATTTTGTGTTTTATGCCTTTCATAAAAATTAGATATTGCATATAAATATTGTAAGGTATCCTTCTGCCAAAAGAAAGGTTCAGCTCGTCTAACTCCTATATTTATCTCACTTTAGATGAATGATCATTCCTTCAACATTCTACAACACTTGAAAATGTTGGACATGCGAGCCCACAGCGAGCCATTATGAAATAAATGTTATTGCGAATATCATTCCCAAATCTGAAATGAAGAATACATAATTTGCATAATAGGTCCCTTAGTACAATTAGGGTTATGTACCATGACCATCTTGATGATCATACAGCTGTTGATTCAAATATTGAATCATAGAGGTTGGTGCTTAGATGAACATCTAAAGAGTTAGATTGAGGACTCATCAAGCACCATCAAATGATTGTTAAGATATGATCTCCAGCCAGAGTAGGAGATGGCAATCCTTTCTCAGTTAGGCTGATATCTAACCGACCTCTTGATGCAGGTCCTCTGCATAGGAATAGAGATTCGGAGGTGTCAGATTAGTTAGATTAAAGAGTTGACTTAACGAGATCAAGATAACCAAAGTCCTATATCGTATGTTGTCATGATATAGGCACGCATCCTCTAATCGGAGACAGATGTGTCACTATATGTCTGAGTATGTACATTTGGCTGACCAATAGGTTGATGACCTAATCAAGGTCTATACATCGACGCGCTAGGGTGCATGCAAGGGCATATGAGTAATACGATCTCTCAAATGGATCATACAAGTTCATTACTGAACCGGAAGACATGAGCTCACTCATGAGATATTGGGAAGATCAAATTCCGTGCACGGTCATCTCGCTTTGGAAGCTTGACTGAATTTGTAGGTTTGATATATACTTTTGGAAAGTATATGATCAAGACCTAGGTATGATATATGGTTTTGGAAAGTATATGATCGATACCGACTCCCAATAATCGAATGAGAAACTTAATGATAAAACTCTGAAGTAGACAGTGTAAAATTGATCTTATACTTCAGGTTATTCTGAGTCTTCCAGTATGCAGGATGTACAGGTAATGGGAATACCTGAGGGTGATGTGATCATAAACGGTTGTATAACCATGACATTTCCATTCCTAGGGAGTGATGAAACGGGTCTGGATTTTAGTGACTCCTCTCAGTAGATAAGTAATCTGATCTTGGTCCTAATGTTGGACATTGCTCTGAATATGATTCAGATGCAATGAGAAGATTAGATTTGCGGTCTTGATTTAATCAAGCATCTATGGGAGGCTCGAGATCTGGATTTGAGATGTGATCTCAATATCCAAGTCACTATACGTGGAACAATACAATTGGCCTTGTCCTTATCTTCAAGTATTCGCGGAGAAAGTGCATTATCCTTGAAAGAGTTCATGGATAATTCTATTGTTGATATATGTATATGAGCATTGAGAAAATGGATAATTAAATGTGATTTAATTATCATGAATAATATGAATTTGATTCATTTTATAAATAGAGTTATCTTAGATAATTAAATGAGATTTGATTATCAAATATGTAAATAATGTGAATGTGATTCATATTATTTGGGAACATGAGAATAGAAATCCAAGATGATTAGATGTGATTTAATTATCATGGATATTGAATAATGTGGATAGCACTATCCATATTAATCATATATATTATAAATGTGATTTATAATGTATTAGAGAGAGCTAATTATAATTATATTTGTTGATTAATTATTGATGTGTATTGGATACACATTGTGTAATTAATTGAAAATGTAAATTATATTTTATTTTGGGTTGTAAATGTGATTCACAAAAATTCCAATGGCAAGATTGCAATATTCTCAAAATTAATTGTGAATTATTTTTTAAGATCAAAACACAACAAAAGTTGTTGGAAATTATGAGAGAGATTCATGGAGATATGCAATCTCATGAGATTACACGAGATTGCCTCTACCATGAGGACATGGTGGACGGCTACACATTCCCACAAGGAATGTGGTAGCCGTCCCCCCCTTTTCTTATGGGGAGTAATCTCCATGTTAATTTCTCCTTAATTGCTAGATCTAATTTAGTATTGAATCATATTTGATATGTCAAAAATATTTGATCTAAATTATATTATTAGTTGTTGGTTTTTTTACCAACAACAATCTTGACCATTGGATTGAACATAAATCATTTTCATCCATTGATTTTATATGTCCCATGGATTGGATCGATGGATCCCAAAACTCTATAAATAGAGAGGCATACCATGCTCTCTAGGGTTATGCTTTTGAAGCACATCTCTCTCTCTTCTCTTCCCACACGCCCTCTCTCTTCTTCTCTCATGGCCGTCCACCATGGATGCCCTAGAGAGAGTCTCCATCGCCGCAGCATCGTCGTTATGCTGCCCGATCGTTTGCTCGTGGATCTCCATCTCCTTCGGTGCACCTCGCTCGTGAAGAAGACATCGGATCTCGTGTGTCGAGATCAGGAGATATGCCGCTTGTATCATCAACATGGATTGCGAGAAGCACGTAATTCATCCCCGCGCTTGCAAGCGTCTCCTCCGTCGGATCGGACTTGAGACAGGAGGTCTCTTCATTTAGAGACTCGATCGCAACCACGCTTCAAGAGGTAATCCTATTACTTGTTTGTAATTTAGATGAAACGATCCGAGAAGTGTTCTTGGATCATGTGGTTTCGTTGCATAAATTGTTTTTTAATTTTCACTGCATAGAAGAACTAGTGCGACTAGTTGCTCCTAGTAGTATTCGATACAACGCTCACACTTCCATGATGCGCTTGAGGATTATCCCATATCCTTCAAGTGGTATCAGAGCCTTAGGTTGAAGGTTTTGGATACGATCCATAAACTGAAGGTGACTTGGGTTCGTTAGGGTTGCGAAAGTTTTATCGCATTTCAATTTTGCATCTTTGTTTAGTGATTATTTTCGGACCTATTTAAATTGTTTAAACACGAAAATAAACCTTAGATTTTATTCCTCATTAAATAAGGAAACCATAGGATCTGAGTTTACGTAATTTGGATTCTGTTTGCTCGAGATATGGTTGTTTTAATGAACATGTATTCACTGTTGCTGGAACTACGATTCTTAACATGATTAATGAGTTAATTACTGTTTTGATCCACCTCGAAATGCGTGAAATATCACTTAAGTTCTGTCCTAGATCAAATTAGCAATCTTTGAAAATTGATTTTGTCTAATTTGGATTTAAATTGATTGAGATATGTTAATTTAAGTAAGTAGGAGTCACTGCTGAAATTACAGTCCTAATCAAGAACCATGTGATTGTCAATTAGTGAAATTAATTGTTAATTTCATGAAATATTTATGAAAAATATTTGAGAAATATTGAATGATGATTATTTCCTTAATTGACTTGGCCTCAACCAATAAATTGATTAGATGTGATATATATCATATTTGGAAACACAATCATCAAACTCCTTGCTTGAATAGGATTGGGAATTTGTCTAGCAAATTTCCTTATAATCAAAAATATTTTGATTATTACTATATGGTATAATTTCGGTTGAAGAACCGATGATCATCTCAAGTACATATTGACCTATTTGGCATTATCCTTTCCTGAGGTGGATATGGTATCTAGTCGGAGAGCATTGGGGTAGCGGGTTGTAACGTATGTGTTTCGTCCCACTCTCGTCGGTACTGGCCATGACAGCGGGTAGGGACTCGATAATGCTGGATAAATCAAGATGTATTTTTCTAATTATTAAAATTCGAATTAATATGTACTTTGAGATAATACTATATATTCAAGTAAAATCAAGTTTGTTGATTGAACTGGATTGAAAATTAATTTGATATGATTGAATTAATTATATCCAATTAAAAACACTTTATTATAATAGATGTGTTATTTCCCTTGGAAGAACTAATTATGTGAATATGATTCATGATAATTAATTAGAATTTGAATATGATATGGAGGACCACATAAGTGACACCCATGGTCTCCCGTCAAGGCGAAAGGTTCCGTCGCCAGATATTGTATGTGGGAGACGCTTGTCCGAAGTGACAACTCCTACATACGATCCATTTGGATCGAGCTCGTCGCTTCTTGAAAGAGTAAGGATGTATGTATAGTGACCCCAATATCGGATCCTCATATTATTGGGGCAATATTGGATTGCGCATAGCGAGTTGTATTCCTATTGACGGTTGGTTCAAGTAATGACGGGTCAACATCACCTTAGGGTGGTGGGCTCGGGTGTTAAAGATCGAATTGGGAGATGCAAGTTGGACTTGCAAGGCAGAATGTGTTCCCGCTTCTTTTTATCCGAGTTATAGGTTCTCATATTATTGGGATGTAACTAGGGCTGCCAAAAAATTCTCATGTTCGACATTCGCTCAGATTCAGCTCGGTAAAAGTTCATTTTAGATTCGATTCGAAAATAAACGAACCGAACCTGAACACGAGTTAGGGCTCGATTAAATAAACGAACCGAACCTCAAAACATAGGTTCGCTCAGGTTCGGTTCGTTAAAAGCTCGATTATATACACTGATACATACATATATAAAAATATATACATATATATTGTACATATAAAGAAAAATATATTCTCTCAAAACGTGAGGGCTTTCTCTTAAAATTTCCATACATATATATTATATATATAAAAAAATCTCTCAAAATGAGGGGGCTCTTTTTTAATTTTTCCAAATCCACCCTAACCTAATTTGGTTTCAAGAAACCCTCCCTCCTGCCGTCCACGCACACCGCCCATCCCCAAGACCCCAACCCCTACGACTTGCGATTCACCCTCACATCGCCGCGAGGCTGCAAACCTGCGAGGCTGCGAGCCCTCTCGCCCTCACGCTGTCGCGATGCCCCTTCCGATCGACCCCCTCCCCTCTCGCAGCACGTTGCCGCCTTGCCGGTCACCCCACTTCCCCCTCGGCTCTCAACCTCAACTGTCTGTCGCCCCTCTCCCATCTCAGCCTCACAGTGTCGCGACGCCACCTGCGAGTGCCGAGCATCCCCCTTCCCTCTCGCAGTCGCAGCACGTTGTCGGTCACCCCCTCCCCCCTCGGCTCTCGCCCTCACAGTGCTGTCGTCCCTCTCCCATCTCTCCATCACGCAGTGACGAGCAGGCACATCTCCTGCACACCGTTGGCCCGCACGCCGTTGGTGACACGCGCACCGCAACACACAGGTATAATCCTTAAATCTAAGATGTGTTTTTTACTATATATTATCATGACTTTGAATGAATGCTAAAGAATGTCTTAGTAAGTAAATCTAAGATGTGCCACTTTTATTATATGGATGTTGATAAGTTTGATACAACCGAACAAAGATTAGGTTTCACATTAACTTAGTTTCCTAATACATGTTGTGTATATTGAATATTGTTTAGCACTATAATAATCGCTTATTTATATTATATTTTTTAGAAAATGGCTTCTACACCATCCTCCCAACAGTCTATTGATCAAGTAATATTAGAGAGAAATGAGATGGATGATTGTGAGACTAATAATGAATTGGTTGAATTAGGAGATGATCAGGTTGAAGTAAGTGAAACTGAAGAAGATGCAGGAGAAGGTAAAAAAAAGCGAGGAAAAAACATCCTTTGTGTGGTCTTTTTTTGAAGACATTTCTATCAAGATTTCTAAGAATAATGGGAAAGAAGGTGAAGAGAAACAAGCCGTGATTAAAACCAAATGCAAGTGTTGTGTAAAGGTTTTGTCTAAACCTAAGAGTGGGACAACCACTCACATGAAGAGGCATTTGGAAAATGTGTGTCCATATTACAAAAGATGTGATAAGAAAAACAAGCAATCGACCCTTTCTTTTACCTCTACCACTGAGGAAAAGGGTGAAATACTTGGATTTTCTGTGCCAACGTCATATGATTCGAAGAAGGTGAAAGATGCACTTGCAAGAATGATACTCATGCACGAGTACCCTTTTAAGATGGTCGAGCACCTTGGATTTAATATTTTTGCAAAATTATTGAATCCTAGGTATGAGAAGATGTCTATGAACACAATAAAAAATGAATGCATCAAGGTGTATGATTCTAAGAAAGAAAAATTAAAGGCAAGTTTCAAGAACGTGGATCGCATTTCACTTACATATGATTGTTGGACATCCAACCAAACAATTGGATATATGTGTTTGACTGCTCATTTCATTGATCTAAAGTGGAAATCGCGAAGTGTATCATTAGCTTCTGCGATTTAGAACCGCCTCACACAGAGGTTGTGATTGGTGATGCAATTGCTAGATGCATATAGGATTGGGGGATTCAAGATAAAATTCAAACAATCACGTTGGATAATGCATCCAACAACACCATTGTGGCTGAATTTTTAAGGGCCAATTTAGAGTCACGAAATAAGTTACACTTGAAAGGAAAGATCTTCCATGTTAGGTGCACCGCACACATCTTAAATCTTATGGTGCAAGACGGGCTCAAGCATATTGAAAACACAATTGTCTCAATAAGGGAGAGTGTCAAATATTTGAAGAAATCAACTTCTCGCTTGTTTAAGTTTGGAGAGATTGCAGAACAACTAGATATTCCTACAAGTAAGGGTTTGCGCATTGATTGCCCAGCAAGATGGAATTCTACATATTTAATGTTGGAACATGCTTTGACATTCAAGTTGGCATTTAGCCAATATGATCTCCGAGATGCTAATTACAAGTGGTTACCAAGTTCTTCTGAATGGATCAAGGTTGAAAAAATATGCAAGTTCTTGAAAGTATTTAATGATGTCACTACAATCTTTTCTGGAGCAGCATACCCAACTGCTAACTTATTCTTTCCTGAAATGTATAGAGTAAAATGCTTATTACATTCTCAACTTCAAGCTGAAGATGCGTTCATGAAAGATATGGCTTCTGCAATGTGGGAGAAAATGAGCAAGTAGTGGGGTGACTGCAATTTGTTGTTGGCAATTGCAACAATCCTAGATCCACGAAATAAAATCCGAGTACTCCTTTCCTTTGTTGTATCCCGAACATGAGGTTGATTATAATTTGCATATGGTTAAAGATACACTCTATGAAATTTATCAATCTTATGTGAAACAACCTGCCAAAGATTTGTGTGCTCTACCTCCAAAATCTAATGACTTTTTGAAGAAACCAGGGTTCAAAGGAAGAGAAATGTTTGACATGCTGGTCAGAAATGATGCAAAGCAACCTTCAAAATCAGATCTTGCTATATACCTAGAGGAAGGTCTTTATGTGGGTGAAAATGATGTTCGGGTGCAAGAGTTTCATGTTTTGGAGTGGCGGAGATTGAATTCCATCAAGTATCATTTTTTATCGAAGTTAGCCCGTGATATTTTAAGCATCCCCATAACAACTGTATCTTCAGAGTCTGCATTTAGTGCTGGAGGTCGAGTTCTCGATCCATATAGAAGCTCTTTATCACCAAAAACAGTCGAGGCACTAGTTTGTGCAGGAAATTGGATTAGAGAATGCACGAAGGACATGCCTAATCCAATTGTAAGTGTATTTAAATTTTAATACTTTTATTGATTTAATAGTGGTAGAATATTAATTTATTCTTTCTAATACTGTAGGGAGATTATTTGGAAGAAGAAGAATTAGAAATTTCTCTTCCCACCAACTTTGGATCCATGTCATCTGTTTAAGGTATAATACAAAACTTTCAATGCACTTGGTTATGCAAGATAATAATTTATCATGCAATTTCTTATGGATGGCGTTCTCTATTTTATATTTCAGGAGATTTCATTTCTTATCCTCATGTCTATTACATATCTTCACAAGGTATGATCAAAGTATTCTCTGTTGTGTGTTGATTTTATTTATGTGGATGACTCCTTTCATTTTAATTTTTTTCCAGATTTTTGAGATGCAAGAAAGTGACGCAATCTCTTTGGAGTGTGGCTGATTTTTTGTAACTTTCTTTTATGTTAAACATTTAATTTGTGGGAACTTTATAATTTAACTTTCTGTGAACTGTTTTAATTTGCAACATGCAAAGATAGTAATTTTGGGTAGGAGTGATCTTTTTTCTTGACATGGCAGTATGGCACATATCAACTTATATATTTTCTTGTTGATTGTTCATAAGATTTAGATGTGGTTGAATTATTTTTTATTGATAAATTATAATGTAAGCGTGTAATACATTTTGACCTACAAGAATGGCAGCATATGTATTCGGGGACGCTCCTTCCTCATTCATCCGTGTTGTCTATTCGTGAATGTGGTACGTACTTCTTTGATATATATATATATATATATATATATATATATCGTTCTTTCTTTAATTAGGAACTTGTTTCTCATGATTATATTAGTGATGAACTCATCCTTTCATGCAGGATCTGTTAACATGCCTTATGTACGATACTATCTCTAGAATTTCATATCACGATGAACAAACACAATCTTCACAATTTGGAGTATCGCATATTATAGCATCTCCAAAGATGATATTCTCAAGTCGTCCATAGTTTATGTCGTGATAATGATTGTATTTGTTCTCTCATAGGTGAGGATTCATTACTCACTTAATTATATGAATACTTTTTGCAGCTCAAAGATAAATTTCCAATCTTATGAATGCGGGATGAAAGTACTTCACAGTGCAAGATTACATATTAGAATTTGTTTTTCTACTTTGCTTTCATAAGCATGCAAATTGCCCTTGCCTTTCTAATCGTAAGCATGTTCAAGAATGTCAAGAGCGCTCAAGGTCAGTAACTGATCTTTTTCTCTGACAAATTAATATTAATTTTATATCCTACAATCTCTACTTGTATCATGTATGTTTGTTGTTTAGATCATTCTACTTTAACACATGATAACAGCTACAAACTTACGGTAACCCATCTTGTTTTGTTGCTTCTTTAGCTTCTAAATGTGCGTATAAATTTTTTAGAATGTTCCTTCTTAACCTTGAATTTTCAGTTTGGAATGGTTGTAAACTTATAGTCAAGTTTGATGTCAGTGGTTTATATGTGTTTTAGAGGTTGAAATGAGATATATTTTTAAGTTGGCTTGTATATCCATCCATGTAAATATAAGGAAAATGGTATATAACATACACTGTTGAAGTTTTTTTATCAAAAGACATTAACCAATGCAAAAATACATATATATTTAGCATTATCAATGTTTACTCTAAAACGAGCCTTTAACGAGCCGAACCGAGCCTTCACGAACCTTACCCGAACCGAGCCGAACCTGAATACGATATTTATTTTATCGAGCCGAACCGAACCCGAGCCTTAAAGTATACTAAACGAATCGAACCGAGCCTGGGTAGGTTCACTCAGGTTCGGCTTGTTTACACCCCTAGATGTAAAAACATAAGGAAGGAGAAATCATATCTTGCTTGAGATATAATGGTAAGTATATCTCTTACATTGAAAGTGATTAAGGGAATGAACTTTCATTGTTGACATGGCAAGACAACTTTGATATAAAAATTCCTAAATCAAAGTAAATTATAGATTTATATATGTTTATGCAAATTTCTTATTTCAGATAATCCTTCTTTAATCCCACTCAATGTTATACTCAATAATAACCAGTAGAATATCATGGATTGGACCTATGACCCAGATATTGTACTTGCAATTGGACGCATAATGTATGTGGTTGCAATGTGCAAGTTTCCTCGTAATAGTGAGGAATGATAATTAAATAGACAATAGGACTAAAACCCTAGGGTTTGTATGTCTCTATAAGTCTTGATCTCATCGAATCTACTTTTGAAGTGGCATGTCGATAATGGTCGTAATTATCAAATAATCCTTATAAAATCTAAGAAGATGTTCTGGCATACATATGTGCTCTCGACATATAATCATGAATGACATGGTTCTCTGCATTATGCAGAATGGTGGCTCTGTAAGAGATGATGTATTCAAATTGTTTGAGTACCTACCTGAACCTAAGTTTTAAGAGTTTAAATGGATGTAAATACGATGAGTGTTATCATTCTACTATCTATACTCTAATCATTCATTAAGCTTCATAATATCCATATTGTATGAATTGAATGAAGCATGTATAAATGTTGAAATACTCTTATATGAAATTTTTTGATTTTAACATAAGAGATCCTTTGTCTTAAGCAATGGTTGCTTATAGATAAAGGGAGCGCAGTGGAAGCATGGGTTGGACCCAAGTAAGAAGGAAAGTCAAAGAGTTGACTGTACTTCTGTTACTTCCATATGACATCCAAAGAGTTGGATGAATGCCAATACTGCAATAAGTTGATGTGTTGATAGTATGACTATCAAATCTATCTAGAATCCTTAGAGAAGGAATCGGATAGTACATCAGAATAATCTACATATAATCATTGAAATTGACTTACTTATTTGATAAGATAAAGTCTAATAATTGTATCTCCATCTTCTAATGACACTTGCAATTGGTTGCATCTGTATTAGAATATTAGAAATTTGATCTTAAAGTTTAATGGTCATCCATGTTGGAAGTGATGCAATTGTTGCAACAATTTCCATTGGATCAATAGACTTCATATTTTCAGTGGGAGCCCTTAGTCTTAGAGAATGTCTTTGTGACCTGGATATTAGAATACACTCATAGTTTATTTCTAAATGCTGGAAATAAACATGAATTCTAGAATAAACTTATCATAGAGAGTTATGATGGATATATATTTCATATAGTAATATAACATCTACTGGACTCCACTAAATTAGAAAATTAATGAATGATTCATTAAGATTTCCAATACTGAAAATTAAACCTTTAAAGATCAATAGGAGGATAAAGATCATTTGACAATGATCTGGCACCATGTTTTGGACATATGCCTGTTGATAAGATCAATGAACAAGTAAGAGATGAAACTTTAGAATGTCTAAAATTTCAAAACTTGCATATTTATGAATATTGTATTCAAAGTAAAAATGTCTAATACAGCCCTCCTTGGAATAGTGTAAGATGTTAAGGTATTCAAGATCTCATACATATTGATGTATGTGAATCATCTATATTAGAATAAACATTATGGATAAGTGATATTTATTAATGATTATTTGTGATATGAGATTTATTCTCTTCACTTAGAAAACTTTGAAATGTTCAAAGATTGTACAATTTTGGTTTAGAACCAAAGTTTGAAGGAAGATGAAATGAATTTGATCTAACCAAGGTAGCTTGTACCTATTAGATGAATTCAAGGAATACCTTATGGAGATGTGAATATCATTCCTATCTCAATCCTCCTAATGAACCTTAACTCATTAGAGTTGTAGGGAGATACAATTGATCATGTGTGACATGATTTGATCAATGATTAATCTTAGCATAATTATCTCTTAGTTTCTAGGTATATATATGTGGTAGAGACTACATTATATATATCCTTAATAAGGTTCCATGTGATTAAGCTGGAATCTGGCACTGGAGAGTGCTACTTCATTAGGAAAATAAAGGATTGTATTGGATACCTACTTTATGACCTTGAGATTCTTAAAGGATCTAATCTCTAAGAATGTGATTCTTAGAGGATGACTCTCTTGAGAATCAAGATGAAAATGAAGTAAAGGAACTCATTTAATATTAAGAAGATAATGAGGCTCCTGAAATCGAAAACTAAATAGACAATTAAAGATGAAACATTAATACCTCTTCAAATAAGTTTGAGGATGGATTCCATGTGTCAGTTGAATATGACAATGATCGGACTTCATGTGATGAAACTCCTGAGGATCATGACATGGAAAGATAGATGTTAGCAATAAAAGTCTAATATAGACTTCATATACAAGTGTTGTATATGGACCCTCGAGGATCCACCTATATGGGTAAGACCCATTAAGGTTTAAATGGATCTTCAAGAAAAAGAGGGAACCTGATGAGAAGGTAGAGACCTTCAAAGCATGGTTCGTAGCCATGAGTTGCACACCGAATAGAAGACATCGCTTGCGATGAAACTTGCTCTCCAGTGACCTTGCTTTAACCCATCAGAATATTGTTAACCATAGCTGCACAACTTGACTATGACATCTTCATGATGTGAGTCTTAGATTGCATTCCTCTGTGAATACCTCTCTAAGGATATTCACATGAAGTAGCCCTATAGCTTCATGGTTGAGGAAAGCAAGGTGTGCAAGCTGAAGAACTCCATCTATGGACTCAGATAAGCTTATTGTAGTTGGAACATAAGATTTGATGAAATTATAAATGTTATGATTTCAAATAGAATCTTGATGTACCATGTGGAGCTTAGTGGGAGTGTCATTGTTTTCATCGTGCTAAATGTAGATGATATCCTAATCATTTGGAATGATATAAGGATAATAATAAGTGTTTTATAGACTGGCTATTCCATACATTGAGATTTGATCTCAAGGATACCTCTTAGATCTCAGTTCTGAAGTTGTTCAAAAGCAATGAGAAGAGGGTATTGGGACAGTCACACTAATAGTACACCTTGGACATTTCCATTTTCTGGAAAATTCTAAGAAAGGTTTCTTTTCCTCAAAGATATGGTACTGGCCTATCTAAAGGGATAGCACCTCAAAGAGTTGAGGATGTGAATGCAAACTGCTTGCCCTTGTGCATCAGTTCCAAGAAACCGGGTGTATGCTAGATGTGTACAAAAGCCAGATGTCTACCATGCAGTGGGAATAGTAAACTGTTACTAATCCTACTATGGTGATAAAACACTTGATTGCAGTAATTGATGAATCTCGGATTCATCACTCTAATTCTCATTAATTAAGCTCTATTCCCTCAAAATCATCAGCATTTCTACATTTATTCTGCATAATTAGCATTCATGCATGTTTGGATAAGATTGGCATTTTATCCATCATTTTTGCACAAAATAAGAAGCAAAAAATCCAAGCAAAAAAATGACCTGTAAATAACCTAATTTCCCGGATTTTTAACTCCTTCTTGCTAACTCTGAATGACACAAAACCACCTCCACTGTGTACATATCACTAATAAGAATAAATAAAAAATACAAAAAAATCACTAACCCTGTTAAGTGGACCAAAAAACCCAAACCCTAGTTTCAGGATTTTCGGACTAAAAGCCCCATATCTTCCTCATCCAGTATCCGATTTGATTCTACTTACTTTTGAACTAATGCACATTCAATTACCTTCAAAACAAAACCAAGTTCAAGTGAATCGGAGCTCGTATGTGAAAGTTGGGTTTTGGGCCTCTTTTGTACATTGTGTATTTTAGCGGTTTTTGACCCGTATTTTATGTACATACTTTCTTAATCAATAAAATTCCAAAAAAATTAGATTTAGATGTCTTTTATTTATCTTTGATTTCTTCTTATTTTTCCAGATTTTTTATCTGGTTTAAAAATGATAAAAAAATAGAAAACCCAAAAAAACTAGGTATTCTATGTATATGGGATACCCCATAAATTCACTTTGTGCATCTGATTGATTTTGGTTTTAATGTCTTTATGAAAGTTATAGATCTCTTCGAGACGAGCATTTATTGTGAAGGAACTTTTTCGATCCGAGGTCGTTTACTATTTCTTTTTGATTTTACAAAATATTTTTTCTTCGATTTTTCAGGTGATGACACGTGGTGGCCCCTGGGGTCGCCACGTGTCAGCATTTTTTTGGCTGAACTTTTTTGATCTGAGGTCGTTTACTATTTCTTTTTGATTTTACAAAATATTTTTTCTTTGATTTTTCTGGTGATGACACGTGGACGCCCCTGGGGCCGCCACGTGTCAGCGTTTTTTGGGCTTTTCATTTTTTCGTTTTTTCTTAAAAAATAACTAATTAATCGCACGTGCGTCGCACGTGCCCCGCCCTTTCCCCCCTTCATCGCCACGTGGCCGAGTCTGGGCCATCCGATCATCGCCCGATAAGATGGCCCAGAGGTCTTCGTCAACCTCACGCCGCTACCCCCCCCCCCAATTCTCGCAACCGCCGCCCTTTGACCGCGTCGACCGCTCCGCAATGTCCTCCGCTCATCTCGCGCCTCGCCAACCACCTCCGGCCTCACTCTCTGTCCTATTTAAGAGATTCAACCTCCCCCCGACCATCCTCATTCGTCGTTCTCTAAGTGGTCGGGACAGCCTCACCGGCGTGATCCGAGGTGATCTCCTCGTCGCAACCCAGCAATCCGTCGTTCTCCAAGTTGTCGTGACAGCCTCGCCGACGTGATCCGAGGTGATCTCCTCATCGCAGCCCAGCTATCCGTCGTTGCTCAGCTCCGGTCGACCGCCATCGAGCCCTCCTCCAGGTACACCCTCCGTCTTCCGCCTCATCTCTCCGTCTCCGAGAAACCTTCCCAAGCTCCATTTTCCTATGCATTGCAATCCCACCTTCGATCATCTCTCTCCCCCTCTATCATCATCACCTCCGACGACCACCTCCACCATCCGCTACGGTCGCTTCCAGCGCCGCTGACAGCATCGACTCCTCCGCCGCCAGCACCTTGCTCTACTCACCACGTTGGTCTCCTATGACCTACGCTTCATCAATGTCGGCCCTCGAAGCCCCCGTCCAAGCACCTCCGCCGCCAAGGCTCCAGGCGCCTCCACTCCGACCACCCACCACCGCCTTGGCCGGAGACCGCCCCTCGCGAGCCATTGAAGCACTGCCTCCGCCTTCGCTCAGCCAGGAGAGGCCGAGCTCCTCCGCCTCTGAGCCATGTCATCGACGACCTTCACCGACACCGCCTCCGCCTTCGCTCCGCCAGGAGAGGCCGAGCTCCTCTGCCTCCAAGCCACGTCATCGACGACCTTCACCGACACCGTCGCCGCCGGTCGCTCATCCCCCTCTGCCGCGACCAGTCCGCCTCTCCGCCTCGACGAGCAGCGCCACCAGGACCGGGCGTCAGCCCCGAGACCCCGCCACGTGCCGTGCACGTGAGGCGGGGAATGTCCACAAAAGCTGAGTCCTAGGGGTCACGTGAGGTGCACGTAACCCGTTGGGTCAATTACACGCACCCCCCCCCCCCCCGGAGTCTCCATTTTGCAGATCAGCCCTACCAGCCAGAGGTCACGTGCTGGGCATGAGACCTCTTGGAAAAATTGCAACAATACCCCGACAATCTTGGTAATTTCAAATAGGTCCCCCTCCACATATTTCTTTATTTATTTATTTATTGCAATTCTACCCCTGTGTTGCCCAGTTTTTTTTACTCTTCTTTACATTATTTTATTAATCCAAAAATTGCATGATGTTTATCATTTAACTCTCTACAGTTTGACATATTGTGAAAATTTTTATGATCATTGGTTAATTAATAATCAATTATTCTGTGGAAATTTTCATATTTTGCTCAGTTTGTGCTCTTAATTTTGCCATTGATTAACCGTTGCTCTAAATATTCCCCAAAAATCACATTTTGTATAGTTAATTATGCTTGATATTGTGCCCAAAAAGATTTGCATTTGCATGTATAAATTGCTCTGTAAAAATCATTTTGCATATTTTAGCATTTAATTTTTAATAGGCATTAAATCCTACATTTTCGAGGTCTGGGAGTTTTCTGAGATCCATCACCTAGTGATAGATCTTAGATAATTTTATATCTTGAAAAAAAGTAGTTTTAATATTTATTATAATTAAATATTGAAAATCATTCTGTTTGCATTTAAAAATCCATAAAAAAATTCATATTGCATCCAAAAATTCCAAAAAAATATTAGTGCATTCATTTTATCATATTTTGCATTGTGGCCAAGTTTTATATTTTTCGGACATCATTTGATCGAGATTTACATATTAGTCCCTAAAATAGGACAAAATTGCATCTTGCATCCCTTATTTGCATTAAAAATTCCAAAAATAGACCGTCTCGAAAACCTTGCACGAATCTTGATAGACATGAATCTAGGTTGTTCCTTTGCCCCTTGTGATCGACCTTAGGACTTGCCCAAGTAAAATAAACATAAAACCACTTGATTAAAATTGACAAATAATTTTTGTGGTTACTTCTTGACCGATTCCGATCGCCGCCTACAACAAACGACAAACCAAATTTTTGGCACGAATAACTAAAAACAACTTTTTAAAGCCGCGATTATCGGACTCGTCCGATGGCGCCGTTGCCGGGGAGGCAAACGGCTTAGTTTTGTGTTTTGACATTTCTTGTTCGGTTTTCCGCATTCGGGCAGTCTAACCCTCGAATTTTTCATTGTAAATTCCACTTTATTTCCTGCATTTATTTTTCAGCATTTATTTTGCTTATTTTATTTTTGATTATTTTCTGAGTCACTCTCTTACACAAATCTCTCTTATTTTTCTTGTAAGGTACCCGGCGTACGTGGAGCGTTTTTTCAAGAAACCGGCGCATCTTTACCAACATCCGAAGAAGCCGCAATTAATTTAAGATCGAGTCGAGTCGTGAGAGACGTAGAGTCTAGGTTTTTAATCTCTACAATTTTAGTTCTGTAATTAATTGCTCATTTACAGTGGTGTCCGATTGGACTCTCGCGTGTGTAAAAAAGACTCTAACTCTTCTTGTGGTGTGTAGTGGCCTGTTTCACTCTCCGGTGAGGGTGGGGCCTCACTTGAGTGGTGATTAGGATAGACCTGCACATACAGCTATTAGAGCATTTTTAATTTTTGATTATGCTCGTAGAATCTTAAGCCACACTGCACTATTAACTGAGACGCACATAGATCGTTCAACTTAGCCAAATTTAACTCAATTCCTCCCCGCTAATAGAACTTTCTGCTTAGGTGCGGTTTTTCATCGGCTTGCATTCATTTAGAATAATTTTTAAATTCTGTCTAGCATCCCACATGGAGATTGCGAGGATTCACTGTAAGTCTTCTAACAGAGCATTCACCATAGTTTTCTACATGCATCGGCTTTTCCAAATTTCTCCCTCTTGTTTCATCACATAATTCTAAAGGAATTGGGGTTGGACGGTAGACGTGTATTTGCACTCATTTAAATTCTTCAGTAATCACCTAATTAAAATTTGGACGTCTAAATATAGTCGATCTTAAAAACCCATAAAATCAAGAATTTTTGCGGGAGAGCAACCCCGTCATTGTTTTGTTTGCTTGAGCGAGAGAGCGACCCGCACACTAGGATAAAGCCACGCCCTAACTCTTTTCAGGCTACTATCTTGGGTTCGTCGTTCTCCAGTGAGGATCTCTCCGGTAGCCGGTAAAGCGACCCGTGACGTCCTTAACAGATTGAGTTGATCGGGAGCCGGTAAACAGTCCGCAATTCATACTGGATGGGAAAGATCTAATTTGGGATAGGTCAGTCTCCTGAGAGCATTGGGTTCCTAACAGCTCGCTTTAACCACTCTGATATATTGTATTATCACCAAACTTGAAAATTGACAAGATAATTGACCGAACCTTCACGGTCTTCACTTTGAGTTGAGTTGGTGAAATAACCCTTGTATTGTGTTTGGATTGTGCGTAGAAAATAGATCATCAACGAATACCGCACACTTGTTCCTAGATCATGAACCATAAACCTCTTGCTAATCCTTTTGAATCAAGAATGGAAAATTATGGCAATTCTCGTTCGGACCCCGCGAGCCCTTCTCTGACCACCACAAATTTTCCAAGGCACTCTTACTCAGGATCACCTCGGGTTCATGGACACCCTTCCCATGAATCCTCATCTTATGATTCTCTCAGCTTCCTGGAGGGAAGAAACCACACTGAGTTTTCAAATTCTTTCTACACTATTAATTCAAACCCCTTCTATTCTGAAGGCGAAGAAGAAGAAATGCCTCCCAAGTTGCCTCCCAGAAAGGAACCAGGAGATGAACATAATGAAGACCCAATACAGATTATTTTTGCAAGACTGGTTGCATCTGAGAAACAATAGTAGTTACTGAGGAAGCAGCTAGAATAGATGAATGCTGGGCAAGAACTGCCAATGGAAGCCGCATACAACCCTGGATAGTACAGAGTGAGAAACTATTTGCAGCCACCTCAGCCAGAAGTAAATTATGAAGTGAAGCCACATTTCATAAGTAAATTACCACAATTCCATGGTAATACGACTAAAGAGCCATATGAATTCTTGCGAGACTTGGAGCTGATATGTTCGAATCTAAGGCACCCACAAGTCAGCCAGAACTACATTCATCTCACTGCACTACCTTTCGCCTTGAAAGGGAAGGCAGATTACTGGGTGAAGAACTTAGGAGTGACTGTGACCACTTATGAAAGGTTCAAAAACCTGTTTTTGAAGAAATTCTACCCGTTGAGTCGGACCAACCAAATGAGGACCCGCATCACCAGCTTCTCTCAAATGCCCAATGAACCACTCTATGAGGCTTGGGATAGGTTTAAAGACCTGCTACAGAAATGTCCCTGTCATAATTTGAATAATAACATCCTAGTTCAATCACTCTACTCTGGCCTCAACCATGAGTCTCAAGGGTTAGTTAGTGCTGCCTGCGGAGGTAATTACACATCACGTGGAGCTGAGTCCGTCTGGAAGATACTTGAGCAGATGGCAGAGACAAGCCGTTCACAAATTGCTAGTAGAGCATACACTGACTCCTTGAACACCTTTCAATCCAAATGAGGAAAGCAAACTGTCGCGGAGATAGCAGAGGATTTGATTCCAAACATGAACATCATCGCCGATAAATTGACCATGGTGGATCAAATTCATAATAGAATGAACGACATCGACAGCAGGATTTCCCAATTCCCAAAGCAGATGGAGGAGCTCACTGAGAAGGTGTCCAAGATGGGGATGCCTATTGCACCTACTGTCCTGATCTATCATGTGCATCAAGTCCAGGAGCAGCCAGGAACAGAACAACAACAACCGTGGGCTCGGGACCAATCCTATGCCCAACCTTCCCAGCAGCCACCCCCACCGACCGAGACAGTCAAAGAAACCACGCCTCCAACTTTAGAAATAAATGGCATTTGGTACACACAGGACACTACCCGACAGGGTAATATGGAGGACCGTCAGCCTTATCAGCATCTACCCACTTTCTATAATGCTGCATTCCCTCCACAGCACACTCAGAACACTGCATCTTTCTAGCAGCCGAAGCAGCAGCAACCCTACAATCGCCAGAACCAAGATTTTGTTGTCGGAGTAGTACTTGGACAAAGAAGAGATGGAATACCTTATACGATTCACTACGCGAGCAAAGTGTTGGATCCTGCACAGAGAAATTATATAGTGACTGAAAAGGAAATGCTCGTGGTTGCTTGGGCCCTTGAAAAATTCAGATCATACATATTAGGCTCCAAGGTGACAATTTTCACAGATCACACAGCAATTAGATATCTCATGGATAAAAAGGATGCTAAGGTACGACTTTTGAGATGGATCTTGTTAATCCAGGAATTTAATTTGGAGATCAAGGATAAACCTGCAATAAAGAATGTTGTTGCTGATCACCTTTCTCGAATCGAGCAAAATGATTATCTTGACACTGGACCAATTAAAGAGACTTTTCCAGACGAATCAGTTTGTGTTATTGATTCAACCCCGTGGTATTCCAACATAGTGAACTATCTTGTCTCCAAGAAGGTTCCCCTTGGTTGGACCAAGAGAATGATTGATCGATTGAAGTCATATTCTAGAAAATACCATTGGGACGATCCCTTCCTTTTCTATGAAGGACCGGATTGTGTCTGGAGAAGATGTATTCCTCAGGAGGAATATCAGAGTGTCCTCACACATTATCATTCTCTCGAGGCTGGAGGACACCATTCGGGAAAGAGAACCGCGCACAAGGTACTCCAATGTGGATTTTACTGGCGGACCTTATTTCAGGATGCTAATGAATTTGTACGGTCATGCCCGATTTGTCAAAGAATGGGAGGGACTGTGGGATACAGAGATGAAATGCCCATGCAACCAATGATT
This sequence comes from Ottelia alismoides, assembly GCA_037367405.1. Classification (NCBI taxonomy): domain Eukaryota; kingdom Viridiplantae; phylum Streptophyta; class Magnoliopsida; order Alismatales; family Hydrocharitaceae; genus Ottelia; species Ottelia alismoides. The sequence continues at coordinate 335,263 of JAZKJV010000807.1, forward strand.
TTCTGTGATGTTTTCGATGCATGAGGGATTGATTTTATGGGTCCCTTTCCCAATAGCAATGGATTTGAGTACATCTTGTTAGCGGTTGACTATTTATCAAGATGGGTAGATGTTATTCCAACCCGAACTGCAGATAGCAAAGTTGTTTGTAAGTTCATCAAGGATAATATCATTGCAAGGTTCGAGATACCAAAAGTGTTGATTTCTGATGGAGGTAGCCATTTTGTGAACAGGGAGATGAGATCTTTGGCTAAGGAGTACAAATTTGAGCATAGAATAGCCAACCCATATCATCCACAATCTAATGGCATGGCAGAAGTTTCTAATAGAGAAGTGAAGGGTATTCTTCAGAAGTTGGTTCGTCCAGATAGGAAGAATTAGTCGAAACTGTTGGACCAAGTTCTATGGGCCTATAGGACAGCCTATAAGACTCCACTCGGTACTTCACCCTTTAGGATGATCTATGGCAATCCATGCCATCTACCCACAGAATTGATTCACAAATCAGAATGGGCGATCAAAAAGTTGAATTGGAGTTGTCACCTTGGGAAACTATGTCGAGATTTAAATCTGAATGAGCTAATTGAAATCCAAAATTGGGCATATGACAACAGTGTGATTTATAAGGACAAGGACAAGAGATGGCATGATAGACACGTTCGAGATAAAACATTTATCCCTGGACAGAAAGTATGGTTGTTTAATGCTCGGTTTAAGATTTTTCATGGGAAACTAAAATCAAAATAGACGGGTCCCTACATTGTCATCGATGTGCATACCAATGGAAGTGTGGATATTTCCGAACTCAAAGATGATGCACAACCTTTCACAGTAAATGGACAATTGCTAAAGCCATATATTGAATCACCCAAAGAGCAGACAGTTCAAGTTGAGGTCATCTACTTCACGCAGAGCGAGGACATTGAAGATTTATCAGATCATTCCCACCCTCCCTCCCGACCACATCGGCCTCCTTGTACAGCTTCTTCCTCTACTTAGGCCAAGGCCTAAGTATAGGGAGGGACTGATGCCATCTGTATATACCATCCTTCTCATTCTCCCAATCACTCCACTTCCACCCTTCTTCTATACTTAGGCTGACCAAACCTAAGTATAGGGGGAACCGACATCCACCAGTTTATACTCTCCTCATATCCCGACCACTTCATTTTTCTTTTCGTTTTTCTTTCTTCACTCCCTTACGCTTAGCCCGAGCTATGTCTTCCTTCCGCTTCTTGTGCTCTGAGGACACAGCACTCGCTAAGTATAGGGGGGTCTGTGTGTATACTTCATATATATTTTACCCATATCTCGTACTTTCGCGTAAGTCTATATGTATTTACGGGGTGGGTAACGAACTTGGAAAAAACATCAAAAAAAAGAAAAAAAATCTACTAACACTAACCTTGTCCAATTTTTTGAAAAAAATGGCTTCTTATTCCATTTTTGCATCAAAAAAAGGGGGGGGGAGTGTCTGCATTTCACATACCTACACTTCATCCAGCATCACATTCATTTGCATCTGTGAAAAGTCATTGGGTTCTAAACTGAGTTATGAGTAGAAACCGAGAGTGGCCTGGACTTGACCTTAATCCACTTAATTTTCAGAGGAACTTCACCGAGAAATAGGATTTTAAGAGCTTCAGGTCTTTTGACTTAATTCTTTAAGTTCCACATGACAATGTACAGCGTTTGACTCTTAGTGTCTAACATGGTCTCTTCATTTTGGGTACAACTCTGGAATAGGGATTTAATTTGTACTCTCGCACTATGCACTTAGCTCAACTCAGATGGGATGTTGGAAGACTATGTGAGTCTCTTTTCTGGTAGCGTGGAAATCTAAAGACCGGAGTACGGGTTGAAATAAAGCTTCGGAAAAGGGATGGACGGCTGGGCACAATTTTTTCTAAGACCCCAAAAAATGTATGGAACAAAAAGATTCTATATCCGTAGGGGCACAACAAGATCCAAGCAGAACAACCAAAAATTCCAAATACAAAGAAGCAACTACCAAATAAAATCCGACCAAAAAGGTCCAAGCTTCAAGAAACCTGCAGATCTTGGTGGAGACTCGGCTACACTGGTCATCTTCACAAGGAGAGGTGACGACACTGACAACCCTCCAGTTCTTTTCCCCTTCTTCTATCTTCTCCCCCAATTCGATTGTGAACACAGCGCGACAGACCTTAGAAGGAAATACCTGACTCCCCAAGGATGAGTTACTGTAGAGGAGAGGAGCATGGTAGTCCGGCATTCTGGATGGGAAGAGCTAAAACCTTTCACACACATGAGTCGGTTGTTCAATGTTCATAGGGTATACTTTGGGAAGAGGATCGATCTAAGATGACTTCTGAGCTGAAATTGTGACAATGATGTGTAGAACTTGAGTGTTGTTGATTTTAAAATTCTAAGTCTCACAGAAGTTCCGTCACACTATTAATCCAAAGGTCGAGTTTAGTTTCATTTTCACCTTCAGCTCATGGTCTTGGTATGGAATCCAATCTCATTTCACCTCATGGCATTTCTTTTTGTTGCTCAGGGACGAGCATGGTTTTAGTATAGGGGGATGATGAATCTCAGATTCATCACTCTAATTCTCATTAATTAAGCTCCTTTCCCTCAAAATCATCAGCATTTCTGCATTTATTCTGCATAATTAGCATTCATGCATGTTTGCATAAGATTGGCATTTTATCCATCATTTTTGCACAAAATAAGAAGCAAAAAATCCAAGCCAAAAAATGACCTGTAAATAACCTAATTTCCCGAATTTTTAACTCGTTTCTAACTCCGAATGACACAAAACCACCTCCACTGTGTATATATCACTAACAAGAATAAATAAAAAAATGCAAAAAAAATCACTAACCCTGTTAAGTGGACCAAAAAACCCAAACCCTAGTTTCAGGATTTTCGGACTAAAAGCTCCATATCTTCCCCATTCAGTGTCCGATTTGATTCTACTCACTTTTGAACTAATGCACATTCAATTACCTTCAAAACAAGACAAAGTTCAAGTGAATCGGAGCTCGTATGTGAAAGTTGGGTTTTGGGCCTCTTTTATACATTGTGTATTTAGCGGTCTTTGACCCGTATTTTATGTACATACTTTCTTAATCAATAAAATTCCAAAAAAAATAGATTTAGATGTCTTTTATTTATCTTTGATTTCTCCTTATTTTTACGGATTTTTTATCTGGTTTAAAAATGACAAAAAAATAGAAAACCCAAAAAATCTAGGTATTCTATGTATATGGGATACCCCATAAATTCACTTCATGCATTTGATTGATTTTGATTTTGATGTCTTCATAGAAGTTGTAGTTTTCGAGATGAGCATTTTTAGTGAAGGAACTTTTTCGATCTGAGATCGTTTACTATTTCTTTTTGATTTTACAAAATATTTTTTCTTTATTTTTTCTGGTGATGACACGTGGCAACCCCTAGGGCCACCACGTGTCAGCGTTTTTTGGGCTTTTCATTTATTCATTTTTCTTAAAAAAAATAATTAAATAATTGCACGTGCGTCGGACGTGCCCCCAGGCACGTGCTCTGCACGTGCCCCGTCCTTTCCCCCCTTCATCGCCACGTGGCCGAGTCTGGGCCATCCGATCATCGCCCGATCGGAAGGCCCAGAGGTCTTCGTCAACCTCACGCCGCTGCCCCCCCAATTCTCGCAACCATCATCCTTTGACCGCGCCGACCGCTCCGCAACGTCCTCCGCTCATCTTGCACCTCGCCAACCACCTCTGGCCTCACCCTCTGTCCTATTTAAGAGCTTCGACCTCCCCCCGACCATCCTCATCCGCCGTTCTCCAAGTGGTCGTGACAGCCTCACCGACGTGATCCGAGGTGATCTCCTCGTCATAGCCCAGCTATCCGCCGTTCTCCAAGTGGTCGTGACAGCCTCATTGGCGTGATCAGAGGTGATCTCCTCGTCGTAGCCCAGCTATCCACCGCTGCTCAACTCCGGCCGACCGTCATCGAGCCCTCCTCCAGGTACACCCTCTGTCTTCTGCCTCATCTCTCCATCTCCGAGAAACCTTCCCAAGCTCCATTTTCCTCTGCATTGCAATCCCACCTTCGATCATCTCTCTCCCCGTCGATCATCATCACCTCCAATGACCACCACCACCATCCGCTACGGTCGCTTCCAGCGTCGCCTTCGTCATCGACAACATCGACTCCTCCGCCGCCAGCACCTTGCTCCACCGACCACACTGGTCTCCTATGACCTACGCTTCATCAACGCCGGCTCTCGAAGCCCCCGTCCAAGCACCTCCGCCGCCAAGGCTCCAGGTGCCTCCACTATGGCCTCCCACCACCGCCTTGGTCGGAGACCGTCCCACGCGAGCCACTGAAGCACCGCCTCCGCCTTCGCTCCGCCAGGAGAGGCCGAGCTCCTCCACCTTCGAGCCACGTTATCGACGACCTTCACCGACACCGCCGTCGTCGGTCGCTCATCCCCCTCCGCCGCGACCAGTCCGCCTCTCCGCCTCGATGAGCAGCGCCACCAGGATCGGGCGTCAGCCCCGAGACCCCGCCACGTGCTGCGCACGTGAGGCGGGGAATGTCCACAGAAGCCAAGTCCCAGGGGTCACGTGAAGTGCATGTGACCCGTTGGGTCAATTACACGCATCCCCCCCAAAGTCTCCATTTTGCAGATCAGCCCTGCCAGCCAAAGGTCACGTGCTGGGCACGTGACCTCTTGGAAAAATTGCAACAGTACCCCGACAGTCTTGGTAATTTCAAATAGGTCCCCCTCTACATATTTCTTTATTTATTTATTGCAATTCTACCCCTGTGTTCCCCAGTTATTTTTTTCTCTTCTTTATATTATTTTATTAATCCAAAAATTGCATGATGTTTATCATTTAACTTTCTACAGTTTGACATATTGTGGAAATTTTTATGATCATTGGTTAATTAATAATCAATTATTCTATGGAAATTTTAATATTTTGCTCAGTTTGTGCTCTTAATTTTGCCATTGATTAATCGCTGCTCTAAAAATTCCCCAAAAATCACATTTTGTAGAGTTAATTATGCTTGATATTGTGCCTAAAAAGATTTGGATTTGCATGTATAAATTTCTCTGTAAAAATCATTTTGCATATTTTAGTATTTAATTTTTAATAGGTATTAAACCCTACATTTTCGAGTTCTGGGAGTTTTCTGAGATCCATCACCTAGTGATAGATCTTAGATAATTTTATATCTTGAAAACAAGTAGGTTTAATATTTATTATAATTAAATATTGAAAATCATTCTGTTTGCATTTAAAAAATTATAGTGCATTCATTTTATCATATTTTACATTGTGACCAAGTTTTATATTTTCCGAGCATCATTTGATCGAATTTTACATTTTAGTCTCTAAAATAGGCCGAAATTGCATCTTTCATTCCTTATTTGCATTAAAAATTCCAAAAATAGACTGCCTCGAAAACCTTGCACAAATCTTGATTGACATGAATCTAGGTTGTTCCTTTGCCTCCTTGTGATCGACCTTGGGACTTGTTCAAGTAAAATAAACATAAAACCACTTGATTAAAATTGACAAATAATTTTAATGGTTATTTCTTGACCGATTCTGATCGCTGCCTACAATAAACGACAAAACAATTTTTTGGCACGAACAATTAAAAACAACTTTTTAAAGACGCAATTATCGGACTTGTCAGTAATCACAAAATCTTCATAAAAGGCAAAACTTTTGAGATAGTGATCTCAAAGTCTTATCTTCAAGAAACTAAGACTTTGTAGATAGTGATCTAAAAGGTCTTAACTGTTAATACCTTAAGAGATAGAGATCTCTAGGAATAAAGGTATTCTGATAAGGATTATGGACATACTGGTTATAATAATTATCGAGCTATAGTGTCAAGGATAATATAACAAAATTGAGTATTGATTGCATAAGATGCAGCATTCGCATTGGATGCGAGCACTGTTACTAGGGGATATGCAAGTGCCGTAAAATGACTTGGCATAGTCTCTTGGGAACAGAGTGATTGATCAACTTACCTAACTATTTTCTAAATAACCTATGATTGTCACATGAGTGTGGGTTTAAATGATTAACCCATTAATGGCTTTTTGGGCTAGTGGGAGATTGTTGGACATGCGAGCCCACGGCGAGCCATTATGCAATAAATGTTACTGCGAATATCATTCCCAAATCTAAAATGAAGAATACATAATTTGCATAATAGGTCCCTTGGTACAATTAGGGTTATGTACCATGGCCATCTTGATGATCATACAGCTGTTGATTCAAATATTGAATCATAGAGGCTGGTGCTTGGATGAACATCTAAAGAGTTAGATTGAGGACTCATCAAGAACCATCAAATGATTGTTAAGATATGATCTCCAGCCTGAGTAGGAGATGGCAATTCTTTCTCAGTTAGGTTGATATCTGACCGACCTCTTGATGCAGGTCCTCTGCATAGGAATAGAGATTCCGAGGTGTCATATTAGTTAGATCAAAGAGTTGACTTAACGAGATCGAGATAAACAAAGTCATATATCGTATGATGTCATGATATAGGCACGCATCCTCTGACCGAAGACAGATGTGTTACTATATGTCTGAGTATGTACATTTGGCGGACCAATAGGTTGATGACCTAATCAAGGTCTATACACCGGCGCGCTAGTGTTCATACAAGGGCATATGAGTAATACGATCTCTCAAAGGGATCATACATGTTCATTACTGAATTGGAAGACATGAGCTCACTCATGAGATATTGGGAAGATCAAATTCCGTGCACGGTCGTCTCGCTTTGGAAGCTTGACTGAATTTGTAGGTTTGATATATACCTTTGGAAAGTATATGATCAAGGCCTAGGTATGATATATGCTTTTGGAAAGTATATGATCGATACCGACTCCCAATAATCGATGAGAAACTTAATGATAAAACTCTGAAGTAGACAGTGTGAAATTGATCTTATACTTCAGGTTTATTCTGAGTCTTCCAGTATGCAGGATGTACAGGTATTGGGAATACCTGAGGTGATGTGATCATAAACGGTTGTATAACCATGACGCTTCCATTCCTAGGGAGTGATGAAACGGGTCTGGATTTTAGTGACTCCTCTCAGTAGAGAAGTAATCTGATATTGGTCCTAATGTTGAACATTGCTCTGAATGTGATTCAGATGCAATGAGAAGATTAGATTTGCGGTCTTGATTTAATCAAGCATCTATGGGAGGCCCGAAATCTGGATTTGAGATGTGATCTCAATATCCAAGTCACTATAAGTGGAACAATACAATCGCCATGTCCTTATCTCCAAGTATTCGCAGAGAAAGCGCATTATCCTTGAAAGAGTTCATGGATAATTCTATTGTTGATATATGTATCTGAACATTGAGAAAATGGATAATTAAATGGGTGATTTAATTATCATGAATAATATGAATTTGATTCATATTGTAAAGAGAGTTATCTTAGATAATTAAATGAGATTTGATTATCAAAGATGTAAATAATGTGAATGTAATTCATATTATTTGGGAACATGAGAATAGAGATCCAAGATGATTAAATGTGATTTAATTATCATGGATATTGAATAATGTGGATGTCACTATCCATATTAATCATATATATTATAAATGTGATTTATAATGTATTAGAGAGAGCTAATTATAATTTATATTTGTTGATTAATTATTGATGTGTATTGAATACACATTGTGTAATTAATTGAATATGTAAATTATATTTTGTTTTGGTTATGCATGTGATTTACAAAATTCCAATGGTAAGATTGCAATATTCTCAAATTTAATTGTGAATTATTTTTGAAGAATAAAACACAACAAAATTTGTTGGAAATTATGGGAGAGATTCATGGAGATATGCAATCTCATGAGATTACATGAGATTGCCTCCACCATGAGGAAATGGTAGATGGCTACACATTCCCACAAGGAATGTGGTAGTCGCCCCCCCCCCCCCCCCCTTTCCTTATGGGGAGTAATCTCCATGCTAATTTCTACTTAATTACTAGATCTAATTTAGGATTAAATCATATTTGATATGTCAAATATATTTGATTTAAATTAGATTATTAGTTGTTGGTTTTTCTACCAACAACAATCTTGACCATTGGATTGAACATAAATCATTCTCATCCATTGATTTTATATGTCCTATGGATTGAGATCCATGGATCCCAAAACTCTATAAATAGAGAGGCATACCATACTCTCTAGGGTTATGCTTTTGAAGCACATCTCTCTCTCTCTCTTCTCTTCCCACACGCCCTCTCTCTTCTTCTCTCATGGTCGTCCACCATGGATGCCCTAGAGAGAGTCTTCATCGCCGCAGCGTCGTCGTTATGCTGCCCGACCGTTTGCTCGTGGATCTCCGTCTCCTTCGGTGCGCCTCGCTCGTAAAGAAGATGTCGCATCTCGTGTGTCGAGATCAGGAGATCCGTCGCTTGGATCATCAACATGGATTGCGAGAAGCACACGATTCATCCCCGCGCTCGCAAGCGTCTCCTCCGTCGGATCAGACTTGAGACAGGAGGTCTCTTCATTTAGAGACTCGGTCGTAACCATGCTTCAAGAGGTAATCCTATTACTTGTTTGTGGTTTAGATGAAACGATCCGAGAAGTGTTCTTGGATCATATGGTTTCATCGCATAATTTTTTTTAATTTCCGCTGCATAGAACAACTAGTACGACTAGTCGTTCCTTATCGTATTCGATACGACGCTCACGCTTCCGTGATGCGCTTGAGGATTATCCCATATCCTTCAGAAAATACTTTCTCCTTATACCTTCTCTAAGCTTTTAGGCGCTCATTCTTTTTATCAATAAGCCCTTGACTTAAAGCACCCATTGATTACTGTATCCTCAAGATTAAGAAATTCTTGTGAGCTCTGATTTGATCTTCGATCTTCAAAGAACTCGATTGAAATTGCTCTCAGATTCTGTACAATTCACTTTGTCATTTAGAGAAGCCAATTCATTTCAATTAGCATATATCAAAATTAATTATAGTTTAATGAGGATCATGTAGTTTATTATTTTGATAAATTGTACTATAGGTAACTGATATGTGGGTTCCTTTCAATGTGAGGAGAATTACTTTTTTGAGTGTATTCAAGAAAGGGATATTGCTTTTCCTTGGGCTCGTGATACATCTGATTTTGGAAGTAGCAAGGTATAAATTAAAGCAGGTGACTGACTCCATCGAAGAATGTGGGAGAAACCTCATAATGAGGCTCTAAGTCATAGTTTTTATCCAAAAAGGGATATTGCTTTTCCTTGGGCTCATGATACATCTGATTTCGGAAGTAGCAAGTATATAGTAAAGAAGGTGACTGACTCCATCGAAGAATGTGAGAGAAAGTTCATGATGAGGTTTTATGTCATAGATTTATCCAATTACGGGATTTTTACACAAAAATCTACCATTCCCTTGTAACTTAGATTTATTTTTGCAAAAAAAATTGAGATACCCAATTTGACCCCCCTTCTTGTGACGTCTAACCCATTTTCAATTCATTAGCTTAGATATGGTCTAGGTTCACTTCAATAGCTTAGTTTGAGATAAGGAAGCTGGGAGTTTTTATCGAGGAAACTCTGATTCACACTTCTCGTAATTCAATAACCTCCATATCAAGGTAAAATATGCAATAAAGAATACGAGACAAAACTGAAATGATCTTATAGAGCGAGGGCGTGCTCGTAAGAATTGATCGCAGATTACCGGAGCTACAAGGCGAGAAGAATGGAGCAGAAAATATCTCTTCGATCTTTCTCTCAGAGTATAGTCTGGAAAGCAAAGAGAAAAGAACTTGTTTCCCTTATTATGTGTCGTAAAATGAGGTATGGGATCCTATTTATAAGTCTCGGATTCCCATAGCCGCTGGAGGCTAAAATGACAAGGAAATTTCCTGAAATGCCATATTTAAAAAATGATCTATCGGTGAAAATTGATGATCGATCAGAACTAAAAAATGGCCGATCAATGAAAATTTGATGATCGACCAGAATTCAAATATCTGATCGATCAATGAAAACGATGTGATCGATTCGAATTCAAAAATATGATTGATTGGTGAAAACGGGATGATTGACCTTTTTGACAGTTTGACTTGAAAGTCAGAGTTAAAGCTTGAGATGCAAAATGCACGATTCTTGATATCTTTGACAATGTAAGACAATTACAAAATGCATGACTCAATAATGCTTTAACTCGTTAGACAAGACTCGATCCTTGTGTATGATATTATCACTGACTATGTTGGGTTCCTCCTTGCATGTACTACGTGGTTGAAGGACACACAACCAATACAATCATGTTAAGAAGTATACATTGCTAATGGTATATTGCATCTTTTGGGGCATATTTATAGTTATAAGGTCTATACGTACTTGTATACATTTTGGTGGTATATATACGAACAAACTCTCCTTATAAATTATATGCAAAGAATAATAGACTTTTTTTTGGGTAAGTTTTTTTTATTTTTTTTAAATTTTTTCTAAAACAAATAAATAAAAAAAACCAAAAGGAGACAAAAAATAAAAAACACCACCCACGCACCCAGGGTTTTTGCAAATGATACCCCCGTAGACCAACCTTCCCAACTAACATCAAACACATCAAAGAGAAGAGGTAGAAAAGAGTATTATCGGGATGGGCGACGCCCTCCTCCTCCCTCCACCAGACGACGCCATGATCCCCCACGAGCAGACTCTTGCCATCGGGCAGGAGTTCCCGGACGTGGAGTCGTGCCGCAGGGCCTTCAAGGACCTCGCCCTCGCCCTCCACTTCGACCTCCGCATCGTCAAGTCCGACCGCTCCCGCTTCATCGCCCGCTGCGCCCACGACGGCTGCCCCTGGCGCGTCCACGCGGCCAAGTCCTCCGGCCCCTCCCCTTCCTTCTCCATCTGCACCCTCCACCCTCACCACACGTGCGAAGGCCTTCACACCGACGCCAACCCGCACCACCTCCAGGCCTCCGTCTCCTGGGTCGCCCGCTCCGTGGAGCCCCTCCTCCGCCGCGACCCCCTCTACAAGCCCAAGCAGATCCTCCTCGACATCCGTGAGCACCACGGCGTCTCCGTCTCCTACATGCAGGCCTGGCGCGGCAAGGAGCGATCCCTCGCCGCCGTCCACGGCACACTCGAAGACGGCTACCGCCTCCTTCCCTCCTACTGCCACCAGATCCGCCGTACCAATCCCGGCAGCGTCGCCCAATTCTATGCCACCGGCCCCGACAACAACTTCCATCGCCTCTTCGTCTCTTATCGTGCCTCCATCTCCGGCTTCCTCCACGCCTGCCGCCCCCTCCTCGGGCTCGACCGTGTCGAACTCAAGGGAAAGTACCTCGGCTCCCTCCTTTGTGCCTGTGCCATCGATGCGGACGATGCCCTCTCCCCCCTTGCCTTTGCCATTGTCGATGCAGAGAGTGACGACAACTGGATGTGGTTCCTCTCCGAGCTGCGCAAACTCCTCGGGATGAACACTGACAAGATGCCTGTCCTCACCATCCTTTCAGATCGCCACAAGGGGATCGTGGATGCCGTCGAGACACATTTCCCCAGTGCGTTCCATGGTTTCTGCCTGCGCTACGTGAGCGACAGCTTCCGGGACGAGTTCAAGAGCACGAAAGTAGTGAACATATTCTGGAATGCAGTTTACGCTCTCACCACTGCTGAGTTCGACGCCAAGGTGAACGAGATGCTTGAGGTCTCGGAGGAAGTAATGCAGTGGCTGCACCGCTTCCCTCCAGGGCTGTGGGCAGTTGCGTACTTCAAAGGGGTTCGATACGGGCATTTCACTTTGGGCATCACAGAGGTTCTGTACAACTGGGCAATGGAAGGTCACGAGCTTCCCATCGTGCAGATGATGGAACACATTCGGCAACGGCTGGATGCATGGTTTAATGAGCGCCGTGCTAAAGGAATGACATGGATGACGATTCTTGTACCTTCTGCCGAGAAGCATATTGCAGAAGCGATTGCGGATTCTCATTGTTATCAAGTGCTTCGTGCAAACAAGGTGGAATTCGAAATCGTGTCGACTGAGAGAACCAACATTGTAGATATAGAGAGTCATTGTTGCTCATGTCACCGGTGGCAGATCTATGGTATACCTTGTGCTCATGCTGCAGCTGCACTTATTTCCTGTGGCGTAGATGTTCGTTACTATGCCCAGGAATGCTTCAGCGTCAGGAAATATTGTGAAGCTTATTCACATACGATAAACCCTGTCCCCGAGAGATCAGTCTGGAAAGAAACATCAGAAAGGGCTGATGATGGGGATGTGAAAAGTGATATCATTGTACGGCCGCCAAAAATACGCCGGCCACCTGGACGCCCGAAGAAGAAGGTTCCTCGTATAGAAAACTTTAAACAACCTAAACGTGCTGTTCAATGCGGCCGTTGCCGGTTGTTAGGGCATTCACAAAAGAAATGCAAGTTGCCAGCTTAATGGCCTTGGACTTCTCTGTATGTTTTTCTTGTCAAAGTTTGGATTTGGCAAAGGCAGCATTGTCTTTAGCATCAAAGCTTATCCTCATGTTTGGAGTGGTGTATTTATGTCTGTTTATTAAGTCAGGTAGTATAAATGCCATCTATCTATTGCTACCTTCGCCAGTTATTCAATATCTCATTTAGGGTTAGAAAGGATTACTTTTTCCCTTGGGCATGTTAAACACATGCACTGCATCTGTATATTTAAAGCTCCTTCAATAATCCCATGTATGAAGTACCCACGAGTAAAGAACATATTTAATGTTTCTTGATCTGTATATTGTAAGTTATTGATGATTGACGTGATCTAGGAGGCTATTATGGTCCACTGTAAATTATTAGTGGAGGAATACACTGATGATGAAAATGTGAACAAGAAAATTGTTTGTGATATCCCAGTATTAAGTGGCAATCAAACATGTATGACAAAAGGTCACTTTGTAAAGAAATTCTACCCTTAATTCCTTATTTAATCTCTACTTCTAGAGAGTTGTGTTTAAGGGAAAGAACGAGATGATTTATTAGAGTCCCAAGGGTTCTCTTATATAGGAGAAGAACCTATTGGGTAAACTACAGAAAGAAGAACAGAGAAATAAAAAATATAAAAATAACACTCGAGATTGGAGAGATATTTCTAGTATTTATGTACTTATGTGTCATGCTTATTTTCGTTGTTCCATCTTATGTAATTTACCCATAGGCTTCCTCTATATAAGAGAGCTTAGGGTTCCCTGGAATAAATAAGTCCTCTCTTTCATTTCTTTCAACATGGTATCATAGCCTCCACCCTAAACCCTAGCCGCCCCTCTCATCCCCGCCGCCTCTCCTTCTCCCTGCCGCCTCTCCTCCTCCCCGCCTCTCCTCCTCACCAAGGGCGCCGTGCGTGGGCACTAAGCCACCCCTTTTATCCAACTCGGCACCACCTCTTCTCTTCATACGTATGAGTGCATAAGTCTACATATGCACTCATATCCCCACATGTTTACTTAGACGATTCTTCATTGGTCTACAAACCCTAGTTCTTCATCTCCGGCAACTATGTCAGAAAACAAGGTTGATATGCTCTTCATTGGCGCCTTCAAAGGTCCGTTGCTAGTAGTCAAGATGGACGGGACGAATTACGAGCTCTGGGCAATGCAGTTCATAAGCCTCATGAAGTCCAACGGTAAGAAGCACATTCTTACTGAAGATGAGCCGACAAAGAAGACGGGGATTTACGCCTCATGGGAGGCTGATGATTCGTATGCCAAGGTCTGGCTTTTTGGCACTCTAACAATGGAGATTGCCAATGATGTCCTACATCAGCCCACAGCTAAGGCCATCTGGGATATTCTTGCTGCAACGTACTCGCAGATGAGGAACGAGACCAAGATCCTCCAACTTTAGCATGACATCTTTACGGTCAAGCAGAATGGCCGACCGTTGCATTCGTTGTATACATGCCTACGAGGGATGTTTGAGAAGCTTTACAATATCATTCCATTGACGGCGACCTCTGAGCAGCAGAAGACGTTCCGGAATGCTATAATGGGGGGGTCTTACTAGCAGCACTAGACACGGAGTATGATGCGGCTCGCTCGCAGATACTGGCAGATGCTACTATTCCTCCAGTGGAGGAAGTGTATCGATGACTCAACCGAATTTCAGTTTCTTCTCCAGCGTCTACGCCATCTCCTTCAGCGATGGCTGTTTCCCGAGGCAGAGGTGTCCCCTCCTCTTTTCGCGACCGTGGACCTCGTGGTCAAGGTGACCGCTTCCGTCAGCCATGCATCTTCTGTCATCGCCCAGGTCATGCGGAAGGTACATGCTATTCTAAGCATGGTTTTCTTGCATCTGCCCGTGTAGCCGAGCATGCTGTGCCCACATCGCCATCTACTTCAGACCAACGGTTTGAGGATCTTGTCGCCAGACTACAGGATATCGTGCCTCCTACCACTACTGATTCACCAGGAGGACACTCAGACATCGCAGCTTCAACCTCTGCCACCACCACCTCAGCCACGGCGAGCACATCATGTCTAAGTTCTGATGTTTCGGAATGGATCATGGACTTTGGTGCGACACATCATCTCTGTCGGGACAGAGATAAATTTACATCCTACAGGGAGGTTTCCCTAGGGAGATTGGTAATAATAGCATACGGGACTCATTCCCCCATCATTGGACAGTGGGAGATCAGTTTGACACCCTCCATTCGCCTGTTGAATGTTTTGCATGCTCCATATTTCTCGATGAACTTACTCTCTATTAGTCAGCTTACAAAGGATTTGCATTGTCGAGCTATATTTGACCCATCATCTCTTATTTTTCAGGACATTCTAACGGGCAGGGTGATTGGCTGTGGCTGTGAGCAGGATGGTCTTTATCGGTTGGTTCATACCTCCTATGCTGGTATCTCATCTCAGTCCAGTGGATCTGCTTCTCCCTTTACCTGGCATCTGCGTTTTGGTCATCTTCCTCTTCAGAAGCTGCATCATATCTTACCACAGATTTCACCGAAATCTTCATTCCAGTGTGAAGCATGTCAGTTGGGAAAGTATCACAGGTCTACTTTCCCTCGTCGCGAGTCTAGGAGCAGTCGCTCCCCTTTTGAGTTATTGCATGTTGACATTTTGGGTCCGAGTCGTGTACCTGATCACCAGGGACACAGATTTTACCTAGTGGTCGTTGATAATTTCTCTAGATTGTCTTGGTTCTTTTTATTGAGAAATAAATCTGAAGCGGGAGATGTAATAAAAAATCTTATCAATGAAATTCAGAATGTTTTTTCTTTTAATGTGAAGATTGTGCGCACAGATAATGCATTAGAATTTTGCACTCGTGCTCTGTCCCATTTCTTCTTGTCTTGTGGCATTATTCATCAAATAACGTGTGCCTACATGTCTCAACAGAACGGTGTTGCAGAGAGAAAACATCATCTTCTCCTTGATGTGGCTTGGACTTTACTCATTCATAGTTGTGCTCCTCTGTCTTTTGGGGGTGATGCTGTTCTTATGGCAGGGTATCTGATCAATCGTATGACATCTTCTGTGTTGGGTGAGAAAGTTCCTCTTCATGTTGTCTTTCCTGACAGGGAATTGTTCTCACTAACTCCTCGTATTTTTGATTCAGTTGCATTTGTCCATCACCTCACTCCAGGGATTGACAAGCTCTCACCTAGGGCTGTCAAGTGTGTATTTCTGGGGTACTATCGTACTCAAAAGGGCTATCGATGCTATGATCCTGTGAATAATAGATATTATGTCAGTGCTGATGTCACATTCTTTGAAAATGTCATGTATTTCTCTCCTACAGGTGACAGGATGACTCCTTCCACTACTGATGATGACGTTTATGTGCCACCTCCTCCTGTATGTCAGTCTGATCACATACCTAATCCTGTTGTGCCACCACCACCACCACCACCACCACCTCCACCACCACCAGTACCACCTCTACCGAAATTTTATACTCGTCGTCAGAATCCTGCTCATGGAGGCCGTCATTCATCCACCACGCCCCAGGTATGTCCAGGTGATATTAGTAATGATGGGACTGACAATGCACAAGTGCAGGACAATGATGTACAAGTGGACACTGCTGATGATTTGGATGTACTTATTGCCTTGAGGAAATCCAAGCGGACGTGTGCGTCTTATCCACTTGCTTTACAGGTTTCATTCCATCGCCTCACTGGTGATCTCCAGAGATTCGCTATTGCCCTATCTACATGGAGATACCACGGAACTATCAGGATGCCTTGAAAGACAGCAGCTGGCAGTTAGTCGTGGAAGAGGAAATGGCTGCATTGCGATCTCGTGGTACATGGAGCTTGGTTGATGCTCCCCCAAGAGCTTCTGTGGTCAGTTGTAAATGGGTCTTTACTGTCAAATATAATACGGATGGCAGCCTTGATCGCTACAAAGCAAGACTAGTGGCCCATGGATTCACTCAGACCTATGGCATGGATTATATGGACACTTTTTCCCCGGTGGCCCGTCATTCAACTCTACGTGTTCTTCTGTCAGTCGCAGTGGTACGCGATTGGTCCTTATTCCAGCTTGATGTTAAAAATGCTTTTTTATATGGAGATCTGCAGGAAGAAGTCTGCATGCAGCAGCCTCCGGGGTTTGCTGCTGAGGGGGAGTGTCATATGGTGTGTAGACTTCACAAGGCCATATATGGTCTTAAACATAGTCTGCGGGCATGGTTTCAGAAGTTTTCAGATCTCATCCAGAAGCAAGGGTTCATAAGATCAAATGCTGACCACTCTTTGTTTGTCCAGAAGACTCCCAGAGGTATTGTTGTTATTATGATATATGTTGATGATATACTTGTTACGGGAGATGACATGCAGGGGATAAAGATGGCAAAAGCATTTTTAGGCCATCAGTTTGTGACGAAGGATCTCGGTACTCTACGATACTTTCTGGGATTGGAGTTTGCGAGGAATGCGCAGGGTCTTGTGATGACCCAAAGGAAATACATTACATATATGCTTGTTGAGACAGGTATGATCGGGTGTCGACCCTCTACTACTCCCATGGATCCCAGTATGAAGCTATATGGAGATGATACAGAGGAAGTTGACAAAAGAAGATATAGAGAAATGGTGGGAAAACTTCTCTATATTACTATCACCAGACCTGACATTGCCTTTGCAGTTAGTCGGGTGAGTCAGTTCATGGAACAACCCAAATAGATACACATGGATGCTGTATATATGATACTAAGATATCTAAAATCGTCTCCGGATGCAGGATTGTTGTTCAGGAAAGAAACAAATCTTTCTATCTCTGCTTGTGCTGATGCGGATTATGCAGGATGCCCTAGAGACCGGAAATCTACCTCAGGTTTTGCAGTGTTTGTTGGCAGTTCCTTAGTTTCTTGGAAAAGCAAGAAACAGACAGTGGTGGCTAGATCTAGTGCTGAATCTGAGTACAGAGCCATGGCACAAGCAAGTACGGAGATGATGTGGGTTCGAGTCGTACCGTATTAGCAGATCTGCATATAGATGTACCATTACCCATGGAGTTATAATGTTATAATCAAGCAGCATTATTTATTGCTAATAATCCCACATTTCATGAAAGGACGAAGCATATTGAGGTAGACTGCCACTATACCACGGATATGATTATGAAGGAGTTGATTTCTACTTCCCAAGTTAGTTCAGGAGAGCAGACCGCAGATATTTTTACAAAGCCATTGCTCAGAGGGTCGTTTCAGAAATGTTCTTCCAAGCTGAGCATGATTGACATCTATGCTCCATCTTGAGGGGGAGTGTAGAGATATTTCTAGTATTTATGTACTTATGTGTCATGTTTATTTTCGTTGTTCCATCTTATGTAATTTACCCATAGGCTTCCTCTATATAAGAGAGCCTAGGGTTCCCTGGAATAAACAAGTCCTCTCTTCCATTTCTTTCAACAGAGATAGTTAATATCTCAACACTCCCCCTCAAGCTGAAGCGTAGATATCAATAGGACTCAGCTTGGAACAACATCTCTGATAAAGTTCTCTCGCTAGGGCCTTTGTAAGTACATCTGTTGTCTGGTCTCCCGAGCTGACATGCGTAGTAGTGATAATACCCTTCTGTATCATGTCATGAGTTTAGTGACAATTCGCCTCTATGTGCTTTGTCCTCTCATGAAAGGTTGGATTGTTTGCAATGAAGAGAGCAGCTTGATTTTCACATTGGAGGTGCATGGGAAGAGGTACTTCTATAGTCAGGTCAGTAAGAACGGATCTGACCCACATCATCTCTGTACTAGCCTATGCCATGGCCCTGTATTCCGATTTAACACTCGATCTGGCAACCACAGTCTGCTTCTTACTCTTCCATGAAATAAGAGAATTCCCTATGAACTCAACAAAGCCAGATGTAGTCTTCAAGTATCTCAGAATCATATGCCAGAGAATTCCCTATGAACACAACAAAGCCAGTCTGCTTCTTACTCTATCCTTTCGACACTCTGCATAATCTGCATCTGTGCATGCTGTAACTGAGAGAGATGTGCCTCTGTTGAAAAGAAGTCCAGTACTAGGTGAAGTCTTCAAGTATCTCAGAATCATATGGACTGTATCCATATGTGCCTGTCTGGGCTGCTCCATAAACTGACTCACTTTGCTCACAACAAATGATATGCCGGGCTTGGTAATAGTTACATATAGTAGCTTGCCAACAAGCTCTCTGTACCTCCTCTTGTCGACTTCCTCAGTATCATTATCATAAAACTTCATGCTTAGGTCCATCGGTGTAGTGGCAGGTCTGCAATCTGCCATGCTTGTCTCTGAAAGAAGATCTATAACATACTTTATTTGGGTCATCACAAGACCCCGTTGGTTCCTGACAAACTCTAGTCCAAGGAAGTAACGTAATTGTCCAAGGTCCTTGGTCACAAACTGCTGAACTAGGAAGTCCTTGGCACTCTGAATGCCTTGCTCGTCATCCCCTGTAATAATAATGTCATCAACATAAATAAGAATGACTGTAATACCTCTCTGGTCTTCTGTACGAACAAGAAGTGATCAACAGTTGATCTCACAAACTCTTGCTGCTCTATCAAGTCTGAGAGCTTTTGGAACCATGCTCTTGGACTCTGCTTGAGGCCATAGATAGCCTTGTGTAACATGCAAACCTTCTAACACTCCCCCTCAGCAGCAAACCCAGGTGGCTGCTGCATATAGACCTCCTCCTGTAGATCACCATAGAGGAATGTGTTCTTTACATCAAGCTGATAAAGGGGTCAATCTCGTGTCACAGCAACAACAAGGAGAATACGTAGAGTAGAATGTCTGTGAACTGGAGAGAAAGTAATCTGATAGTCTACCCCATATATCTGGGTGAACCCTCGTGCCACAAGTCTCGTCTTATAGCGATCGACGCTTCCATCCGCACGATGTTTCTTAGTGAACACCTATTTGCATCCTACAACAGATGTATCAACTGTTAGAGCAGAAACAAGACTCCACATACCACGTGACTGTAACACATCCATCTCCTCCTCCATAGCTAACCTCCACTGTCTATCTTTGAGAGCCTCCTGATACGTCGTGGTATCTGCACTACTAATAGTGCCAAAGTAAATTTCCTGAAATCCTCTGACAACCTGCTCAAAGAAACCTGGGCTGCAAGAGGGTAAGTAGCACACGCCCGTTTCTGCTTTCGTAGAGAAATCGGTAAGTTAAGATCATCTGCCAAGTCCGGGGCCTGTAAATTTCCCTCTTGAGAGGGCACCTGCTCATCCTGTCTAGAATCTTGTTGCACAGTCAACTCAGTAGTCCCATCAGTAGAAACAATATGCTCATTACATACCTGAGGCATGCTGGATGATGGGAAAGGCCTATGAGAATGGCAAATAGAGCGAGACCCGCGAGGAAAAACACGAGGCAAAAACTGAACTAAAGGAGGAGGTGGTGGAGGTGGTGAAGGACCAACTGTAGGAGGTGGTGGCATGTATATCTCATCATCAGAGTCGGATGGAGCAAGTCTGTCACCTGTAGGAGAAAAATACATGACAGATTCAAAGAAAGTAAAGCCAACACTAACAAAGTATTTCTGCCTTAGTGGATCAAAGCAGTGATACCCCTTTTGGGTACGAGAGTAGTCGACAAACACGCTCTCGACATCTCTAGGAGAGAGCTTATCACGTCCTGGAGAGACACCATGAACGAAGGCAACAGATCCAAATGCATGAGGTGTAAGAGAGAAAAGATCCTTCTCAGGAAACGCAATCGAGAAAGGAATCTTTTCTCCTATCACGGACGAGGACATGCGGTTTACCAAATAGCAAGTAGTAAGGACAACATCACCCCGGTAAGCATGAGGAGCACGACTCTGTATCGATAATGTTCTGGTCACATCAAGTAAGTGACAGTGTTTGCGCTCGACAACATTGTTCTGCTGGGAAGTGTAGGCATATGAGGTCTGGTGAACAATGCCATGTGATCTAAGAAACTCAGAAAGTTGTAAGGTGCAAAATTCCAAGGCATTATCAGAACAGAGATACTTGACATTGGCAGAGAAAATATTCTTTATTTCATTAATAAAATACTTAACAACGGATCCAACCTCAGACTTATTCTTTAATAAGAAGACCCAGAAAAGTCTAGAAAAATCATTAACAACTACAAGATAAAAACGGTGTCCTTGGTGATCAGGAACATGACTAGGACCCCAAATGTCTAAATAAAGGAGCTCAAATAACTGAGAACTGCTCCGACTCTGATCGGATGGAAAAGATGAACGGTGATGCTTCCCAAGTTGACATACCTCACACTGAAAGGAGGATCTTGTAGAAATCTGAGGGAGAACATGACATAGCTTTTGCAGAGGAAGATGTCCAAACCTAAGGTGCCACATATAAGGAGAGACAGTCCAGCAGGTATAGTAGAAATACTAGCATGAGGAGGTTGGACCAGTCTGTAGAGTCCCTGCTGCTCACGGCCACACCCAATCACCTTGCTCGTGAGTATGTCCTGAAACAAAAGAGACGAAGGGTCAAAGATGGCATGACAATGCAGATCCTTAGTGATCTGACTAATAGAAAGTAAATTCATCTGAAAGGAAGGAGCATATAAAACATTCTTAGTTGCTTGGACGGTGTCAAATGCACCTCTCCCTGTCCTGTAACGGGTAAGTGGTCGCCATTAGCAATGACAACCCATTTGCCAGGTGGTATAGCCCTGTAGGACCTCATCTACGTTATGTCTGGTGAGAAGCACTAGAATCCATAATCCACTCTGTCATGTCTGCATTCGTACTACCAGCAAAGGCATATGTGATACCCGAGGAGCTCGAAGAGAATCTGGCTGTTGTAGTGGTATCTGTGGTGGTGTCAGTAGTAGGAGTCATGATCTCTCGAATACGAGAGACAATATCATCCAGGCGAGGATCGGCCTGGGGAGCTGAAATCTCTGAAGGCATAATCTGCTCTGCTGCTCGACCATAAACATGATATCCATGCTTCTGATAGCATGTATCCTCTGCATGTCCAGGCTTGCGGCAGTAGGTGCAGGGAACACGTTGGCATCCACCGCCTCTTCCTCGATGTGTGCGCCCTCTAGACTGGATCGCCCCACCTCGACCACGAGAAGCAGCCATCGCTGAAGAGTGCGAATACGTGACTGTCGAAGGGATGATTATCTGGCTGATACAGCTATAGGCCTCCTCTATAGGGGGGATGGTAGCTCCAGCAAAAAGATGAGCACGTGCAACATCGTACTCTGTATCAAGTCCAGCCATGAACACTCCAACCATCGTGGAGTTCTTATATGTCTTTTGCTGTTCAGTAGACGCCGTAATGGGTATGTAGCTATGAAGCTTTTCAAACATGGCACGCAACGAAGAATAGTAAACATGTATGGGGCAACCATTTTGCTTGGTATTGTAGATATCAAACTGTAGTTGAAGGATCTTTGTAACACCCGGTTTCCAATCGAACCCGAACTCGACCCGATTTGGGTCCGATGAACCCAATAAAGTTGTTGGTCAATACCAAACAACTTAAAACAATTAATTGATCGTGAATCAAAAGTCGTTCGGGCGAAATCGACCAAAAATCGGTCGCTTCGTAATGCGTGCCGCGAAAAAAGCCGTGACGCAAATTCAGGAACCGCAAAACGAACCGAGACCGTCATTAGATTCGATTCGACGATACAAGACCAACGGAATCGGCCGTTCGTCAATCGAAGGTCGTTTGATATTTTTAAATCACAAAGTTAAATCCAAACTAAAACTGTATCTCGAAAATTTCGGGTATTCAAAACTCGAACAAAAGTATATCAATATTATACTCATTTTGATCGTTGTTCAGAGACAATCAAATCGAGATATTGCGCGTCAAAATCCGCCATTCAAGGTGCGAATACGGATGACTTTTGTATCTTAAAGAAATAAATAAATGAATGAATAAAATTAAAACAAAATATTTAAAAACAAAAGCAGACAGCTGCTAGAAATTCCAGCAGCCTCCACTTGCCCTTTTTTTCTCTCCCACTTGGATGTTATGCTTCTCCACATGGAAATTTCTTGCTCCACTTGGGTTAGTATTTCTCTTCCACCTGGCACCATATGAACCTCTCTATTTGGGTATATAACACCAATAAAGCCTTCATTCCTTCTACTTTTTCTCCAAAGTTCCAACGAGTTCTCTTCCCTTTCCTTATTTATATGCCTCTATCTTTCTTCTCCAACAAGACAACAGCAACCGTGGATTGCTTCAGTAGCTGCTTTCGGCAACAAGATTCTGCTGTTGCATATTAGAGCAACCACAACAGCTACAACCTGCTACTCTTGTCAATAGCAGCTGGTGTGCTAAAAAAATCATTCAATCAAGAAGGTACAACCCCATTTCCCTCCTCCTTGCTGCCATGCATGTAAATTTTACTTGATCTTTTGAACAATTCCATCCTTTCCTTCTTCTCCCACCCTGCATGAATTTATACAAATAACTTGATCTTGTTGGAAATGATACAAGAATCTTAGGATTTGATTTTGGGGGGGGGGGGTACAGATTGTGCTCTAGAAGGATTTTTCTAGCAAATGAACCATTCCAGTACCTCTGAATGTTAGTTCTGCAACCCATGCACAACCACTTACCTTAGCCATATACATATTTGTTTCTTATTTAAAAACAAAGCTACTATGTTGAAATGATAATAAAGTAAAAAATTTTATGCAGACTTTTGTAAAAACTTTCATGAACAATTCCAGTATTTCTAACTGTTGGTTCTACACCATAGGCACAACCGTAAATCTTAGTGTACTATCTTGTTGCTTGAACACATACATGTAACTCATATAATCAAGAGCATGTCTACACCAATATATATATATATATATGAAATCGAAAAGCTTCATAAGCAGAAGTGTTCTGTTCTGCTCAGATTTAATCTCAACTAAATTTAAATTTGAGAAATTTAATTTGAGAATTTTTGTTCTCTAACCTGTTCAGAATAAATCTCAAATAAATTTAAAATTAAATTTTTGTTTAACAGAAGATCTACTGCACTCTTTGTTCTGAATTACCTACTAAGTTCCTAACCATGTATTGGGTTCTCTGATGATAAATCTAAATTGTACTTAAGCATGCAGCATGCAAGTTATCATAATATATATTGTAGCTATATCCTCCTATAAGCCAGGACCCCAACTAGTTAAATACCTTCTTTTATAATTGACATGTATCCATCTTTTGCACTAAGCTAACAAATGGTTAAAAGATTACTTTATAAACAATGACCAATTACGAAATCATACCATAGTTGATTCCCCTTTAACATCTGAAACATAATATGGCTCTGATTAACTTTTATCTAGTCACAATATATCACATATCAGTCATTCAAAGATTTAGGGCTATATTGTAGTATATGCATGCCGTTGATCTTGCTTATAGAATTACTCTTCTATTTAATTAATTCATTGCCCAAATCGTGTCGTCTCACAATGATTTATCTTTGCTCTTTAACTTTCTGTCCAGATGTATAACCCAAGTCTTTATCCATATTAAGTGGAAATATATTTTGGTTCCTTTAGTGTTGAATTTGGTATCTGAATACATTGGCAAAAAGCATGATTAGACCAAAGCATTATTAGGACAGTTTTATTGTATGGGAATCACACATGCATAAGCTTAGACTCCTACGTATGTTCAAATTCCTGTATACTCTTATTGATAGTTTATCACAAATCAGACGCATATAGAAGAACAAGGGAGTAATGGTGGATCCTTAGTAATGAACATGTTTATAATGGGGTAGACCGGCTACATTCCAATACTATAGTCATACAAGGTCGTGTTGTAATTGAGATCAGTTGAAATTCTTATTTTAGAGGTAATCTGTACAAGGATGAGTTTGGCCCTTTGAAAAGTTGAATATACTTGGATAAAATGAAAAGGGGAAGTTGAATCAATTGACAAAAAAAGGTACACGTAGAGTTACTCTAATCTTGCATTCTGAATTTGATCATCTTCACGAATCATCCATCAGGAATACTCTACTATTTATGAATCACTATCAATAAGATAGTTGAACAAGAAACCTAGATCTGTGCAAATGTCCACAGAAAGAATTGGGAAAGAAACGAGTTGTCAAACAAGTAATGACGATTGTGAATCAGTAATGAATTATAATTTAGAATGCCTGTCACGGTGAACCTTATACCTGACTGTGCGAGGGCGCGGTGACCCTCAACTGGGCGGGAGAATAGGAAGCCTAGTTAGGGTAGCGGCCGTCAAGTGCGCGGGTCTAGGATCCCAGTCCCTTTTCGGTTTTTACGCGAGCTCGCAGTGTTTTTACGCCTCGTTGAGATCCCTACTTAGACCAGTACCGCTGACCCTTTGTTTTAGGATACCCAGGCGGGGGATCCTCAGTTTTAGTTTTTCGTACGAGCTCGGTTGCCCGTTACCGGTCGGGCTGTTTTCTAGAGAGACTTTTCCGGAGAGTCTCTCTCACCCGTCTCAGTGGCGTAGTTTGGGAGTAGACCTATCCCTCTATTGTACCGTCCTTCCAATTAGGGGGCGAGACGGAAGAGCCCTTTTGTTGGCTTCTTCACCGCTTGAGTTTACTTTCGCCAACAGACTTGGCGATTCTACATCCAGATCATTCATATCTATATCTACATCATCTAGAGTTATATATGATACAGTTGCACTTGAGATTTGAAGGGATTACAATCAAAGTTGAGTAAATGGAAGTAACTACAATCTGAATCGAAATCTCATTAAGCTAGTGGACGTGTTGGGAACTTAGTTAGGATGCATTATACAACACCGCATGCCTACAGAGGCACCCCAACCCTAGGACATTTCCCTAGTCTTAGAGTCATAGTGTGAGGTTTCACACGAACCAAGACTACAGACTATCCACTAGACTTAAGAATTAAATAAATCATTATATCTTCTCATATCATCTTTTCCATCATCAAAATCGACAAATATGATCTCCGAGTAATATGAGAATAAAATATACATACTTATGATCAATGAGTTACCATAGAAATATGCTTATGTGGGAAATGTTGGGATAATGGCTGATCATGAGAGGTGTTTACTAGAAATTTGAAAACCTTTTTCATTTGCAAGTAGAATTAAATTTTAATTTTAGTTGTTCCTGCCTCTCTACTTGCTTGCTTTTGCACATATTAAATGTCTATTTATTTTTATAAATTTTGGGAGGTACTAGCAACCGCTGACACCTCTTCTTTTCTAAACATGTTATGGTAGGCAAACAGCCTGCAGTTCAGTAGTTATTAATGCTTCCAGGAGACAGGGTCTATACCAGACGGTATGGTTTATTTGGTTTCAATTTTTGGTTCAGTTAATGATGTAAAATGCTTCTCTTCTATGTAGCCAAATTTTTGGGATGTTGAACGTATTATCAGACACTGTAAATGTTATAAATATATGAAAGTTAATGAAATAAAATTTTGGTGACATTTGTCTCAATTAGCTTGTGGTTATGAATGTGGATGTAAATGTCATATGTAGCTTCAGCACGAAAATTTTCCCAGACTTTTAATTACTTAATGCGATATTAATGAATGTTGTAATGCGAATGTGTCTTAAACAGGTACTCGGATCCTAAGGGGTTCACATTTTTGGTATCAGAGCAGTAATACCTCGATACGCACATTCACGGTATTACAATTCTGATTGCATTTAGTTCTTGGATAGCGACAGTCTTCTGACTTGTCGTGAGTCCGAGAAGGGAAATATGGCATTCATATTCAACTACCACAGATGTCACCGATTTCATTAAATTTTCATATTATATCCCAAGAAGAGAAAAAGCAGATAAGATAAGTTTCTGCAAGTGGCATTTCTATGACTAAATGGTTCTCATGCAGAGCCATGTCATTCCGACCAGACCAGGAGATGACTAACCAACTAGCACACATACTGACTACTCTTATCGACCTTTCCATATTCTATTTGATTCTACTGTGACACATTCTTTTCTTGCTTCGAGGCTACTTGCTTCTTTAGGTAGAGTCGCAGAGACTCTTTCTTCCCCATATCACATCCAAGGGCCAGGTGGTTAGTTGTTTATCATTTCCTTGATAGTCAGGCAATTGCCCATACTGATTGGCGGTCACGAGATGATCGCAGATTGTCTACTCTTACAGCTTGAAGAGTTTGACTTGATTTTGGGGCATGGGTTGGTTATCCACTCATCATGCACTTGTTGATTGCTTTAGGAAGATGGTTGTCTTCAGGATTCCCAACCTACCCGAGTTCACTTTTGAGGGTACTACACATGACTCCACCATGGAGTACATTTCAGTGTTGTAAGCCCAGCGACTTGTTGATCAGGGTTGTGCGGGAGGTATCTGATCAGGAGCCGATGACAAAGGACATCTGAGTAGTATCAGAATACCCTGACGTGTTTCCTAATGGGATACCAAGATTACCTCTGAGAGAGAGATCGAGTTCGAGATTACATTGCTGCCAGATACACAACCGATCTCTACAGCACCATATCGCATGGCACCAGCTGATTTGAGGGAGCTGAAGGTGCAGTTACGAGAGTTACTTGATTTGGGATTCGTGAGGACGAGCACTTCACCTTGGGGTGCTCCGGTTCTATTTGTCAAGAAGAAGGATGGATCCATGAGATTGTGCATAGATTACAGACAGCTGAACAAGAGAACGGTGAAAAACCGTTATCCTTTGCCGCGCATTGATGATTTATTCGATCAGCTCTAGGGATCTTCGGTGTTCTCGAAGATCGATCTTCGCTTAGGCTACCATCAGCTGAGGATTCCCGAGTCGGATATTCCGAAGACAGCCTTCAGGACTTGCTATAGACACTACAAGTTTGTGGTGATGCCGTTTGGGCTCACCAATGCACCTGCGGCTTTCATGGATATGATGAACCGGATCTTCCATCCATACTTGGGCAAGTTTGTAGTGGTGTTCATCGATGATGTGCTCATCTACTCACGGAATGAATGGGATCATGCGAATGATCTACGGATTGTCTTACATATATTGCGGGAGCACAAGCTGTATGCCAAGTTGAGCAAGTGTGAGTTCTGGTTATCCCATGTCTCATTTCTAGGGCATGTTATTTCTGAAGCAGGTATCGCAGTTGATCTTGCGAAGATAGATGCAGTTATGTCTTGGGAGCAACCCAAGACTGTCATGCAGATTCGGAGTTTTCTAGGGCTAGCAGGCTATTACAGACGCTTTGTCAGCGGATTTTCACGCATTGTCCGTCCAATGACACGATTGACACAGAAGGGAGTTCCATTCATTTGGGACGATTCATCTTAGACCACAACGCGAAGCCCTTAGCCCTCGACAGGTGGCTACACTCCGATCCGCGACCGCACAATTTGGTAAAGTTACTCCACCGTCAAAACCTCCGACCACTGGTCCAGTATTGTTGATGGAAGCCCAAACATTCCAACGTGAAGTTCAGGAGAGCTCTACTATTTACGCATTGATGGGACGTGAAGTAGTCAAACAAGAAGCGACTATACCAAAGTTCCGTCTGAGGTGAAGCCCATCATTCAAGAGTTTGTTGACATTATGCCTGAAGAATTACCTGAGGGACTACCCCCATTGCGAGACATTCAACATCACATTGACCTAGTCCCTGGAGCCAGCCTACCCCATTTACCACATTATCAGATGAGCCCAAGTGAGCACGAAGAAATGAACAAGCAAGTCACTGATCTTCTACGTCGTGGGTATGTTCGAGAAAGTATGAGTCCCGTGGTGGTTCCTGCTCTGCTTACCTCAAAAAAGATGGTACATGGAGGATGTGCGTGGACAGTCGTGCTATCAACAAGATCGCGATCAAGTATCGTTTTCCGATTCCACGCCTTGATGACATGCTCGACATGCTATCGGGTGCCAAATTATTTTCCAAAATGGATCTTCGCAGTGGGTACCATCAGATTCGCCTCCGACCTGGAGACGAGTGGAAGACTGCTTTTAAAACTAAAGAGGGCCTTTATGAATGGACAGTAATGCCCTTCGGCCTGTCTAATGCTCCCAGCACATTTATGCGAACCATGAATCATGTATTACGGCCCTTCATCGGTAAGTTTGTGGTTGTGTACTTTGATGACATATTGATCTACAGCTTGACCAAAGATGACCACTTAGCCCACTTACGACAAGTCTTGGAAACCTTGAGAGCCCAACAATTGTATGTCCACCTTAAGAAATGCTCCTTCATGTCTGACACGGTTCTCTTCTTGGGATACATTGTTACTGCCGATGGACTTAAAGTTGACCCCTCCAAGATTCAAGCCATTCAGAGCTGGCCCGTGCCCAAAACTCTCATTGAGATTTGCAGCTTTCTGGGATTGGCTTCTTTCTACCGGCGTTTCATCCGGAACTTTAACACTTGTGCGGCTCCGTTGGTAGATTGCACACGTAAAGGCGCACCTACTTGGACTCCTGAAGCAGAAACCAGCTTTCAAAAGCTAAAACATCAGTTGACCCATGCCCCTGTCTTGACACTTCCTGACTTCACCAAGGTTTTCATAGTTGATTGCGATGCCTCACATGTCGGGATTGGTGCCGTCTTGAGTCAAGAAGGACGACCTGTAGCATTATACAATGAAAAGTTGAACGAAGCTCCATCACGATACTCTACATATGATGTCGAATTATATGTTGTGGTACAAGCTCTCAAGTATTGGAAGCACTATCTAATCCAGCATGAATTTGTCCTTAATTCTGATCATGAAGCCTTAAGATATCTGAACTCCCAGAAGAACCTTAACAAGCGTCATGCAAAATGGGTTAGTTTCCTCCAAGAATACATGTTCCATCTCAAGCACAAGGCTGGAACCCTGAATCGTGTGGCCGACGCGTTGAGCAGACGAGCACACGTCCTGACCACAATGACCGTAAGCACAACAGGATTTGACGCACTCAAGGATCTTTACCCCACTGACCCTGACTTCGGACAAGCCTACACAGAGTGTGTTGACACTGGACAGGATCCGACCGCCACTTATGTCCTTCATGAGGGATTCCTGTTCAAGGCCCACCGACTGTGCATTCCCGCCACTTCCCTTCGAGAGAATTTAATTTCAGAACTGCATAATGGTGGTTTAGCTGGACACTTTTGAAGGGACAAGACCTTGACTCTTCTTCAAGAGCGATTTTATTGGCCGCAATTGCGAAAGGATGTTACAAAATTTGTACAAAAATGCCAAACATGTCAGAGATTCAAAGGCCATAGGCAGAACACTAGGTTGTATACACCTCTAGCGATTCCTCTGCGACCCTGGGAAGACATCACTATGGATTTTGTGCTAGACTTACCCCTCACGGTACGGAAAGTTGACTCTATTTTTGTGGTTGTGGGCAGATTTTCTAAAATGGCACACTTCATTGCTTGCAAAAAAACCTCAGATGCATCTCATGTCGCTGATTTGTTTTTTCGTGATGTTGTTCGATTGCATGGTGTTCCTCGTTCATTCACTTTGGATCGTGATACCAGGTTTTTGAGTCATTTTTGGCGCACGCTTTGGTCTCTTCTTGGTACTCATTTGCAATACAGCACTGCTTATCATCCACAAACAGATGGGCAAACCAAAGTAGTTAATAGATCTTTAGGGAATTTATTGCGATGTCTTGCATGGGACTCTCCGTCCAAATGGGATCTAATTCTTCCCCCAGTCGAATTCGCCTATAACAGTTCCACTAATAGATCCACCGGAAAATCGCCATTTGAGAGTGTGTACGGCTTTCCACTTACCCAATTTCTAGACCTTACACCCACAACCGTACAAGGGAGGAGTAGTGCAGCCGCTGAGGACCTGATCGAACATCTAACCCATATCCATACCGAAATCCAAGCCAAGATTCAAACCATGACCCAGAAATACCAAGCCCAAGCCAACCTCCATCGTAGAGAGAGCGAGTTCAGAGTTGGAGAATTAGTTATGGTCCACCCAAAAAAAGAGAGGTTTCCTTTGAGTGTCCACCAAAAATTGAGTGTCCGGAAGATTGGTCCATTTCGAAATCTCAAGAAGATTGGGCAGAATGCTTATCTACTTGATCCATTGCCAGATATCCAGACGTCGCCAGTCTTTAATGTTTCAGATCTCTTCCTATATCACGGAGATGAGCAGACAGATGCAACCACGCCAGTAGCTCCGCCGATGATACGCCTCAACCACCAGCCGCGACTGATGCTGATCAGATTGAAGATATTGCCGACATACGGGATATGACGACTAGACGAGGTCTCTTCCGTCGCTATCTAGTCAAGTGGAAGGGACGACCACTGACAGATTGCACCTGGATTGACAAGGATGAACTTCAACAACTCCGCCCTGATATACTTCAGAACTATCGCGACGCCATCTCGACGGAGCGAGATTCTTCTCAGCATGGGGGAGCTGATGCAGCATGATACTATGGGGTTTTTCTTTTTAATCGGATGTTTGTTTTTTTTCTCTTTCTTTATTTATTCCTTTTATTTATTTATGTAAAAGGCTCATTATATAAGGTCTTATCATCTTTTCTTTTTTCTTTTCTTTCTTTTTTGTATTTTTAGTAGAGTAGTTGCTTGTTTAGGGGGACTTGGCCTCTATAATGGCACCCCT
The DNA here is from genome assembly GCA_037367405.1 of Ottelia alismoides. Classification (NCBI taxonomy): domain Eukaryota; kingdom Viridiplantae; phylum Streptophyta; class Magnoliopsida; order Alismatales; family Hydrocharitaceae; genus Ottelia; species Ottelia alismoides. The sequence goes on from JAZKJV010000807.1 coordinate 366,339, forward strand.
TCGGGAATGGTTGAATTAAGTTTGAATGAAGTTTATTTTCCCATCTCTTATTCTCTCCCTCCTTCTCTCTCTCTCGTCTCCCGACCCTCTCATTTTCGCCCCCTCTTCTCTTCTTTCCCCCCATGCCTTTTCCAACCCTAACCCTTCCCCTTACCGTCGCCTCCCTACACCTTCCTCCTTTTCCTCCCGCCGAGAACCCCGTGCTCTCCGCCTCTTCCCGCACTCGCTAGCCCTTCCCCTTGCGCCCCTGCAACCATCACCCCTTTTCCCTCTATCCCATCCGTACCCTTCCCCCACCGAACTCAATCCGCCCCGACGCCGCCTTCTACCCATTCCTCAGACCGCCGCCACCTCGCAGTCCTTCCTGCGACCCCGATCTCGCACCACCTTCCCCCAGCCTCCTACAACAACGACGCCTCCTCGCCCTGCGCCGCCGCCTTATCTCCACCCCACCCCCACCCCCACCCCCCCCCCCCCCCCCGCGTTCAGCCCAGCACCAGTAGCACCCCAGCCCTGCCGCCTGCGTGTTCCAGTGACTACTCGCGGCCCCTTGATCTCCCCGAATCACTGCTATGGCCGACCCGCACCCCGTCGTTCCTGATCAGGTCTGAAGCTCGCATACTCCCCTCGCCGGTTGTGGTATGAGCGCCATTTCTACCAATTACTCTGCCGCATAATATTATTTTCGTGGACTGTTGTGTTGCTGCTTGGTTTGGTGACGTATTGAGATCCCTAGTTGTTGCAACATTGTTATATTTGCCCAAGAACTATTAACTATTCGGGTTGCCTGAATTTGTGATGAGATCTGTGCTAGAACTCGAGTATATTGTGGACATTTGTTGCTGATTTTTAAGCATCTTATAATTTCAACGCCCGTGTTTAATTCATCGCATTTCGCCCCCCGAGTTTTGCATTGCATGCCATTTTACTTGTCTCAATCATTTAGTTCTTTAGTTCAAAGTTTTAGAATTGCAATCTAGTTCACAACTTCAATTGGATTGCATCATCTAGTCCTAATGAATCAAGTGCATTCCCCTTGGCTCACCATTTGATAAACTCCAAAAAAATCTTTGCATACATGCTTCAAACTTCTGGTGAACTCCCACACATATAAGGCGAATGGAAGTACAAAAGATGGAATCATTGCCAATACGACATTAAGCAAAAAAAGTCTCCCCCTAGAAAGACAAGAGGTCTTCCAACCTGCCAACTTCCTCTCTACTCTCTCTACCATCACCCTCCAATCAGACCGCACAACTTCTCACACGTGAGTGGCAAACCCAAGTAGTGGAGGGGAAGACTACCGTGAGGGGTAGAAATAACCATCATGCACTTCTCTCTCTTAACCTTAGAGTAACCAAAAGGGACGAAAGTAGACTTGGCTCTATTAGTTGAAAGACCAGAAAGCCCGACAAAAGTATCCAATACCGTGACCCACCTTCAATTAAGAAGATTGTGTCAACTGCATATTGCAATAGGGGTATGATATGTCGTCACGACTATATCTCCACGCCTGTTGTCTCAGCAACACCCTCCTAACCATAACTGCGAGCACATCTTCTATAAGCACAAAGTAGAAGGGGCATTGGGGCACCCCTATCAGTAGCCTCGGAGATGGAAGTAAGACGTAGGCCAGCTAACTTCTCTTGCACCTCTTCCCTCATCCCTCTAATGAACTTCTCCAGATTCTCCTCTGGAATTGCAACCGTTGCTGGTGTGTGGCGAGACAGCTCTGTGTAACGTACAAAATACTCTCTGGATGTCATCCGACCTTGTTTGAGCTATGCAAAAAGTCGGCGTTGAGACTCCTTCCACTTCCTAGAGAAGAAGTGGGATATGAAGCTCATCTCGAAAACATCCCATGTAGGCTCACGCACGATCTCAGAAACCATCGCCTCCCACCATCTCTCGGCGAACTCAGTCAAAGATTACTTCGCAAAAGGTAACCACGCATCTCGTGGTGCACAAATCATCCGGAGTGTCTTTACCACTGTTTTCAGCCATTACTTTGCCTCATCTAGTGTCCCCGTACCCTTAAACTCAAGCATATTGGCTCAGTGATATGAAGTGAAAACCGACTGATGCTTATGTATGGCAGAGTGCTCGTGCACAACCTCATCTACAAAAAGCTTAAAGTCCTGCTCCCTGCCATAATCTCCATCATTTGCTCCATGTACTAGTACCTCATCACGCAGATCATCGAACTAAGGTTGTTGAACCTCCACAGACTGAGGTTGCTCCTGTTTATTCCATCATGTGAGGGATGGTGGGTGAAATCAGACAGCTCCTCAAACCTCATCTTGTTATCTCCCTGTCTGTCAGCTATCTTTGTCTACTGAGTCAAGCTCATCTCTAACCGCTAATCTCTCATAGCAGTCTGCTGTTGCTAGAGATCCGTAAGTGTAGCCACGATACACACCAACTGGTCTGTTATCTCCTAACTGGTCCTAGACGTCATGGTTCTGTACAAGAACAAATATCATTAGTCACAATGGTGATTGTTTGCAATTATAATTGATTGTGTTTTTTCTCTTCCTGAGATTACTATATGAATATTAAATGCCAATGTGACACTTGTGTATTAAATGCCATCCATTTCTTCTTAGACTCGTGACAATTTAGAGAATTGTCGCTATCCGAGAACTTAATACGATCGGAAATACTACAAGTGTTGTGTAGCTAGGTACCACTGCTCTGATACCATTCCTGTAACGTCCCTAAGATCCAGGTTACCCATTTATACAACATTCATATATAAATTTATGATTGATCATACTAGGTTATGAAATGAGGAAAAAAATTTCACGATTGAATGACATTCACAATCCATTTAATCAACCACTTCATAACACATGTCTCCTCAGAATATTTGCATTTATATCCATATAGTACATATATCAAAAGAAGTTTTCATCATTTATACATGTATCTCAGAAATATGATTGAAGAGAAAAGGAACACAAAAATAGATACACTTATTTACACCATGACTATCATTTATACTGTTAAGGGTGAATGTTTGATCACCAAAGCTAAGAACCCTGAGAAGTATCTTATGAGTTGCAGGATCCTTTCTTGCCATCCATGTTAGGAATAACAAGTGCCAACAAATGTTGTGTACAAATAAAATTATAAAAATAACAGATATTTAAGTGGTTACAAAAAGAAAGCAAGTACATATGTAATGACAGTGGAATTATTTAATCTACTTGCATGGAAAGAAGGTTTTCTAGCTACTCAGTATACTAATCCCCTTTTTTCACTCACCATGTTTCAATTGTCAACAATTATTATTTTCTCGATTCATTATATGATCATGATGGCAATGGTAATCTAGATCTAATTTACATCCTTTTTATGATTGCCAATTGTAAGATGTGATGATAGATATTATTGAATGTAGATGATTGATGAAGATTTTCATGATATGATCTTTATCCTCGCCAGAATCTACTGGCGTAATAATAACCAAACTCAAGCGGTGAAGAAGCCTCCTAAGAGGCTCTTCCGTCTCGCCTTCCCAGTGGAAGTGCGGTCCAGAAGAAGGCTAGGCATACTCCAACTACGCCCTTGAGATAGGTGGGAGTGACTCTCCGGTTCGAGTCACTCCAGTCTTTCTCAACCGGTGTTGGTACGAGCTAGACGAGCTCGTAGAAAAATCAAGGGTCCTCCAGCCTAGGCACCCTAACGTAACAAGGTCAGCAGAACTGGTCAAAAAGAAAACACATGGATCCCAGGGAAGTAGAAAAACTGTGAGCTCGCGATAAAACCGTAGAAGAGATTGGGATCCTAGACCCGTACCCTAGGCGGCCGCTGCCCAATATGGGCATCCTAACTTCAGCTCAATTGAGGGTCATCGCACCCTCGCACAGTTAGGTGTAAGGGCACCTTGATCGGCACAATTAACCATCATCATTGATTCTCATCAACAATATGGATTTAGTAAATTACACATTTATTTCACCATATCTTATGTCATAGATCTATGTGTTTTTTCAACAACTTATCAATTGTGGATAACAATATATAGTTGGTAGATTGTACTAAAGGATCATTTGATTTAAGAATAAGTTCATGTAAAACTCCCATTTTTTTCATCTTTAAAACTATGAGATCATGGGCCTAATAAGTGGTCTGCATTTAGGACAATTCATGCAAAACCCCCCAAATTTTCCATCTTTAAAACTGTGAGATCAGGAGCCTAATAAGTGGTCTAGATCTAGGATCAATATCATGCGAAACCGCTTAAATTTTGAGATTAGGAGCCTAATAAGTGGTCTGAATTTAGGATCAAATTCATGCAAAATCCTAATTTTTTTCATCTTTAAAACTATGAGATCAAGAGCCTAATAAGTGATCTGAATTTGGTATCAAAATTCATGCAAAATCCCTAAATTTTTCATCTTTAAAACTATGAGATCAAGAGCCTAATAAGTGATCTGAATTTAGGATCAAATTCATGCAAAATCCCCAATTTTTTTATCTTTAAAACTATGAGATAGGAGCTTAATAAATGGTCTGAATTTAGTATCAAATTCATGCAAAAAATCCCCAAAATTTTCATCTTTAAAACTATGAGATCAGGAGCTAAATAAGTGGTCTGAATTTAGGAACAAATTCATGGCAAACCCCCAATTTTTCATCCTTATAAACATGAAATATGGAGTTATTTAATCTGATTTTAGGATCAAATACATTCAAAAATCCTTAATTTTTCATCTTTAAAATATGAAATCAGGAGCTAATAATTGGTCTGAATTTAGGATCCAATCCATGCAAAACCCTCCAATTTTTCATCTTAAGAATGTTAGAGTATTAGTTCTATGCGTCATGAGTTGTAGCAGGGTAAATGGATCATGGAGAAGATCCATTTACCCCACCCAGTTGTTTAGTCCCACATCGTCTAGTGGTGAGACTTGGAGGCTCTGGAGAGGCTATATAAGGAGCCCCAGACCTCCTGTACTCATTGAGAAAAAGTAATGCATAGCATGCCCCGTTGAGGGCTTTTCCCGTGGTTTCATCCCGCTCCTCATGGAGTAGGGTTCCACGTAAAATCCCGCTTGTTCTTTTCGTTATTTATCTTTTCCATGTTTCGCTTCCGCATGTTTATTTTCTAACATGGTATCAGAGCGGGTTCGCTTCTCGAGGATTTCATGTTTGTTATCGGTTCAAGATTTGATGTTTTATTGTTCGATCAAGTTCCTGATGTAGGGTTTAGATAAAACCCTAGAAATGATTCGGCGTTCGTCTCAACCGTGCAATCCAGATTCCCGGATCTTATTCTCTGGTTCTTTGTTTGATCATCGAAGGCCTCCGCATCTTCTACAAGTCCCAGAAAAAAAAAACTAGATCCAAACCATTTTTTTAAAAGATCTGTATTTTAATTCATTCAATATTCGCGGATGGTCATCAATGGTTCTGTCTTGTTCCTGTCGGGTGGTCGAAGATGAGGATTTGAAGATTTTTTTAGGGCTTTGAAGCCCCTGTTTTCCCATGGCGAACCCTAGGCGCGCTGCGCATACCCGATTCCTAGCGCATCCAGTCGAAAGCCCCAGTGGCCATCTCCAGTCAGTGGCTTCCCGAGCGAAGCCCCTTCTACGCGCCTTCTCCTTTATCGCAGGTGACACAGGCTCCTTCAGGCGATGACCCATCATCGCGCGCGTGACTTCCAGGTGGAGCTCGCCTCCAGCCATCTCGGCAAGCGCACCCTCGCCATCTCGATCTCCATCAGCCCCTTCCAAGGCCCTCCAGGCGGTGACGCTCCTTCTCCAGCACGACACCCCCGATGACCGCTCCCCTAGCGTTCCTCCACAGGCGGCGAGCGGCATGCGACGCATAGCACCCCCATCGAGCTCCTCGTGGGCGATGGTGCGTGCGATCAGATGGCTCCAACATCGCGCGAAACCCAGGCGCGAGTCTCGATATCTCCATGCGACATAGCTGTAAACCCCCCCTCTAGTCGGAGGACCACCTATCGAGTCGCCGTCTTGCGTGATGGTGCCACTCCCACCAAGTCTCCCATGCACAGGCGCATCGCCCACAGGAGGAGAGAACCCCTTTGGGGCGGCGGTGGCATCCAGGCGTTTTTGTTTCCAAGAAAAAGGGTTCCCACGTTGGGGAACCCTAAAGGGGCAGCGGGCCCGTGAAAAAAAATTGTTGTGTGGGCTATTTCTGTGAGAGCCCAAATGGGCTGATTTTTTTTAAATGGGGGTTTGAGTGTTGAGCCCAAGCACGTCAAAAAAAACAGAAAACAAAGGCGCGTACATCTGAAAAAAAAAGCCGTACGCAAGTTGAAAAAAAAAGATTTGCGAAAGCCGTAAAAAAAATATAATGTTTCAAAAAAAATGTGACGGCTATTAAAAAAATGAAAAAAAGCCGCATGTTTTTGGATGTTCATGTTTACCCCCTATTTGTCTTGTCTTCTCCCAACTTTGTTGACATCCATATTTTCCGACAAGTATGGGAGAAAGGGGGAGTATATATGTAGAGTCACAGGTCTTGTGTTCCAGATTCAGATGCCAGTCTCCAGACCAGCCAGTTGATCAGACTCTACAGTTCGGTTCCAGACTCGACGATTGTCTTCCGAGTCTCCAGTTTCAGACACACACGAGTGTGCGGTCATTGTTAGATGAGCATATGTTGCCATCATCAGTTCGAGGTCCCCATCATTCTATTTGTCAGGCCAGAGTTTTCATGTGAGCCATAGGGACTCCAGAGTAGAGGACCATTCCCTATGCCATATGTTGGCAAGGGTTTTCATGTGGTATCATAGGTACACCAGAGCAGTGCACCATTCTCTGAGCCAGATGGGAGAGACCCAGTTCTCCGACGAGGAGACTATTTCAGACTCCATTCTCCAGCGACCGTGGACTCCGACGAGGATTGCACAGCCACGACCATTTTCAGTTCGGCCCTATTCAGAGAATGGAGCAGTTGTCCACATTATTGTGGCGGGCCAGAGTAATCCGACGAGGAGACTCATTTCCAGTTGCAGCGACTCTGACAGGCGCAGTTCAGAGCGCATGCTCTCCGACGAGGAGATTCAGAAGACTCACACTCCAGCCCGTTCGTCCTCCTCACTTGCACGGCATGAGAAGCAACGTCCTCGACTGCAGCAATGTGCGCGTTGGGTTGATATTGTCCGTAGTGTTCTGTAGTGTTGAGTTGAGTATCTTTCTGTTTGTCCAAGCTGAGCATTGCATGCTCCAGCTTGAGGGGGAATGTTAGAGTATTAGTTCTATGCGTCATGAGTTGTAGCAGTCGTCTAGTGGTGGGACTTGGAGGCTCTGGAGAGGCTATATAAGGAGCCCCAAACCTCCTGTACTCATTGAGAAAAATAATGCATAGCATGCCCTGTTGAGGGCTTCTCCCGTGGTTTCATCCTGCTCCTCACGGAGTAGGGTTCCACGTAAAATCCTGCTTGTTCTTTTCATTATTTATCTTTTCCATGTTTTGCTTCCGCATGTTTATTTTCTAACAAAGAACATGAAATCTGGAGCCAAATAAGTAGTCTGATTTTAGGATCAAATTCATGCAAAACTTTAAGTTTTCATCTTTAAAATATGAAATTAGGAGCTAATAATTGGTCTGAATTTATGACCCAATTCATGCAAAACCTCCCAATTTTAGTATCAAATTCAAGAACATGAAATCTGAAGCCAAATAAGCAATATTTAAGAATATGGAATCTGAAGCCAAATAATTAATCTGATTTTAGTATCAAATTCATGCAAAACCCTTAATTTTTCATCTTTAAAAATATGAATCCAGAAGCTAATAATTGGTCTGAATTTAGGATCCAATTCATGCACACCCCCTAATTTTTCATCTTTAAGAACATGAAATCTGGAGCCAAATAATTGGTCTGAATTTAGAGAAAAATGCATGCAAAACCTCAAATTTTCATAAAAAATGAAATTTGGAGCCAAATAATTAATATGAATTTAAATTCTAAGTTTGCACAGATGGAAACAAGAGAAGGGGCTAAATTGTACCTTTTAGATCTCCAAAAATAGGGAAAAGATGAGCTTGTCATAGTAATAACAACAGCTACAACAACAAGAGATGTTCCATTGCCAATTGTAGGAATCCTAGCATCAGCATCAGCAACAACAACAACATGCAGCTGCGCCCACAACAATACAGGAGCTGCAACAACAGCTTGGGCTTGAAGAAGGGAAGAAGAAAGGGGCTCTTCGATGGGGAGAAGAAGAAGAAAGGAAGGAGAAGATGGGGAGAAAAGGGGGGAATTTGGGGTCCGTTTATAAGGAGAATGGGGGGTTGAGTTGTTGGCATTTGAGGAGAGGAGTCAGTAGGTTTTGATTTTTATTTATTTATATATTTTTTAACTTATGTGAATGTCAAAGTTATCACCATTATCACCTTGAATATCTGATTTAGATGATTAATAGCTCGTTTTGACCATCCCGGATTGACAATCAAAACGAGTATTCATATTTTTTTTATGATCAAAATTTCCTGATTATGATTAAATTTTGCGATTTAAACGGGTCAAACGGCCTCTGATCGACAAACAGTCGATTCTGTTGGTTTTATTTTGTCAAGCGAATTTTGTGATGATCTCAGTTTATTTTGCGGTTCGGACCATGCCGCAACTTTTTCGATGACAAATTATGATGTCTTGGGCGATTCTTCCCAAATCAATTTGATTTACGATCTATGGATCGAATTCAAATTATTTAATATCAATTGATAGTTTTTCAGATCATATGGACCCAAATTAGGTTGGATTCGGTTTCAAATCCGAGTGTTACATAGCTGGATAGGTAATGGCTCTCATTCCACCCGTTTTCGTCACCTATATGCGTTGGTAGCGGACCGTAAGGCACGAGTGGCGGATTGCTGGAAGATAGATGCCTTTATTCTTGTCAGACTTTTCAGACCAATGCGTAGTAGAGTGGCTCCATCTTCTGGAGTCTCTGAGCCAAATAGATGGCCCTTTTGAGGAAAGGGATCATTGACTGTGGAAAGATATGTTTTCGATGAAGCGTGCTTATAAACGGTGGACAGATCTCCATCTCCAGTAGCAGACCGTCTATTTCATGATTGCTATTTCATCTGGAGTTTCAAGCTACCAAAGCATAATTATCATTTTTCTGTGGTTGTTGAGAAGAAAACGGATTTTAACAAGGGACTGTTGTTCAAGGATATTCGCATGAGTCTCCAGCACATGCTCCTTGTGTGATTTGCATTTATTCTTTCTTTGTGAAAAGTCTTCTCATATTTGGCCGGACCTTGGCCTTGATTTGCTTAATCTCCAGAGTTTTGATACATTCAGGGACTCTTTACATGCAACAAAGGATCACCCCAGAGCTGAACTTCTTTCAATAGCAACTTTTTGGGCACTGTGGTTAGCTAGAAATGGTGCACTCTTTGCCTCTCAACGTTTTTACATTGATAATGTAATTTTTCATGCTAGGATTTTTCTTATTCATGGATCTAGTAAGTCTTTCTAATACTTCTTTCTTAGTATATTTAGGGTGGACACATTAGCTTGGTTCCTCACTTTTTGACTCAAAAAAATACAGGCGAGTTATCCATTTTTGATAGGCAATTTTTTAATTTTTAGCTGACCATACTTAAAGTGGGAAAAGGCTTTGTTGTTGTTGTTCTTAGCAGTATCCTGTTGCTCATCATATTGCAAAGATTTTAGCCTGCCACTAATGTTGTATGGATGTTAGGTGTGTGAGAAATCAAGAATGCGGAAGTTTAATATCAGAGAAATATAATAAACATGAAGAACACATGGATTTTACATGGAACCCTACACCGTGAGGAGCGTGATGAAACCATGGGAGAACGCATTAGAGGGCTTATGTTTTCTATTTACTTTTTCTCATCTGATACATTGGGTGTGGGCCTTCTTATATAGCCTTCACTAACTCTCTAAGTCCCACCAATAACCGATGTGGGACTAAAAATAAGAGGATGTGGTAATTGAACCCTGGAGGGATCCAATTACCCACCTACACAATGGACGCATACTCCAACACTCCTCAAGCTGGAGCATGCAATGCTCATCTTGGACACATAGAAAGAAATCTCAAACTCACAATACAAGGCACTACAGACAATATCAACTCAACGCATACTCTACTGTCGGTTGCTATCGAGGACATTGCTTCTCATGCCGTGCTGTTGAAGAGGAACAAAAGGGCTGGAGTGTGAGTTGAATTGGGACTCCTCGTTGGAGAGCATGTGCTCTGTACTATGCTTGTCAGAGTCACTGAAACTTGAGTGAGTCTCCACTTGAAGAACTTTGGCTCGCAACTACTCCATCTCTTTGAAGGGTCAAACATGAAAAAAGCTGCAGAAACATCCTCATCGGAGTCCACGATCGTTGGAGAATGGAGTCTGAAAGTCTCCTCATCAGAGAACTAGGTCTCTCCCATACTGGCTCAGTGAATGAGATCTCTACTTTGGAGTCCCTACGAAACCCCATGAAAACCCTAGCCCATAATGACTCAGAGAATGTGATCACTACTCTGGAGTTCCTATGGATCACATGAAAACCCTGAGCTGACCAGATCAAATATGGGGACCTCACAACTGATGATCGCATACACATGCGCATCAAATTGAAGACTCTGAAACAATCTGAATGGAGATTCTGAATCTGATTTTCTGTATAGTCTGACAACTGGCATGGAATCTGGATAATCTGACCCAGAATGTGAAAAATCTTACCTAAGCCATAGAACTCTACACAATACTACCCCTTTCTCCATACTCGTCGGAAAACAATGACATCGACAAAGTTGGGAGAAGACATGAAAAGATGGGGAAAAACGAATAAATGACAAACCGTTCTCAATTTTTTCAGCTTTTCTTCTCATTTTTATCATTTTTTTGGCTATTCCTCTGTAGCCCAATTGGGCTTAAAATTGCCCCCCTTTAAATATAATGCAGAACACGACCCAAAATACAAGGAAGCCGACCCTATTTAGGGTTCCCTATCGGGGAATCCATCTTCACGAATTGGATGCCACCGCCAGGAGGCATATGGTCTTGGAGAGAAGGTGTGGCGGCACACGGTGATCGACAATGGTCTGGAACCTGACGGCAGGGGGCGTCACTTGGAGTCTAGGGGTCATCTTCGAGCCCCTCTCTCTTTGCCGCTGCCTGGAGAAGGAGGAGGCGTCACCGCCGCCTTTAGCAAGGAGGTTGGAGGTTTCACCGATGGATGATGCGACATGCTGGAGTCACACAGGGGGTCCCTACCACCGCAATGAACAGATCTCGCTGCCTGGATTAGATAAGCGGTGCCAACACACAACTACGTGGAACTTGTGTGCGGAGGTGGCTCCTCCTGGAACTGCGCATCGCTGGAGAGTTCTTGCTAGAGGGGCTACTGCTGGCCTGAGGGCGGCACCGCCTAAAGAGAATCCCACACAAGGCCTGTAGGAGAGGCGACTGCGTCGCCTCCTGTGGGAGTTACACATGGAGGTTGTGCCACCGCCAATCTTGGTGTTGGGGATCAAGATCAGGCATAGAATGATAGTGGAGCTGTTGCTCGAGGGGGATCTCTTGTGTAGATGCGCATGAGAACGAGCATCGTTCAGATCTAAGGTTCCTGAGATGGAACCCTAATTTTCATGGAACTCGACAAATAGTGCAGAAACATGGCTCGATATGTGCCAGCATTAGGGTTCTTGGGAACCCTAAACTTCTTTCAAACTTCGACACATTAGAAACTCATATGATAATGAATTAGAGATAATTCTTCAAGAACAAACAAGAATCGAATCTTGACTAAATCATGAATTGAGATTAAAAAAACCCCTAGAACTGAATCTCGAATCTCGAACATAAATAAAGAACGTATGAAGGTGCTGCTAAACTTAGGAGAGAACAGTTTCTCTTCTTGGAGAAAAGATAGCTTCCTAGCACCCCTAGTTGCATGCGTTTTCTCCACTCGAACTTCCCAAAACCCGCTCATCTTCTCTTATTTTATTGCTGGATTTTGTCTTTCATATCGACAAGTCATTTCGTTTTTGTTCTTTTCCATTACAGGACACATAGATGAAGCTAACATGTGCTCAGACCATTCTTGCCATATGAACTGACAACTATGAGGAACAGTCTCACGCTCATTTATGATCGTGATCAAGCAGGTTGTACGAGGTGAAATGGGCATGCGTTTTCGGGATTGCCATTAGGATGAGCAGACCATCCTTCTCCTCAGGGAATATTAGCCTTCTCACGTGGGAATCGTTGTGGTTTTTACACCTCACACATTAAAACAATATCAAAGTACGCATGGCCAAGCTTTGAATTCGGAGGACCAGGAATCAACACTAATATCACATCGTCTATGATGGATTCGTTTCCTGTATTTCACATTATTTCAGTTTGATCCTTGAACTTTTATCGTCATTAGATTTGATTGATCAGTTCCCTTCATCTCACGTGATTGCTTATTTCAATTTCACATTTTATGCTTAATTGCATTAATTTTTGTTGATCCATAGTGCACGTCTTATGTTTTATTGTCATCATGTCTTTTCTAGATTGTATTTGATTTTGTTGATGTAGATATCTCTGTTAAATTATTCTTATTCTCCATGAAGTTCACATTTATTTATTTTCTCATTTCAAGCAATAAAAAGAAGTAACACGATACATCAAATCCGCCTCCTTGTATTCGACCCGTTGCTCACTACTATACACACATCTCATATGTGCTTTGTTGTTTTTGAGTTCCAGTAAATTTTATTATTGATCGACCTCTATCTTGTGCACAACGACTGGATTTTGTTCCGATTTACGTACTTCGATTTTCGACGAAATTACTCAGCTACACAATGGACGCATATTCCCACAAGGTGGATCCACTCTCTAGTCTCACTGAATCCTTGATGGCAAACTCTCGTTTTTCGACCTTTTAATTTAGTGAAATAGTCTGTCAGCTGACACAGATTATGTCTGCGATTCCGATGAATTCAGTCATCTGTTGAATAATTTGCAATCTTCAGCCTTCATTCCCCAAGAGAAAAGGAAGAAAAGAAGAGGGGAGTGGACCTTTGCACTTTAGTGATTAAAACGTTTGCCTTCCTGCAATTGATCGAGAAAAGGTATATGCTCTTCTGCAAGTGCAATGTTTTTTTTTTGCATTGGATTCTGATCCAAAATGTCTCTGTTAGATTCGTTGCTGTTGAAGGTGCAGCTTGATCTGTATTGAAGTTTTGGCAATGCGAGCTCAACTGTTGACCTTGTTGAGGAACGGATTTGGCCGCCTTCAACACGTGAAAGTGTCTATCGCTGAATGTTCATGAAATGGTCTTGACATCTTTCATCTCCTTGTCATGTCTGGCACTGGCAGTCTCCCATCGTTCCTAAGCTGGTGTTTGGCTTTTATGTGATTATCTTCGATTGTACATGATTTATTTCCAGCTGTGGAATCATACAAATATTTTTGGCCCAGGGTGGAGAATCCAGTTTTATGAATTGTATTGTACAAAGATATGAACATTTAATCTTCTGACGTTTTGTTATATCTATAGCCCAAGCTCAGAAGAGAACTTAAGTCCTTTTCCATCTTCTGATTGCTTGTATTTGTTCGGAACCAACCAATTGATCTGGTGGTTGAGTAGTGACTCCTCCCAAACTAAAGACCAAGATTCAAATCCTCCAAACCCCACATTATATACCAGAAAAAAAAGTACTGTGGAAGGGAGTAGGGGATTGACCCTGTATGTAAAAAAATGCTTGTATTTGTTCAGCTTCTAGTTACCAGTTGTAGGATGTCTCACCAGAAACTAGTAAGGGGTATAAACATATTTTCTTGTTTTCATAGGTTATGAATAAATGCCATAAAAGTACGGTTTTCAAATGCGTGGTTGCTTGTTCAAGAGAAATGTTTCTGTATCTGAAATAAAATCTTTAGTAAATTACACAAAAGTCCTTGAATTATAGCCATACCTGAACTTTAAATAGTCATAATGTGTTTAAGATTTATTTCAGACAACTAAAATTTTATTGTTCAAACTGTATTTCTATCCTTAAATCGCACCAGTTCAAAAGTAGTTTGAGATAAATTTTAAAAACTGAAAAAACACATTATTTTTTAAAGTTCAGGTACAATATTTGAAAAGGGGGTATGGTTTAGCGGCTTCTGTAATTTACTTAATTTTTTTCCTGAACTAGAGGACGATAGACATCCCTTCAAGGAGAAATGGGAACTCAATCGAAATTTCTTTAGATGTTAATTTAACCGAAAATTTGGAAAATGTTGAGAGCTATAGAAGTAGAGAGGAAAATGGATGATGAAAGAACATTGTTGGAATCCTCGGCTGATTCTATTTCAAATTTACAGGTTCTCCAAGTAGCTCTCGGTATTCATATAATATTTCCAAACAGCTAACAAAGCATCGGACATTAATTATATGGTTAAGGAAAAAAAATTAACTCAACAAGAAGATCATCGGTTCAAACGTAAGCCGTGCTCATCTTTTAGCTTCCCGCAGTTCCAGATTCCACCCGGAACTTCTATGACATCTTTTTTGAACGATTATTAACGAGTTCGTCAAGAAATAGCATTTCTGGTGACAATTTAACCACAATTTTTGGAAATTCAATAAAAAAAGAATAAGGAAAACAAATGTTGAGAGTGGGATTTGAACCCACGCCCTTTCGGACCAGAACCTTAATCTGGCGCCTTAGACCAACTCGGCCATCTCAACGTGTATGGTCGAAAAAGTAAATGTTATATTATAATACAACGTATTTTATGGCCAAACTACAGATATCGGTGTGTTTGAGTTTGAACAAGCATCATTATTTCCAAATCCATACCCATTTACAAAATTAGTACCTGAATCCTTTCCATTTAATTACTAGTAATAAAATCTTTGTGAGAACTATATTATTTCACTTTTAGACGAGGCTCTATTTGAGTAAGGAGCAAGTTTCCTATCTATAGGGGAAACTCTTCTTGAAGGGTGAGTTCCCCACCCTTGCCTCACCTCCGGTCGGTAGCAAGTCATCTGACGTGTTCTTAATTTAGAAATTTGAAGGAATGGGCCAGTCAGGCTCAATGAAAGGATAGTTCTAAGCAAATACCCGTATACTCAACGGATATCCACATACCCAATATGTATCCACCTATCCAATATAAAATTAATCATAAACTAACCAGACACACACACACATATGTTATCACAAAAAGATAATAAAGCTTCACACATACATCCGACAGAGTCAATTCTAAAGTAATTAGAAGCATAAATTGTTTCAAGATGCTGGACACACACGCGTGCACACGGGCGCACACACAAACATAGGAAAAAGGAATATGCTCCTTGGGAGCATGTAACTTACATGCTCCCATCTTTTTTTTCTCCGTTTTTTTATTTTTCTGAAATGAAACTTAGTGGAATTTAGATCACAATATATCACCGTAGTGTCGTTCAAAATTTGACTTAATTCGAGACTTCTATCCCCTCCATCAAGACTGCCAAATTTTAACGGTCTCAGAATTGCTGAAACTGACTCCCTCCGAATGGAAGTGTTAGAACGTCTATTTTACCCGAAATTTAGAATACATATTCCACTTATTATTTATGTAAATCCCCCCCTCATATTTCATTTCAAAATAACAAAAAAAATTGTGGAAAAAAGGTGGGAGCATACTCTTATATACTCTCAGGGAGCATACTCATTTAATCCTATATAAATATTTATTGCATGAGAATATATAAGATATGCAACACGTCGAGATGTAGTTCATAGGAAACAGTACATAAGTGTGAAACTAGCATGGAGACGTCAACTATATGCAACACGTGCAAGAAAATATTCTGAAATTACATTAATTGGATGGCCTCTATCAGTTAGATTACAAACGTCTGTATGTTAGAGACATAAAAAGAAGTTAGATCTGAATCAGTGGAAGATGGGGGAGAATAGGTGCGTGAGATTTGACTATCTTGAATAAGACATAAACCTTACACCAGTATAAATGTATGTGTCCAGCTTTGGGATAGGTTTCAGGTTCATGTACCCATAATGATCCTCGTATTTCTTGAATTGAGAGATCCATGAATTAGGATCTTCATGTATATAGATAATCTAAAATCCAATGCCATACTGAGTAGTAAGTTTCAAATTCAAATCTATCGAAAAACAAATTGGACGAGTTCCATGTCATTTGAATGAGCAGGTTCGGGTCGGGTACCTAACAGATACACCTAGAGGTGTTCATGGGGCACGTACCTGGCCCGCTCGATCATGACCCGATCCGACCCATTCATTTTCGATCAACGGGTCAACTTGATCCATTCAACGGGTACCCTATTTTAACGGGTACCTGAACTATTTGAATGGGTAACATGTAGCCGTAAAATGATTCAATAAAATACTCAAGAGGAACAAGTTATAGCAAATGCAGTAGTTTCTAATCATTAATATATTGTAGATTTTAGTACACACTTAAAACAATTGCAATAATATCCAAACTTGTTCCAAATAAGAAAATATTGATTATAAAATCAAAAGAGATGTGAGGGAAGATGTTCTTTTCTACTTGGGAGCAAGAGTTTGTTGAGGTTGAAAGGTGACGAGAAAGAGATACACAAATCGAGTACAAGGATGAAAATATATGTGGAATAGAAAGATAGTAGGTAGCCGGATTGTGAATGGAGCTGGAAAACAACCTGTGATCGAGGTAGTCCTCTATTGGGGAAGGAAATATTGCCGATGCACCGAGAGGGAAGCACAATCGACAGTGTTGGGTCACGGTTTTTGCAAAGGTGAGTTGATGATGGGGTGACAGACGCGCGGAGGTGGCACTGGTGGCGGAGTCGAGATCGGTGGCAGCGAGGCATGTATGGATGGGGCTGATAGTGGAGCCATGGCGAGGGTGGCAATGAGGGCATGTACGTGGAAGCAGTGCGGAGTGTGAGACCGAGACAAAGGTGCAAGAAGGCTGGGCATTACTCGAAGGAGCCGAGTGCGGGTGGTCGCTCGATATCGGATGTGAGACCGGATGGAACTGGGGAAACAAAAAAAAAAGCGTTTCCCCCTCAAAATCATTATCAAGTTTTGAGAAAGAATAAAGAAAATGGACATAATCGAATTTCTAAATAAAATATAACATAAAAAAATTGACAAAAACAAATACCAAACACGTAGTTGATGGAATTGAGATTTCCCTGCAAACGTACGAATCAAAAATTATGAATTGTGATTTCCCTTCAAATCGCAAGTCAAAAATTACAAATATTCCTGAAGCTTCCAGCCTAAAATCACGAGACCTATAAGGCTGCAACTCCACTTTCAACCGGTACCCGATTATACCCACGGGTCTTTCACCGGATCACCTAGTTTAGCGGATTAGCAACTTCCGGGTATCCGATCCGGATATTTCTTTCACGCATACCCGTAAAATCTGGATCAATATAATTGGATCGGGGTAGGTATCCGTTTGACCCTACTATTTGAAATTTTGAACAACCATGAATACACCCATATTCACATGCTATGATGCTAATCTTAGCATGCATAATAATCGTAATGATGGACTCCGCTGGCTTCATGATACACCAGATGAGGAAAGCTTTGCGTTAATAGTAATTGATACTAGTTTAAAAATTGATAAACGCAGCAGTGTGACTATGGCAAGAATGCCATAGAGTAAATGTATAAAAACAGTAAAGAGGGGAATAAGGGAGGTTGAATAAGATTATGTGATTCTTATTCTCGAATATAGATATCTACAACACCTGTCTCTTACGTGGATGTGGAGTTGCCGCCATCTGCGGCTTTACACGTCCAACATCATGGTTAGGGGTGTTAATCGAATCGAATATATTCGAATCTACCTAGATTTGGATTCAATTCGTTGTAATTTTTTCGAATTCGAACTCGAATCGAA
Source organism: Ottelia alismoides (assembly GCA_037367405.1). NCBI lineage: Eukaryota > Viridiplantae > Streptophyta > Magnoliopsida > Alismatales > Hydrocharitaceae > Ottelia > Ottelia alismoides. The sequence goes on from JAZKJV010000807.1 coordinate 384,232, forward strand.
TTTCAACCGAATTCACTAATCTGGATTCAAATTCAATTCATTATAAGTTTCGAATATTCAAATTCGATTCATTATATTTCGAATCGGGATGTTAATTATTAATATAATGAATATAAATAATTTTGTCTAAAAAATATTCTAAATTTCAAAGAATGTAATAGGTACATTAATTCTATTTTGTGAAAAAATAACTTAGATACATAAATAAGCCTAAAGGTAAAAGATAAAATTCAATAAATAATACAAAATGCATAAAATTACCTAACTTCTGTAGTTCCACTGCTAGTGTAAGTCTGATACAATCCACGTGTGCTCTTTTACCTATTACAAATGAAATAAGTAAAGAAAAATTATTAGATTAGGCTTATGAAAGAGGATGGATATTATTGATGAAACAATGAACATATTGTAATTACCTTTGCATGTTGGTTAACGATGTGACTAGGCTTGTATGGAAAAATCTACAAATTAATCATGTTATTTGAAGCAAAAATATTATCAACAAATAATTTCACACTTTATGCATAGTATATAAGAAAAAAAGTAATTTGATGTTAAATGGTTAAAAGATTTAAGTCTCACTTGAAAATACTTCAGATTACAAAAAAATATGACATGTCACAAACATAGATTTTTTAAAGTCGAACAAAGAAGAAATAGACACATTCATCTTAAAATAATTGCAGAAAATAATCTTCAAAAATCAATGTTGAACATATGGAATTCTAGATTTCTCGATTCCTGCCAATGATGTTGGTAGAAACTATTCTTCAAAATAGCGCACGTACGCTTCCACATCCTTCACATAAAGAAAAATAATTATAATCAAAGCTCAACTAGTAGAAATTGGATTTATATGTGCTTTTAAGTTGACTACTAACCTTCCCCATAAGAAGATCTTGTCTATTCTGGAATCACTACTCTCAAGTTTTCGTCTTGACCAACAACAGACTGCAATTAGTTCAAAATTAACATACATGGTAACTATGATATGCAGAACAAATTCAAACGTAGTATTCTTACATTTGAAGTTTGGATAATGTCTTGATTTGCTCGAATCCAATCAGAGGTACATACAAGAGCCTCAACAGTTTTAGGAGATAAAGAACTTCTATAATCAGTGAGAACTCTCCCTCCAGTGCTAAAAGCTGACTCCGATGCGACAGAACTAATAGGGATTGACAATATATCACGCGCCATAATAGAAAGTATTGGAAATGTCAAAGTATTGGTTTTCCACCAGTCTAAGACATCAAAAGAAGGATCTCCTTTTCTGGATCTCAGTGTTGGCTCTTCCAAGTATCTCTCCAAGTCGGTTTTTTCAGGAGGTTCATTTTCAACATTATCTAAATAATCATCCAATTCAGCTTCACTTGACAATTCAGGAGGAAATGCATTTGAAGATTCTTTATTTTCACCAAAGTTCTTTCTTCCATCATTTTGTTTGCCCACTCTTTGCAAGTAAAAAGAATATATTCCTGATAAATCTTTCTTCAATTTTAGCAGTTGTTCTTGAGACTCAATATAAGTGTAAACCTTATCAAAAATAAATTCTATAGACTTCAACTTATATCTCGGATCAAGGAGACAAGCAATTGACATTAAAAGGCTGCAATCTTTCCAATACTTATCAAACTTCAGTTTCATCGCAGTGGTCATTTCTTTAATGAAATCATCATCGGAAAATGCATTGCCTTTCAAACTTTCTGCTACTTTCCAAATTTTTGGAAGAAATAAATTTGCTGTTGGAAACTTTGTACCCGAAAAAACTTGAGTCGCTTCAAAAACTTGTTTCAAAAGAGGGCGGATTTTTTTGGCTTTCTCCCACTCTTCCTGTGATGGTAACCACTTGTAATTCTCATCTCTTCTAGCATAATTTTGAAAAACAATTTTATAACAGAGTGCAGAATCAAGCATGAAATAAGTGGAATTCCAACGAGTAGGCACATCCATTGAAAGTCCCCTTGAAGTAGAAAGATTTAATTGCTTTGTAATCTCTCCAAATTTCTTTAAGCGCGCACTGCTTTTTTTGATGTACTTCACGCTTTCTCTTATATTGGATATGGTGTTTTCTAATGCACGAAGACCATCTTGAACCATGAGATTAAGTATATGTGCACAACATCTCACATGAAAGAGTTTTCCTTTAAATAACAAACAACCCCTTCCAGTAAATGTATCTTTCAAAGTTCTCACCGCCACATCGTTAGTACTAGCATTGTCTAGTGTAACACTGACAATCTTGCTGTCAATCCCCCACTCAACTAAGCAGTTAAGAATTGCATCTGCAATAACGATACCCGTATGTGGTGGTTCCAATTCAGAAAAATTTAGAATACGCTTTTGCAACTTCCAATTGGCATCTACATAATGGGCAGTCAAACACATGTACCCTATTGTTTGGTTTGATGTCCAAGTATCGGTCGTGAGACTAATCATATCCACATGTAGAAAAGATTTTTTCAATTTTTCCTTTTCTAGAGAAAAGCTTCATGCAATCATTTGTAATTGTAGCTCTGGAAACTTGTCTAAAACTGGAATTGAAATATTTTAGGAGTGCATTTAACCAAAATTCCTCCACAACACTGAAAGCATGCTCATGAACGATGATCCATTTGGCAATCAATTCTCTTGCCTTCATCTGGTCAAACTTTGAAGATGATAATGCAATTTCATTCAAATGTTCAGATTCAGATGATGAAGGACCAAAAGACAATGTTCTTTGCTTCTTATCTCCTGAATTTCGCATGATACAATATCGCTCTCTATGATTTTTTAAATGTGAAGTAGTTCCACATTGCGTAACTGTGAACATTTTTTTACAATCCATGCACTTCCACTTTTCAACCAAGACTCCACCAACTTTCACATTCTCCTTGGTAAATGATTGATAAACTACTGATCTTTTCTTTCTGTCAATCTTATTAACTATTTCAGGATTGGATTTTTCCACCTCTTCTCCATCTTCTTCCACTTTTTCTTCTCTATTATTATCATTGTCATGCTCGATAACCATCTCATGGACACTATCTTGCGAAGATGGTATGTTTGAATTTGACTTCTAAAAATAAAATGAAGGCCCATTCTTAAAATTATATTTAAAATTCCATATCATTCTAAAAAAATATGATAGAGATATACCTGTCCAAAATTGTAACCAGAAGATTGTGTTCCATGTTTCTCTGAAGAATCATCCATATCTTCCCTCTCATTATGAGCCATCCCCATGATTTCTAAGGAAAAAATCATTAGCTTCCACATATTTAAACTTAAACAAATAGATTGAATCTTTTCAATGGTAAAACTAAAATAATTTAAGAGCTACGTAGGTTTTGTTTTGGATTGATCTTCCAAGATCAAGCATACACCTCTATACTTAAATCTATTACAAATGTATTAGGCAAGTACATTTGCATCGATAAGTGTTGGAATTCACTAGAGCAAGCGGGCAAGCTATCATAGGTTCTAAGTTGAGATTGATCTATTACAACATGCAATACCAATTGTGATGATTTGAAACATACCTCAAGTGTTTAAATAAAAGATTGCTTTCAAAAGGGCTCCTAAATTATGTTCTACCTTTTAATAAATAGTAACCAATAGTAACCTGTGTAGAAATGAATTCACACATCTGAACACATATACTAAACAATTGAAATAACAAAATACCAAGTATCAACTTACATGAAAACATTGAGATGATATGATTGGTTCTATTCACAAGAATTGTTACTCAAAATTAGACCATACGTGGATGGATCATGAAACTATTGGTTGCCACAACGAGAAATTTCGATTGGTTTCATTAGTCTTGAAAGGAAAATTTGATTATTTTTATGTTATAGTCTATTCATATCCTCATGGTAATTATTTCCCATCAACTAAAGTGAATCTAATCAGAATTAGGGCTTCAGTTCAACGTGATCAGCAAATGAAAGTTAACGATGATCCATCAACTCGCTTTATAGGATCTGAACTCGTAATAGAAAACCTCCGTCGCAAAGGGCATACATCTACGTCAAACCTTCCTGAAAATCAAAAGGGGTGCATAGAAATGACCAGAACATCGTAACATAGAGCATCATTATTTTTCGATTCGATCGAATTGGAACAATAACGTTTTTATCTCAAAAAATAAATAAAACAATGACAAAACAAAGGATCAAAGCCAAGTCTTGTCCAGTTGGGTGAACATCGGAGACCTCCCAGAATATGCATGTGAAATTTCATCAGAGACCTCCCAGAGTACCATGGAAAGGCAACGGACAATAAAATATAAACAGCGTATTTTATCTGTATATTCTGAAGCATGAACCAGAAAACATAGGCTATTTTAAAGTATAAAAATAACCTTGATGCGTCAAGGAAGAGCTGCAAGTTGCAGTCACCGAAGAAGGTGGTAGCGAGAGGTGCGTCAACAGCAGGGGCGGGTCATCATTGGACAGGGAAGGGAGCAATAGGAGGAGAGGAAGAGGGTCGATTTTCAACGAAGATGAGGAGGAGGGAGATGAGGCGGCGCGAGGAGAAGGCCGAAGGGTGAACTTTCGATGGTGGGGGTGTGGGTCCTGCGGGAGAAAGGGACTTTAGGGTTCCGATTTTTTAAACATTGGTTGAAACTTTGCAAAATTTACCCTAGACATATATATATATATATAATGAATCTTTAAACTATATCATATATATATGTATGTATATATGTATGTATGTTTCTAATCGAATCGAATTGTTATCGAACGAATCCAAGTCAATTCAGATTCGATTCATTTGGGCTTCGAATTCACGAATGAAATTCATATTCAATTCATCTAACTTCGAATCGAACTATTTACGAATTATTTTCGAACGAATCCTAATCGAATTCGAATGATTCAATTCAATTAGCAGCCCTAATCATGGTATGTTGGAGATGAGAACGAATTGGCAAGTAATCACATGGATATTTTGTAAACAAGCTATTCTTTCAATTCAAGTAATCCTCAACCTTTTGAGAGGTGCGACGCAATGCTTATGCTTGTGCATGCGTGGCATATTGTTCTCTCAGCTACCTCCTACTCTGGATCATATGGTGGTCCAACCGAATCAAATCAGTTAGATCGATATTTCATAGAAATAGATACAAATAACGCGGGAAGAGCGAATAGTGAGATTCATCCTTTTCCAAGTCCAGAAACAAAAAAGCACGCTGGACCGAGTGCCCTAGTATCTTCATTAGGGAGATTTCTCACAAGTTCTAAATGAAGAATTGATCTCTGTAAAGAAGGCAGAGTACCTCATTGTCTAGTCGAAAGTTTTCCTTTCTCTCAGCGGAATGATGACTTCTCCGGGCGGATGGCGCTTTGGGCAGAGAAAGACCTTGAACATCAGCGATAAGTTGTGGAAGTAAATAGTCCGACCACCGTATATTTAAAAGATTGATTGTTCCCATAACAAGACTTGCTATTTTTTCGACTTACATGTGTGTTGGGAACAATCAATCCTACCAATATTGTAGAAGTGTATTGAAATGAGCAACTTGACGGATTAACGTACAAGTAAATCAAATGGTACAAGAATAACGAGTAATCAAGCGCAAAAATCAATCACAAAAATAACCACAAAATGAGAGATTTTTAACGCTGAAACCCCCAAAAGGGGAAATACCACAGGGCTGACTCGACTCGAGCAAACTTCTCCACTATATGGTAATAAATTAGTTCTCCCTAAAGTCTATACATTGGCAAAACCTTATCCCCAAGGTATATCAACAACGAACCACACCAATACAAATAAAAGAGGGAAGAATGTGGAGAAATGCCACCAAAGATGGCTGTCTAACTTGCTCCACAACAGCTCGAATACTGTCCTCTTCGGCGTGATCTCCGGCGACGAACCTATGTCCGATCCCTGCGATTTGGATGTGGAGAAGAGATGAGAATATGCAGCCCTAAGCACTCAAAATGCAATAGTCGTCACATACAAAATCGGGCAGAAACATTGACGACAACCATCACGGTTCTTTCCGCTAGATCTGAAATTTACTGAGCAAATTTCAGCCATGCCCATTTTAATGCAAGTATGCCCAAAATGGGCTGGAATTATTGAAAACCACAACCCAACAATCTCCCCCTCTAACTCATGAGAAGGAGATCACCAACCAACGCACTCCATGTAAAGAAGATGGACTCATGAGGTCCAACATGATGGTTGAGTTCCACATCAAATGGAACTCACCATCCAAACACTCATCACCGGCAAAGAAGAGCCCGCTCCAATCCAACAAGGAGCAACAATCTCCAAACTTTCCCAATGACAATGCCTTCATCATGTTTGCATCATTGTTATTTGTATGGATCTTGTCAAGAAGCAAGTTGCTTCTCTTCCAGGACATTTCGTATCCAATGATATCTCACATAAATGTGCTTCACCTCGCATGAAAATTGTTCTTGTCAAGGTGGATGGAATTCTGACTATCACAATAAAACACATACTTCTCCTGACCAAAATCAAGCTCCTGCTTGAACTTCTTCATCCACAACAACTCCTTGCATTACTTTGTATCTGCAATGAACTCAACCTCTATAATGGATAAAGGTACACACTTCTGGAGATGAGACTGCCAAGAAATTGCACCACCTACAAATGACATCAAGTAACCCGATATGGACATTCTCCCATCAATGTCACCTGCCATGTCTAAAATCTATGTATCCAAGAAGAATAGGCTCCTCTACTCCAAAGCAAAGAGAGTAACTGCTAGTACCTTGAAGATATCTCAAGATCAACTTGACTACTTTACAATGCTGTTTCCCTAGATTTGAGATGAACCTACTAACAACTCCAACTACATGAGCAATATCTGGACTCGTACAAACCATGACATACATGAGACTGCATGTAGATGATGCATAGGGAAACCTTTCCATATCTTTCTTCTCTTTATTGTTCCGTGAGCTGTATTTGGAGCTCGTCTTGAAATACGCTCCAAGACTGGTGCTACTGGCTTTGCCTTCTCCAAATGAAATCTCCGCAATACCTTCTCAATGTACTTCTCTTGAGAAAGCCACAACCTTCTTGCATTTCGATCCCTTGTGATCTTCATGCCCAAAATTTGGCTTGCATGTCCCAAGTTCTTCATAGAAAGGAGTGGCTTAACTCCTTTATCAATCAAAAAATTCTCACACTGTTGTTTCTAACAATCAACATATCATCAACATAAAGCAACAAAATGATGACATCATCGCCTGAGAATTTCTTCATGAAAATACAATGGTATGAAGTAGTCTTGTAATAACCATGCTCTTCCATGAACTTCTTCTAACATTGTCCTGACGCCTGCTTTAAGCCATATAGGCTTTTCTTTAGCTTGCAAATATGGTCTTCCTTGTCTTTGACTGCAAAGTCCTCCAGTTGCAACATGTAAATTTCCTCCTCTAGGTCACCATAGAGGAAAGATGTCTTCACGTCCATATGTTCAACCTCCAAATCAAGACTTGCTGTCAAGATGAGAACCACCTCTATAGAAGATATCTTCACTACATGAGAGAAGATCCCGTCAACGCCAATTCCCTTCCTTTAGTTAAAATCCTTCACAACCAACCTAGCTTTGTACCTTGGTTTGTATAGTATTCATCATTTTTCACTCTATAAACACACTTGTTCCTCAATTCCCTCTTGCCTTTGAGAAACTTGACAAGCTCAAATGTGTGATTGTCATGAAGGGAATCCATCTCTTCTTCCATGGCTTCTATCCATTTCTTCTTGTTTGCATCTTGCAGGGCTTCCTGGTAGCATTCAACCTTGCCACTGTCTGTCAACAAAATGTATTCTTGTACAAAATATTTTGTTGAGGGTCTCCTCTTCCTCACAGGTCTCTATAGTGGGAGAATAAGAAGAAGAATAGATTTCATCATCCCCCCACCGTCATCATCAACATCATCTGCATCTTCATCATCATTAGGAGTGGAGATCTGTAGCACGTTTTCCTCATCTCCTGCATCTGGCATCTACTCATAAGCTGCTCGAAGGAAAGTCCTTAGCAGCCTTATGGATGTCCTCAATAGTTTGATCTTCAGAGAAGACCACATACCTACTCCTCATGAGAAGCCTTTGGATGTTCTCAATATTAATTTCTATAATATCAATAATCTAACCGTAGTATCCATCAACTCCACCTTGAAGTTCTGCTTTTACAATAGCACTTGACATATGTGTTGCCTTCATATCATCAATCAATTTTCAAAAGAGAAAACCATTAACAATGTATCCCGAATGAGAAACAACCTGTGAGTATGAAGTTCATGCAAGAATTTCAATATCGTTGGTGAAACAATTGTCCCCACTAATCTTTAATGTCTCAACATATTCTTGAAACCATTCAATAAATTTAGACCTTTTGGATGTTAGGGCACGATATTAAACTATATTCAACAAATAACCAGTCAACTTCATCAATCTGCATAAGTATGTAATGACGAATTAGATCTCTTTTTGTGTCAAATACAGTTCTTCTGGTCCCTTTCAATATTGGTATACCATATTTCTGATATATTTATAATTTGTCTTTATTGCCTACATCTCCTACATCACCATCATCGTTTCTTTCAAATATATCAAAATATGTACTTCTCACCTCCATGTACATGCCACAAAAATTAATGCACTCTTCAGAGATATATCCTTCTACATTGCATCCTTCTGGTTGAGCTTTATTAAAAATCACTTATTCTTTAACTTTCTCAAATATTGTTCTATAGGATACATCCATCGATTGAACGGGTCCAGCAACTCTGCCGTCAATAGCTAAATGAACGATCAAATGCACCATAATATCAAAATAAGGAGGAAATATTCGTTCAAGCTTGTATAATGTAACGACGATATCATCTTCTAGTCTGGCTAATGTAGAGGTATCCAATATCTTTGAACATATAATATTGAAAAATCAACTTATTTCAATCAAAGGTCGAGCACATCATCTTCAAGTACTCCTCAATAGCCAATGGAAAAAATGTTTGAATGCAGACACGACGGTCATGATTCTTCAACCTAGTGATCTTTTGTTCTGCTTCATTAATGCATCGCTATAATTGTGAAGAAAAACCATCAAAAACTTTAATATCTTTCAGGAAAGTGAATATTTTATTCCATTCTCCATTTGATAATGCATACATCGCTCAAGGTATGGTTATGCGTGGGAAATGGATGCATTCATGATGTAAATATTATTTCCATACTTCTTGCCACGAGCAACAACCAAGGATCTTCGGGTAAGCTTCCACTGCCTGCTACAAAAAGTGTTGAGATATCCTTCATCATCAAATTTGCCTGTAGAAATGAGATTTAAGTGCATGTCTGGTACATGCATCACATCTTTGAGCATCAACACCTCTCTATCGGCATTCTTCAATGCAACATTATCAATACCAACAACAGAGGACAAAGAACCATTCCCCATATTTAATGTGCCAAAATCATTAGTTGTATATGAAGAGAAAAACTCTCTCGAAGATGTAATATGTCAAGAAGAACCACTATCAACAAGCCAAGAAGTACCATCACGTGCGACATTCACCATCTTCTCATCACAAACAATGAGAAGCTCATGTTGTGTAGCTGCGACAACTTGTTCATTCTTTTTCTATTGCTTATCACCACTATTTCTGTTATCTCTCTTGAATTGAATGCAATACTTCTTGATGTGCCCTTTCTTCTTACAATAGTGGTACTCCTTGTTATGATATATGTATTTGAACTTGCTCTTGCTATTATCTCTACTCTTATCATTCTTGATCCCGCTTCTCCTCCTTTTCTGAATGTGAAGAGCTTCCTTGGATTTTTATTCGCATCTCCTCATTGAAAATGCCATACATGACAACCTCCAAAGAAACAACCATGTTGATTGTAGAGTTAGTAAGTGAGACTATGAAAGTCTCCCAAGAATTTGGTAGAGGAGCAAGAAACAACAAGCCCGATACCTCATCCTCAAACTTGATGTCTATGCTCATCAGCTGACTTGTAATTCCTTGAAGAAACTCATTCAGAAAATCTAGTGCAGCTCCTTGAACCTCAAGTTTACCAATCTCTTGAGAAGAATCAATTTGTTACTTCCTTTTTTGTAGTAGTAAAGATTTTCCAACTTCAACCACATGCTTCTAGCATGGCTTTCATCTTGGACGTGGTTGTAAATATTCTCATCAACGAATTGTTTGATGAAATTACAAACCTATCCGTATTCAAATTCTCATTCCTCATCTGTTTTGGCTTCAGGCTTCTATGTGAAAAACACTAAAAGGTGCATGGACTTAACATATAAAAGATCATTCATCTCGTTTTCCCATAAACTATAGTCAGTCCCATTCAGATTAATCGTATGGATTGAATCAAACTCCATCTTGTAATCCACCACTGAACATGCTCTGATATCACTCTGTTGGGAACAATCAATCCCACAAATATTGCAGAAGCGTATTGAAATAAGCAACTAGGTAGATTAACGAACAAGTAAATCAAACAACACAAGAACAACGAGCAATCAAGCATAAAAATCAACCACAAACAAAACCATGAACACGATAGCTTTTTAACATGGAAACTCTCAAAATGAGAGGGGACAAAACCACGGGGCTGACTCGACCTGGGCAAACTTCTCCACTATATGGTGATAAATTAGTTCTCCCTAAAGGCTATAAAAAGCTAAAACCTTCTCCCCAAGGTGTATCAACAATGAACCATACCAATACAAATAAAACAGAGAAGAAGGTGGAGAAATGCCACCAAAGATAGATGTCCAACTTGATCCATAGAAGCCTGAATACAGTTCCTCTTCTGCGTGATCGCCGACGATGAACCTAGATCCGATCCTTGTGTTTTGGAGGTGGAGAAGAGATGAGAATATGCAGCCCTAAGCACCCAAAATGTAGTAGCCATTGCACACAAAATAGGGCAGAAAAATTGACGACAACCCTCATGTTCTGCCTGTCGGATCTAAAATTTATTGGGCAAATTTCATCCATGCCCATTTTAGGTGATTTGCAAGTATGTCCAAGATGGGCTAAAATTATTGAAGGCCACAACCCAATAGTGTGCCTTATATTTTTACAAAATTCATAGTAGTGGTCTTTCATTAGTACACGTGTACTTCCAAGTTTTTCCCAATAATACTAATACTTGCTACAAAAAATGATCTTAGCCTCTCTGGGACCCTTTCTTATCCCATCAGGCTTTTCTCGGGTGCCAAAGCATGACGAAATATCCCATCTCCTTATTAGCAAGGAGGCCTTGATGTTCAATGCGGTGCTTTAGACGGCCGTGAAATAGTGTGAAATGCTAGTTCCTTTGACTTGATTATTCTTAGTAAGGCCCATGAAGTAGGCAATGCAGATGAAGGTCGAGCGTCTAGTTCAATTTCATCCTTTACTTGACTTGCTTGAGGGTAAATTCAGCATGTCACAAATAAGAGCGAGACCGACTTCTACCTGATCTTTCTCTTTGGCCCAATCAAGGGTTAGAAAGTTCGCTTTATGCTTTCATAGTGGTGGCCTTTTATTAGTACACTTGTGCTCATATATTATATCAACATAAAGGCAAAGTTATGATTTTTTTAAGAATATAGGGGCACACGTCTAATTGCAAAAAAAGTTAAGAGTATAAATGTTATAATAAAAATTTGAAAGGGTTATTCAAATTCATATAAATACATCTATGCGATGTCTAAAATTAACAATTTTAAAACTATTCAAATTCTAAGTGATGACTAATGTTGCTAATTTGTTGCTTCGCATAGTGTGACTGATAACTTCCTTTTTACGTGGAGACATCATTTGTTTCTATTGGAAGGGGACAATCTCATCCACAATGTGGAAAGAGAGGCGATGCTCATAAGAGAGGAATGGAGAGGCAATATTGGGTCATTGGCCACATGGAAGGAGAGCATATAAAAGATTATAATATTAGGGGTTAGAATGAAACTAGATCATGAATAAATTTTAAGAATTTACATTTTATTAAATAATCAGATTTTTGTCAAAAAAATCTTAGTTGAACTAATGGTTTGGTTCAATTGGTCAAGTGGTCCAACCGAGTTTGGATTTGGCTTGACTGGTTTTTATTTTCTGAGTTGAAAACCGGTTGATTGGGTCATTTTTTCCTCTTGTTCTTGGTTTAGCCGATTAAATTGGATGGTTCGGTTCGAATTTAAAAACCTCGCTCTATATTGTTGGATGTTGGAGTAAAATATATATGGTCTCTCTTTACCTTTGTCATTTCCCCCCTTTGCATAATCATGCAAGTCACGACCACAAAAATGGGAAATGTGAGCAAGAGGAGCAATATCAATGGGGCCAGTAATGGAAAGTGTTGAACTTGTGGGTATGGAGCCTTGCCTTCTGAAACATTGGAAAGGTAAGAGCTAGCGCGGTTAATTGGAAGACTCCAATGGGCTGGGTTGGGTTGGAGTAACCTCCCGTGAATAATACTTGTTTGTATGTTTAGGAGGGCTGGATAGTGTTAGAATGATAAATGTAATGTAATATCATCTTGATCGTGTATTATACTAACTTTTTTTATGATTATAATATATTTTTTATGTTAACTTTTTTATTTGAATGTGGTTAAATAATATTATAACAAAGAAATCGTAGGATCTATATAACTAATTCCAACCCATGAATGCATGGACAGAATTGGAGTAAACCAGGTTACCTTAGGGTAACCTGGCAACCAAACGAGCCTAGGAGATCTCACCCTGGGGAGGTTGGAAGACAAAGACATTATGAAGGCTTCGCACCTTGATAACACAAACTCCTAAACAAATGATACCTTAATTACGAGGATAGACAGTCTACAGGATAAGTAAACATTATTCACTAGCCATATCCTTGGATCATGATCAAGAATCGAACAAAGTGGTGCAACAACAAAATTGGCTCACGACGACAAATAGTTTAAATATTCAACGCCCGATCATTTGAAGTTAAATTTATAATTTATGGACATGCCTTAAAGTTCATAATCCTAGGATCTATACAAAATTTTAAATAAATCTTTTGCAGCCCGAAGTGCAGATATTTAGGATCTGATTTAGATCTGACTATGTCTAACCTATAAACATATATACGGGTTCGATTTTAAGGGGTTTTTATCTAAACAAATATTGTATTTTTTAGAGAGGTACAACCATTGTTACTACTCTCTTAATGATTATGCATTTCTTCTTCCCTTCGTAGTGGATTTGATCTCTTTGTCTATGATTTTTCCCCATTATACAATTGGACTTTTTCATATAAATCTTTGTGGCTCTTTGTAGATTGTTTGTTGCTTGGTTGTGCGATTTTTTTCTACTACAAATTGATATCAAAGGTTATATACTATTCTTAGAGGATGCTTTATGTGTAACTGATACACGTCGAGGTATTCATATTCAGTTTTGAGGGCATCCGTAGTTGTGTAAAGGCATTTTACATCCAAGTGGTTATTCTTGAAATGTGCATATAAAATGTAAGCAAATTAGAGATTAAGAAATTCAACCATTTAATCAACTTTGGCCTAGGGTAGGTTAAGATGGACTCGGTTCTGATCCATTGAGGCATGGGAAATACTTTACTGGGGAAGAAGAAGATGTCTGATTTGATGAAAAACGACAAGTAGGAAATGCATGCAAAGGCAAAAACATGCATACAAATTTGTCTCTCCAATTGCTTCCTTCATGATGACAGTAGTTCTCTCTAACCTTTTGCTTCTGGTATTGGCGAACAATGCTGCTTGCAATGCGAGAGATGCCTGCCTGAGGGAACCTGTTTGCTTCTTGCCCAAAAGAACCGCTCCCCCTCCCGCCTACGGACCCTACGACCCTATGATGATAAACGAAGGGGAGGGGAAAGAGGCGAAGTGGATGCTGCGACAGAGCTCAACTGCTACAGTTTTACAAGTAATCAGTCCGACAAGTAATCATTCCAAAGCAGTTAAGAGCTGCAACCTAATGGATAGCTTAGAAGCACCTCGCCATATGGGGTCAATCTGACGGTCACAATTGTTCGTTGAACGTGGAAAAGATAAAAGGCTGAAGTTGGCTAACGAGGACTCTTGTAAACCATCTTCACCTCAAGAAACGATAATTCATGCTACATAGGGGAAAAGAGGCATTCTTATTTAAAGACATCTAGATACATCTAGGTATTTTATTATGGAATTAGAAAATATAGATGATGAAATAGATGATGAGGATCAAATTCAGTGTTATTATATTCTTGGTTGCCCTCTTACGGACACTTCAAAGAGACTATAGTCCATGAGAAGGACGAAATCACATTAGATGAGGTTGCATCATCTCTTATGTCAAAGGATTTGATGGAAAATGAATTAATGCATACATCAGGCACATATGTGAAGGCAAATGCATCAAATGTTAAAGGAAAGAGCAAGGAAAAGGGAGTTGTAGCAAAATATGACGAAAAGAAATATCAAAGTGTCAACGCAAGTATTATGCCTGATGCACGAGGAGAGGACATGGAAATATTAATGCTGGAAAGTTTACAGCGAAGAAAAGGTGATAAAGGCATGGTCTAGAAAATCTGAAAGATGAATCCATAGAGGCATGCTATATAGAGTTTGAATGCAACAATATAGATATAATCTAATCGCCACCCCTCTATATAACTCTATAGAAGACTGGTTTATTTTTTCCAATGGTACTAATCATATTACTCCAAACAATATTTGGTTGAAGAATGATTCATTATTATGGGCGACTATTTGGAGTCAAAAATAATTGGGATGAGATCTGTAGAAATTAGATCATATACTGGATGCATGGTTACGTTGATAGATGTTAGCCATATTCTAGATAGGGTAAAAACTATCTATCTCTTGGCACCTTTAAGAATGCACATATTCTGCAAAATGAATTTTCGCTATCACAAAGGATGGTCATCCTATTTCGTTTATAAACATATATTAATAAGTCTCGAGTTTTTTTAAGGAAATATACTTTTGGTCATAATCGGTATTGCTATCTCATTATCTTCAACAAAACGATTGTATCCGATTGTGTCACCTCGGACTTGAGTGAGAAGAGCATGGCTATCCTCTCTAGAACATTACTTGATGGTCAAAGTACCCACAACTTACAATTATGTGAACATCGGGTTCTAAGCAGAAGCATGCAAGTTTTGTCGCCACTAATCACATCATCAATGCTACCTTAGATTACATTCGCTCAGACTTATAGAGACCCTCTTAAGTTTTGTCAAGAGGTAGTTTGAGATATATGCTAACATTCATAGATGACATCTCAAATATACTTTGGATTCATAAGCTCTTTTTTTTATTTGATTTAAATTTCATTTATTTATTACATCTTATTTTCCTATAAAATGTAAAAAAAATAAAAATTAAAAAAAGAAAAGATGCAAACATATGTTCATTATATATATAGGTATGATTATCTTATGTAAAATTTATCTATTAGATATTGTAAAATCAAAATTTAACAAAAATATTAATGTATGTTAATATGATTTATAATTAAAATAAAAATATAAGAACACATTATTTATAAAAAATAAAAATCATAAAGAACCAAATCATGCATAATATACTTATAAAAAAGTAATCTAAATTGTTATCTTTCAATATACATCAAATTATTGAAAATGTCCTTCATAAAAAAGCATATCTATATTTTTAGAGCAACTATCCTGTTTTGACTTTTTCTATTTGAGATCTCCATTTATTTCTTTTGATTTTTTAATTTATGGTACTTGTTAGCCAATAAGGATGCACCACATCACTGTCTCCATCCTCTTCTCAAGCCATTGGGTGTACTGCACCGCATCATGCCTTAGACCTTGATTTTCAGCCATTATCAATGACACCATCATTCACTGATACCACTACGATGAACATCATTTCTCCCACTGCCCCAAGGTCCCTTCTAAGTGACCTCTTACCTACGTTTGTGTGAGTTACTCTGGGTTGCTAAACAAATAGTTATGACCAAAGTCACATGATTCGGGATTTTCCAATTGACCATATCAATCAACTATTCCACTATCTTGAGTTATTTTCTCATGGATAACTCAACTGTTTACAAGTTCTTCAGATCACATATCAAAGTCTTTCCAACAACTTGGATTAAACACTAAGTTCTTTGTACCCATGGCAAACACCAAGTGTTACGGTACACGAGTATAGCAAATGTTACAACAATCTATAAAGACTTAAATATAAATATGCAATACGAATAATGGGGCTAAGAAAATACATGCTATAACAAATACTTGAATTGCAAACTGAGCGTGTAGAGGTCTGGCTCTGAAGAGTGATTTTAAAGCAGAGAGTTAGAGAGATGGCCTCAAATAGAGCTTTGAGAGAGAGGCTTTGCCTTGGAATGTGTGTTCTCAACAGTGGGTCTAGGGTTTTATTTATAGTGGTGGGTGAGGATATGGGAAGATCCTCAAGCGCATCATGGAAGCATGTGGATCGCATCGAATGCGATCGAGAGCGACTAGACGCACTAGTTGCTCGATGCGGCGGAATATAAAAAAATTTAAATGTGATGAAACCACATGATCCAAGAATTTTTCTCGGATCGTTTCATCTAAACCACAACAAGTATAAGGTTTACCTGTTGAAGCCTGGTTGCGATCGAGTCTCTAAACTAAGAGACCTCCAGTCTCAAGTCCGATCCGACGGAGGAGACGCTTGTGAGCACGTTGATAAGACGCGCCCTTATCGCAATCCAAGTTGATGATCCAAGCGGCAAATCTCCTGATCTCGTCACACGAGATCCGACATCTTCTTCACGAGTGAGGCACACTGAAGGAGATGGAGATCCAGGAGTAGATGATCCAACAGCATGACGACGATGCTGCAGCGATGACGACTCTCACAAGGGCTCCATGGTGGACGGCCACTATGAGAGACAGAGAGGCATGGCGTGTGGAGAAAGAGAGAGGGAGAGAGAGCATTCGTTTACGTTGTAAACGTGTAACTCGAAGAGCAAGGGGTGCCTCTTCTTATGCAGGGTTTTGGGAGTCCATGGATCTCAATTCATGGACAACACACAATCAATGGTTGAGATTGACTTGTGTTTCTTTCAATGGCTAAGATGTTGTTGTAAAAACACAACAAAAATTGATTTAATTTGAATTAATTTATATTGATAAATCAACATAATTAATCCCAATTTAAATCACTTTGATTAGTCTTAGAGATAATGAGAAGACTAACCACATCCCTTAAAAAGGGGGGGGGACGACTACCAATCATCTCATGAGATCTAATTATCTCACGAGATCTCATTATCTCATGATATCTTCAAGATTTACAACAACTCTTATCGTAAATATTTTTCACAAAAATAATTCACAATTATCTTGTGAAAAATTTCAGTAACACCATTGAAATTATGTGAATCTCATTCATAACCTAAAAAAATGTAATTATATTTTCAATTAATCACTCAATGTGAATCCAATTCACATTAACAATTAATCAACAAATATAAAACATAACATGCTCTCTCTAATATATTATAAATCACATTTATAATATATGTGATTAATATGGATAGTGCTATCCATATTATTCATATCCATGATAAATAAATCACATTCAATTATCTTGGATCTCTTTTCTCATGTGCCCAAATAACATGAATCACATTCACATTATTAACATCTTTGATAATTAAATCACATTTATTTATCTCATATAACTCTTCTAATAATATGAATCAAATTCATATTATTCATGATAATTAAATTACATTTAATTATCAATATCTTAATGCTCGGATAAATATATATCAACAATGAAATTATCCATGAACTCTTTCAAGGATAATGCGCTTTCTCCGCGGATACTTGGTAATAAGGACATGTCGATTGTACTGTTCCATGTATAGTGACTTGGATATTGAGATCACATCTTAATCCAGATCTTGCGGACCTCCCATAGATGCTTGATTAAATCAAGATCGCAAATCTAATCTTCTCATTACATCCGAATCACATTCAGATCAATGTCCAACATTTGGACTAAGATCAGATTACTTCTCTATAAGAGGAGTCACTAAAATCCAGACCTGTTTCATCGCTCCCTCGGAATGGAAGCGTCATGGTTATACAATCGTTTATGACCACATCACCCTCAGACATTCCTAATACCTTTACATCATGCATACTGGAAGACCCAGAATAAACCCGAAATATAAGATCAATTTTACATGTCTACTTCATAGTTTTATCATCAAGTTTCTCATTCGACTATTGGGAGTTGGTATCGATCATATACTTTCCAAAAGCATATATCATACCCAGGTGTTGATCATATACTTTCCAAAAGTATATAACAAACCTACAAATTCAGTCAAGCTTCCAAAGCGAGATGACCGTGTACGGAATTTGATTCTTCCCAATATCTCACGAGTGAGCTCATGTCTTCCGGTTCAGTAATGAACTGTATGATCCCTTTGAGAGATCGTATTACTCATATGTCCTTATATGCACACCAGCACGCCGGTGTATAGACCTTGATTAGGTTATCAACCTACTGGTCTGCCAAATGTACATACTCAGACATATAGTAACACATCTGTCTCCGGTCAGAGGATGTGTGCCTATATCGTGACAACATACGACATAGAACTTTGGTTATCTCGATCTCATTAAGTCAACTCTTTAACCTAACTAATCTGATACCTCCGAATCTCTATTCCCGTACAGAGGTCCTGCATCAAGGGGTCGATCAGATATCAACCAAGTAAGAAAGGATTGCCATCTCCTACTCAGGGTGGAGATCCTCTCCTAATAATCATTTGACGGTACTTGATGAGTCCTCAATCTAACTCTTTAGATATTCATCCAAGCACCATCCTCTATGATTCAATAATTGAATCAATAGTTGTATGATCATCAAGATGGCCATGGTACATAACCCTAATTGTACTAAGGGACCTATTATGCAAATTAGTCATTCTTCATTTCAGATCAGGGAATGATATTTGCAATAACATTTATTGCATAATGGCTCGTCGTGGGCTCGCATGTCCAATAATCTCCCACTAGCCCAAAAAGACATTAATGGGCTAATCATTTAAACCTGCACTCATGTGACAATCATAGGCCATTTAGAAAAATAGCCAGGTAAGCTGATCAGTCACTCTGTTCTCGAGAGACTACACCAAGTCCTTTTACGACACCTACATATCCCCATAACAGTGCTCGCATCCAATGCGAACGTTGCATCTTATGCAACCAATACTCAAATTTGTTAGTTATAGTGTCCTTGACACTATAGCTCGATAATTATTATAACCAATATTTTCATTATCCTTATCAGAATACCCTTATTCCTGGAGATCTCTATCTCCTAAGGTATCCGCATTTAAGACCTTTTAGATCACTATCTATAAAGTCTTAATTTCTTGAAGATATGATTTAGAGATCACCATCTCTAAAGTCTTGTCAACTTTGAAGATACTATTATTACTGTAATCAAGTGTTTTATCTCCATAGTAGGATTAGTAACAGTTTACTACTCGCATTGCATGGCAGGCATCTGTCTTTTGTACACATTTAGCTTACAGTTGGCTTCTTGTAACTGATGCAAAAGGGCAAGCAGTTTTAGCATTCACTTCCTCAACTCTTTAAGGTGCTATCCCTTCAGATAGGTCAGTACCACATCTTAAGGAAAAAGAAGCCTTTCTTGGAATTTTCTAGAAAATGGAAATGTCCAAGGTGTACCAATAATGTGATGGTCCCAATGCAATCTTCTCTTTACTTCTGAACACTTTCAGAACTAAGTTCATGAGATCATATCAAGGTACGGAATAGGAAGACTATAAACACTTATTATTATCCTTATATCATTCCAAATGATTAGGATATCATAAACATTTAGCACGATGAACACAATGTCACTCCCATTAAGCTTCACATGGTACATTAAGATTCTATCTGAAATCATAACATTTATGATTTCATCAGATCCAATGTCAACTACAAGAAGCTTATTTGAGTCCATAGATGAAGTTTCTTTAGCTTGCACACCTTGCTTTCCAAAATCATGAAGCCTTGGGGCTACTTCATGTGAATATCCTCGAAGAGGTATTAGCATGGTCACTGGAGAGCAAGTCTCATCGGTGATGTCTTCTATTCAGTGTGTAGCTCATGGATACGAGCCGTGCTTTGAAGGTATATACCTTTTCATCAGGTTCCCTTTTTCTCTTGAAGATCCATTTACACCTTAACGGGTCTTACCCATATAGGTAGATCCTCGAGGGTCCATATACAACACTTGTATATGAAGTCTACTTTAGACTTAATTGCTAACTTCCATCTTTCCATTACATGATCTTCAGAAGCTTCATTACATGAAGTTCGATCATTGTCAGATTTCTCTGACACATGGAATTCATCCTCAAACTCATTTGAAGAGGTATTAGTGTTTCACCTTTAATTGTCCTTTTAGTTTTTGACTTCAGGAGCCTCACTATCTTCTCAAGATTCAATGAGTTCCTTCACTTCATTTTCATCTTGATTCTCAAGAGAGTCATCCTCTAAGAATCATATCCTTAGAGATGAGATCTTTTAATAATCTCAAGGTCATAAAGTAGGTATCCAATACCATCCTTTATTTTCCTAATGAAGTAGCACTCTCCAATGCATGATTCCAACATACTAGTCATGGAACCTTTTAAGGATATATATTGCAGTCTGTACTACATATATACTTTGGAAACTAAGAGGTAATTATGCTAATATTCATCATTGATCAAATCATGTCAAACATGATCTAATTGTATCTCCCTACAACTCTATTAAGTTTAGGTGCATTAAGAGGATTGAGATAGGAATGATATTCATATCTCCATGAGGTATTCCTTTGAATTCATCTAATAGGTACATGCTACCTAGGTTAGATCAAATTCATTTCATCTTCCTTCAAACTTTGTTCTAAACCAAAATTATGAAATCTTTGAACATTTCAAAGATTTCTAAGGTGAATGGAAGAAATCTCATATCACTAATAATCATCGAATGATATAACATATCATCAATATTTATTATGATATAGATGATTCACATACATCAATATGTATGAGATCTTGAATACCTCAACATCTAACACCATTCCCAGAGAAGGGTGCATTGGACATTTGAATATTAAATTCACAAGCATGTAAGATTTGAAATTTCAGACAATCTAAAGTTTCATCTCTTATTAGTCTATTGATCTCATCAATAGACATATGTCTAAGGTTTGATGCCAGATCATTGTCAAATGATCTTCATCCTCCTATTGTTCTTATAAGGTTTAATTTTCAGTATTAGAAATGGTAATGAACTACTCATTAATTTTCTATTTAGTAGAGTCCTCCAGATATCAGACTACTATCTGAAATATATCCATCATAACTCTTTATGATAGGTCTATTCCAGAGTTCATGTCTATTTCCAAAATTTAGAAATAAACTATAAGTGTTTTCTAATATCTAGGTAGTAGAGACATTCTCTAAGACTAAGGGCTCTCCCACTAAAATATGAAGTTTATCTACCCAACAGAGATTGTTGCAACAATTGCATCAATACTCATGTGGATGACTATTAAACCTTAAGATCAAATTTTCTAGTCTTCTAAAATATATGCAACCAATTACAAGTGTTATTACAAGAATGAGATAAAATGATTAGACTTTATCTTATGCGATAAGAAAGTCAATTTCAATGATTAAATGTAGATTATTTTGATGCACTATCTGAGTCCTTATCTAAGGATCCTAGATAGTCTAGACAGTCACACTATTTGTACATCGGCTTATTGCAGTATTGGCATTTATCCGACCCTTTGGATGTCATATGTGTGTGGAAACCATAGAAGTACAACCAACTCTTTGAATTTCCTTCTAACCTGGATTCAACCCATGCTTCCACTATGCTCCTTTCATCTCTAAACAACCATTGCTTAAGACAAATGATCTCTTATGTTGAATTCAAAAGATTTCAATATAAGAGAAATTCAACATTTATACATGCTTCATTCAATTCATACAATATGAATATTATGAAACTTCAAGAATGACTAGAGTATAGATAGTAGAATGATGACACTCATCATATCTACATACATATTAACTCTTAAAGACTTTGGTTCAGGTAGGTACTCAAATATTTGAATACATAATCTCTTATAGAGCCACCATTCTGCATGATGCAGGGAACCATGCCATTCATGATTAAATGTCGAGAGCACATATGTATGCAAGAACATCTTAGAATTTTATAAGAATTATCTGACAATTACGATCATCATCAACATGCCACTTCCAAAGTACATTCGATGAGATATCAAGACTATAGCAACATACAAACCCAAGGGTTGTAATCCTATTATCTATTTAATTGTCACTCCTCATTATTATGAGGAAACTTTCACATTGCAACCACATACAATATGTGTCCAACTTCAAGTACAATATCTTAATCATGGATCCAATCCATGACAATTTACCGGTTATTATTGAGTATAGTACTGAGTGGGTTTAATGAGGATTATCTGAAATAAGAAATTTGCATATACACATACACATACACACACACATTTTACTTTGATTTATGAATTTTTATATCAAAGTTGTCTTGTCTTGTCTACATTGAAAGTTCATTCCCTTAATCACTTTCAATGTAAGAGTTATACTTACCATTATATCTCTAGCAAGATATGGGATCTCCTTTCTTATCTTTGTGACATCCCAATAATATGAGAACCTGTAACTCGGATAAAAAGAAGCGGGAACACATTCTACCTTGCAAGTCCGACTTGCATCTCCCAATTAGGTCTCTAACACTCTGGCCCCCCACCCCTAAGGTGATGTTGACCTGTCAATAATTGAACCAACCGTCAACAGGAATACAACTCGCTATGCGCAATCCAATATCACCCCAATAATATGAGGACCCAATATTGGGGTCACTACGCATACGTCCTTACTCTTTCGAGAAGCGAATAGCCCGATCCAAATGGATTGTATGCAGGACGTGTCACTTCGGATATGCGTCTCCTACATACAATATCTAGCGACAGAACCCTTCGTCTTGACGGGAGACCATGGATATCACTTATGTGAACATGCACCTCTTATTCAAATTTCAATTAATTATCATAAATCATATTCATATAATTAATTCTTCCAAGGAAAATACACATCTATTCATAATAGAGTGTTTTTAATTGGATATAATTAATTTAATCACATTAAATCAATTATCATTCCAATTCAATCAACAAACTTGATTGTTACTTGAATATATGGTATTATCTCAAAATACGTGTTAATTCGAATTTTAATAATTAGAAAATACATCATGATTTCTCCAGCATTATCGAGTCCCTACCGTTGTCATGGCAAGTGCCGACGGGAGTGGGACAGACCGCACACGGTGCAACCTGCTACCACAACGCTCCCCGACTAGACACCATATCCACCTCAAGAAAGGATAATACCAAATCGATCATTGTATACTTGAGATGATCATCGGTTTTTCAACCAAAATTATACCGTATAGAAATAATCAAAACCATTTTTATTATAAGGAAATTTGCTAGACAAAATCCCAAAACTACTCAAGTAACATGTTTGTTGAAAGTGTATCATGTAACCAATTGATGATCCAGATCATATCCAATCATTTATAATCATTTATTGGTTGAGATAATGTCATTTAAGGGAACAATTATCATTCAAATATTTCTCAAAAATTATCCATAATTATTCCAAGAAATTAACCATTAATTTCACAAGTTTATTAAATGACTATCACAAGGTTCATGATTAGGATTGCAATTTTCAGCAGTGACCATCACTTACTAAAATTAGCATATCTCGTTCATTTTAAATCCAATTATGCAAAATCAGTTTCTAAAGTTCAATAACTTGATTTGAAACAAAATCTAAGTGATAATCACCTATTTCTAAGCATGTAAAAATAGTAACCAACTCCTTAATTACGTTATGATTCGCCATCCCCGAAACATGGGATATATGGTCATTAAAATGATCATATCTAGAGTTATTGGATTTCAAATCAAGCAAACTCAAATTCCACGGTTTCCTAATTAATGGGGAACATTATCCAAGTAATAGTTTCAAGTTTAAACATTTTAAACATGACCGAAATTTATCACAAAACAGGGTTGCGAAAATTGAAATGTGGAAAACATTTCATGAACCCTTACGAGCCAAATCTTCTTAGGTTAATGGATCGTATCCAAAACCCCATAACCTAGCTCTAATACCACTTGAAGAATATGGGAAGATCCTCAAGCGCATCACGGAAGCGTGTGGATCGCATTGAATGCGATCGGGAGAGACTAGTCGCACTAGTTGCTCGATGCAACAGAATTTAAAAAAAATTAAATGTAATGAAACCACATGATCCAAGATCCTTTCTCAGATCGTTTCATCTAAACCACAACAGGTATAAGGTTTACCTCTTGAAGCGTGGTTGCGATTGAGTCTCTAAACTAAGAGACCTCCTGTCTCAAGTCCGATTCGACGGAGGAGATGCTTGCGAGCGTGTTGATGAGACGCGTCCTTCTCGCAATCCAAGTTGATGATCCAAGCAGCGAATCTCCTGATCTCATCACATGAGATCCGACATCTTCTTCACGAGCGAGTCGCACTGAAGGAGATGGAGATCCACGAGTAGATGATCCGGCAACATGGCGGCGATGCTGCAGCGATGATGACTCTCACAAGGGCTCCTTTGTGGATGACCACTATGAGAGAGAGAGAGAGGCTTGGCGTGTGGAGAAAGAGAGAGAGGGAGAGAGAGCATTCGTTTACGTTGTAAACGTGTAACTTGAAGGGCAAGGGGTGCCTCTTCTTATATAGGGTTTTGGGAGTCCATGGATCTCAATCCATGGACAACATACGATCAATGGTTGAGATTGATTTGTGTTTCTTTCAAGCTAAGATGTGATTGTAAAAAAACAACAACAATCGATTTAATTTGAATTAATTTATATTGATAAGTCAACATAATTAATCCCAATTTAAATCACTTTGACTAGTCTTGGAGATAATGAGAAGACTAACCACATCCCTAAAAAGGGGGGACGGCTACCAATCATCTCATGAGATCTTATTATCTCATGAGATCTCATTATCTCATGAGATCTCATTATCTCACGATATCTCCAAGATTTACAACAACTCTTGTCGTAAATATTTTTCACAAAAATAATTCACAATTATCTTGTGAAAAATTTTAGTCAAGCCATTGAAATTATGTGAATCTCATTCACAACCCAAAACAAAATATAATTATATTTTCAATTAATCATTCAATGTGAATCCAATTCACCAAAAAGAAATGCCATGAGGTGAAATGAGATTGGATTCCATACCAAGACCATGAGTTGAAGGTGAAAATGAAACTAGACTCGACCGTTGGATTATTAGTGTGTCGGAACTTCTGTGAGACTTAGAATTTTAAAATCAATAGCCTTCAAGTTCTACACATCATTGTCACAGTTTCGGCTCAGAAGTCATCTTAGATCAATCTTCTTCCCAACGTATACCCTATGAACCTTGTACAACCGACTCATGTGTGTGAAAGGTTTTAGCTCTTCCCATCCAGAATGCCGGACTACCATGTTCCTCTCCTCTCCAGTAACTCATCCTCGGGGAGTCAGGTATTTCCTTCTAAGGTCTGTCGCGCTGTGTTCACAATCGAATTGGGGGAGAAGTTAGAAGAAGGGGAAAAGAACTGGAGGGTGGCCAGTGTAGTCACCTCTTCTTGTGAAGATGGCCAGTGTAGCTGAGTCTGCACCAAGATCTGCAGGTTTCTTGAAGCTTGGACCTTTTTGGTCAGATTTTTATTTGGTAGAATGCTTCTTTGTTTTTGGAATTTTTGGTGGTTCTGCTTGGATCTTGTTGTGCCCCTACGGATATAGAATCTTTTTGTTCCGTACATTTTTTGGGTACTTAGAAAAAATTGTGCCCAGCTGTCCATCCCTTTTCCGAAGCTTTATATCAACCCGTACTCCGGTCTTTAGATTTCCACGCTACCAGAAAAGAAACTCACACGGTCTTCCAATATCCCGTATGAGTTGAGCTAAGTGCATAGTGCGAGAGTACAAATTAATTCCCTATTCCAGAGTTGTACCCAGAATGAAGAGACCAGGTTAGACACTAAGAGTCAAACGCTGCACATTGTCATGTGGAACTCAAAGAATTAAGTCCAAGACCTGAAGCTTCTAAAATCCTATTTCTCGATGAAGTTCCTCTAAAAATTAGGTGGATTAAGGTCAAGTCTAGACCACTCTCATTTTGGCTCATAACTCGGTTCAGAACCCAATGACTTTTCATGGATGCGATGCTGGATGAAGTGCATGTGTTTGAAATGCAGACACATTTTTTTTCTTTTTGTAATTTTTGATTTTTTATGCAAAGGATTTTT
This sequence comes from Ottelia alismoides, assembly GCA_037367405.1. Taxonomy (NCBI): domain Eukaryota; kingdom Viridiplantae; phylum Streptophyta; class Magnoliopsida; order Alismatales; family Hydrocharitaceae; genus Ottelia; species Ottelia alismoides. The sequence continues at coordinate 410,673 of JAZKJV010000807.1, forward strand.
TTATGCAAAAATGAATAAGAATCCATTTTTTCAAAAATTTTGGGTTGTTCACTATTAGTAGCAAAAATCTTTTTCTTTTTTCTTTTTGTTTTTTTGTTTTTTTTGTTTTCAAATTAATTACCCACCCTGTAAATACATATAGACTTACGCGAAAGTACGAGATATGGGTAAAATATATATAAAGTATATATACAGACCCCCCTATACTTAGCGAGTGTTGTGTCCTCAGAGCACAAGAAGCGTAAAGAATACATAGCTCGGGCTGAGTGTAAGAGAGTGAAAAAGGAAAAGAAAAAGAAGAAGATTTACAGAATCGCCCCCTATACTTAGACTGGGACCAGTCTAAGTATAAAAGAAGAACGGAAAAAATGAAGCGGTCGGGATATGTGGATGAAGAGAGTATATACAGGTGGGCATCGGTTCCCCCTGTACTTAGGCTCTGGTCAGCCTAAGTATAGAAGAAGGGTGGAAGTGAGACGATCGGGATATAGGAGAAGGATCGGGATATACAGGTGGGCATGGGTCCCCCCTATACTTAGGCCTTGGCCTAAGTAGAGGAAGAAGCTGCACAAGGGGACCGATGTGGTCGGGAGGGAGGGTGGGTAGCCGATGATTAAGGCAATTTTCGGCTGATCTTTTTGTGAGCCTGTGTTGGGAGATCTGTATAACGAGATGGAGATGAAGCATATGATTCCTAACTATTATCAGTGTCATCCTCAGAAAAATCATGATGGATAATGGATGAAGTATTTGAGTCAGATGAAAGATATCCATCATCAGAATTATCCTTAGAGGAGTAGTATTTGAAAGTGGACAAACTCCAAATATTCTGGTCTTTTTGTTTCCTCAAAATTCGTTCCTTTTTTGGGATCAGACAGTTTATCCTCAGATGAATACTCAGAAGTACCGGTCTGAGTCAGCTCATAAGAAATAATTCCAGTGTACTTGAAGAGGGCAAGCGCATCAGCTTTAGATGAATAGTAGTTAGGAACGTGAGTTGTCCAATGAGAATCAAATTTTGGATCCTTGCGAAGATATGGCTTTAGAGTAGCCGAACATACTTCACTCATGTAGATTACCTTTTCCGGACCTGATGAGGGATCATCAGACGATTCCTCTTCCGAAAGGTCAAAGGTGGCCTTCTTTTTCTTGCTTCGTGAAGGTGTCGGTTCACTTAAGTATCCGGGTGAATAACCATTAGAATTCTTCTCCTTGGTTGGTTTTCGTCCTGCTTGTTTGTTCTTGGTCTTCTGAATGTTGGTGCACTCTCGATTTGGGATGATTTGGTCCAAGTATTCAGAGAATGTTGCTTCAGGGTGCGACCATGCATATGTCTCAGGATCGTAGAAGAAGGATTTGTCTATTTTGTGATCTGCAGGTATTGAAATATTGGGGAGAGTCTCTGCATGTTCATTTTTAATTGATTTGACATTGGAGCATTCCTGTGTCAAGTTGATGTGATCCATGTAGTCAGAATAGGTTGACCCAGGGTGTGCCCATGCATAAGTCTCCGAGTCATATGATTCATGTACTTGATTCTCCATGGTGAGAGTTGTGGGGAATGGAGTAAGGGGAGATTCTCTAAACCAATAGTCTCATCAACAACTGCTATCTCAGGTGTTGTAGCGAGGTAGGGCTCTTCTACCTCTTCATGGTTGCGGCTGTCGGGAACTTCGTGGGTTTCCTCAGAAAATCGTGGTTCCTCAAAGACAGGTTCAGATCTAAGTGCTTCCAATGCTGTAAAATTGATTTCCCAAGTCTCATAATCAATAATTGCCTTAGCCAATGCTAAGAATGGATTTCCGAGAATAATTGGAGATTGGGTGAATTCTCCTTGATGCTCAATATCAATGATTGTGAATTCCACTTTGAGCGGAGCATCTTGAAATGTCTTGATGACAGAAATGATTCCTCTCGGCCGCTTTATCGATCGCTCTGCCAATTGAACAATCTCTAGTATCTTCTGAATTGGTCCGAGTTTGAGTTCGTGAAATACAGAGGTCGAGAGGATATTGATCGGTGAATCGTTATCAATTCGAGCATGGGTGAAAATCGTGTCTTTGATTTCACAGTCAAATTTGGGCAACCGCTTCACTATGCGGCTCTTGATTTTCCTTCTCAACACCAAGGAAGAGGCCATTGACAAGATATGTCTCTCGGTCTTTGTTCTAATTCTGCCCGACTTTTTGATCATTAATTTGTCCATTACAAATCTTTTAAGGTCGGGGAAGTGTTCAATGACCTGTATAAAGGGAAGTTCAAAAATTAATTTCTTCTCCAATGCTTCTCGTACAGCAGGATCCAAATTTCTCAGATCTTCTTCAGTCTCAATTTTTATGAAATTTTCCGGATTTACGATTTTTTTGGTGTTTTCGAATATTCCCATTTTTTGGTATTTTCTGTGTGGTGTGGTGATGTGGTGTGTTCCTCAGATGAGCAGGGGTTCTGATGTTCAGAGTGGGAGTCGGAGGCATAGTCATTTCTAGAGGAATAATATGCAGAAGTGACACTGTAAGAATCGTCCCCAGATCCCTGAATATCCTCAAAATTTTCAATCTTAGATCCAATCATTTCCTCATTCATTTTTATGTCCGAGCTGCCAGAGATTGAAATTAATCAATCGGCAAATTCTTGAAATCTATCCTCCATTAAATCAAATTTCTTATTCATCCTCAATATATCCTCCAAAATCTTTTCATGACCAATCGTGGGAGCAGTTGGGTGTGTTTTTGTAATTGAATTTCCTCTTCCATTTTCCTATATGTACTAGGGGAGGAGTCTCTTGAAATATCTGATATATGATCATCATTTTTTGAAAATATCTCCTCAATAATCATGGAAGGCGGCTGCTCATATGGTCTAGGTATGCGGAGTTGGTCCGAGTAGAGTTCAATCCTTTGATTATAAGTGCCCGGACCTTGATATTGTGGAGTCAGCATACATGGTTGATGTGTTTCTATGTGGTCTATCCAATCCTCTGTATGAATATCATGTCTGAAGAGGGGGTTGTTATGGTCAATCCAAGATGATGATTGTTCATTGGTGTTCCAGGGTAGGGTCGATGGAAGAGGTGAAGAAGTGTTAATTCGATCATGTGGTTATCATCTCCTATGAATGATGGATTGACATTTACCGAATATAAAGGATCAATTGTATGATCGACATAGAGAGGATTGATATATGAAGAAGTGGAGATCTCAGTCGGTTGTTGGTTTGTCTGGTCCGAATACAAAGGGTTGTCATTCATGAAGCAGATCGGATTTGTAGAGAGAGTTGGTGGTTGAAAGTTTGTTGTGGAAGTTGGAGGAGGTGTTTTGGGTCTAACCAATACGAATTCATTTTCATAGTATAGAACTGATGGATTCTCAGATAAATTGTTCGGCCATTGTTGAAAGAGTTAAAAGGAATGAGGGGTTGGGTCTGCAAGAGTTTTTGGACAAGAGTTCCATGGTGAGGTTTAAATCAAGAAAGGAGAGAGATGATTGCATGGGATAGTCAAAAGAATTTTTTTAAATGTGCGGCTGTTGATCTTCGAAATCGGTTTACGAACACCAATGCAAACACAAATCAAACCCCGGGTTCACCAACACACATAATGAAGTCGTAAGAGTTCGACGATTATCTTTTCAATTTTAGTTGGTGATAAATCAATCTTGGCAAAAATTTAGTGAGCTGTTAGGTGCCGGAATTTTCGTAATGACTAGCCCGAATTCTTACGACTAGTTGCACCTACTTTCAGCCAGTATTGGTGTAAGTATGGACCGTAGAACGGCTACCCATGTTACTTGAGGACGGAGCCTTACGCATTGTCCTCTAAGCCACCTACTCTGCTAAGGAAATCCGGACCATTTACCGGCTACCCGTAGTTCGTCACTGAGAAGTAGCTAATCATTTTTGGTAGAATCAGTAGTCAAGAAGAAAATTCGGATTTGGGCTCTAGCCTTAAGTGTCATCTCTCGCTCACTCAGAAAAATAAAAGCATCCAAGGTCGGGGTTGCTCTCCCGCAAAAATTCTTGATTTTATGGGTTATTAAAGTCGGCTATATTTAGCAGTCCCAATTTTAGTTAGGCGATCACTGAAGAATTACATGAGCCAAATACACGTCTACCGTCCAGTCCAATTTCCTTTAAATTTATGTGACAAAACAAGAGGGAGAAATTCGGGAAAAGCCGATGCATGTGAAAACAATGATGTATGCTCAGTTAGAAGACTTACAATGAATAACCTCAATCTCCATGTGGGATGTAATACAAGAATTAAAAATTTAGTCTATATGGATGCAAGCCGATGAAAAACCGCGCCTAAGCCGAAAGTTCTATTAGCGGAATTGAGTTAAATTTTGGCTAAATGGAATGATTTATGTGCGTTTCAATTAATAGTGAAGTGTGGCTTAAGATCCTACGAGCACAATCAAGAAACTAAATGCTCTAAGAGCCGTATGTGCGTGTCTATCCTAATCGTCACTCAAGTCGGCAACCACCCTCACTGGAGAGTGAAACATGCCACGACACACCACATATAGAGTTCAAGGTCTTTTTATACATGCGAGAGTCCAAACGGACACCGCTAAAAATGAGCAGAAATTAAAAACCTAGACTCTACGCTCTCTCACGACTCGACTCGATCTTAAATTAATTACAGCTTTTCGGAAGTCGGTGAAGATGCGTCGATTTCTTGAAAAACCACTCCACGTATGTCGGGTACCTTGCAAGAAAAAATAAGAGAGAGAATGTAAGAGAGTGACTCATAAAATAAATCAAAAATAAAATAAAAGAAATAAATGCAGGAAAAAATGGAATTTACAGTGAAAAATTCAGGGGTCAGACTACCTGAATACGGAAAACCGAACGAAAATTTTCAAAACACAAAACTAAGCCGTTTGCCTCCCTGGCAACAATGCCATCTGACGGGTTCGAAATCCGCTTGTTAAGAAGATGTATTTATCGACGTGCGTAAAAAATAAATGAATTTCTTTGTCGTTCGTTGTAGGCGGAGATCGGAGGCGTTGTAGATGTTAGTGGAGGTCGATGGCTCAACGACTAAAGTCGGAGCGAGGGCAGTAATCGTAGAGGGCTGCGCTGCAGCAAGGCCAACGAGCCTTGAATCTCATCGGGAAGGGAGAGGAGGTCGGGCTGTCACCACTGACCTCTTCTCGTATTGAAGCAGCCGGCTGATGAAGGGCGAGGTCGGGGGTACGGAGCTTAAATAGGGATTTTTGGGTTGGCTGGTGCGAGAAGTGCAGAGGTCGTTGGCGGTGCGAGATAAGCGGAGGTCATTAGGATCGGGGTGGGGAGGGGGTGGGGGGGAGGCGGCAACAAGGTCAACGTCAAAGATTACGGAGGGGCGGCGGTGAAATCGAAGGAAGGGCGCGGGTGGAAGACGAAAGCCATGGGCCGTCCGATCGATCGAGATCGGACAACCCTCCAGGTGACACGTGGCTTGAGATCGAAGAGAGAGAGAGAGAGCATACGTGCTTGGCGCGTGCCTGTGTGGCACGTGCCTCTTACGTGCAGAGGTTTTAATTTATTGTTTTTAAAAACGAGTATATAAAAAGGCCAAAAATGGCTGCCACGTGGCGGACCCAGGGTCTGCCACGTGTTAGCACCAGAAAAATCGAAAAATAAAGATTTTGTAAAATACAAAATAAATAGTAAACGACCTCGGATCGAAAAAATTCCTTCACAAAAAATGCTCGTCTCGATGAGATCTACAACTTTCATAAAGACATCAAAACCAAAATCGATCAAATGCAAAAAGTGGAATCCCATGTACATAAAATACCTTGAGTTTTGGGTTTTGTATTTTTTTATTATTTTTAAACCAGATAAAAAATCCAGAAAAATGTGGTAAAATCAAAGATAAATAAATACACCTTAATCTATTTTTTTTGGATTTTTATTAATTAAGAAAATATGTACATAAAATATCAGGTCGAAAACCGCTAAAATACACAATGTACAAAAGTGGCCCAAAACCCAACTTTCACATATGAGCTCCGATTCACTTGAACTTGATCTTGTTTTGAAGGTAATTGAATGTACATTAGTTCAAAAGTGAGTAGGATTAAAACAGACACTGGATGAGGAAGATATGGGGTTTTTAGTCTGGGAATCCTGAAACTAGGGTTTGGGTTTTTGGTCCACTTATTTTGGTCATTATTTTTTTTGTATTTTTATTTATTCTTGTGAGTGATATGTACATAGTGGAGGTGGTTTTGGATCATTCGTTGTTAGCATGACAGAGTTAAAAATCAGGAAAGTTAGGCTATTTACAGGTCAAATTTGGCTGAGGTTTTTGGCTTCTTATTTTGTGCAGAAGTTAGTGCTAAAATGCGATTCTTATGAAAACATGCACGAATGCTAATTATGCAGAATAAATGCATAAATGCTGATGATTTTGATGGATCTGAGCTTAATTAATGAGAATTAGAGTGATGAATCCGAGATTCATCATTCATACTTAAAGTTTAAGCTAAAGACTTATTTATCAGATGAAGGTGGTTTCACTGAAAATAGAGTTAATATGCAAAAAAGTCAGTTTGAGAATCATACTGGGGGGGTGGGATGGGGGTGTATACAACTAATTTTAGGTTGATTATATTATTTCTTGTAATTTCTTATATATTTCATATTTTTAAATTATTATACTTATATTACACTTTATAATAAAATATAATCAAATTTAAAGCCATTAAAACTAGTTTAAAATAGACCAGAATTAAAATTTATTGGTTAAATATACTTGTTTCATACCTTTATCTATTTATTTAAGTATATAATTAAGGTTTTTATCACTTGTGTCCTTAACTTCTTCAATATTAGTTATACCCCTCACATTTTTGTAGTATCAGTTGTGCCCCCATCTTCATACAAAATTCACGATTCTACTGTTGGTAATACCAGTTATACCCCATATTTACCTTAATAGAAGGACAAAACTTTACATTTTGTAAGAAAGTTATAGGCCCAACTGATATTACCAAAAAGGAAGGGGCATGACTGATATTGCAAAACTTAAGAAGGGCACAAGTGAAACCCCCTATAAATTAAATCTTAAAAGTCTAATAAACATGTTCATACTACTTAATTTATGTTTTAAATTAATAAAATAAAAAATTAATAATATATTTGTAAAATATAAGTTAAAATTCGATATTTTGTATTATTTTATTATTATATATCTTAGTATACAATACCAAAATGCAGCTAATTTAATTAACTAATTTTAGTTTAGCCATGTTTACTTTTATAAAATAATTTATATTGCATTTATTTACAAAAGTCAAAACTTTGGTCAGGTCTTTTGATCTTCTAGGGATTCTTTGACCAATTGACCATGGACCTCATATTTCTCCCATCGGATGACTCTTTTCCCGACCTCTTCTTCCTCCTCATTTCCCTTTCTTCTTCACATATAGCTTACGAATCCATAATCCAAATCCATGGTAAACCGCTCCCCTCTCCTTCGTTTCATTTCAACTAGCTGACCATTAGATTGTTGTCCGCGGCAGCTGCCCATCCTCTTCGAGCCACTCCATCTCCCTCTTCTATAAATAGAGACCCGTGGGGTCTGAGCTCTTGCATACATTATTTTTCCACTTTTTCACTAAGCTCTAGAGAGCAAGATAAGTGGGTGACAATGTCCTTGTTCCCCCGTTGAGCATCCACTGCGGAGAAAGGGAGGAACAATGAGATCATTCCTGGTAATTTTTATTATTGTGTCCACGCTTCTACGAGCCGACATGAGGTCAAGGCTATGATACTTAGGTTTCTTGGCCTCCAATCACAAGCGATTCATCTACAATTTTAGTTTGCTTTCGCATTAGGTTCATAGATTCAAGGTTCAATTCATTTTTGATTCACTTTTTCCACTCGATTTAATTTAAATTTAGTCCAATTTCCCATCCTCCATGCGCGCATACATTCACACAACAAGCTTGTTCCAAGTTCACACATTCCCTTTTCGTTGTGTGTTGTACCCAATCATACTCTATTCACTCTATTTCTAATTTACGACCACATCTATCATCTTCCTTCTCCAACCAAACTTTGGATTGGGTGTTTTTAGGCTTGTTTCCTCATTATTTTTGCATCCATCCTACCATTGATCATGCCGCTTTCGTGTTTCTGATTCATCCCGCATCACCTCTCCTCCACTTAGGTTTCAGATCAAAGGTTGTGGTTACTACCATATCCATTTCATTCATTTTTTACAACTGTGAGAAGTACACTACCATGCATAGTTCACTTGGTTTCCAAATATATAAATCCCCAATGACATTTCCATTACATCGCGTCTTCAGTTTTTACAACATCAGCCCATGTTTGATCAAGCTTCGATCAAGTCCCAATCGAAGCTTTTTCACCATAGATTCATTCCCTATTAATCAAGTTCGATCGGAGGTTATTCATCCCATTTTATCGTAACCTGGTTTTCTCGCAGAATATGTTGTAGTTCATCATTTGGATTATGAAAATATGAAGATGAGCTTTGAAACTATTTCTTATAGAATTCAAGTGTTAATCACTTATGATTTCAAATGTAAATTCATATAATCATGATTGATTCACATGTAGTGATTGTATATTTGGAAGAATTCTTGATGTGAATTGTCGTTGGTGAAAACACTCTTCGAGCCTCTCTTAAGATGATGTTGTTGTAGTGATAGAGAGACCCAAAGCGTGCTTTGTAGAACCACTGTATGTAAAGAAAATAATCTCATGGCAAATGTTTGTTTCACTTGGGAAAGTCCCAAGGTCGACTCTAAGGAGGCGGGCAACTAATAACTGAGAGTATTTAAGTCACATTAAGTGTATTCGATTTAAAGCAAAATCAAGTCAAAATGTGTTCGAATGCAATGCAACTATTTTTTTTCTGAAATTTCAAGATTTTTTTTGCAGGTTTTGATGTTATCTTTCATGAGGCGAAAAAGTATGCAAAACAACAAAGATGAAAGATGATGCAAATATTCGTTTGAAGTAATTAAAACTGACTTCATTAATTAAAATGAATTCAAATTATTCCAAAATGCAAAGCAACTATTTTTTTGCAAACCATAAGCAATGGGGAATTCAAATACATTGTTAGGTATTTTTCTGATTAGTGAAAAATTAATTATGCAATGATCATTTTTATGATCTTTTCAGCTTTAATACTAGTTATTGAACCTAAAATACAAGAGATCATGATGATGAAATTAGCCTACTATATATATATATATTGGATTATTTAAAGATAACATGAATAAATTAAAAATGCATAAATTTCAATCCATGATATCAAGTTTTTGAATTTTGAAGCGTATCAAGCCAAGTCCAAAAATTCTAATAAAATCGGAGAATGCGTTTCAAGTAATTGGAAATATTGGTTATTTTTAATTTCTGTAAATAACTAAAATTTATGTTAAATATTTCAAAAAAGATTTCACAAAAATAATTCTACATGCTTTTAATAAATTCAGTAAAAAGGTGCAAACTATTTTATTTGTTCAGAGACGTACAAAATGACTATTTTTGTCAAATTTTTGAAGTAATCTGTGAATTATATTGAATTACATATGTTTAGAGAATGTATCACAATCAATAATTCACCAAAAATCCAACTGAAATGAGATTAAGCTCTACGATATGTCAAATTTAATGGTAATTACCATTCTTCAAAACAAGGATAATTTCATGAAATTTGGAATTTAGTTTGCAAAGTATACACAAAAGAAGCTAGGGACTGATGAAACGCTTTCTACCTCTCTTAAAATCGTAGAGTTTTAGTATAACGAGATAGAAAACGAATGATCATAAACCACAAGTTTAATCAATTATCATGTGGTTGTTATTTTTTGCTTGATAAGCATACCATGGTCAAACTCGCGGAATGATGATTCTCTAGTTGTATGATTTTATTTAATTCCTATATTTAATATTTTTCAATAATAATTTGTGTCAGAAAAATATAAAGTAGTGAACTATGCAGATAAAAATATGCAATGACACAAAGCAAGATAATGTAGGGAAACTATTTTTTATTTTTTTAAGAATATAAAAGGAATAGAAGATAACAGAAAAATGCAGGATATTGTAATATGATGATCTTTGATGTAAATCCGACATGGTTTACAATCTTCAAGAATATTTATCGATTAGAAATTCAATGCATATATGATAAGTAACAAGCACTTAATATCACAATTTTTTGAGCACTTAAGTCCATAAAAATTCTCAATAATCTTCTTGAGTTTCCCTTGGTATATAGCAATCCCCGCAAAATATTTGTTGATCAAATTACTCCTCGATAAATGTCCACAAAAATATGTTAATTTTATTATGCAAATTATGCTCAATCAAATCCCACGATTTTTTATTCTTAAATTAAGCACTAATATCACTAAAACATTTCAAAACTTTGTGCTCACAATTATCCAAAAGAATCCCCTGCATAAATTTATTCATGTGTATTTTACTCAAGATTCATGTAATTAGAGAACAAAGGAATAAACCACAATTGTATTTCTCCTCAAAAATAAGTATTAAATTCGAGTACCCTAAAAATCAGATCTATAACGTCTCACACAATATAAAGGATGAAATAGATTTTAAAACGAGACCAAGTATGTGGTTTTTGGGAGAATCTATGTAAAAGATATTAAAGGTCCAATGCATGTACTAAAATGTAAGAAAAATATCAGTTTAATTCTTAAAATCGTCTAGTTAGGGTTTTAAGATGTAGGGTACCGAACCGAGTTAAGGTTTTCCTTTGGATTTTCGGGCTTGGAAGGATCCTCACCAAGGATCGGAGGGGCCGATTACTGGGGTTGGAGGATATTATTTGCGATATACACGAGATGGTGGTTGAGGATGTGGATCATTTGTTTTTCACATGTCCTTATTCAACGGAGGTATGGAACATGGCCAAAATCACATGGCTTGAGCATCTGGATTGTGCAACCTCTTGGAGAAGCATTAGAGTTGTTTGCGATTTTGGGCATGAAGACAGTACGTACCTGTTTGCTTTAGTATGGTCGATTTAGTGCGTCGGGAACAAGGTCATCTTTAGGGGGAAAACTTTCTATACCGAGAATGTAATTGAGAATTGTAGGTCACTTTGTGTATCATGGCTTATGTAAATTGATGCAATACATATCTTTTATTATATATATATAAATTTACATAGAGGCGGGTCCCATCTTGGGAGGCCACCTTCTTTTTCTAAAAAAAAATGTAGTTTTGGAAACTTGAGAGGTATTTTTCTTAAAATAACCCCAAGTGAAGCTTCTCTATGTATGTCTGGAATTTGGAGGGACTCCGGCAAAAAACCCCCCTCCCCCATGCGCGTGAGCTAGAAACATGAGGGGAAGGAGGTGCAAACAGTGGTCTGGGAATGAAGCCTCCATGTAGGATCCCTCCCTTGGTTTGAGTCACCCAGAGCTGTAGGTTCTGGTAGTTTGATTTGACGGTAGTGGTTCCTCCTCTAAATCGAATCGTGCGATGGATTCGCCTATAGGATGGCCGTCAATGGATCGAGATCCAATGTGATCTATTTCTCTACCGTCTTCCTCCTTTTAATCATGTTCTTCCACGGATTTCCAACAACTGCGACTGAGATCAGATGTGCGTGGTGATTACCTTCTGCAACGATCGGATGGGGGCATTGGTAGATTGAATGGCTCGATGTGGTGGCAGGGTCAAGGCCATCTAATCGATATACTCCCTCTCCTTCTTATGTATTGATGGATAGAACCTGTTGGTGGTAGTCCTAATTTGCAGCCTTCCTCGCTGATGATCCAAGGTGGAGCTCTGCCTATGATGCAGTTGATTGTGGATGGTTTCCAAATTCTCTATTCGAGCTCTAGACGATGCACCTGTAGTTGAAGCTGAAAGCTCGAGCGTGCATGATCGACCTTATTTGTCAAGCACAAGTATTGGGGGAATGGGTCTCCATTACATGCACGGTAAGAGAGGAGAAAAGCTCCAGCTACGTGCTCGATCGGAGGTGGAGGGGATTATGGAGAGATAGAGAGAAGCGACGAGGACAAGAGGTGAAGGTGATTTCATCGAGGTTTTGATTCGAGTGTTTTGGATGTGGATTTTCGATCAGGAGGGAAATGGAAAACAAGAGTAACAGGAAATGTAGAGAAAATAGAACTAATAAGAATAAGAAGAAGAGGAAGAAAAGAGAGGAAGAGAGCCACTACTTAGGATTCGATTGAGTTCGTCAGAGAGCATTGGAGCTTGGAGCTCATGCGATCCTTGCCTCAATCTGATGGGCAGATTCACTAGAGAAGCTAATCTGTAGTGAAAGATCACTGTTAGGATAAGGAAGAATGGCTCCTCGGATCTCGCATGGATATGATGATGGTCTTCGCCTCTCAGACTAGTCCAAGATCTGTCACAACTTGGGTTTCGAAGCTCACACCTTTCTCTTACGTATTTGGTAATGAAGATGAAGGATGGAGGGAGGGAGGTTTTATAGTGATGATCGGAGAGGGTAATGGCTATGGGGAGGATGGCCATGGGTGACAACGAGGTAACGGTCGAGAACGAGTCGAGGCATTATGGGAACGATCGGAGGAAAGGGAGGGATACATGCATGGTGTTTGCGGTGCTATGGTGTAACGACTAGGAAGAAGGTGAGAGTTGACTCGAGGTCAACAACGGGAGGTGTGTGATTGGTTGAAGAAGAGATGCAAAATGAGTGGGTGGGTGAGGTGTATAAGTGGCTACATGGCCCAGTAGAGAGGTGCCACATAGGAGTTGCCATTTGACCAGACTAAAAAGAGAAAGAAAAATAAAAAGAAATCGAGGATGGACTCAAATGAAAAACTGATCTTCATGAAAATGTTGGCCTCAATGATATCTACACTTCTCATTAAGATCCCAAAATCAAAAGACAAGTCCTGTGCAAGATATAAGTTTTGGAAAGATATTTTATAGAATAAAATATCGCTTGTTTCAATTTGTATTTTTTCTTTTAATTTTTACTGAAAAGTAATGCAAAATAAAACTGAATAAAATACTAAAAATTAAAAACAAACAATAATCTACTTTTTGGATTTTTAATAATTAAAAAAAGAGAAATAAAAATCAAGAAAGATAAATATATATACAATGTATATAGGATCACGACACACCATTTTCTTTTGTTTTTTTATATTTCTTTGGATTTTTATTTCTTTATGCCAAGTTATTTATTACAAAGAAGATGAGTTAAAAGTAAATAAACCAAAATAATTAATAATAAGCACAAGTTTATTGACAATTAGGGTTTATTTAGTTACAAGAAATAGGCCCAATTTCTCACACAATTAATAAAGTTAATTAATTAGAAATTGAAAGTTTATTTAGTGAATGATTAAGGAGAATTTGCTAAAATCTACATATAGAGTAGATGAATAAGGAATTCATCATGGACTAATTTGTTAAACTTTTGAATTAAAAAACTAAAAGAATGTCCCTAAGGACTTATCTGCAAATACTTTGAATCAACTGGGCAACTATGATATTTCTCCGAAGTTGATAAATCCCATATTTATCAGTATAATTTATTATTGTTCTCGTAGCTCAAGTATTTCACTGACTATTATTAATAATTAACATTAATTAACAAATAACTCTATGTAATTATCTAACATTAATTATTATCTTTTTAATAATTCATCTCCATGTTGAATATTCATACATATATTGTGCCTATATTTTATGTATTTATTTATTAAAAATACAATACAAATTAGTCTAACATTGTACAAAATTAAGTTAAGATCAACAATTAATTAAAAATAAAAAATAAAAGAAAATAAGCATTTTTAATACCTTAAAAATACTTGCAAAAATACTTTCTATGTATATTTGATATATTTTCATTTTGAGTTCTACATGAAAGATGTAGATCTCAAAATATATCTATGATGAGCGGGCTACTGACTAGGGTTAGATATCAAGATAACTCAATGGTCGTTGCGACCCCAATCGATAGGCGAACTCAACGAGAAAAATACAACCACTTCAATGAGAAATCATGCAATCAATCGTAATGTAAGCGGTTCGCTATCTTTATTTACTTGTTATAGCTACCAGGGTCGAACACAAGGAGCACGGAAAGAATACGAAGTAGTCAGATTTCTAATAAAATAGTTTTTTAGTAGTTTTTAATTTTTTGGATTTGTTATTTTTGAATAATGAACAAGCAAGCACAAAACACAAAGCACACACAAACACTCTTTTTGTATTTTTTTAAGATAGTAAAAATGCTCAAAAATTAAGATAAAAATATTTTTTTTTGGATTTTAGAGGTTTTAAAATGTTTTTGGTATTTTTTTCTAGATTTTTATGATGTTTTTGTGATCTTATAAAAATCAAAAGTTCTCAAAAATCAAAACAATGCGCAATGAGGACTAAATTGCAAACTAAAAATAACTAAAATGCCTAAAGCCCTGATTAGCTATTTTATGATGAAATACAAATAAAAACATGCAAACAGAAACTAAAATTGCAATTTTTGGATCTTTATTTAGTTTAATATGAATTTTATAAGATTTTTAATGTTTTACAATTTTAAGGTTTTTATAATGAATTTTAAAACAAAATTAAAACTAAAATAAAAACATAATAAAAGGTATACAGAGTAATTTTATGGGATTTTTAAAATATTTTTCGAATTTTTATAAACAAACATGGATTTTTTAGTGTTTTTGAATTCTTAAAAAGAGAAAATGTAAACAAATCAATCCAATAAAACTACAACAAATATTACTCACTAATACGGTCCCATGGTAATTTTTATGTAATTTTTCAAATTAATTTTAATATTTATTAAGTTCAAATTGAAGCATGCAATTAATTACAGTTAGGGACCTATTCACGAATTCTTTAAGTTTCTGGATCAAACAGATAACGCTACAGAAAAGCCAAGTGCCAATAATGCAAATAATCCAGAGGAAGTGTGCGCAACACGTGATCTAGGCGCACAGGGTTATAAGTGCAAATAAAAAAACTTAGCATTCATTCAATAACCAGAAGAAAGTGCAAGGCATATAAGCCAAATATCCCAGTGTGGACTCACGTGCCTTAGACTCAACTGGACTGAAATGCGAATAAGAAAAATGCGAGGATCTAACCGCAAAAGTTCTCAACTACAACAATTATTTAATAAGCTCAAGCAAAATACAGAAATACATAGGGTAAAAAGGGGAATATACCTTTGCAGGCATGTGCGAAGCACGTGGGACACGTGGCAAACTCTCATGAAGGCAGGTGCTGACGCTTCTGCTCTGCTCTGCTAAGGATCTGACAGCTTAGGTGAGTGGAGCAGGCGTACAAGTATGATGAGTTTTGATGAGATAAGATGGTGTAGAGAATGTCGGCTCTGATGGCCGTTAAACATGGATCTGATGCCTTTGAAAAAGGGGATGGATGAACGTCGGAGATGCAATCTGGAAGATGGGTTCCCGATCAGATGACGACTTAACGTGTTGTATGAACTCAGCTCGGGCGACCTTCAATCGACCGTGGAGGAAGATCCATAGCCCCAATGACATTGCTGAGAGGTCCATCACAGTAGTGAAACTCCTCTGCGTCTAGTGGTGGGCTCTGATGAAACTATGGACGGTTGGATGTGCGTAGCGGCGTCGCACCACCTGGAGCTGCTCTGCCTGGTCAGCTGGTGAATCAATTGGGTTCCATCACACAAACCAACACCTACAGAAGGTAGAGGGACTCGGGTGTGCTGCTCCGGTCCAAGTTATTGCATAAGGAGAGAAGCAAAACGGGGGAGGTTGATATTTGACTTTCGACAGAGACAGGGGAAGGAAGTCTCGGTCCTAATATTGCTCCGGTGAGTGAGATGTAGGGTAATTAGACTACCCGGGAAGAGCGAGGCGAGCGGGGGGTTCGATCGGAGCGGATAGATGCTCGAGATGGAGCTCCGACGGACTGGTCAGAGCATAGTAACTGGTGGTGACGTAAAACGCGAAGATGGAATCAAATGGGGTAAATGCTGAGGATAAAAGCGTTACCTGAAGCTAACAATGAGTTGAGAAGCTCGAGGCAAAGATGATCTGATGGGTCTTGGCCTCAACCAAGCTGCAGCTACCCGGGTGGCTTCATGCGATGGAGCTTTGGCCACGTAGTGAGCGTCGAGTCTCCAAGCACCCCGGGCGATCCTAAACCTCTCCTTCGATAGCTGTCACTCTAAGGAAGTGGCTTGGGAAGAATGGGGGTGTGAGGGACGAGCTGCTGGGCTGGAGGAGTTGAAGAGAGGTTTTACAGGATGCCCGAGGGTCTGGAAAGATCGAGAGATGGAGCGCAACCCCTAGGAGGATCTGAGTGATTCTAGGGATCCGCGAGAATCTCGGGTGTAGGAGGAATCTCGGGTCTGAATATCAAGGCAAGAGGCGGTCGGGTTCGGGCGTGAAAATTCGGAGAAGAATCTCAGGTGAGAGGAATGTGACCCGACCCGACCTGGAGGATGACGTTGACCGGGGTCCAACAAACTCACGTGGACCAATAGAGATTCAAAATATACAAAATAATATGAAATTGAATAAAAATAGTAAACAAACTAGAATTAAAAAGTGTATAAAATAAAAAATGTTTATTATTTTTGAAAGTATTTTTCTATAATTTTTATTGAATTTTATAAATTAATATAATATATTATATACATTGTATAGTATTATATACATGTATAATGTACCTATGTATTATGTACAAGTATTTTATTATATTATTTTTACATAAATACCTTTATTTTATATTTTATTTATTACAATATAATTTTAGAAATATAAAATAATTTTTATTTTATTTTTATAGATTGTTTAGAGGTATATAATAAATAGAGAATGTAGAATAAACATGTGTATTTTGTACAAGTAATTGAGAATTTTATTTTTATTTTTCTTTTATTTTTCTAATTTTTATTTTATTTTAATAATATTATTAAAACTTTATACAAGGGTGTAAAAGAATACAATAATTTTGGTTTTATAAATAAATAAATAAATAATATGTACAAGTATAGGTGATATATGCAATACATAGTGGACTCTATCTCTCGCTACTTATTTTACTTTGCGACCAGGTCAAGTCTTGACCTTCTCTTAGGGTTTTGGTAACTATGTATTTATTCTAAATACATCATTCTTTTTCTTTAATTATTTTATTGTTGTAAAATACATGCTAATTATGTATATTTAACAAAGGCATGCATCATACTAAATTATTGAATTTACAGGTATTTACAAGAGGTTTTGCCAAAAAGAAGAGCTAAAATAAAAGAATAAAGAGTGAGAATCATCGATTCATCACCCCCTATACTTTACCATTGCTAGTCCCTTAGCAAACACTTATTTGAAAAAGAAGTGAAATATCGAAAAGAAATGAAAAGAAAAAGAATCAAGGTTGATTATTAACTTATCTTCATTAAATTGGAGTATGGAGCTTAGTCAGACCTTTGGACTATTAGTTTGGCGGAACCTTATTGGGAAGTAGGTTTAAGACTCAATAGCCTTCAAGTTCCACAGTTCCATGGTCAAGACTCCTTAATAAATCAGGTCAGAACAAGTCTACATACGCAAACTCTAATGACTATGCATCTTTCCTTGTACTGTGTTAGTGATATGTAGCTCCCCACCTCAAAAATAATTAAGAAACAACCTCCCTCAACAAGTAACTCTGATTCCCCAGTCTAGTAGATCTTTCCTCAGGGAGCAGGGTATGAAGGATATATGGAATCCTCAAACGCATCACGGAAGCGTGACGATCGCATCATATGCGATCGAAGCAACTAGTCGCACTAGTCGCTAGGTGCGGCGGAATTTAAATTTTAAATCATATGATGAAATCACATGATCACAAGAACGTTTCTTGGATCATTTAATCTAACCACAAAGTATTAGAAATACCTCTTGAAGCGTGGTTGCAATCATTAGATCTCTAAAGCAAGAGATCCTCCCGACTCAAGTCCGACCTACGAAGATGGGACTTGCGGGCGCGATGATGAGACGCATGCTTCCCGCAATCCTTGATGAAGATCTAAGCCTTGAATCTCCTGATTTCGTCCAATGAAATCCGATGTCTCCTTCTAGAGCAAGAAGCTCTAAAGAAGATGGAGATGCGCGAGCAATCGAAGCGACAACACGATGATGTTAACTGCGACTGCTATTCCCTCAAGGTCACAAGGTGGTAGGCCACCTTTACAAAGAGAGGGAGATGGGCGAGAATGAGAGCTGAGAGAGAGAGTAGACGTGTAATGTGTTCCCTCAAAGTGCTAGGGTTGCCTTCTTTATATACTAGTTTGGAAGTCCATGGATCACAATCCATGGCATACACAAAATCAATGGTTGGATTGATATGTGTATTTAATCAACGACCATGATCATTGTTGTTTAAAAACAACAATTTATTAATTTATATTAAATCAAATATATGTTGCATTATCATCAACATAATTTAATTCAATAAAAAAACAATTATCATAAGATAATGAGATAATAATCAAAAGGATAATTAACCCATCCAAAAATATGGGGTGTCACCCATGACCAAATCATGGGTGGCGCCACCTCATATTTTGCTGGATTATCTCCTCCTTTTATTTTATATCATTATCTCCTAATTATTTGCAATAACATTTATTGCAAAATTATCCACTAAATTAATTCCAAATTAATTAGTGAATTTTTCAATCATGCCATTGAAAAAATTTGTGAATCATATTCACAACCCAAAGTAAATTGTAAATTACATTTCCAATTAATTGCTTTATGTGAATCCAATCTACATTAACAATTAATAAAAGACATTTACAAAAAAGTGCTCTCTCTCTAATATATTATAAATCATATTTATAATATACACATATATTATGGATAGCACTATCCACAATCTGCATTTCCTTAACAATTAAATCTCATTTAATTATCTTGGATAATCTCACAATACGAATCTTATTCATATTATACTTGATAATTAAATCTCATTTAATTATCAACATCTTGTTGCTTGGATACATAATTCATCAGATGAATGAATTATTCTTGAACTCCTTCAAGAATAATGTGTTTTCTCCGCAGATACTTGGAGATAAGGACAGGGCGATTGTATTGTTCCACGTATAGTGACTTGGTTGTTGAGATCTCATCTCAAATCCAAATCTCATGGACCTCCCATAGAAGCTTGATTAAATCTGTCCGAATACTTAATCTTCTCATTGCATCTGAATCTCATTCAGATCAATGTTCAACACTTGGACTAAGATCAAGTTACTTCTCTACTGAGAGTAGTCACTAAAATCTAGACCTATTTCATCACTCCCTCGGAATGGAAGCGTCATGGTTATACAATTGTTTATGATCACATCACCCTCAGGTATTCCCAATACCTACACATCCTGCATACTGGAAGACCTATGATCAACCTGAAGATGTAGATAAATTTTACACTGTCTTCCTCAGGGTTTGATCACCAAGTTTCTTAATCTTGGTCATTGGGAATCATTATCGATCATATGCTTTCCCAAAGCATACATCATACCTTCAAATTCTTGTCATGCTTCCAATGCACGACGACCATGCATGGAATTTGATCGGTCCCAATACCTCATCAGTGAGCTCATGTCTTCCGGTTCATAAGTGAACCTGTATGATCCCTTTGAGAGATCGTATTAATCATATGCCCTTACATGCACACCAGTGCGTCGGTGTATAGACCTTGGTTAGGTCATCAACCTATTGGTCTGCCAAATGTACACACTCAGACATATAGTAACACATCTGTCTCTGGTCAGAGGATGTGTGCCTATGTTGTGATAGCATTCAACAAAGGAATTAGGTTATCTCGATCTCGCTAAGTCAACCCTTTGACATAACTAATCTGATACCTCCGAATTACTATTACCATGCAGAGGACCTGCATCAAGAGGTCGGTCAGATGTCAGCCTTTGTGAGAAAGGATTGCCATGTCTTACTCAGGCTGGAGACCATCTCTTAATAATCATTCGACGGTGCTTGATGAGTCTTCTATCTAACTCATTAGATATTCATCCAAACACCAGCCTCTATGATTCATTTAATGAATCAACAGCTATATGATTATCAAGATGGCCATGGTACATAACCCTAATTGTACAGAGGGACCTTATAGTGCATTCATTTATTTAATTCCAGAAAGGGAGTGAAAAAATCAATAACTTTTATTGATAAAACATATTTATTACAATAACATTTATTGTAAGAATGGTTCGCCTCGGGCTCACATGGCTAACAATCTCCCACTAGCCCTCGGAACCATTCAGGAACAATCCTTAAACCCTACTCATTACATGCTGGTCGAAAACCTTATGTGTCAGAGGTTTGGTAATAGGATCAACAACGTTGTCGGCAGAGGCCACCTTGGTGATGATGATATCACCAGGCTTTTGATTCTCCCGAATGATGTGGTATTTCCTTTCCACGTGCTTGCTCTTTTGATGCCATCTGGGTTCCTTTGCCTAGGCAATGGCTCCCGTATTATCGCAGAGTGACGGGATGGGGATATCAGAGGAAACTACGCCAAGCTCCAAGATGAACTTGCGCAACCACACCGCCTCCTTTGCAGCATCCAATGCGGCAATGTATTCAGCTTCTATTGTTGAATCCGCTGTAGTGTCCTGCTTCTTGCTTCTCCAGCTCACATCGCCACCGTTCAACAGGAATACAAACCCTGTTGTCGACTTTCAATCATTAATATCCGACTGGAAGTCTGAATCTGTATATCCCAAGACTTGGAGATCACCATCTCCATAGACCAAGATGTAATCTTGCGTCCGTCTTAGATATTTGAATATGTTCTTTATTGCATTCCAGTGTTGCTCTCCATAGCAGGATTGGTAATGACTTACCACTCCCACTGCATGGCAGATGTCTGATGTAGTACACATCATGGCATACATTAAGCTTCCTACAGCTGATGCATAGGGGCATCCAGCCTTGGCCTTCTTTTCCTCAGCACTTTGAGGAGCCATCCCTTTAGATAGATGGATACCATGCCTTAAGGGGAGGAATCCTTTCTTAGAACTATCCATGCGGAATCGTTCAAGAATCTTCTTAATGTATCCATGTTGTGATAATCCCAATATCCTCTTTTCTCGGTTTCTGAACAACTTCAACCCTTAGATGTAAGAGGCTTCTCCAAGATCTTTCATCTCGAAGGTATGAGATAACCAAATCTTTACACTGGTCATCATTCCTGTATCATTCCCAATGATAAGGATATCATCTACGTAAAGCACGATGAACACAATGGCGCTCCCGCTAAGCTTCTTGTACACACAAGGATCATCAAGATTCTGCACAAAATCATAACTCTTTATGGTTTCGTCAAATCTGATGTTCCAGCTATGAGAAGCTTGTTTGAGCCCATAGATGGATTTCATTAGCTTGCATACTTTTCCATCCTCAACTATGAAGCCCTGAGGCTGCTCCATATAGATATCCTCCTCGAGGTATCCATTGAGGAAAGTTGTCTTGACGTCCATCTGCCAGATGTCGTAGTCAAAAGATGCAGCTATAGCTAGCAGTGTCCTAATGGACTTAAGCATAGCCACAAGAGAGAATGTCTCATCGTAGTCGATGCCTTCTCTCTGTGTGTAGCCCTCTGCTACGTGTCGTGCTTTGAAAGTCTCCACTTTCCCATCAGGTCCACTTTTTCTCTTGAAGATCCATTTACACCCAATGGGTTTCACCCCTTTAGGTGGATGCTCTAGGGTCCATACACCATTCTTATGCATGGAGTCAATCTCTGACTTCATTGCTAGCATCCGTATATCCATGTCATGATCTGCGAGTGCTTCATCGAATGAAGAAGGATCATTGTCAGTCTCACTTGACACATGGAATCCATACCTTTCAGGTGGTGCAACCACCCTCAAACTCCTTCGAAGAGGTATGGGTGTTTCATCTTTATTTATCTCTCCAGATTCTGGCTCACGAAGCTCAGAATCCTTAGGGCATTCAATGAGTTCCTCTACTTCATTTCTATCCTGACCTTTAAGGAAATCATCCTCCAGAAATTTTACATCTCTATGGACAAAAAACTTTTGGGTCTCAAGGTCATAAAGTTGATATCCAATACCATCTTTAACATACCCAATGAAGTAACACTCACAAGTGCGAGATTCTAGCTTACTTGCATCCACATTCTTCACATGGATCAAACAACCCCAAACCCTCAAGTGTTTAACACTAGGTTTGTTTCCATACCAAAGCTTGTGAGGAGTCTTGTGTACAGATTTGCTAGGAATCTTATTCAGGATATATATTGTAGTCTCTACTGCATATCCCCAGAAACTAAGAGGTAAACATGCTTTGCTCATCATTGAACGGACCATGTCCATGATGGTCCTGTTGCGTCTTTCAGCAACACCATTAAGTGAGAGTTCCAGGGGGAGTGAGATTGGAGACAATTCCATTCTCTTTAAGGTATTCCTTGAATTCATCTGAGAGGTACTCACCACCTCGGTCAGATCGAATCCGTTTAATCTTCTTATCGGTTTGGTTCTCAACCAAAGCCTTAAACTCTTTGAACTTTTCAAAGGTTTCAGATTTTCTGACGTAGTAGGAAGATAAACCCATATCACGAATGGTCATCAATAAACGTCAAATAATATCAATATCCATTTTGAGTTGCGGTACTGAAGGGACCGCATACATCAGTATGTACTAGGTCAAGAATACCTTCGCATCTTGTAACCTTGTTACGGAAAGGTATCCTGATCATTTTACCTCGAATGCAATGTTCACAAGTAGGTAAAGATTGAACCTGTAGAAAATCTAAAGGTCCATCCTTTATCAATCTATTGATCCTATCAACAGATAAATGACCAAGCCTTTGATGCCAAATCATATTTGAATGATTTCCATTCTCCCTGGATCTTTTAGGGTTCTTATTAGTGGTAGTAACATTCATGACATGTTCATCAATGCACAATTCATAGAGTCCACCATAAGTCAAAACACCATCCGCAATAAATTTATCATATTGATTAATGACTAAATTATTACAGAATAGGAAGGAATATCCATTTCTAACAAGTTTAGATACATATATCAAGTTCCTTCTGACTTCAGGTACATAAAGATACTCTTTAAGTACTAAGACTCTACCACTAGATAACGATAGTCGGCAGGTCCTAGTGGCGACTGCTGCAACGCTTGCATCAGATCCCATCTGGATGACTATCTCCCCTTGCTCCAGATTCCTAGTTTCCTTAAACAAATGCAACGAATTGCATACATGAACAGAAGCACCAAAATCTACAACCCAACTTCCTTCTCGTCCAACGAGAAAACTAGTTTCAATGATGAAAGTAGATTTCATACCTGCTGAGGCTTTACCTTTGTCAACCGACTTCAGGTATTCTGGGCAGTTACGCCGCCAGTGCCCCGGCTTCTTGCAGTGGTGACAGACATCCGTCTTCTTTGATGTCATTAGCGTGGAAGCACTAGAAGATGAACCGACTCCTTGATTCTTCTTCTTTCTCTTCTGGGGCGGGCCCTTCCGAGAACCTTACTTCCGACCATGCTTTCCTTTTACTTGTGCAACCATTGCACTGGCAGAGGGGTTGTCCTTCTTCATTACGTCTTCTGCAGACTTTAATGCAACTAACAACCCAGCGTTAGTGAAATCACCTTTTCTCATGTGATATGACACGACAAAGTTGTTAAAAGACATAGGGAGCGATAGGAGAATGAAATCAACCTGCATATCAGAATCCATATAGGCTCCCAGGATTTCCAATTCAGAGAGGTACCCAAACACTTTGAGTACGTGTTCTCTGACAGAGGTCCCTTCCTGCATCTTGCAGTGAATAAGCTCTTTCATCACATTATAACGCTGTATGCGGTTTATGTCACCGAACATTTCTTTCAGATTCAGCATACTTTCGTGGCAATGGTTCATTTCCACATGCTGCTTCTGAAGCACATTGGACAATGAGCCAATGATATAACATCTTGCCAAGTTATGATCTTCATCATATTTTTCATTAAAAGACTTATCTTCCGGAGTCTTAGGGTCTGCTATCTTGTCCTTGGTTAGCACATATGAGATGCGCTTCACAGAAAGGACAAGATCCAAATTTCGGATCCAATCCGAATAATTTGGTTCGGTCAACTGATTGACCTCCAGGAGCCTGCTCAGTGGGTTCATGGACTTCATTTTCTGAAATTAAGAATGCGCTATATTAGAACATATAATTATATATTCATATTTAAGACATTTGATTAAGGCATTTTAAATCAAATTTGTCTTGCTATGTCCACTATGAAAGATTATTCCCTAACCATCTTTCAAAGTAAGAGATATATTTACCGCTATATCTCAAGCAAGATCTGGGATCTCCTCTCTATCTTTATCACATTCCAATAATATGAGAACTTGTGAGTCGTATAAAGAGAAGCAGGAACACATTCCACCTTGCAAGTCCAACTTGCATTTCCTAATTTGGTCTTTAACACCCGGGCCCACCACCCCTTAGATGATGTTGACCCGTCATTAATTAAACCAACCGTCAACAGGCTTAATACTCGCTATAAGCAATCCATTATTGCCCCAATAATATGAGGACTCGATATTGAGGTCACTACGTATATGGCCTTACTCTTTCGAGAAGCAAAGAACGCGATCCAAATAAATCGTATACAGGATCTGTCACTTCGGACAGGCGTTTCCTGTATACAACATCTGGCGACGGAATCCTTTGCCTTGACGGGAGAACATGGATGTCACTTATGTGATCCTCCACCTCATATTCAAATTATAATTAATTATCGTGAATCATATTCACATAATTAATTCTTTCAAGGAAAATACACATCTATTCATAATAGAGTGCTTTTAATAGGATATAATCAATTTAATCACATTAAATTAATTATCAATCCAATTTTCAATCAACAAACTTGATTATTTCTTGAATAGTAGGTATAATATCAAAGTACGTATTATTCAAATTTTAATAATTAGAAAAATACACTTTGATTTCTCCGTCATTATCGAGTCCATACCCGCTGTCATGTCCAGTACCGACGGAAGTGGGACAGACCGCAATCGGTGCGACCTGCTACCCCGATGCTCCCCGACTAGACACCATATCCACCTCCGAAAAGGATAATGCAATATAGATCATTGTGTACTTTGAGATGCTCATCAGTTTTTTAACCAAAATTATACCATATAATATTCATCAAAATTATTTTGATAATATTATGAGGAGATTTGCTAAACAAATCCCCAATCCTATTCAAGCAAGAGGGTTTTGCATGAAAAACAATGTTTGTTGATGATTTCATATCAATGTCATTCAAGGAAATGATTATCATCTTTAAATATTTCGCAAATACTTATCAATAAGCATTTCAGAAAATTAGTAATTATTTTTCGTCAATTTATTTAAATGACTATCACAAGGTTCATGATCAAGTTTGTCAATTTCCAGCAGTGACCCCTACTCACTAAAATCAACTTATCTTGATCAATTTAAATCCAAATTTTACAAAATCAGATTCTTAAGATTGCTAATTTGATTTATGACAGAACTCAAATGATATGTCATGAATTTCTAAGTGCATCAAAACAGTAATTGACTCATTAATCATGTTTAGATTTGCAATTCCCGCAACAGTGAATACATGTTTATTCAAAGGGCCATATCTTGAGCAAATGGAATCCAAAT
Source organism: Ottelia alismoides (assembly GCA_037367405.1). Classification (NCBI taxonomy): domain Eukaryota; kingdom Viridiplantae; phylum Streptophyta; class Magnoliopsida; order Alismatales; family Hydrocharitaceae; genus Ottelia; species Ottelia alismoides. The sequence continues at coordinate 436,378 of JAZKJV010000807.1, forward strand.
TACATAAACTCAGATCCTATGGTTTCCTTATTTAATGGGGAACAAAAAAATTGAATATTTTGTATTTAAACAATTTAAACAGTGCCGAAAAATTTCAATTAATCAGAGGTGCGAAAATTGAAACGCAATAAAACCTTCGCAACTCTTTCAAACCCATGTCGTTCTAGGTTTATGGATCGTATCCAAGACCTTTTCCGACCTACGACTCTGATACCACTTGAAGGATATGGGGAATCCTCAGGCGCATCATGGAAGCGTGATGATCGCATCTTATGCGACCGAAGCAACTAGTCGCACTAGTCGCTAGGTGCAGCGGAATTTAAAATTTTAAATCATATGATGAAACCACATGATCACAAGAACGTTTCTTGGATCGTTTCATCTAACCACAAAGTATTAGAAATACCTCTCAAAGCATGGTTGCAATCATTAGATCTCTAAAGCAAGAGATCCTCCTGACTCAAGTCCGATCTACGAAGATGGCACTTGCGGGTGCGATGATGAGACACGTGCTTCCCGCAATCCTTGATGAAGATCCAAGCCTTGAATCTCCTGATTTCGTCCAATGAAATCCGATGTCTCCTTCTAGAGAAAGAAGCTCCAAAGAAGATGGAGATCCACGAGCAATCGAAGCGACAACACGATGGCGTTAACTTCGACTGCTATTCCCTCAAGGTCACAAGGTGGTCGGCCACCTTTAGAGAGAGAGAGATGGGCAAGAATGAGAGTTGAGAGAGAGAGAGAGTAGACGTGTACAATGTGTTCCCTCAAAGGGCTAGGGTTGACCTCTTTATATACTAGTTTGGGAGTCCATGGATCACAATTCATGGCATACACAAAATCAATGGTTGGATTGATATGTGTATTTAATCAATGGCCACGATCATTGTTGTTTAGAAATGACCATTTATTAATTTATATTAAATCAAATATATGTTACATTATCATCAACATAATTTAATTCAATAAAAATAAATTATCATAAGATAATGAGATAATAATCAAAAGGATATTTAATCCATCCAAAAATATGGGGCGTCACCCATGACCAAGTCATGGGTGACGCCACCTCATATTTTGGTGGATTATCTCCTCCTTTTATTTTATATCATTATCTCTTAATTATTTGCAATAACATTTATTGTAAAATTATTCACTAAATTAATTCCAAATTAATTATTGAATTTTTCAATCATGCCATTTATAAAAATATGTGAATCATATTCACAACCCAAACTAAATTGTAAATTAATTTCCAATTAATTTCTTTATGTGATCCAATCCACATTAACAATTAATAAAAGAAATTTACAAAAAAGTGCCCTCTCTCTAATATATTATAAATCATATTTATAATATACACAGATATTATGGATAACACTATCCATAATCTGCATTTCCTTGATAATTAAATCTCATTTAATTATCTTGGATAATCATTCTCACAATATGAATCTTATTCATATTATACATGATAATTAAATCTCATTTAATTATCAACATCTTATTGCTTGGATACATAATTCATCAGATGAATTATTCTTGAACTCCTTCAAGAATAATGTGCTTTCTCCGTAGATACTTGGAGATAAGGACATGGTGATTGTATTGTTCCACGTATAGTGACTTGGATGTTGAGATCTCATCTCAAATCCAGATCTCGTGGACCTCCCATAGATGCTTGATTAAATCAAGTCCGAATACTTAATCTTCTCATTGCATCTGAATCTCATTCAGATCAATGTCCAACACTTGGACTAAAATCATGTTACTTCTCTACTGAGAGGAGTCACTAAAATCCAGACCTGTTTTATCACTCCCTCGGAATGGAAGCGTCATGGTTATATAATTGTTTATGATCACATCACCCTCAGGTATTCCCAATACCTGCACATCCTGCATACTAGAAGACCTATGATCAACCTGAAGATGTAGATCAATTTTGTACTGTCTTCTTCAGGGTTTGATCACCAAGTTTCTCAATCTTGATCATTGGGAATATGTATCAATCATATGCTTTTCCAAAGCATATATCATACCTTCAAATTCTTGTCATGCTTCCAAAGCACGACGACCATCAATGGAATTTGATCGATCCCAATACCTCATGAGTGAGCTCATGTCTTCCGGTTCATAAGTGAACCTGTATGATCCCTTTGAGAGATCGTATTACTCATATGCCCTTATATGTACACCAGCGCGCCGGTGTATAGACCTTGGTTAGGTCATCAACCTATTGGTCTGCCAAATGTACACACTCAGACATATAGTAACACATCTGTCTCCGGTCAGAGGATGTGTACCTATGCTGTGACAGCATTCAACATAGGACTTAGGTTATCTCGATCTCGCTAAGTCAACCCTTTGACATAACTAATCTGACACTTTCGAATCACTATTCCCATGCAGAGGACCTGCATCAAGAGGTCGGCCAGATATCAGCCTTTGTGAGCAAGGATTGCCATCTCCTACTCAGGCTGGAGATCATAATCATTCGACGGTGCTTGATGAGTCTTCTATCTGACTCATTAGATATTCATCCAAACACCAGCTTCTATGGGTCATTTAATGAATCAACAGCTATATGCTTATCAAGACGGCCATGGTACATAACCCTAATTGTACAGAGGGACCTTATAGTGCATTCATTTATTTAACTTCAGAAAGGGAGTGAAACAATCAATAACTTTTATTGATAAAACATATTTATTACAATAACATTTATTGTAAGAATCGTTCGCCTTGGGCTCACATGTCTAACAATGTATTCCCTTCTAATTTCAAGTTCAACTAGCTCAAGAAGAGGGTAAAGAAAAGAATGGACCGTGACCAGTGTAGCTAAGTCTCCAACTGCAAGATTCCATGAGATGAGAAGGTGGAATACATAAGCTTTGCTTATTCACTATATGCACTCCGGCAGGCATTTTATTTTCATTCAGGCATGTCCCCCTTTTTGGATTTTTTCATATTTTTGCACATTTTTTGATGTGCATATATACAACATATTTACATGGTGCATCATGTACATAAGGAGTTTTCCTTCTTGAGCTAGTAGACTATCCCTCTTTTGAAGCATTATTGCAACCCACAGACTCCTGGCTTTAGACCTCAATGCCACTGGACTAGGTTAATATGCACATCCCTCCCTAGAGTAAGACACTAGGTTCTGCCTAGAATTACTATGTCGCATGCTACCCCAAGCCAAAGAATTATGCCTCCTCACCATGTCATCCGTGTTGAGCTACGTGTAAGTTGCGTGCCCAAGTCAAGCCATTGTCTCTGAGAGTCATGCGTGCATTGTTAAGTGTTCTACGTAGGCTCATCAAGATGACATGTGAACATAGCCTAGTGGACTCAGAATTAAGTCGCTAATGGACCTAAAATTTCTTAACCCTAAATCCTATAAGGTTCCTCTGAAGTTAAGTGGATTAAGGTCTTAACCAAGCTCCATTTTCTAATTTAATTCCAAATAGCTTATGTAAACTATGATTTCAGGAGAATATACAAGCAATTATGTACAAAACTTTTTTTATGCATTTTTTCCAAATATGCAAATTTTTATGAAAATTTTTGAATACAAGGAAGAAGGGAGAGTTTTGCAAAATATTTACACAAAAAAATTTGCATACTTTTATTTTCCAAACATATTTTTTCAAAAATTTTGTACTATATACATAATTTTGATGAAAAATATTTACAAACATTTTATAATCAAAACATTTTTACAAATGTTTGTACGAAAATAGTTTTTACAAAAATTGTACGAAAATAGTTTTTACAAAAAAACTATCTATAAACATTTATGTACAAGAAAAATTTTAAATTTTTTGTGATTTGTAGTTTTTTTAATTTTTAGCCATTTTGTTATGTACATAAAGTACTCAAAGTACGAGTTATGGCTAAAGTATATATACAATATATACGACACCCCCTATACTTAGCTCGAGCGATGTTCTCAAAGTGATCAAAGAGCGATGAAAGGAAGACATAACTCGTGCTGAGTATTGGGAAGTGAAAAGAAGGTTATTCCGCAACGATAAATGAATGAAAGAATGAATATAGGTCGGTGATCCCCTTATACTTAGGATTAAGTAACCTAAGTATAGAAGCCTGTACTCAAGGGAAAACCAAGGTTTAGGATGTACATGGTTTACCTCCCCTATACTTAGGGTAAAATATCCCTAAGTATAGGCATCAAACAGAGGTAAAAAGAATCAAATGAATAATCACATGTCTGATACCTCCCCTATACTTAGGACAAAGCACACCCTAAGTATAGCATAATTATAATATGAAAATGAGGTATTAGACAAAAAGAATGAATGACATGGACAACTGGATCTATATAGTTGCAGAAGAGAAGTGATAATCATGCATGAGATGCAAATGATGTGAGTTAAAGACCACATCTCATGCAAAATGAATAGGCACAATGTCAACGATTAGCAGATCATGATCAAGATATGGCTTCAGGAACTGACCCCTAACTCAAAAGGTGGATTCAGATGACAACTCAGGTATATCAATGCTTCCAATGTCGTGCAACTTTCGGATCAAGTAAGGTCCCTTCCATTTGCTTTGTAGTTTCCCTGGAAATAATCTCACCCTAGCATCAAATAGCCATACTTTTTGGTTCGGCTCAAACTGTTTATGGATGATATGAGAATCATGCCATATCTTCACTCTCTCCTTATATTGTAGGCTACTCGAAAAGGTTGTATCTCTCAACCTCTCCAGAGCTGCCAACTCTGCTTTCCTTTGATCTCCTATACTCTTGGGATCCAATAATAACTCTGGACTGACCAAAGTGACTTGTGCTTGATCTCCACAGGTAAATGGCATGGTTTGCCATAAACGAGACGAAAGGGAGATGTACCCAAAGGTGTCTTGAAGGAGGTCTGATAGGCTCACAAGACTAAGCCCAAAAGCTGTGATCAATCCTTTCGGTCTGGGCGGACAACCTTATGCAATATCGTCTTGATCTCCCTGTTCGATACTTCAGCAAGACCATTGGTCTGAGGGTGATATAGAGTGGCAACACGATGGTCAATGCTGAACTCATTAGCAAGGGCATTGACCTTGTCGTTGATAAAGTGAGTCCCCCCGTCAGATATCAAAACTCTATGTATCCCGAACCATGAAATGATGTTTTTCCTCAAAAATCTGCATACGGTTTTAGCATCTGCGGTTCGGGTGAGGATGGCCTCAACCCAACGACTCACATAATATACATCGAGCAGTACTCAAATCCCTGGCTCTTAGGGAATGGACCCATGAAATCGATGCCCCATGCATCAAAAACCTCATAGAAGTGAATGAGCTGCATAGGCATTATATCATGCTCTCCACAAGTGCCCATCCTCAGACAGTCGGTACACCTCTTCATGAATTCATCATAATCCTTGAAGACGGTAGGCAACTATAGGCCGGATTGAAGCACTTTCTGTGCTATCCTCCTCCCAGAACGATGTCCTCCTACCTCAGGCTTGTGGCAGTATGTGAGGACGCTGTGGTGCTCCTCCTGAGGAATGCACCGACATCAGACACTATCCCCTCCTTCGTGATAAAGGATGGGATCCTCCCAATGGCATGACTTGGCCTTCGCAAGGAAAGTCTCAATTCACTGCCTGGACCAACCTTGTGGAACTTTCTTGGCGACAAGATAGTTCACAATGTCAACGTACGATGGAAATGAGGCGATAGCAAGGATCGCCTCATTTGGGAAGGTCTCTGTAATCTATGCTGGCTCACTCTTTGTCCGAGCTGTCAGCTCTGTGGGAATCTATGAAGGTAAATAATAATCAAAGTCATCGCAATCAATGCCTGAATCCGAGAGATCTGAATCAGAAGAACATGGAAATATACTCTGCTTCGCTATCCTGACCACAATCATCAGCCTCATATGTGTCTGGTGCCAAGAGTCCGCTCTCTGAACTCTCATATGTTACAATCTGTAAATCTGCAGTGTCTGAGGGTGAGATAAGAGCTCGTGGTATAGGGTCTGACCAAACTGCCTCATCATCTGTGATCACAAATTCGCACTCCTAGTTGACGTCTCGCTCTGCATCGTCATCTGCTCTGAATCACTCGACTTCTCGGAGAAGGCTGAATCTCTCGCTCTGGTCTCCTTGATCGTCTCTATTTGTACACTTTCACCCTCGATGCGAAAGTATACCTTCCTGCTACCATAATCGGATACTGCCTCGGCTGTGGCCAAGAATGGACGTCCTAGAATGATGGGGGTATCAGTCACAAACTTAGGGATCTCCATGTCCAATACAACAAAGTCCCGGGGAATTTCAGGTCCTGAATTGTGACGACCATATCCTTCAATAACCCCTTCAACCTCGTGATAGATCTATAAGCAAACTGAAGGACTGTCCTACTCTGTTGAAGAGGGACGGACGTGAATCGGTCGAGTAAGGATGCTAGAAGGAGATTAATAGAAGAGTTGCTTTCTAATAGGGTACGATCGAACCGCTACTCATGTATATAACATCTGACATATGGAGCCCGTGCATCAGGTCTCTTGGCTGGCAATCGGTTCTGAATGGCGAAGCAAGTGGTACGAGTGAGCACATGGATCTCTGCATTGTGGTTCCTTCTCTTCCTGCGGATGGTGGTCTTCTCTCTCAAATTTTTCTAGAAGAGGGGGATGTGCTCTAGTGCCTCCTGTAGAGTCAGCTGTATCTGAAATCGATCAATCATTTATTGGCTAAACTCTAGTTGGTGCTTCTTTTTGGGATATTCTGGTTTATTCCCCTTCTCTAAGCAGAGTGATTGAGGGCTGGATCCTCTCCAGAAAGATGAGGGCCAGGAATAGGCTCTTGTGCATGTAGACGAATAGAATCCATACCAAGATCATCATGCAAACCAGATGAACTCGTAAGGGATACATAAACCGTTACTTTATTCATATTTTTGTTCTTTTCAAATTTTCAAGTTTTTTTGTATATTTCTAAAATTATCCTGAGATATAGAAGAAGGTAACATAACTGAAAGAAAATTGGTGGCTTCAGTACCACTCATAGCATCTGGAATTGCGGCATCAACACCGCACTCTGGCCAAGCATCTGGAAAGTTGGTGGCATCAACACCACCTCCTGCATCTGGAATTGCGACGGCTACAATACCGTCGGCTGGATCAACATCCTTGGTGGCTTCAGTGACACTGTTGTCATCATCATGAGCGGCATCAACATCGCTTCCCTCCTCGTCTGGCACTCCAGAATCTCCAAGTGGTCGTCGCTCATACGAGGCAACGCCGGCTGGAATCCTACCGCTCCTAAGTGTCACAAAATCAACATCAAATACATATGAAGAATTATCGCTCAAAGTATCAATAGGAGTGGTAGTCTTTGTAAACTGTACATGCTTAGATTTCCTCTTCAGATATTCGCGTTTGGTTCAATCTGAGCGGGTATGGCGACCTTTCCCTTGATAATCTCCCTCATCTCCTGTCAGAACTCGTCCATCTCTCTCTGGAAGGATGTATGCTGATCAGATAGTAAGCGGGCGAGGTTGTCAAGGGCGGAGTTCTCATAGACAGGTCTACAAGAACTAGATGGGTTGCCTTATTGGAAATGAGGATGAGACTACTGCTGGTAATGAGGGGAGGCTTGGAATACTGAGGATGAGTCTGTTGCGGTTGCCTCCACTATTGTCCCTGGTATGAGGGACAAGGACCCTTCTGGTGCTACTGCTGGTACTGTTGGGAGTGATGGGGCTGCTGCTGCCTGCGCAGTCTAACCTGAGTTGGAGGCTGTTGCTGGGATGAGTTGCCTCCAGTGGACCATCAAAAATTCAGGTGATCACGATGGATTCCAAGCTGCGGCTAGTACCTATCGTACCAAATCTCGTTGACTTCCATCAATGGCTCCTGTTGTTCGAAGTGTGACGGGGGAAGAACTTCCAGGGGCTGATCCGACTAGTAGGCCACCATCAGGGTGTCCTTAGATGGTGGTGGATGGGAGTAGTGATGCAGCTGCTGGACTGGCTCTGCCTGAATGTGGTAGACCTAATGGTACATGATAGATGGCTGGGTGGGGCTGCTGCTACTGGGATCATCCCGTGACCTGAGACGGGGTTGTGGAGCCATCTGTGCCTCCTGAAGACACATGATTTGAGTTTTTAGGTCACTCAGTGTCTGTGCCAACTTATCGATCTGGGTAAGGCCCTGAAACATCTTCTTCTCAATGATCTCGATGCGGTCCAGCTTCTCGCTAATGATGCCCATGTCAACGACTGAGGACTCGGCCTGTGCTGTTGCTGATGAAGTAGAAGGATCGACATCGACCCATGCAATCCTCTGATAAGACACGACCTGTGGGAGGGGCTTCCCATGAGTATAGACCCTAGTCTGGGACATTATCATTTAGTTTTCTACCATCTCCTTGTTGATGGACCAGACTTGGTTCTCATCCTTGACAAAATAGGACCCTCCACATGAGGCATTTACTAGCCCCTACAGCTCCAGTGTCAGTCCACAAAAGAAGCTCTGAACAAGGTTGGGATTGGATATCTCGTGATGTGGACACCGATCTATGAGCTCTCAGAATTGATCCCAAGCCTCGTGGAACTGCTCATTTGGGATCATGGTGAAGTTGTTGATCATGGCTCTTGCTACATTGGTCCGACCGAGTGGATAGTACTTGTTCAAGTACTCGGTCTGGAGCTGCTCCCAGGTAGTGACATACCTCCCCAAATGCTTCAGCCAGTAGGTTGATCTATCAACTAAGGAGAATGGGAAGGCGATCATCTTGATCGTGTCCTCGTCCACAAATCTGTCATGGACCTTGCTACATATCATCTCGAACTCCTACGGATGGAGGTGTGGCTCCTCGGTGGCTAGCCCATGAAACTTGGGCAATAGCTGGATGGTCTGGGGGTGAAGGTCGAAGTCGTCCAGGATCTCTAGAAGCTGGACCCATCTGTGGGTGAGGGTTGCACCGAGGTTGTGCAACTGCCTCATCGTACGTGGTCTGGTGAGCTCATGCTGATCATCTGGGCGTCCTTCTCCTCCTCCATCTGCTGGTATCTCTCCACCGACTGGTCTCTGTGGCTCTGCTCTATCGGCTCACATCTGGGTCAGCTCTCGTCGCACCTCTGCTATAAATTCTCCCTGGTCTCTGATCTGGCACTGCATGGTCTCCAAGGAGGCTAATAGCGTGTTGTTGACGGCAGCCCGGTTAAGTACATGTGCTGATCCCTGCGGCTGCTCATCGGTGCATCCCTCACTCCTGGCCATCTCTTGGGTCTTTACAAAGGCAAAAGAACCCAACTCAGGTGCCCTCAAGTGAACTAATTGTGCTGGCCTCTACTCTAACACCTTAGGACTGGTATAAGGGTGGTCAAAAGGAGGAACATGGTGGTCACGAACACAGGTTTAGAGAGCGAGTCTGGGCTCTCTGAAACTGCCCTAGATGAATGGAGACGAGTGCTCAAAAGTAGTGCTGTCAAAGGCAGCCTAAGGGACCTCCTTCCCATCGTTGTGATATGGGGATTTATGAAGATTGGATCTGGAATGCAAACAAGATGTGAAGTCAAACCCTTTTTCACCTACTTAACACTCGAGCTGATGACCGTGAAATATTGGTCATTAATCTTGTCAATTTTTATTAAGGTGTTAAATAAATCTATCAGAGCGATTAAGCGAGCTGTTGGGAACCCAATGCTCCCATGAGACTGACCCAAATCTTGCAACTAGTTTTTCCCAGCTAGTATGGGTGCGGACCATTTACCGGCTACCTGATCTGCCCAATCTGCTAAGGAATTCCCGGACCGATTACCGGCTACCTGGTGAAATCCTCACTGGAGAACAACTAGCTACGAGACAAGTAGTTTGAAAGGAGTTCGGGTATGGCTCTAGCCTAGTGTGCGAGTCACTCTCTCATTGCAGATAAATCAATCAATGAGGGGGTGACTCTAACCAAAACAAGAAATTTTAGGTGAAGTGTATTTTAGGGTTAAATTTGCATTAACAGTCCCAATTTTATTTGGTTATCTAATTTTAGGTATTTTTCTAAAATAAGACAACACCTAATGAATTTTTCGATTTCCTTGTTTATTTTGAGTCCAATAAAATAAGGGGGAGGAAATTGAAAAAGCCGATGCACGATCAAACACGATGATGCATGCAGATATTAAAATGCGTACCTGGCTCCAGCACTATACATGCAAGGTGATCCGTGCGTAAAAGTAAAGACAGAAAAGAAACTATATATCATGCATGAGGAAATCGACCTCAGATGAGCAATTTCTATTAACCGTGAAGTACAAATAGCTAACTATCTTGAAGAGAGATCGGAGTCCGGTCTTCGATGCAGATCGGTGCCCACAATAATGGGTCCTACCAGCGCTGTATACGACCTCTCTCGATACGTGATCTCTAATCCTAATATGTTAAATTTTTTGATTTTATTTTAGCTAAGTCCAATTATGATCTATAGGAACAGATAGACAATTAGGTATGGGGCCTTAGCTAATTATGTCACAATTAATAAACATTCCTAAGTCTAGGGGCTAAATCCTCGAGAATAAAAAAGAAATAAGAATGCGATAAAAACAAAACACAAAAAGCCGCGGTGAGGTCCCCCGAGTACACCGGTACTTGGCGAAACAGACCCCAAAGTGTCTATGTGTCCAAGCAAGTGTCCAACTCCATAATTATTACAATAATAAAAACGTTTGTAGAAATAAAACTAATCTATCTAAAATAACTACTCTCTCTCCTTTTGCTCCTCCTCGGATGCGAGCTCCTCCAACAGAAAGCCAAAGCATCCCTCGGGCGGTTCCTCGCACAAAAAGTGAAACAAAAAGATGTTAGAAGGCAATTATATCTAATAGATACAAAATTGGACAAAAGTGAAAAATGAGAAAAATGAAATAAGACTACTAAGCCGTGCTCCCCAGCAACGACGCCATTCTGATGAGCGGGCTACCGACTAGGGTTAAGTATCAAGATAACTCAATGGTCGTTGCGACCCCACTATATAGGCGAACTCAACGAGAAAAATAAAACCACTTTAATGAGAAATTAAGCGCAGTGTAAGCGATTCTCTATTTTTATTTACCTGGTATAGCTACCAGGGTCAAACAAAGGAGCACAAAAAAATACGAAGTAGTCAAATTTTGAATAAAATAAATCTTTTACTGGCTTTTAATTTTTTAGATTATTAATTTCTGAATAACAAACAAGCAAGCACAAAACACAAAGCACACACAAAACACTCTTTTTTTTATTTTTTAAGGTAGTAGAAATGCTCAAAAAATTAAGGTAAAAATATTTTTTTTGGATTTTAGAGGTTTTAAAATATTTTCGTTAATTTTTCTAGATTTTTCTAATGTTTTTGTCATTTTATAAAAAATAAAAAAGTTCTCAAAAATCAAAACAGTACGCACTCAGGACTAAATTGCAAACTAAAAATAACTAAAAATACCTTAAAGTTTTGATTACAATTTCACGATGAAATAAAAATAAAAACCTACAAACAGAATTGAAATTGTAATTTTGGATTTTTATTTAATTTTATATGATTTTTATAAGATTTTGATTTTTTTTGTAAATTTAAGGGTTTTTATAATGAAATTTCAAACAAATTATAACTGAAATAAAAACACAATAAAAGGTATACACAATAATTTTTATGGGATTTTTAAAATAATTTTCGAATTTTTATAATTTTTATAAAGCAAGCAATGATGTTTTTAAGGGTTTTTGAATTTTTAAAAATAGAAAATGTAAATGAATCAATCCAATAAAACTAATATAAATATTACACACTAATAGGAGCCAATGGTAATTTTTATGTAATATTTTGAATTAATTTAATATTTATTAAGTCCAAATTGAGAATGCAATTAATCACAGTTCACAGGGACCTATTCGTGAATTGTTTAAGTTTCTAGACTAAACAGATAACACTATAGAAAAGCCAAGGGCTAATTATGCAAATAATCCAAAAGAAGTATGCACACACGTAATTTTGGCTCATGGGTTATAAGTGCAATTAAAAAAACTTGGCATTCATTCAATAACCAGAAGAAAGTTCAAGGCATATAATGCAAATATCCCAGATGAGCACGTGTGGACTCACGTACCTCAGACTCAACTAGAATGAAATGCGAATAAGAAAAATGCGAGGGTCTGACTGCAAAAGTTCTCGACTACAACAATTATTTAATGGACTAATACAAAAATATGCAGGGTAAAAAGGGGGATATATCCTTGCATGCATGTGCATAGCATGTGGGATGCGTGGCATGCTCTCGTGAAGGCGAGTGCTGAAGGTTCCAATCTGCTCTGCTAAGGATCTGACAGCTCAGGCGAGTGGAGTAGGCGTACGGGTCTGATAACTTCTGATGAGATCAGACGTCGTAGTGAATGTCGGCTTTGATGTCCATTAAACGTGGATCTAAGCCTCTGAAAAAGGGACTGGAAGAACGGTGGATATGCAATATGGAAGATGAGGTCCCGATCAGACGGCGGCTGAAGGTGTTGGATGAACTCGGCTCAGGCAACCTTCAATTGACCGTGGAGGAAGATCCACAACCCCAATGATGTCGCTGAGAGGTCCAACATAGTGGTGAAGCTCCTCCGCATCTAGTGGCGAGCTCTGATGGAACAATGAATGATTGGATGTGCATGGCGGCGTCGCACCACCTGGAGCCACTCCGCCTGGTCAGCTAGTGAATCAATAGGCTTCCTTCACGTGAACCAGCACCTACAAAAAGTAGAGGGACTCGGGGCGCTGCCCCAGTCCAAGTTATTGCATAAGGAGAGAAGCGAAATGGTGGAGGTGATACATGACTTCCGACAGAGATGGGGGAAGGAAGTCTCAGTCCTAATCTTGTTCCGGTGAGTGAGATGTAAGGTGATCAGACTGCATGGGAAGGAGCGAGGCAAACATGGGTTCAATCAGAGTGGATAGATGGTCGAGATGGAGCTCTGACTGGCTGGTCGGAGAAGAATAACTAGCAGCGGCGTGAAACACGAAGATGGAATCAAACGGGGGAAATGGGAGGATAAAAGCACTACATGAAGCTACCAATAAGCTGAGAAGCTCCAGGCGAAGATGATCCGATAGGTCTTGGCCTCAACCAAGCTGCGTCTAGTCGGGAGGCTTCACGTGGCGGAGCTCCGACCACGTAGTGAGCGTCGAGTCTCCAAGCACCTTTGGGAAAACCTAAACCTCTTCTTCGATAGCTGTCACTCTAAGGAAGGTGGCTTGGGAAGAATGGGGGCGTGAAGGACAAGATGCTGGGCTGGCGGAGCTGAAGAGAGGTTTTATAGGATGCCCGAGGATCTTGAAAGATCGAGAGATGGAGCGCAACCCTAAGAGGATCCGAGTGATTCTAGGGATCCACGAGAATCTCGGGTGTACGAGGAATCTCGGGTCCGAATATCAAGGCAAGAGGTGGTCAGATCCAGATGTGAAAATTCGGAGAAGAATCTTCGACGAGAGGAATGTGACCTGACTTGACATGGCGGGTGACGTTGACCATGGTCAACAAACTCACACGAACCAATAGAAATTCAGAATATACAAAATAATAGGAAATTGAATAAAAAATAACAAATGACTTTAAATTAAAAAGTGTATAAAAATTATTTATTATTTTTCAAAGTATTTTTTCGTGATTTTTTTATAAATTACTATAATATATTATGTACAGTGTATAATATTATATACAAGTATAATGCACATATGTATTACGTACAAGAATTTTTATTTTATTATAGTTACATAAATACCTTTATTTCATATTTTATTTATTTACAGCATAATTTTAGGAGTATACAATAATTTTTATTTTATTTTTATAGATTGTTTAAGGGTATATAATAAATAGATAATGTAGAATAAACATGTGTATTTTGTACAAGGAATTGAGGATTTTATTTTTATTTTATTTTTATTTTTCTGATTTTTCTTTATTTTTATAATATTATTAAAACTATATACAAGGGTGTAAAGAATAAAATAATTTTAGTTTTATAAATAAATAACTGTATAAGTATAGGTGATGTATACAATACATAGTGGACCCTATCTCTCTCTATTTATTTTACTTTGCGATCAGGTCAAGTCTTGACCTTCTCTTTGGGTATATTTATTCTAAATACATCATTCCTTTTCTTTTTATTTAATTCTTTTATTTTTGAAAAATACATGCTAACTATGTATATTTAACAAAGGCACGCATCATACTAAATTATTGAATTTACAGGTATTTACAAGAGATTTTGCCAAAAAGAAGAGCTAAAATAAAAGAATAAAGAGTGAGAATCATGGATTCATCAATCTACAACTTTCATGTTGAATATTTTTCCTAATTTAACTTCTAGTTGTTTATTATTGTATTTACACGATTTTAAGTCATTTGAAATTTTCTAATTGGGCCACGTGGCCCAATCATAATTTTAGTTGGCCTTTTAATTAATCAGTATCCTTTTCTTAGCCGCTGGATTGTAAGATCCAACTACTATCCATCATCTTTAATCTCTGCCTTTTCACCCTCCAAGAGTTGCGACCCATCGCAACAACCCAACCCCTCCATTTCCCCCTAACTTCCCCCAACAATCTTTTCCTTCAATTCCACTCCCATTCCCTTCGCCCAACTTCCCTCCTTCATGCCTACGACCTAAGACCCTAAACCCTAACTCCCAGTTCAACTGGCGATGATTGAAACCACTACTTTGGACCAACTTTTGCTAACTCCTCTGCATATACCCCATCTCTACCGCCCGTAACCGCCATCCGCCACCTTGGAAATAATTCCTTAGCCATTATTCTTCCTTATGTGATAGAGAAGCAACGAGAGAGTGAGCGAAGATGACGGTTTCTTCAGGCGAGATCCACGTGCCATTTGATGTGTCGCAAACCTCCATTGAAGGTTCTGCTTGAGTTTTGAATAGTAGCAGTGTTTGGGAAGTGGGACTGAGGTCATTGGACCTACAATAAGGCCCCAGATTCATTCTAATTCATCTTTGATTCCATCTCCAGGTAAGTACCCAATTCATCTATATTATTCATCCGCAATTTATTGAATTTATTTACTGTCATCCATACACCCAAGTCATCACTAGAGATCGTCACCACCACCACCGGTCATTCCACATCCACATGTGCACTCCAGATATTCATCTTTGCTTGTCCATCATAGTGTTCACGTAGATCCTTTATTCTCCTTGCAAAGGAGAAGAACCGAACCGGGGTTCAATTCCTTCACCTCTTAAGAACCCTCCATTCCACCTCAATTTATTTCCATAAGGCACCCCCTGGCTTTGGTGTTTGGTAGACTAACCGTGCAAGAGCCAACATCTATCATTGATCGGAGAAATCACCTAAGCTCTGATCTTAGTTTTTCCCTCGTAGCAACTTCATTGACAGAACTCCTCAGAGCAAATCTCACCGTCCTTGGTCCAGTTTCGACCTCATGATAGCCTCAGGAATGCCATCCGACCATCATATTCATCGGAGGATCAAGGAGGAGGCTAGACAACGTCACTGGAACTTTTCTCTAGCTCAGCTGCTGATGGAGGAGAGGGAGGAACACGGTGCACATGCACCGTTCGATTGGTCTTCATCGACACTCATATTACAGCTTAGAAGAAGCCACATGATTCATCTGAAGCAACTCTTCAAGCCTACATTTCGACGCACACGAGGCTGAGCTAATCAATAACACCATGACACATGGCCCGAGCTTCCTTTGCTAACTGAGCTTCAAGGCACGAGCCTAAAGCACATGCATTTAGGAAAATTGCATCACCACTCTGCCAAGTTTTCAAAATTATAGATAAGTCTTCGCCCTGGTTAAATTACATACATGTCTAGGCGGCTTTTTCTATTTGTTATTACGTCCCTATGATGACCTTTCTGTAAATAAATAAGTTTGTTTTATTGTAATTATGCCCTTGAATTGATTATTGAATAACATGTGGTTCATTTATCCAAATTTAGTGAATTTGGACTCGTTGGAAAGAGCATTTAAGTCTCTTTATTTTTGTTTTATTAGTTTCTTGACATGATCCACTTTTCAGCATTAAAAATCAGAGAAGAAATTTTGTCTTTTCAGCCTTATTAGTAAGTCTACAATTGACCGTCTCTTTAATCATCGATCTATTAAATATCTTGATTTACTCTATGTCTTTCTATATCTAGTCAAAGTTTTTTTAAAATAAATCATTACTTTGTTCATGTCCTAATTACAAAATTAATTGAGACATAGTTTGGCATTAAGCATGTTGGGTGCTTAAGAATTCATATATTGATTCTTTTGATCACTTGAAGCTTAATAATTAGATCGTTCATTGACTTATTCTCCAATAATTTTATTCAAGTTAAATATTTATTTAAATATGAGTTGTATTGTGTGTTTGTGCATCTATTTTGTTTTGCATTGCATTATTATTTCACTTACTCTTTTTGCATAAAAACTCTTTAAAATACCATGCATTGCATTCTATCTGCTTAGATTGACCTAGTCACTAATTCATCACTTAATTAAATATTTAATACCTATATTAAATCTATTACTGCTCATATCTTGTGTTCGATCTTGGACTTGCCCAAGATATAAACTAAAGACGAGTCCTCTTCATCGAGACATTTGACTCGGTTCTGATTGAGTGTTAACTGGTCGTATTACAACGAGCAACAATTATCTTAGCCAGTTAGCAATTTATCAGATGGTACAATTGTCGGGACACAACACATTATTTGATTTATTTTAGGTTTAGATATTTATTTTTAGTGATTTTAATGCTTTTTAGGTTAAGTGTTTGTGTCGTTATATTTTTTGTTTTGTCTTGTTTGTTTGCTTGCTGTTTAGCTATTTAATTAGCTTAATTTCTTCTGAGAATTTTCTAAAAATATTATTGTTTTTGGTAGGACCTATAGAGCTGACGAAGACTGAAGACATGTGGAGGTGAAAAAGCTTGGAGCTTTAACTGTAGTGACCATTTAGCAATTAGTTTAGGAGGAATTTCTAGCTTAACTAAGTAGTGATTTTTTGTGTTGTAAAATTTATGTATTATTACTTGTAATAATTTGTGATTAATTTCCAGATTTACAACAGTTCTTGATCGAGTTCCCATGTATGTAAAAATGGCAATTATTATTCTTTTATTATGTGATCGTGTCGAGAGTGGTTCTCAACTTAAATGATGAAAATAGAATTAGGAACATTGCTTCAAATAGATAAAATAGAGGTCAAATTTACTTTATCTATTTTGAAACTTAGGACACATGAATTTTGATCTCATAAGATTCACTATTATCTTAGATATTCATCTAGATGCACTATAAGCTACATTCTATTTAGTCAAACTTAATTGATATTCTTTGCCGATAACAGAACTCCTTAAGGGTGGCTTTTTGACTTACATCATTTAGATTAGATTATTTAAATTTAGTATAGCATCCCCATGGAAGTGTTGGGAATCACCGTATCTCTTAATGACTGCATGCATCATTGATTTCTACATGCATTTCGTTTTTCAAGTCCTTCCTCTGTTTTACAATTTAAGGTCTAAAGGAAAAATGACTAGCGATATTTAATGTGGTCATATTAAATCAAATGATAACCAACATTAAAGTGGGACTGAATTATGGAAATTGATTTTATGAACTTGGAATAAAAGCAACCTTGTATTACGTGCAATAAAACCCTCATTGGACACATGTACTTACCCCCAGACAGAGTGGGTTACAAGGATTCATAAGGTTAGAGACAAAATCACTAGACTTCCACCCTAAGTCTCCAGGTCTGATTATCACGGATTTTAGGAGTTGCAAGTGGTTGCCTTCTACCTTAGAAATACATTTAGGTTGTCTGTGCTTATAACTTCCTTTTGGGATGTGATATTGGACATGGCAGCCCAAGAAGATCGCTCCATTGTTTGAGGGCTTATAAGACTTCAACCGGGTGTAGTAGGAGACTCCCTGTGTGTAATGTTTGTGAATATTGTTTGAATCACCAATTAAAACTGACAAGATAATGTGGTCGAACTCTTACGACCCTCACGTGTTGAGTTGGTGACAGTATTCAAAGGGTTTTCCTTGTGTTTTATTTGTGTGAGTTGATTCTGCACATTCAAGTGCAACGCAGTACTAGATCTTTCTTGAATCGATCTTTCTCATTTTTGCCATACTCTCTTGAAATAGAAGATGGATAGTTGGTCGGATTTTTGTTCAGATTTCATGAACTTATCATTGAACAGTCCAAACATCATGTATTATAAGGTCCAACCACCTTCTTATCATGTACCTTCCTAGATTCAAAATAACTCTTGTTTCAATTCGGGATTTCATGATTTTCTTCCAAGGAGCGGTTGCATTCCGACCGATTCCTTTATCTCATCTCTTCTCACCGAGGAAGATCATTGCCTCAGTGAGGTCAACACGATTTCAATATCTTTGTCACAATCTCACTTGAATCTTGTTTTTGATGAAGGTGTAGAAGATTCAATTAAGACGCCTCAAAGAGACAAAATGGGGAGGAAGAAGAGCGTGAAGACCCATTGTAGATGGTCTTAGATAGGTTAGCGACCTTAGAGAGGAATGTAGATTTATTGAGAGCCTAGATAGGCCAGCTTAACCTAGGGGTGGATGCACCTATTGATGCGTCGTATAATCCTAGACAATATCAGATAACCAATTGGTTGAGTTCAAATGAACTAGAAGTTAAATATGAACCGATGTCGTAGTTTTTGAACTTGTTGCCACACTTTAATGGGAATGCACATAAGGAATCACATGCATTCCTCAGAGACTTTGAGTTAGTTTGTACTAACCTTAGACATCTCAAGGTTATACAGGACTATATTAGACTCAAATCTCTACCTTTTGCATTGAAAGATAATGCAGATTATTGGATAAAGAACTTGGATGTAGTTATAATTATCTATACGTAGTTCAAGGAGTTGGACATGCGAGCCCACGATGGGCCATTATGCAATAAATGTTATTGCAAATATCATTCCCTGATCTAAAATGAAGAATAACTAATTTGCATCATAGGTCCCTTAGTACAATTATGGTTATGTACCATGGCTATCTTGATAATCATACAATTGTTGATTCAACTGTTGAATCATAGAGGCATGTGCTTGGATGAATATCTAAAGAGTTAGATCGATGACTCATCAAGCACTGTCAAATGATTATTAAGAGAGGATCTCTGATCTGAGAAGGAGATGGCAATCCTTTCTCTAAATGTTGATATCTGACACACCTCTTGACTATGTCCTCTGCATAGATTTAGAGATTCAGAGGTGTCATATTAGTTAGATTACAGAGTTGACTTAACGAGATCGAGATAACCAAAGACCTTTATCATATGTTGTCACGATATAGGTACGCATCCTCTGTCTGGATACAGATGTGTTACTATATGACTGAGTATGTACATTTGGTAGACCAATAGGTTGATGACCTAACAAAGGTCTATACACTGGTGTGCTGGAGTGCATGCAAGGGCATATGAGTAATACGATCTCTCAAAGGGATCAAACATGTTCATTACTGAACCAGAAGACATGAGCTCACTCATGAGATATTGGGAAGTATCAAATTCTGTGCACAATCGTCTCGTTTTGGAAGCTTGATTGAATTTGTAAGGTTGGATATATGCTTTTGGAAAGTATGTGATCAACACCTAGATATGATATATGATTTTGGAAAGTATATGATCGATACTGACTCCCAATGATCAAATGAGGAACTTTATGATAAAACCCTAAAGTGGACAATGTAAAATTGATCTTATATTTCAGGTTTAATTTTGGTCTTCCAGCATGTAGGATGTATGTGTTAGGAATACCTGAGGGTGATGTGATCATAAACGATTGTATAATCATGACGCTTCCATTATGAGGGAGTGATGAAACTTGTCTGGGTTTTAGTAACTCCTCTCATAAAGAAGTGATCTGATCTTAGTCCAAATGTTGGACCTTAATCTGAATGTGATTCAGATGCAATGAGAAGATTAGATCTACGACCTTGATTTAATCAAGCATCTTTGGGAGGTCCGCAAGATTTGGATTTGAGATGTGATCTCAATATACAAGTCACTATAGGTGGGCCAATATAATCGCCTTGTCCTTATCTCCAAGTATCTACCGAAATCAATATCCTTGAAAGAGTTCGGGGATAATTTCACTGTTGATATGTATCTGCGCATTGAGAAATGGATAAATAAATGTGATTTATTTATCATGAATAATATGAATTTGATTTATATTACTTGGCCATATAGGGAGAGTTATCTAAGATTATTAAATGCGATTTAATCATCAAAGATGTGAATAATGTGAATGTGATACATGTTATTTCGGCACATGAGAATAGAGATCCAAGATGATTAATTATATTTTAACTATCAAGGATATGATTAATGTGGATATCACTATCCATAATAATCATGCGTATTAAAAACATGATTATAATATGACGGAGAGTTTTAATTGTAAATATAATTTGCAAATTATATGTTGTTGTGAATGGGATTCATGATAAACAATTAATTGTAAATCTAATTTACATATTATGTTGGATTGATGAATATGATTCATATTTGTCAATGATATGATTGTATTTTTCATAAATTTAATTTGGAATTATTTTGTGAAGATAAATGCAATAATTTTATTGCATATTAATAGATAAATGAAGATGTTATCGCTTTAATGGTGGCAGTCCACCTTGACTTGTTCAAGGGGGAGGGAGGACGACCACCCTATTTATAGTAAAGAGACTTTGTCTTCTATATTATCGATGGATACTAAATATTTTAAAAATGAATTAATTATTATCTTGAAAAAGATATAGTTAATTTATTTTAAATTAATTATTGTTGCATTTTGGAGCAAAAAATCATGTCCTGATTAATAAACTTTTAATCTACATTGTAGATTAAGAGAGCACATGGATTGAGATCCTTATGTATCCAACTAGTATAGGATGGGTAGACATTGCCTTTGAAAATACATATAATTCCAAGAGGAATTAAAACTCTCTCCCCCTCTCTCTCTGCACGCCGACTCTCTCTCTCTCTCTCATTGTGGTCGTCCACTATGGAGCCCTAGAGAGAGTCGCCATCCCCACAGCATTGTCGTTATGCTGCCGGATTGTTTGCTCGTGGATCTCCATCTCCTTCGATGCGCCTTTCTCGTGAAGAAGACGTCGGATCTTGTATGACGAGATTAGGAGATTTGTTTCTTGGATTATCATGGATTGCGAGGAGCACGTGTCTCATCAACGCGCTCGCAAGCATCTCCTCCTTAGAACCAGACTTAAGACAGGAGGTCTCTTCATTTAGAGACTCGATCGCAACCACGCTTCAAGAGGTAAATCTAAAACTTATTTTTGATTAGATGAAATGATCTGAGAAGTGTTCTTAGATCATGTGGTTTCACTGGATTAAAATTTTAAATTGCGCTGCCTCGAGCAACTACTACGACTAGTCGCTCCCGATCGCATACGATGTGATCCTCACGCTTCTGTGATGCGCTTAAGGATTTTCTCATATCCTTCAAGTGGTGTCAGAGACAGGTTGGAGGTTTTGGATATGATCCATAAACGCAATATGACTTGGGCATTTTTAAGTTACCTGAACTTTCATCACATTTCATTCACGCAATCCTCTTTAGTACAGTTTTTTTGCTCTGTGTAAAAGTGCTAAATAGATATTATCACAATAATGTTCTCCATTAAATAAGGAAACCATGGGGTTTGAGTTTGCATGATTTGGAATCCGATTGCTCAAGTTATGATCATTTTAATGAACATGTATCCATTATTTCAGGGATGGCGAATCTTGACGTAATTAAGGAGTTAATTATGATTTTAAAACACCTAAAAATACGTGAATATCACTTGAGTTCTATTATAAATTATTTTTGAAAATAAAAGAATTTAGTTTGCTTGATTTGGATTTAAATTGATTGAGATATGCTAATTTTAGTAAGTATGGGTCACTGCTGGAAATTACATACTTGATATGAGCCTTGTGATTGTTATTCAATTATATTAATGGAAATTAAAGATTAATTACTTGAAATAATTATTGATGAATATTTGTGAAATATTTAAAGATGATGATTATTTCTTTGAATGACATTGGCCATAACCAAATTTGATTAGATATGATCTAGATGACAATTAGTTACATGAACCTTCCAACAAACATTGATGCTTGAATAGGATTGGAGATTTGTTTCGAAAATCTCCTTATAATGTTAATAAAAAATATTTTGATTAACTTCGGTTGAAAGACCGATTATCATCCCAAGTACAAAGTGATCAATTGGCATTATCCTGACCTGAGGTAGATATGGTGTCTAGTCGGGGAGCATTGAGTAGCAGGTTGCTTCGTGAGCGGTCTGTCCCACTACCATCGGTACTAGCCATTACAACGAGTAAGGAATGGATACTTTTTGAAAGGGATCATGATGTATTTTCTAATTATTGAAATTCTAATAATACGTATTTGAGATCATACCATATTTCAAGTAACAATAGAGAATGTTTGTTGGATATTAGTTGGATCATTAATTTAAGATGATTAGATTAATTGGAATCAAATTAAAATTAAAACACTCTATTAAGAATAGAGTTGTTATTTCCCTTGTAACAATTAGTTATGTCAATATGATTCATAATA
This sequence comes from Ottelia alismoides, assembly GCA_037367405.1. Taxonomy (NCBI): domain Eukaryota; kingdom Viridiplantae; phylum Streptophyta; class Magnoliopsida; order Alismatales; family Hydrocharitaceae; genus Ottelia; species Ottelia alismoides. The sequence goes on from JAZKJV010000807.1 coordinate 459,046, forward strand.
ACTAATTAGAATTTAAAGATGATATGGAGGATCAAATAAGTGACATCCATGGTCTTCCGTCAAGGTGAATGGTTCCGTCATCAGGGATTGTATGTAGGAGACGCCTGTTCGAAGTGATAGTTCATGCATACAAGCGCATCTGGATTGGGTTCTTTGCTTCTCAAAAGAGTAAGGCTGTATGCATAGTGACCCCAATATGGAGTCCTCATATTATTGGGGCCATATTGGATTATGCATAGTGAGTTCTAATCCTATTGACGGTTAGTTCAATTAACGACGAGTCAACATCACCTTAGGGGATGGTGGGTCCGAGTGTTAAATACCAAATTGGGAATGCAAGTTGGACTTGCAAGGAGGAATGTGTTCCCACTTCTTTTTATCTGAGCTACAGGTTCTCATATTATTGGGATGTAACAAAGAAAAGAAAGGAGACCCCAGATCTTGTTTGAGATATAATGGTAAGTATATCTCTTACATTGAAAAGTGATTAAGGGAATGAACTTTCAATGCTGACAAGTCAAGACTACATTGATATAAAAAAATCCTAAATCAAAATAAAATATATATTTATTTATGCAAATTCCTTATTTCAGATAATCCTTCATTAAACTCACTCAATACTTTACTTAATAACAACCAGTAACTATCATGGATTGGATTCATGATCAAGATATTGTTCTTGCAGTTGGACATATACTGTATGTGGTTGCAATGCACAAGTTTCCTCGTAATAATGAGGAATGACAATTAAATAGACAATAGGAATAAAATCCTAGGGTTTGTATGTCTCTATAGTCTTGATCTCTCATCGAATGTACTTTGGAAGTGACATGTCGATGATGATCGTAATTGTCAAATAATCCTTATAAAATCTAAGATGTTACGTCATACATATGTGCTCTCGACATTTAATCACGAATGACATGGTTCACTGCATCATGCCGAATGGTTGCTCTATAAGAGAAGATGTATTCAAAATGTTTGAGTACCTACCTGAACCAAAGTCTTTAAGAGTTAAGATGTATGCAGATATGATGAGTGTCATCATTCTACTATCTATACTCAAGTCATTCATGAAGATTCATAATATTTATATTATATGAATTGAATGAAGTACGTATAAATGTTGAAATACTCTTACATTGAATTATTTTGAGTTCAACATAAGAGATCCTTAGTCTTGAGCAATGATTGCTTATAGATGAAGGGAGCGCGGTGGAAGCATGGGTCAGACCCAAATAAGAGGAAAGTCAAAAAGTTGACTATACTTCTGTGATTTCCACATGACATCCAAACAGTTGGATGAATGCCAATACTGCAATAAGTCGATGTAGTGATAGTGTGACTATCTAGAATATCTTGGATACTTAGAAAAGGACCCATATAATGCATCAGAATAATCTATATCTACATATCATCATTAAAATTGACATACTTATTTTAATAATTGTATAACATTCTTCTAATGACATTTGCATTTGGTTACATATGTATTAGAAGACTACAAATTTAATCTTAAGGTTTAATAGTCATTCATGGATATTGATGCAATGGATGCAACAATCTCTACTGGATATATAGGCTTTACATTTTCAATGGGAGAGCCCTTAGTCTTAGAGAATGTCTCTATGACCTAGATATTAGAATAGACTCATTGTTTATTTCTAAATGTTGGAAATAAACATGAATTCTGGAAGAGACCTATCATAAAGAGTTATGATGGATATATTTCAGATAGCAATCAAACATATGGAGGACTCTACTAAATTAGAAAATTAAGGAATGGTTCATTAACATTTCTAATACTGAAATTAAACCTTAACAAATTCAATAGGAGGATGAAGATCATTTGACAATGATCTGGCATAGAGATGAAACTTCAGATTCTTTGAAATTTCAAATCTTTCATACTTGTGAATATTGTATTCAAAGTAAAATGTCCAATACACCATTCTCTGAGAATGGTGTAAGATGTCAAGATATTCAGGATCTCATACATATTAATGTATATGGATCATCTGTATCATAATTAACATTGATGATATGTGATATCATTCAATGATTATTTGTAATATGAGATATCTTCCCTTCACCTTAGAAACATTTAAAATGTTCAAAGATTTCAGTTTTGGTTTAGAACCAAAGTTTGAAGGAAGATGAAATGAATTTGATCTAACCTAGGTAGCTAGTACCTATTAGATGAATTCGAGGAATACCTTATGGAGATATGAATATCATTCCTATCTCACTTCGCCTAATACACCTAAACTCAAATAGAGTTGTATGGAGATGCAATTATATCATGTGTGACATGATTTGATAAATGATGAATATTGGCGTAATTACCTCATAGTTTCCAAGGTATATATATATAGTAGAGACTATAATATTTATCCTTAATTAGATTCCATGCAAGTAAGCTGGAATGTAGAACCAGAAAGTACTGCTTCATTAGGAAATTAAAGGATGGTATTGGATACCTACTTTATGAGCTTGAGATTCTTAAAAGATTTCATCTCTAAGGATATGATTCTTAGAGGATGAGACTCTTGAGAATCAACATGAAAATGAAGTGAAGGAACTTATTTAATCTTGAGAAGACAACAAGGCTCCCGAAATCGGAAACTAAAAGGATAATTAAAGATAAAACATTCGTACCTATTCAAATGAGTTTGAGGATGGATTCCATGTGACAGTTAAGTCTGAAAATGATCTTACTTCGTGTGATGAAGCTTCTGAAGATCACGACATGGAAATATGGATGTTAGACTTCATATACAAGTGTTGTATATGGACCCTCAAGGATCGACCTATAAGGGTAAGTCCCGTTAGGTGTATATGGATCTTCAAGAGAAAGAGGGAACATGATGAGAAGGTACATACCTTCAAAGTATGGCTCGTATCCACAAGATACACACCGAAGAGAAGACATTGTTTGCGATGAGACTTGCTCTCCAGTGACCATGCTTAAACCCATCAGAGAATTGCTAACTATATATACACAAATTAACTTTGACATCTTCAAGATAGAAGTCAATATTTCATTCCTCTATGAATACCTCTCTAGGGATATTCATATGAAGTAACCCCATGGCTTCAAGGATGAGGAATGCAAGATGTGCAAGCTTAGGAAACTCCATCTATGGACTCGAATAAGCTTCTTGTAGTTGGAACAATAGATTTGATTAACTTATAAAGGTTATGATTTTAGATAGAATCTTGATGATCCGTGTGAAGCTTAGTAGGAGTGCCATTGTGTCCTTGATAGAATCTTGATGATATGTGTGAAGCTTAGTAAGAGTGCCGTTGTGTTCATCATGCTAAATGTAGATGATATCCTAATCATTTGGAATGATATAAGGATAATAACAATAAGTGTTTTACAATATGGATATTACATACCTTGAGATATGATATTTAGATCTTAGTTCTGAAGATGTTCAGAAGCAAAGAGAAGAGGGTATTGGGACCGTCACATTAGGTGGTACACCTGGACATATTCCATTCTTGGAAAACCCTAAGGAATGCTTCCTTCTCTTAAGATATGGTACTGACCTATCTAAAGGGATAACACCTCAAAGAGTTGAGGATGTGAATACCAACTCTACATGCCCTAGTACATCAGCATTTGGAAGCTCAGTATGCTAGATGCGTACAAAAGGCAGATGTCTACCATGCAGTGGGAGGAATAAACTGTTACTAATCCTACTATGGAAATAAAACACTTGATTGCATCAATAACAATATCTTCAAAGATGACAAGACTTGGAGATAGTGATCTCAAGGTCTTATCTTATAGAACTTAAGACTTTATAGATACTGATCTAAAAGATCTTAACTGCAGATACCTTAGGAGATAAGATCTCCAGGAATAAGGGAATTCTGATAAGAATAATAGAAATTACATACTGGTTATAATGATTATTGAGCTATAGTGTTAAGGACACTATAATTGACATTATTGAGTATTGGTTACATAAGATGCAACATTCGCATTGGATGTGAGCACTGTTACTAGGAGATATGCAAGTACCAAAAAAGGACTTGACGTAGTCTCTTAGGAACAGAGTGTCTGATCAGCTTACCTAGCTATTTTTTTAAATAGCCTATGATTGTCACATGAGTGTGTGTAGAAACATTATCCCATTATTGCTCTTTGGGCTAGTGGGAGATTGTTGGACATGCGAGCCCACGATGAGCCATTATGCAATAAATGTTATTGCATATATCATTCCCTGATATGAAATGAAGAATAGCTAACTTGCATAATAGGTCCCTTAGTACAATTAGGGTTATGTACCATTGCTATATTGATAATCACACATGTGTTGATTCAATTATTGAATCATAGAGGCCGGTGGTCTGATGAATAAAAGCTAGATTGAGGACTCATCAAGCACTGTCAAATGATTATTAAGAGAGGATCTCCATCTTGAGAAGGAGATGTCAATCCTTTCTCTAAAGGCTGATATCTGACCGACCTCTTGATGCATGCCCTCTACATAGGAATAGAGACTCGAAGATGTCACATTAGTTAGGTCAAAGAGTTGACTTAACGAGATCGAGATAATCAAAGACCTATTTCGTATGCTATCATGATATAGGCACACATCCTCTAACCGGAGATAGATGTCTTACTATATGTCTGAGTATATACATTTGGCAGACCAATAGGTTGATGACCCAACCAAGGTTTATACACCGACGTGCTGGTGTGCATGCAAGGGCATGTGAGTAATACGATCTCTCAAAGAGATCATACATGTTTATTGCTGAACCGAAGACATGAGCTCACTCATGAGATATTGGGAAGAATCGAATTCCACGTACGGTCGTCACGCTTTGGAAGCTTGACTGAATTTGTAAGGTTTGATATATGCTTTTGGAAAGTATATGATCAACACTTTGGTATGCTATATGCTTTTGGAAAGTATATGATCGATATCGACTCCCAATGATCAAATGAGAAACTTTATGATAAAATCCTGAAGAAGACAATGTAAAATTGATCTAATACTTCGGGTTTAATCTTGGTTTTTCCAGTATGCAGTATGTACATGTATTAGGAATACCTGAGGGTGATGTGATCATAAACAATTGTATAACCATGATGCTTCCCTTTTGAGGGAGTGATGAAACAGGTCTAGATTTTAGTGACTTCTCTCTTAGAGAAGTGATCTGATCTTAGTCCAAATGTTGGATCTTAATCTGAATGTGATTCAGATGCAATGAGAAGATTAGATCTACGACCTTGATTTAATTAAGCATCTTTGGGAGGTCCGCAAGATCTGGATTTGAGATGTGATCTCAATATCTAAGTCACTATACATGGAACAATACAATCGCCCTATCCTCATCTCCAAGTATCCACGGACAAAGCACATTATCCTTGAAAGAGTTCAAGGATAATTTCACTGTTGATATATGTATTCGACCATTGAGAAATGGATAATTAAATGTGATTTAATTATCATGAATAATATGAATTTGACTCATATTATTTGGCCATATAAGGAGAGTTATCTAAGATGATTAATTGTGATTTAATTATCAAAGATGTGAATAATGTGAATGTGATTCATGTTATTTGGGCACATGAGAATAGAGATTCAAGATGATTAAATATATTTTAATTATCAAGGATATGAATAATGGGGACATCACTATCCACAACAATCATGCATATTATAAATATGATTTTAATTTACATATAATGTTGGATATATGAATTTGATTCATATTTGTCAATGACATGATTGGAGTTTTCACAAATTTAATTTGGAATTATTTTGTGAAGATAAATGCAATAATTGTTATTGCATATTAATATATAAATGAAGACATTATCTCTTTAATGGTGGCCGTCCACCTTGACTTGTTCAAGGAGGGGGGCACCCTATTTATAGTAAATAGACTTTATTTTCTATATTATCTATGTATATTAATTATTTTTAAAAATGAATTAATTATTATCTTGAAAATGATATAGTTGATTTATTTTAAACTAATTGTTGTTGCATTTTTGGAGCAACAAATCATGGTCATTGATTAATAAATTTTTAATCTATATCGTAGATTAAGAGAGAACATGGATTGAGATCCATATGCATCCAACTAGTATAAAAGGAAAGGCATCCCTTGACTCTGAAAATGCATATAATTCCAAGAGGAATTAAAAGTCTCTCCCTCTCTCTCTACACACCAACTCTCTCTCTCATTGTGGCCATCCACCATGGAGCACTAGAGAGAGTCGCCGTCGCCACAACATCGTCGTTATGCTGTTGGATTGATTACTTGTGGATCTCCGTCTCCTTCAATGCACCTTGCTCGTGAAGAAGACATCGGATCTCTGTGACGAGATCAAGAGATTTCTGCTTGGATTATCAACATGGATTGCAAGGAGTACACATCTCATCAACACGCTCGCAAGCGTCTCCTCCGTCGGGTCAGACACAAGACATGAGTTCTCCTCGTTTAGAGACTCGATCGCAACCACGCTTCAAGAGGCAAACATAATACTTGTTTGTGGTTTAGATGAAATGATCTGAGAAGTATTCTTGAATCATGTGGTTTCATCGAATTAAAATTTTAAATTCCGCTGCCTTGACCAACTAGTACATCTAGTCGCTCCCGATTGCATATGATGCGATCCTCACTCTTCGTGATGCGCTTAAGGATTTTCCCATATCCTTCACAAGGACCTTTTCTTGAAGAAGTTCTCACATTACGAGTTCCTTCAAATTAACGAATGAACCTTTCTGTGATACGTGGGAGAGATTCAAGGACTTATTGCAAAAGTTTTCTTATCAGGGACTAGATCCTACCATCCTTGTTCACTCAGTATTCAACGGTCTCAACTCTGAGGTGCAGGGTTTAGTTAGTGCTTCTTGTGGAGGCAACTACACTTCACGTGGTGTTCAAAAGAATGATCGAGACCAGCAGAGCATAGACCATTAACAAAGCTCATACAAATACCCCCATCACACTTCCATCTAGAGCGGGTAGAACTCTATGAGGATCTAATTCCCAACATGGGAATCAAAGCAGATAAGTTGACAGTTGTAGAGAGGATCGACAAGAGGATGGATGAGTTGGACAACAACCTATCCAATTGCCGAAGTATATGGCAGAGCTGACAGAGAAGTATATAAGATGAAGATGCCTGCCGCGAGTGCATCTACTGCCCCTGTTTATCGAGTACATCATGTATAGGAACAACCGATGCTAGGGCCATCACAACCGTAGGAAGAGGACTAGACTCCTACTCACTCATCAACAACAAACACCATCAGCTGAGATAGTTACATAGGAGCCTTCCCTAGTGTGGGAAGTGAATGGTGTGTGGTACACTCATGACCTTGCCAGACAGGGAAGTAAGGGGAACTGTCTACTTTACCAACATCCCCCTACTTTTTACAACACATCATTCACACGTACACCACTTCCATCACAATAAAAGCTCTGGAGCCTACCACTCCCAACCTCCAAGGAAACAACAACCATACGTCCATCAGCAGACGTACCAGTCAGGCCAACAAGGACTACATGTTCATCATCGTCTACAACAACAGCATTACCAGGGCCATCAGGGCCAGTTCACATTTTCCCTCTTCTTCTTCATAGCAGCAGTTACCTTCATAAGGATCCACTGATTTTTCAGTGGCATATTCTCAAGGAGTTGTGTTCCTATATGAACGAAACACCAGATTTGCAGGTTGACCTCAATCTCTTATCCTGTCTACATGATGAGCATTCTGCACAATCTACATCCATTCTCCCTAGGTTCAGGTTACTACGAGAACCCACTAGCAATATGGAGAAGATTCAGAGTCTACGGAGGACCTTGCACCTTCGGTTAAGGAGGATGTACCTACAACAGGCATTCTCCAACCTTTAGTAGACAATGTTATTTTAAATTCCAAGTTAAATGTAAAAGATTCATGTACGAAGAACCTTGATTCTAGAAATAAAAAGAAGCATGTTTCAATTTATGGTTCAAGTTCTTCATCTTCTTCTTATTCAATCCCTTTCCCCTGTGTTGTAATGACAGGAAAGCGTATCGTTAAAAAGACTTAAAAAGATGATCCTAATATGGCACTTATTTGTAAAGATAACATCATGGTTAAGATGCTATTTGATGAGTATGTGGCAAACTATCATGCATTTCAGAAGTACCTTAAGGCACGATGCACACCTACTAGGGTTAACATGAAAAAGCCGAACTATTATTTAAAGACACTTGTCTTATCAGTTGCCACAATTTATTACCTCAAGAACCAACAATTGCCTAGAAAGAAAAGAGACTTGGGAGAGCATTATGTGGTGAGTCATTTAGATGACATAACATTTGCACACTCTCCTTGATAAGTTGATAATAGATCTTCAATCAATCAGATACTCGTTGCCTTATATAAGAAGCTAAAGTTGGGCCCACTTCGCAAATCTAGATCATTACTCCAGTTTGCTGATAGGTTTATGAAGAATGCTAAGGGTGAGGTCAAGGATGTTATCATATCGATTAAGGGACAAGACTACAGAGTGGACTTCACTGTCCTTGAGATGTATATCCCCAATCATCAGAGAGATTCACAAATCATCCTTTGGCGGTCTTTCCTTAAGACCACATGAGCTTCTTTTGATTATCAGACTGGGGTGATGAAGTTCCATTCTCCAGACAGAGAAGTAGAACTCAAGATGAAGCAAACGAAATGGCAACGACCTGACTCCGAATCCAACACATATCTCTCTTCTACATCAGAGGTAGATTGTAGAATGGTCAACACAGTTGAGATATGGAAATAGAACCTGGCATATTTGAGTGAGACCTTATCATATAGAGAAGAGCATGTTCATGGTGCAGTTTGTTAGACGTTGCTAGTGTTCTTGAGTAATGCATCTTCCTATTACCTTGATGACTTAGAGGTCTCTACAGACCTGTCAGTTTCACTTCCTTCAGAAAAATCAAGGGAGATAGATGATGAGTCAGACGTGGCTTTGGTCGAATTATCACATTTTTTGGCAATCCGACTCTATGTTCAACACAATTGGTGGCCAGTAGTACAGAGTTAGAACTACCTTCATGCAGCACACAACCAAATTCAATGACAACTCAACCTGATTTAATTGATGATACTTCTTTGTCAGAGGTGAAGCCGCTACCTTCTACACTCAAGTACAACTTTCTTGCGGGATCAAGGAATAGATTCCCTATCATCATTAGTCTTAAGTTGACTGTAGAATATGGGTCAAAGTTGCTAGAAGTGTTAGAGAAGAACTGTAAGGCTATATATTGGACTATGTCATAACTCATGGGTATAAGCCCTGCTTTTTGTTCACATCACATTTATGTTGAGGATAATGCTAAGCCTTCCCATGAGTTTCAGAGGAGATTGAACCCAAATATATGTGAAGTAATTAAGAAATAGATAGAAAAATGGTATGGAGCGGGATTTATTTATCCCATCTTAGAATCTAAGTGGTTGCCCCCCCACAAGTTGTCCCGAAGAAGTTGGGCATTCATATGGTCACCAATGAGGAAGGAGTTGAGATCGTGACATTAGCACTCACATCGTGGCATGTCTATATTGATTACAAATACTTGAATGTTGTGACCAAGAAAGATCACTTTATCTTACTATTTATCGATTAGATTTTGGAAAGATTAGCATGGAAAGAGTTCTTCTTTTTTTAGGGTACTCCGGCTACAATAAGGCAGCCATCACCACCTAAAAATAAAAAAAGACCACTTTTACATGTCCTTTCGACACTTACACGTTCATGCGCATGCCATTTGGGCTTTGCAATGCTCCATGGACTTTTCAACGGTTTATGATCGCCGTATTTGCCGAAATAGTGGGGGATTTCTTAGAGGTCTTCATAGACGATTTCTCGATCCATGGTGATTCATTTGATTCATGTTTAGCACACTTGGACAGAGTACTTCAAGGATACATGTAGGTGAATCTGGTACTCTCCTGGGACAAGAGTCATTTCATAGTTAAGGAGGGTATCCTATTGTGGCACATCATCTCCAAGAAGGGAATAGAGGATGACCTGCCAAGGTGGATGCTATAAAGAAACTTGATCGACCAACCAACATTAAGTCATTAAGGTCATTTTTGAGGCATGTAGGATTTTATAGAAGATTCATTCAAGATTTCTCTAAGATTGATCGATCATTGATTGGGCTCTTAGGAAAAGACACAGATTCGATGTAGATCATAGGTGTCTTGAGGCCTTTGAGCTATTAAAAAGTACAATTTGTGACTCGATGATTTTGCAAGCTCCTGACTGGTCTCTGCCATTCGAGATCATGATTGATGCTTCAGATTATCCTATAGGAGCTGTATTAGGTCAATGGCGAGAAGGGAAACCATTTGGCATTCACTATGCAAGAAAGGTTTTAGATCAAACATAGAAAAACCATACAATTACTCAAAAAGAAATGCTCACGTTAGTTTATGCCCTTGAGAAGTCCAGGTCTTATATTTTGGGCTTTAAGGTAACAATCTACACAGATCATACAACCATTAGATATCTCATGAAAAAGAAGGACACAAAGGCACATCTTCCTAGGTAGATTCTTTACTTCAAAAGTTTGATTTAGAGATTAAGGATAAAACTGGAGTCAAGAACGTACTGGTTGATCATTTATCTCAATTGAATTTGAAGGATTCCCCAAACTCAGGGCCAATTAGAGAAACCTTTCCACATGAGTCGATTTGTGTAGTTGAAGCACTTCTGTGGTATGCCAACATGGAGAGAAGGTGTATTCCTCTGGAGGAATACCAGAGTGTCCTCACACATAAAAACTGGAGGACATCATTCGAGAAAAAGAATCACTCATAAAGTACTACCAAAGTGTCCTTAAACATAAAAACTAGAGGACATCATTCAAGAAAAAGAACCGCTCATAAAGTACTCCTATGTGGATTATATTGGCCGAACTTGTTTCAAGATGCTATGGATTTTGTACGGCTGCGCTCTATTTTTCAAAGGATGGGAGGGACAGTCGATTATAGAGATGAGATGTCCATGCGACTGATGATTTTTTGTGATGTCTTTGATGCATGCGGCATAGATTTCATGGGTCCCTTTCCCAACAGTAATGGATTTGAGTACATTTTATTAGCGATTGACTATCTTTCAAGGTGGGTGGAAGCTATCCCAACCCGAGCTGCAGATAGTAGGACTGTTTGTAAGTTTATTAAGGATCATATCATTTCTATTTCGAGGTTTGGTGTACCTATGGTTTTGATTTCAGATGGAGGTATCCACTTTGTGAATAGAGAGATGAAATCTTTGGCTAAGGACTACAAGTTTGAGTACAGAGTTACTGGTCCTTACCACCCACAGTCGAACGACATGGCAGAGGTTTCAAATAGGGAGGTGAATGGTATTCTTCATAAGTTAGTATGTCCCGATAGAAAGAATTGGTCCCAGCTATTGGACCAAGTTCTATGGGCCTATAGGCCATCCTGCAAGACTTCTATGGGTACATCACCTTTTAGAATGATTTATGGTAAGACATGTTGTTTGCATGCTGAATTAATTCACAAGTTTGAGTGGGTAATAAATAAAATTAATTGAAGTTGTCACCTATGGAAGATTTGTAGCTTCTTAAACGTCAATGAGTTAGTGGAAATCCAAAACAGAGGTAGGACAACAACCTGACCTGATTTATAAGGAGAGAGTGAAGAAGTGGCATGACCTGCATATTTGATGCAAGAACTTTATCTCGGGACAAAAAGTATAGATATTTAATGCCAAGTTGAAGACCTTCCACGAGAAATTAAAATCTAAATGGACGATTCCCTATATAGTGAAGGAAGTGCACAATAATGGAAGTGTAGAAATTGTTGATATCATAGATGGTGCACATTCTTTTATGGTCAACGACCAACTGTTGAAGCACTTTGTAGAGTCTAAAGAACAGTTGATTCCTATTGAAGTGATATTCATGCCAATTGAGTCACTTGCATATACTCCAGATACAACATGAAGCCACAACTTGAAGATTCTGATCTGACAGGTTCAACATCCTACATATTCTTCTATTCTTTTACTGACTTTTGATTTATTCTTTTAGGGTTTGGTTTCTTCCCTTTTAGCCTTTTACTTCTAACTTAGGATATTTTAGAGTCTAAGTTGGGGTGGGGGTGTGATGAAGAGGGTTTTGCCAAGGTCTTGTCAATCCATAAGGCGGATCAACAGTCCTCGAAGAGACATCAGACGAAATCCTCGTTCGATCAACAACTAATCCATGATAAATCATAGCAATGAAATAGAAAAAACATGGAGTTAAAATTTTTTATAACTCTACAACAAATGTGTATAGGTGTAAGCATGTGTAGAGTCGAAGTCAGGGAGTAAACGGTAGATCATGCCAATTAAGCTCAGAAAATTTGTTCTTTATTCTTGTCCATTTTTATTGTTTTTAAGGGATTTAATTTTTATTTTTTTGGATTTTTAATTTTTATATTTTTTTGTTGTTTTTGATTTTATAATTTTTATTTGTTTTTTTATTTTCAGTTTTTAAAAATTTTCTTTTTCTTTTGAAATACATAATAGAATATATAAGGCTATATATACAATATAGAGTAATATAATTATAATTATTAGTAAAAATAAATAAAATATAGAAAATAAATTGTTTTTGGTTATATATATTTTTCAATATTTTCACAATTTTTATGAAATTTTTGCTAATTTTTATCGATTTTTAAAGTAAAAAAATATCCCAAATCAGGGATTCAATAATAGGACAAAATTGAAATGAAGATGAAAAATAGCAAGTACAAAATTCTTCAAATCAAGTTTAATTTATAGATAATAATGAAATAAATTTCAGAAATAGAAAAATATATTTTTGATATTTTTGGAATTTTTCAATATTTTTACTAGATTTTGGAGCTTTTTAATTTTTAGACTTTTTCTTTTTCTATTTTTAGGTATTTTTAGTCTTGAGTTAAGAAATACTAAAATAGACAATATATATTTTTTTAGGAATTTTTCAAAATGTTTTCCTATTTTTTGATATTTTCTAATTCAAACAGGGAGAATAATGTGCTCATTTGATTTTTTAATAAATAGTTAAAATGCCAACAATGCCAACATAAAAATAGAGCGTGAAAGTACATACTAGCAGACATCTAGCCCTATTTTGCGTAATTTTTAGAGCATGGGAGCCATTTTAAATAAATGGAATTCAAGCACCAAAAATACATGAACTGGAAAGGGCATTTTGGAATTAAAATAAACATCAGTGGCTTGTATGCAATTTTCCTAGAAATTTACAACATATATTAAATTTTATTGAACCAACTATAAATACAAAAACCCGCAAGGGTATACATGCAATTTGCCCATCTCACGTGGGACGACACGTGAGCTGAGCTGGACCAAAAAGAAATATGAAATTAATATAGGATCCTTTATGTAAAATGTCCATTTTATTTACAAGACTAATAAATAAGTACACAAAAGCTGGGAAAATATGCAATTCACCCCAATAGTGTGTGCCATCATATGGTACTGATCGTTCACTTAAGCACGTATCATATGCTCCTGGCCCGATGACGCTTCGCATATGGATGTCTGGGATTAGATCATGGGAGGCGATCCAACGGCTGTGGCTGGGTTTGACCCAGCATCCCATGTTGCTCGCTAACAACAGGAAACGATCGAACGATCCTGGATGGACCTGGAAGGACTGGGAAAAAGACTCCCCTGGCCTCATTCAAACAACCCTAGAAGTCTCCTCCTATTTCCAAGCGCAATTCTGAAGCATCCGATGGCTTGCTGATGGTGTTCCATGGCGATTGGCGATGTGAAAAAGGTTCGGGGCTCACTGATCGAGCCCTAGAGGTCAGTTCTTCCTGGAGGGCTTCAGGAAGCTCAAGCCTTCCCAGATGGGTCCTTCGAGCATGGTTCTTGCATCAACAAACTCACGGGTCGAGGGCAAAGTGCCTCGACCCAGTTAGGCATAGAATGGGTTTGAGATGGGTGAATGAGGGTGTGCTCCGACGATGGTGGTGGAGGGAGCACTGATCTCCAGGTCATGGGGTGATCTGGGTGACTGAAGGGTGACTAAACTTGGATAAATGATAGGGTTAGATGATGGGATGAAAAGGGGGTCGGAACAGGGATGGTTTCGGCGAAAACACGATCGAAGCTCGAGAGCTCCGACGAGGCATCCAAGCCAAGGCCCTAAATGTCGGTTTCGATCACCATTTCGATGACTGACTGAAATGAATCATTTCGATCATTTTTTGTACTAGGGCCCCCATATTTCGGTCATTTCGACCATTTTGGTCGAATTTCGATTTCGACAGGATATCGATATTCGACAAAAATTCAATCGACTTTTGCTAAAACTTGAGGCCATCCAAGCTAAACTAGGCTAATAATTAGCTATAACATAAAATTAAAGATACGAAACAAAACATAGGATTAATTCTAACATAAAGAATGTAGACGTGCAACTCGTACCTGCCGGAGACTATAGGGAGCAGAGGTGGCTAGAGCGTCACCGTGGGGTGCACCTCCTCCTCCTTCAGCCGCTCTCAAATGCTTCAGGGGTCACCAACTGTCACCTGGTAACTCTCTTGGCTAGAGGGGGGGCTTAAGGGCTTGGTAGATGACTAAAATTTAAAAGGAGGGGGGAGGTGTTTATTTAAAGATAGGCTAAGCACCCTTATTGACAAGTGTTGTATGAGAAATCGACACTATGTACAATGGATCCATAATTTGGGTGTGAATCCTAGAGGATAGATGTTGATCGAGGTGTGAAAAATTGATGGAAACGATGGATGCGATGCCCAGGAAAAAGTGCGCAACATGCGAGGCTAGACATGTCTGACAAGAGTCAGAGGCGCTAGGGGTTGTTGACCGAGGGTCAACAATCCCTGGGCCGCGATTGGTCCATGCAGGACACAAAAGGACAAAACAACCCAACTTATTTGAAAATAGTTGATTAAATATAGTAAATACTTTTATTAATTTTTGGGTATAAAATAATTTTTTTATTATTTAATGTAGTATTTTCATAAGATTTTTATTTATTTATTGGTGTTATTTATTACGAGTTAATTTTTAGGATTTTTATCAGTTGTACCCCTCCGAGATATTCCAATATCAGTTATGCCCCCTCTCTTTTGGGAATATCAGTTGTATCCCCGATTTCTTGCCATTCTATCACTTGTACTCCGTGTGTTAGTTGCCGTCTATCATCAATGCAAACATATGTTAACTTTGGAGATACATTGGAAATTAAATTTAAAAATATATGTTAAAAAGTTCATTATCTTTCTTCCCCTTCTCTTCATTCTCTCCAACCTTCTGCTCCTCCTCTGAACCATCATCCCGTCGCCAATGTACCTCCCCTGTCGCTTGGAGCTCCTCCTCCTACCAACTGGCTTGCCACTCCACCTCTTCCCATCCCTTTCTTCTCCCTCTATCTGCTGCATCTCGATGTTCGGCTCCGATCCCTCCACTGGTTAGCTCCGTTTGTTATTCTTCTCATTCCAAAATCTTCTATTTTTTAGTAAAGTAAAAGAAAAAAAGGAAGCTTATCATGCTCATGGATTCAGCTTTGATTTCTTTACTTTTCTGTTCCACTGCCCCCATTCGCTATAAACCCCAATATTTCTTACATGTCGAACTGCTTCTTCTTTTTGAAGGATGCGCTACGGATCTGATCTCCTGAACTGCTTCACTCTTCTGCAATAACTTTTCCTCGTCGACGTCTTGATCATGAAGAATCTAACCATGGAAGAAAGCCTTCTCGAGTTCGCGGCCAACAACGACGCGGAGGGGTTTGCATGCGTGGTCTAGCGTGACGTGTCTTTGATGGATCGGCTCGGTTCGAGGTTCAGCCGCCAGAGGGATTGTATGTGCTTCTTCAAGCCTTCACCGGGAACACGCACATGATGGATGAGGAAGGGGGCTGAGGACGAAAGGAGAGGAGGAGGGGTCTGAAACAGGGACCTTTCAGCATTTGTTTAGTTAATATAAATTTCTGATTAATTGATTCATGAAAGTTCATCAAACAATTCAATAAAATTCACCATTTGATCCTCAATGAGTGATATATCTGTGAAAATGCAAAAAATTTAACGATTGGATGGATGCATGAAGGTGTAATTAAGAGAGAGATATTATGAAGAGAAATAAAGAAGAAGAATTGGAGGAAGAAGGAGATGAAGAAGAAGTTGGACAATTATACCCCTATTAACTACACCATGATTTGAATGAACCATGGTTAAGTTTGACTCATTGATAGTTAAACTAACAGAGGGGCACACGTGATAGAACGACAAAAAGTCAGGGGCACAATGAATATTTCCAAAAAGGGAGGGGCATAACTGATATTGGAATATCTCGGAGGGGCATAACTGATAAAAATCCTAATTTTAACGGTATATTTATAGGTATATTCATCTATGTTTTGTATATTTTATTATTATTTTATATTTTTGATTTTATTATTTTATTCTCTTTTTTTAAATATTTATAACTTATTTTTAGGTAGACAAATACATTTTTATTATATTTTTATGATGCAATTTGTACACTTAAATAAATAGAGGTATAAATTATATAGGTATAGATATAGGTATTTCATTTATGTATTTTTGTATATTATTTTTTTATGTTTTCTTTATGGTTTTATTCTAGTTTTAATATGCACATATACTATAAATAATATTTACAAAATTATAAGAATGCAAAATTATAAAAATAATAAAGAATTAATAGAATGAATATTTTATTCAGGTATATAGTACATTAGGAGTCAAAAGTCAACTTTCACATATTAACTCAAAAAATATGGAACTACCTTCATCAAATAGCTTATTAAAAGTTATATAAAATTGATTTTTGTGCATTTTGAGGTTTTATTTAGGAGATATGGGTCTGTGAAGTTTGGATTTCGGATTCTTATTCTGTGTATAAAATTTACATTGCATATTATTTTTATGCATACTCAATTTTGTATTTTTCTATACATTATTATCTACAACTTTCACGTACAAATTTTCTTTATTTGATATATAAATAATAAATAATAAAATAGGTCCCAAAATAGGCTTATTGATGAATAAAAGAATGAGGTTTTTATTGTGTATTTGGCCCTTATCTCCCCCTACTTTATTCCTTGTCGACCAAATCAATTCTTGACTTGATCTGAGGGTTTAGGGTTATAAAATACCTTTGGTATTTTTTTTCTTTTTTTTCTTTTTTTATTCTATAATTTTGGCATTAAAAACCGCCTATTATGTACAATAAATGGAAGAAATAATGAATGTTAATTTGTATAAAATAATGCTATTTACATGCATTAGCGAGGGTTTTTAAGTTCAAAATGATAGAATAAAGGTGTTTAAGTGGGGATTCATCATGGAGGTGATCCAACCCTAATTATGCATATTATTCGGGGTCTCTTTTTGTTATCTCCTCGGTCCTTCTATTTCTTCATTACATTCTTTGTATTTAGGCTATTTTCGGCCTAAGTATAGTAGGGGATCGATTCCCTATTATTCTTAGATGATCTGTTTCTATTTCTATTCTTTTGTACCCAATTCCTGTGTCTTTCAACCCTACACTTAGCTAAAAGCCTAAGTATAGGGGAATCTGACTGGTTTTCTTCCAAGTCTTGTATTTTTCTCTTTATGCTTAGTACAAGCTATGTCTTTCATTCTCTTCGTGCCATGAGGACATAGCAAAAGCTAAGTATATGTGCGTATTGCATATATACTTCTATTTATAGCTTGTATTTTCATATGTTTTGTAATTCTATTATGGGATATGGGGATGGGGATTTGAAAATGTTTGTAAAAAAGTTTGTAAAATATTTGGAAAATTTTATATCTATTTTACATTGTTTGCAAAAATATTTATAAATTATTTCTGAAAAGGGTACAAATTATTTTGATACTATAACACATTCTTTTTCTATATATTTACAAATTCTTTAGAAATATATAAATATCAAAATAAACATAATAAAACCTTACTTCAGTTTCTCAAGAGAGTTCAGTATTTCAAAGGGATGCCTTTGGTGTAACGGTTTGTTTTTGAACCATTGGAGTCTTTAGGCTATAAAAGGTTGCCTAATCTTAGTCCTTTGCAGAGTAAAACATGGAAGGGAATTTAGATGTGAACTCTCCATCTTGGAAAACCAAGTTGATAAAGAGTTCTCTAAAAAGAGTGTTGCCTATTGAGGAAGTTAATCTGTTGTTCAAAGAGTTGGATATGGAGGAGCCTGCACCTTTTCTTGAGGATATCCAAAAGCTTGAAGATCACGTCTCTTATAAGTTAGGTCATCCTTTTCTATCCAACTTCTCACTTTTAAGACAAATCCATAGGTCTGTTGCAGAAAATAAGGATTTGATACGTCTTCTTTCCATTTTAGAAAACTTCAAGTCTTCTCATGTTGATATGGATATTACTTTTGAGGGAGAATGACATCATTCGAAGCGCTTCATCTTTCAAGTCAAAGAAGATCTTTCCTATTCTGATTCTGAGGGTTTACTCTGTGAGGATGAAGCAAATGAAGCATATGCTGCATGTGATTTTAAACTCCTTGTATTCAATTCTGATGTTTGAGGTTGAGAAGCTAGATGGTAGTGTTGTGTTGGTACCCATGTGATGTTCTTGTAATGTGTATTGGTTCTCTTACATTGTGTTCTTTCTATAGTATGAAGGCTACATGTTCTTTAGTTTTGTTAATAAAATTCTTCAAAAAAAATCTTTTCTAACCCATTAACTTATCAACTAATTAATTGGTATTTCCTTGACACTTTCACACTTCACAACAAGGCTTGTTGAGATTCATAACACTTGGTTTATGAGGTTCGGAAATTCAAGAGTTAACATGTCTTAATCATTGGGGTCTTAGACTTAATAATTCATACTTCTCTAATAGAATGATTTGTGTGTTATATTGCATGCTTAATCTATCCCTTAAAGAATATGACCAACACTTACATGCATGATTACATTCATGATGAGATAAGATGAGGTTTCATTTGAGGAACTGGGATTTGAGATTTAAGTTTGGACTTGATTTTATGATGCTCGAGGATGGGATAAAATTGATGAAAGGCTTTATGAAACCTGAGTGTCAACAATCTTAGCCAATATGAGAACACGGTTCTTATACTAACCTCTTGATATTAACCTAAGTGCCAGAGTGTGATGAAATTAAATTAAATTGTTGATCATTGTGCTCCAATTCTTGGTAAAAAGCAGTGGAGCTAGCCAAAAAGAAAAGAAAAATAAAATAAAGAGAAAAGCTCGAATATTACAAAGTCAAATCAAAGAGCTTACACTGGTGGCAAACGCTCCCAACCTTTGAAGTGTCCATTTAGGCCAAAATCTTAAGCTTTTTATAAGCCGGGCTAGTACCTAAAAAGGGCATTGCATCGTATAGTGATACAAGTCTGGGTGTTGAAGGTATCTTAGATACTCAAAAGAGACACACCCCAGTGCATTCCCAAGAAAACAAGTACAGACGACTCAAATTCTTTTGACAAACATACTGACTTACAACAAGACTATATGTGTTGAGTTAATAAGGTACTTGAGAGAACTCTTGTTCCAATGACATGGAGAGAAGAAATGACACAAATCCTAAATCCCTCCATAATCTGGCCTTCCATCTACATTCTTTCAGTCTAACAAACTAATGAGATGGTGACTTGAAGAAAGAATAGATTTAATTCCTAGTGTTGAGGATTAGGTCCATAGGAGAACCTTTTGGACTGGAACTTTGAGTGACATCTTGATTCTACTCGTGAATGCAGTCAAACACATAAAGTCATACATTTTTTATATATGTATTTTCTGAGAGTCTGATGATTAGAGAAGTTGATCTCCTTTTTATTAAGATCTGAATCAACTTAGAGTTTTAGGATCTTTAAAATCAAGTGTTCTGGATTGAGTAAGCCTTGTCTCTACATATGCACATGTCAGGGAATTTATTAATTCATTCTTTATTTATTAGCTCAAGGGCAAGCTCATCTTAAGTATGGGGGGTGATGAATCCCAGATTTATCAGCATTATTTTTTATTATTATTCTCCTAGCTCATGTATTACACTAATTATAATTAATAATTAACATTAATTAACAAATAACTCTTTACAATTAATTAACCTTAATTATTGTGTTTTTAAAATTTGCTTCCATGTTGAATATTCATACTCATTTTGTGCCTATATTTTGTGCGTTTCTTTATTTATTAAAAATCCAAAAAAAAATGTTTAATGTTGTACAAAATTAATCTAACATCATTTATTAATTAAAAATCCAAAAAGAAAGAAAATAAAATAAGTGTTTTTAATACCTTAAAAATACTTGCAAAAATACTTTCTATGTATATATTTGATGTATTTTCATTTTGAGTTTCTATATGAAAGTTGTAAATCTCAAAAAGATCTACAACTTTCATGTTGAATGTTTTTGCTAGTTTAGCTTCAAATTATTTATTATTGTATTTACATGATTTTTAGTCATTTGGAATTTTTTGATTGGGCTACATGGCCCAATCATATAATTTCAAATGTCGGCCCCTTTATTCATCCACTTCCAACAGTTGTCCATCGTCTTCAACCTCTGCCTTTTCACTCTCCAAGAGTTGCGACCCATCACAATGACCCAACTCCTCCATTTTTCCTAACTTCGTCCGACAACCTCTTCCTTCAATTCCACTCCCATTCCCTTCGCCTAACTTCCCTCCTTCACACATACCACCTAAGTCCCTAAACCCTAACTCCGAGATCAACTGATGATGGTTGAAACCGCCTCCTGGGACCAACTTTCATAAACCTCCTCCTCTGCATATACCCCATCCCCACCACTCGCAGCAACCATCCACCACCTTGCAAAGAATCCCTTAGCCGTTATTCCTCCTTCTGTGACAGAGAAGCATCGAGAGAGTGTGTGAAGACGATGATTTCCTCAGGCAAGATCCACATATAATTTGATGTGATGCGGACCTCCATTGAAGGTTCTACTTGAGCTTCGAATAGTGGCTGTGTTCAGGAAGCAAGGACCGAGGTCATTGAAACTCACTACAACCCAAAATTCATTCCAGCTCACCATTGATTCCATCTCCATGTAAGTACCCAATTCATCTCTATTATTCATTCACAATTTACTGAATTTATTTACTGTAATTCACACCCCCTAATTCATCACCCGAGATCATCATCACCATCGCTAATAATTCCACATTCACACGTGCACTCCGGTTATTCATCTTTATTTCTCCATCATAGTGTTCACATCGATCCTTTCTTCTCCTTACAAAGGATAAGAACCAAAGTAGGGTTCAATTCCTTCACCTCTTAAAAACCCTCCATTCAGCCTCAATTTATTTCCACCAGGTACCCCTTGGATTTGGTGTTTGGTAGACTAACCTTGCAGGAGTCACCATCTTTCATTGATCAGAGAAATAACCGGAGCTCCGATCCTAGTTTTCTCCCTCGAAGCAGCTTCATTGACAACTCCTCAGAGCATATCTTGTCGAACATGAGAGCCCATGACGAGCTATTATGCAATAATTGTTATTGCAAATATTATTCCCTAATCTGAAATGAAGAATAACTAACTTGCATAATAGATCCCTTAGTACTATTAGAGTTACGTACCATGACCATCTTAATGATCATACAACTGTTGATTCAATTATTGAATCATAGAGGCTGGTGCTTGGATGAATATCTAAAGATTTAGATTGAGGACTCATTAAGTAACATCAAATAATTGTTAAGAGATGATCTCCAGCCTGAGTAGGAGATGTCAATCCTATCTCATTTGACTGATATCTAACTGACCTCTTGATGCAGGTCCTCTGCATAGGAACATAGATTCAGAGGTGTTAGATAAGTTAGGTAAAAGAGTTGACTTAACGAGATCGAGATAACCAAAGACCTATGTCGTATGCTATCACGATATATGCACACATCCTCTAACCAGAGACAGATGTGTTACTATATGTTTGAGTATGTACATTTGGCATACCAATAGGTTGATGACCTAACCAAGGTCTATACACTAGCACGCTGGTGTGCATGCAAGGGCATATGAGTAATACGATCTCTCAAAGTGATCATACAGGTTCATTGCTGAAAAGGAAGACATGAGCTCACTCATGAGATATGGGAAAAATCAAATTCCACGCATGGTAGTCTCTCTTTGGAAGCTTGACAGAATTTGTTAGGTTTTATAACAAATATTGTTGTAAATCTTGGAGATCTTATGAAATAATGAGATCTCATGAGATAATGAGATCTCATGAGATTTCGAGGAGATAGACCCATTCTATCTCAAATGAATAGCCGTCCCCCCTTCTTTAGGGGATATGGTCAATCTCCTCATTATCTCCAAGTCCAGTAAAATTATTTAAATTCGAAATTAATTATATTGATTTATCAATATATATTAATTTAAAGTAAATCAATTATTGTTGTGTTTCTACAACAACATCATGGACACTTTAAGAAACACGAATAAATCTCAACAATTGATCTTATGTGTCAATGGATTGAGAGCTATAGATCCGAAAACCCTATATAAGAAGAGGCACCCCTTGCTCCTCGGGTCACACGGTTACAACATATGCTCTCCCTCTCTCTCTCTACATGCCAAATGCTCTCCCCCCTCTCTCTTGTGGCCATCCACCATGGAGCCCTTGAGAGACTCGCCATCACCGCAGCATCGCCATTATGCTGACGAAGTATTCGCTCGTGGATCTATGACTCCTTCGGTGTGCCTTGCTCGTGAATAATAAGTTGGATCTCATGTGATGAGATCAGGAGATTCTCCACTTGGATCATTAACATGGAATGCGAGGAGCACACGTCTCATCAATACGCTCACAAGCGGCTGTTTAGTTGGATCGGACTTGAGATAGGAGGTCTCTTCGTTTAGAGACTCGATCCCAACCACGCTTCAAGAGGTAAATCTTATACCTAATTGTGGTTTAGATGAAACGATCTGAGAAAGGTTCTTGGATCATGTGGTTTCATTACATTAAATTTTTTAAATTATGCTGCCTCGAGCAACTAGTATGACTAGTCGCTCACGATCGCATATAATTCGATCCTCACGCTTCCATGATGTGCTTAAGGATCTCCCAATATCCTTCAAGTTGTATCAGATCCAGGTTCGAGGTTATGGATACGATCCATGAACCTAGGAAGACTTGGACTTAGGATTGTGATAATTTTATCGCATTTCATTTTCTCAGCCCTATTTTGTGATTATTTTCGATCTTGCTTAAATTATTAAAAACTAAAATATCACTTGGATAATGTTCCTCATTAATTAAGGAAACCGTGGGATTTGACTTTGTGTGATTTGGAAATTGATAACTCAAAATATGATTATTTTAATGAACCTATATCCATTATTTCAGGGATGGTGAATCATGACGTAATTAAAGAGTTAGTTATTGTTTTGACATGCCTATAAATACGTGATTATTACTTGGGTTCTATTATAAATCAAATTAGAAAACTTTGAAAACTTATTTTGCTTAATTTGGATTTAAAATGAATGAGATATGCTAATTTTAGTAAGTGAGGGTCACTGCTAGGAATTGCATACTTAAACGGGAACCTTGTGATTGTCATTTAATTTTAATAGAAATTATTGGTTAATTTCTTGAGATAATTATTGATAAATATTTGTGAATATTTAAAGATGATAATTATTTCAATAAATGACATTGCCTTAACCAATAATTGATTAGATATGATCTAGATCACAAATTGGTTACATCATGCACTTTCCAACAAACAAGTTGTTTGAATAGGATTGGGGATTTATTTAGCAAATCTCCTTATAATGTTAATCAAAATGGTTTTGATTATTATTATATGGTATAACTTCAGTTGAAAAACTGATTATCATTTCAAGTACAAAGTGATCGACTTGCCATTATCTTTTCCCGAGGCGGATATGGTGTCTAATCGGGGAGCGTTGAGGTAGCAGATTGCACCGTGTGCGGTCTGTCCCACTCCTTTCGATACTGGCCATGACAACGGGTAGGGAACGGATAATGCTTGAGAGATCATGATGTATTTTCTAATTATTAAAATTCAAAATAATATGTATTTGAGATAATACCATATTTGTAACGATAAAGAATGTTTGTTGGATATTAATTGGATCATTAATTTAATATGATTAGATTAATTGGAATCCAATTAAAACTAAAATACTCTATTATAAATAGAGTTATTATTTGCCTTGTAAGAATTAATTATGTGAATATGATTCACAATAATTAATTAGAATTTGAATATAAGGTGGAGGATCACATAAGTGACATCCATGGTCTCCCGTCAAGGCAAAGGGTTCCATCGCCAGAGATTGTATGTCGGAGGCGCCTATCCGAAGTGACAGCTCCTTCATAGAAGCCATATGGATCGGGCTCTTTTCTTCTCGAAAGAGTAAGGACGTATGCATAGTGACCCCAATATCGGGTCCTCATATTATTGGAGCGATATTGGATTGCGCATAGCGAGTTGTATTCATGTTGATGGTTGGTTCAATTAATGACGGGTCAACATCAACTTAGGGCTGGTGGGCTCGGGTGTTAAAGACTGAATTGGGAATGCAAGTTGGACTTGCAAGGCAGAATGTGTTCCCACTTCTTTTTATCTGAGTTATAGGTTCTCATATTATTGGGATGTGACAATGATAAGAAAGGAGATCCCATCTTGCTTGAGATATAATGGTAAGTGTGTCTCTTACATTGAAAGTGATTAAGGGAATGAACTTTCAATGTTGTCAAGGCACGACAACTTTGATATAGAAATTCCTAAATCAAATTAATATGTATATATATATATATATATTTATGCAAAGTTCTTATTTCAGATAATCCTCATTAAACCCATATAATATTATACTCAATAATAACTAGTAAAATGTCATGGATTGGATCCATGATCAAGATATTGTACTTGCAGTTGAACACATAATGTATGTGGTTGCAATGTGCAAGTTTCCTCATAATAATGAGAAATGACAATTAAATAAGATAATAAGACTACAACCCTAGGGTTTGTATGTTTCTATAGTATTGATCTCTCATCGAATGTACTTTGGAAGTGACATGTCGATGATGATCGTAATTGTCAAATAATCCTTATAAAATCTAAGAAGATGTTCCGGCATACATATGTGCTCTTGACATTTAATCATGAATGACATGTTTCACTGCATCATGCAGAATGGTATCTCTATAAGAGATGATGTATTCAAAATGATTGAGTACCTACTTGAACCTAATTCTTTAAGAGTCAAGATGTATGTGGATATGATGAGTGTCATCATTCTACTATATATACTCTAGTCATTCATTAATCTTCATAATATTCATATTGTATGAACTAAAAGAAGCATGTATAAGTGTAGAAATACTCTTATATTGAAATCTTTTGAGTTCAACATAATAGATCCTTTGTCTTAAGCAATGGCTGTTTAGAGATGAAAGGAGCACAGCGGAAGCATGGGTCGGATCTAGGTTAGAAGGAAAGTCAAAGTTGGTTATACTTCGATGGTTTCCACACATATATGACATACAAAGGGCTGGATAAATGCCAATACTGCCATGAGCTGATGTGTTGATAGTATGACTATCAAATCTATCTAGGATCCATAGAGAAGGACTCCGATAGTGCATCAGAATAATCTACATTTAATCATTGAATTTGACTTACTTGTTGGATAAGATTAAAAGTCTAATCATTGTATCTCATTCTTCCAATAACACTTGCAATTGGTTGCATATATTTTAGAAGACTAGAAAATTTGATCTTAAGGTTTAATTGTCATCCACATGGATATTGATGCAATTGTTGAAACAATCTCTATTGGATAGATAAACTTCATATTTTCACTGGGAGAACCCTTAGTCTTAGAGAATGTCTCTATGACCTAGATATTAGAATACATTCATTGTTTAGTTCTAAATGTTGGAAATAAACATGAATTCTGTAACAGACCTATCATAAAGAGTTATGATGAATATATTTCAGATAGTAATCTGACATCTGGAGGCTCTACTAGATTAGAAAATTAATGAATGGTTCACTAATGTTTCTAAATACTGAAAATTAAACCTTATAAGATCAATAGGAGGTTAAAGATCATTTGACAATGATCTGGCATTGAGTCTTGGACATATGTCTGTTGATAGATCAATAGACTAGTAAGATATGAAACTTTAGATTGTCTAAAATTATAAATCTTACATGCTCGTGAATATTGTATTCAAAAGTAAAAAATATCCAATGCACACTTCTCTGGGAATGGTGTAAGATGTCAAGGTATTCAAGATCTCATACATATTGATGTATGTGGATCATCTATATCATAATAAACATTGATGATATGTGATATCATTCGATGATTATTTGTGATATGAGATTTCTTTCCTTCACTTTAGAAACCTTTGAAATGCTCAAAGATTTCACAATTTGATTTAGAATCAACGTTTGAAGGAAGATGAAATGAATTTGATCTAATCAAGGTAGCTTGTACTTATTAGATGGATTCAAGGAATACCTTATGGAGATACGAATATTATTCCTATCTCACTCATTCCGATACACCTAAACTCAATAGAGTTGTAGGGAGATACAATTGATCATGTGTGACATGATTTGATCAATGATGAATCTTAGCATAATTACCTCTTAGTTTTAAGGTATATATATGTAGAAGAGACTACGATATATATCTTTAATAAGGTTCCATGCAAGTAAGCTGGAATCTAGCACCAAAGAGTGATGCTTCATTAGGAAAATAAAGGATGGTATTGGATACCTACTTTATGACCTTGAGATTCTTAAAAGATCTCATCTCTAAGGATGTGATTCTTAGAGGATGACTCTTTTCAGTATCAAGATGAAAATGAAGTGAAGGAACTCATTTAATCTTGAGAATATAATGAGACTCCTGAAATCAGAAACTAAAAGGACAATTAAAGATAACACACTAATACCTCTTCAAATTAGTTTGAGGATTTACTCCATTTGTCAATTAAGTCTGGCAATGATCTTACTTCATGTGATGAAACTTCTGAAGATAATAACATGGAAAGATGTATGTTAGCTATAAAAGTCTAAAGTAGACTTCATATACAAGTGTTATATATGCACCCTCGAGGATCGACCTATATGGGTAAGACCCGTTAAGGTGTAAATGGATCTTCAAGAGAAAGAGGGAACCTTATGAGAAGGTAGAGACCTTTAAACCACGGCTCGTAGCCATAAGCTATACACCGAAGAGAAGACATTGCTTGCGATGAGACTTGTTCTTCAGTGACCATGTTTAAATCCATCAGAATATTGCTAACTACAACAACACAAGTTGAATATGACATCTTCAAGATGTGAGACAAGATCGCATTACTCTATGAATACCTCTCCGTGGATATTCATATGAAGTAGCCCCAAGACTTCATAGTTGAGGAAAGCAAGTTGTGCAGGCTGAATAACACAATCTGTGGACTCGAATAAGCTTCTTATAGTTGGAACATCAGATTTGACAAAATTATAAATGTTATGATTTCAGATAGAATCTTGATGAACCATGTGAAGCTTAGTGGGAGTGTCATTGTTTTCATCATGCTAAATGTAGATAATGTCCTAATCATTTGGAATGTTATAAGGATAATAATAAGTGTTTTTATAGAGTGGTTATTCCATACCTTGAGATAATCTCAAGGAAACCTCTTAAGATCTTAGTTCTAAAAGTGTTCAAAAGCAAAGAGAAGAGGCATTGGAACCGTCGCATTAGTGGTACACCTTGGACATATTCCATTTTCTAGAAAATTCCAAGAAAGACTTCTTTTCCTTAAGATGTGGAACTGACCTCTCTGAAGGGATAGCACCTCAAAGAGTTAAGGAAGTGAATGCTAAAACTGCTTGCTCTTGTGCATCAGTTATGAGAAGAGAAATGTATGCCAGATGTGTACAAAACCTATATGTCTGTCATGCAGTGGAAGTAGTAAACTGTTACTAATCCTACTAAGGTGATAAAACACTTGATTGCAGTAATAACAAAATCTTCAAAGATGACAAGACTTAGAGATAGTGATCTCAAAGTCTTATCTTCCAGAAATTAAGACTTTATAGATAAAGATCTAAAAGGTCTTAACTGCGGATTCCTTAGGAGATAGAGATCTCTGGGGATAAGAATATTCTGATAAGGATGATGTCAAATTACATACTGGTTATAATAATTATCGAGCTATAGTATCAATGACACTATATCTCACAATATTGAGTATTTGTTGCATAAGATGCAACATTCGCATTGGATGTGAGCACTGTTACTGGGGGATATGCAAATGTCGTAATAGGACTTGACGTAGTCTCTTAGGAACAGAGTGACTGATCAACTTACCTAGTTATTTTTCTAAATAGCCTATGATTTTCACATGAGTGAGGGTTTAAAGATTAGCCCATTAATGGCTCTTTGGGCTAGTGGGAGATTGTTGAACATACGAGCCCACGACGAGCCATTATGCAATAATTGTTATTGCAAATATCATTCCCTGATCTGAAATAAAGAATAACTAATTTGCATAGTAGGTCCCTTAGTACAATTAGAGTTATGTACCATGGCCATCTTAATGACCATACATCTGTTGATTCAATTATTGAATCATAGAGGTTGTTGCTTGGATGAATATCTAAAGAGTTAGATTGAGGACTCATCAAATACCGTCAAATGATTGTTAAGAGATTATCTCCAGCCTGAGTAGGAGATGGCAATCCTTTCTCATTTGGCTGATATCTAACCAGCCTCTTTATTCAGGTCCTATGCATAGGAATAGAGATTCAGAGGTATTAGATAAGTTAGGTCAAAGAGTTGACTTAACATGGTCGAGATAACCAAAACCCTATGTCGTATGCTGTCACGATATAGGCAAGCATCCTCTGACCAGAGATAAATGTGCAACTATATATTTGAATATGTACATTTGGCATACCAATAGGTTGATGACTTAACCAAGGTCTATACACTGACGCACTGGTGTGCATGCAAGGGCATATGAGTAATACGATCTCTCAAAGGGACCATACATGTTCGTTGTTGAACCGGAAGACATGAGCTCACGCATGAGATATTGGGAAGAATCAAATTCCACGCATGGTCGTCTCACTTTAGATGCTTGACTGAATTTGTAAGGTTTGATATATGCTTTTGGAAAGTATATGATCAACACCTAGGTATGATATATGCTATTGGAAAGTATATGATCGATATTGACTCCAAATGATCGAGTGAGAACCTTAATGATAAAATCCTGAAGGAGACAATTTAAAAGAGATCTAAAACTTCGAATTTGTTCTGAGTCTTCCAGTATGCAGGATGTACATGTATTAGGAATGCCTGAGGGTGATGTGATCATAACCGATTATATAACCATGACGCTTCCATTCCTTGGGAGTAATGAAACATGTCTGGATTTTAGTGACTCCTCTCATAGAGAAGTAATCTGATCTTAGTCCAACTGATGGACATTGATCTGAATTTGTTTCAGATGTAATGAGAAGATTAAATTTGTGGTCTTGATTTAATCTAGCATCTATGGGAGGTCCGCATGATCTGGATTTGAGATGTGATCTCAATATCCAAGTGACTATACGTGGAACAATACATTCGCCCTGTCCTTATCTCCAAGTATCCGTGGAGAAAGCGCATTATCCTTGAAAGAGTTCATGGATAATTAAATATGATTTAATTATCATGAATGATATGAATTTGATTCATATTATTAGGAGAGTTATCTTGGATTTTTAAATGTGATTTAGTTATCAAAGATGTGAATAATGTGAATGTGATACATATTATTTGGGCACATGAGAATAGAGATCCAAGATGATTAAATGCGATTTAATTATCTTGGATATGAATAATGTGTATACCACTATCTATATTAATCATGTATATTATAAATGTTATTTATAATATATACTAAAGAGAGCATATTGTGATTTATATTTGTTAAGTAATTATTGATGTGAATTGGATTCACATTGGATGATTAATTGAAAAATATAATTTACATTTTGTTTTGGGATGTGAATGTGATTCATATTTTTCCAATGGCATGATTGCAATGTTCACAAGATAATTATGAATTATTTTTGTGAAATAATTTACAACAAATGTTGTTGTAAATCTGAGAGATCTCATGAGATAATGAGATCTCATGAGATTTTTAGGAGATAAACCCATTCTATCTGAAATGAGTAGCCGTCCCCCTTCTTTAGGGGATATGGTTAATCTCCTCATTAACTCCAGGACCAGTCAAATGATTTAAATTCGAAATCAATTATATTGATTTATCAATATATATTAATTTTAAATTAAATCAAATGTTGTTGTGTTTTTACAACAACATCATGACCATTGAAAGAAACACAAATCAATATCAACCATTGATTTTGTGTTGTCCATGGATTGTGATCCATGGATCCCAAAACCCTATATAAGAAGAGGCACCCCTTGCTCTTCAGGTTACACAATTACGCCAAATGCTCTCCCTCTCTCTCTACATGCCAAATGCTCTCTCCCTCTCCCTCTTGTGGCCGTCCACTATGGAGCCCTTGAGAGAGTCACCATCGCCGCAACATCGTCGTTATGTTGCCGAAGTATTTGCTCGTGGATCTCCGTCTCCTTCAGTGTGACTTGTTCGTGAAGAAGATGTCGAATCTCATGTGACGAGATCAAGAGATTCACCGCTTAGATCATCAACATGGATTGTGAGGAGCACGCATCTCATCAATGCGCTCGCAAGTGTCTCCTCCGTTGGATCAAACTTGAGACAGGAGGTCTCTTCGTTTAGAGACTCGATCGCAACCACGCTTTAAGAGGTAAACCTTATACCTAATTCTGATTTAGATGAAATGATCTGAGAAAGGTTCTTGATTATGTTGTTTCATCACATTAATTTTTTTAAATTCCACCGCCTCGAGCAACTAGTACGACTAGTCGCTCACGATCGCATACGATGCGATCCTCATGCTTCCGTATGCGCTTAGGATCTCCCCATATCCTTCATATCTCGCCATACTTGATCCAGTTCTGTCTTTGCGATAGCCTCAAAAAGGTCATCCAACCTTCAGATTCATCGGAGGATCAAGGAGGAGGCTAGACAACATCATCGGAGCTCTGCTCTAGCTCCGCCACTGATGGAGGAGAGGGAGGAACATAATGCACATGCACCATTCAATTGGTCTTCATCAACGTTCATCTTACAACTTAGAAGAAGCCATGTGATTCATCCAAAACATCACTTTAAGTTTACACTTTGGCGCACCCGAGTCTGAGCATATCAATAGCACCCTGACATGTGGCCCGAGCTTCCTTCGCTAACCAAGCCTGAGGTCACACACCTAAAGCACGTGCATCTAGGAAAATTGTAGCATTGCCCTGCCAAGTTTTTAAAATTGCAGATAAGTCCCTATCCTGGTTAAATTGCATACATATTCAAGCGACTTTGTCTATTTGCTCTGAAGTCCTTTTGAGGGCCTTTCTAAAAATAAATAAAGTTCATTTTATTGTAATTATGCACGTAACTTGGTTCTTGAATAACTTGTGGTTCATTTATCCAAATTTAGAGAAATTGGTCTCGTTGGAAAGAGCATTTTATCCTCTTTATTTTGGTTCTATTAATTGCTTGATGTGATCCACTTTTCATGCATTAAAAATCAGAGAAGAAAATTTGTCTTTTCAGTTAGCCTTATTATCAAGTCTACAATTAACCTTCTCTTTGATCATTGATCTCTTAAATATCCTAATTTGCTCTATGCCTTTCTATATCTAATCAGAGTTTTTTTAATAAATCATTACTTTGTTAATGTCATAATTACAAAAATAATTGAGAAATAGTTTGACATTAAGCATGTTGGATGTTTAAGAATTCATATATTGATTTTTTTGATCACTTGAAGCTTAATAATCAATCGTTCATTGACTTATTCTCCCAAATTTTATTCAAGTTAAATATTTATTTGATCATGAGCTGTATTATGTTTGTGCATCTATTTTACTTTGCATTGCATTATTAGTTCACTTACTCTATTTGCATAAAAACTCTTTAAAAATGCCATGCATTGCATTATTAGTTCAATTACTCTATTTGCATAAAAACTCTTTAAAAATGCCATGCATTGCATTTTGTCTAGTTAGCTTGACCTAGTCACTGATTCATCACTTAATTAAATATCTTATACCTAGGTTAAATCTATTAATTGTGTATATCCTTGTGTTCGACCCTAGACTTGTCCATGATATAAATTAAAGTCGAGTCCTCTTCACTGAGACAGTTGGGATGCAATCTCTCAACTTTGATCTTGTGGTTGAGCATGGCCCACGTGGTGAATCCTTTAACAAGGGATGACAACATGTCCAATGGCCTCGATCTCACTCAAGCCAATGGGTTAGACATGTTTCTCTTTGGTCGGGCAGTGGTGAATCAACTTGTTCTCAATGGAGGGATGAGGAGAGGAGAACAATCGGACGACCGTTGCTATATCCCCCGCCTTGTCCATTCTTTTCTCTTTTTGTAGGTGCACAACAATGGTGGTTGACAAAGGAGGAGCTCTGACGAGCTAGTTTGAGAACAGAGCTATGCAATGATGGTCGCTCAAATGAGGAGGCATGGCAGAGTAGCTGCTCGACATGAGACCTCTTTCTTCATATTCGTTCAGATGTAACAGAGCTCCATCAAGATTTATAGAAAGGCTTCTACCATGATGTCATTCCAACGGAGCTGTGGTTTACGAGGATACGACGGAGATTCGATCTTCTGTGGTTCACAATTACGGCTATGGGTAGAGTTGTTTTGCTGGTAGGACTCATTTTAGTGGACTTGAAAGTAAGATAGGAAGCTTGAGATTCTAATAGCTTGGCATTTCTCACTTATATAAATATATTTATTCCTTGCATTTATACCTAACAAAGCTTACTTCTATCCCTTATCCTTCTTATCCAATCGAACATATAATAACAAATAACTACCACTTACCCCTCTTTATTCCTCAGAATCTCATCTCTAGAAACGAACAAAAATGAGGGATAAAACTCATTTATCCCTTATCCTTTCTTATTCTTTATCCCTCTATGAAACAGGGATTGAGTGTACTGATTCGCAACACATATAAAAATATGGTCAATAGTTCTAGTTCTTTGTTTCTCTACTTACACAA
Organism: Ottelia alismoides; assembly: GCA_037367405.1. Lineage (NCBI taxonomy): Eukaryota > Viridiplantae > Streptophyta > Magnoliopsida > Alismatales > Hydrocharitaceae > Ottelia > Ottelia alismoides. The sequence goes on from JAZKJV010000807.1 coordinate 492,293, forward strand.
CTTGTGCTTATTCTCTCTTATATTGTGCTTTTAATGATAACACACACATCACAAACCGTTCGTATTGTATCTTTGACTTGCAGGTATACATGTAACAAGCTTCTAAGAAGATTTCATAATATCAAAGACCCATCTCAAGAAGCTTTATTATTGTTGTAATTTGATGTTGTTTGTTTAGGTATTGTATTTATCAAGTTGCCAAATCAGGAATTGACCAAACCAACTGATGAATCAATGATTCATCTCCTTTGCACTTTTATTTGTCTCAAATCCAAGGTAAAACACACGTAAATGCTCATTGAAACCAATTCCTTAACAAAATATAGCTCCTGAATATACATACTTTTTAACACTAAATAAAACAAAATAAAAGAATAAAGAGAAAATAGAAAAAGAAAGAAGAAGAAGAAGAAGAAACATTGTATATATTAGTATGTAAAGACTTGATCCTAGCCCAGACACCGAGAGTATACTGGATCAATCGACTAGCAATAAAGTAGGGAAAGACAATGAATGTACAAAGGAAAACCACAAAATAATAACTAACTTCCTACATAAAATATAATGTACAAAGTCCACTAATTTATTCATACAACATGTATAATTATTTCACCCTAACTCTTTCACAATTGTGTGTGCATATTTATATATACTAATAGAAATTCTACCAATAAAACTGGATTAAAATCGATGAAGAAAGCACTGTACAAAAATCAATAAATTGATAACTTCAATGCCCTCTATCTATTTATTAAAAATCCTGAATGGACCATATTGATCTTTGAACTTCATCTTGTGAGTAATATTATTTTTTTAAAAATGTCAGAAAAATTCTAGGCTGAAAGATGCGAGCTTCAACTTTCGAACACGATTGGCAACGTGTACACATATATAATAAAATATCCTAATTTACTGTAGAATTAATTATAACTCCATTTGACATAATTCTTTTTGTAACATGTACATAAAAATACAAAAGAGAAATGCAAAAATATAAAATAAAATCCACAACAAATGAATGGTGAAACATTCGAACCAGGACTGATTCCCATTCCATATGAACAAACTCACCTTCAAAATTCAAGTTATAAAATTCTGTATTCAATAAAGTGGTTTCACAAAAAAACAAAGCTAACATGAAAAATGTCAATTTTAGGCCTATATGGTATATGCACAACTATGTTTACATATAGGAAAAATGAGGCTGTCCCCTAGAGGGAGCTAACTTGGCTCCCAAACCTCTATTTTTCTCATTTTTTTATTTTTTTTTAAAAGAAAGTGAATCGTGAGTTTTTGTCATTATATCCCTATATTATGTCACTCAAGTTTCGTGTGAAACAGAAACTCCTACGACCTCCACCCAGACATATTTTTTAACGGCTGCAAAATTATTGAAATCGACCCCGTCTGGATGGAGGTCGTAGGAGCCTCTGTTTTACACGAAACTTGAATGTCATGATATAGGGATATAGGTATGAAAATCAACAGAAGCATTTTCCAAAAAAAATAAAAAAATAGGAAAAATGGGACAAGGGAGGCCTAGTTAGCTCCCACCCCATTTTCACAATTTTTTTTATTTTATAAATGAATCCGTGGAAATTCGTAACTATATCCTTATATTATTCCATTCAATGAGGAACAGAGGCTCCTACGACCTCCATCTATCCAGTCATTTTTTAACGATCGAATTTTTGAAATCGACCCGTCTAATTGAATGTCGTAGGAGTTTCTGTTTCACATGAAATTTAAATAACATAATATATGGACATAATGATAAAAATCCACGAAAGTATTTTTTTAAAAAAAATAAAAAATTGAGGAAAATGGAGCGGGGGAGCCAATTTAGCTCCTAGGGGGGCATCCCCATTTTAACCACACACATGCGCGCGCGCACACACACACAGACACACACACACACACACACACACACACACACACACACACACACACACACACACACACACACACACACACACACACACACATATATATATATATATATGTACTATGATTTTCTTGTGAATTGTATTTTTTACTCATTGTACATATTTTATACTTTGTAAATAAAACAAATCCAAAAATAAAATGCTTCTAACTTAATCTGAATCAAATCATAACCATAAAATACAGTACTTATACTATACAAATTTGTATTTATTTTATACATGTAATAAACTCTTAAAAATCAAACATAAAATATACATCTATTTATAGATATCATATCAATAAAACTAACATTAGACACATACATATAATAATATTTTTAAAATATCCGTGCATATATAGCAATAAAATTTGCAGGAATACAATGTCGGCAAAGCAGGAGCAGCGCTTGAATGCTCATGCTGAGCATAAATAAACTCACAATATGGAATTTACTGAACACTATTACGGAAAATGCGCATTAATTACGTAGGAGCTAATATGTATTAACATCCGCTCAATCCGGACTTGCAACCTAAAGCGCATTTATGCCTTCTGCAGATGATCAGAATGGAATTAAACAACACACTCGAACGCCCCCAAAAGCACGGTTTCACATAACAATTCTGGAAGACTACATCATATATTATATTCCAAATAAGATTTCTTAAATAGGTGAGCAGCCTGCACAAGACTGCATTTATGGACCATTCTCTATACCTCATCCCTTGTATGGTGTCAACAAACTAGTAATAGATGTTCTAGATTACACCTTATGTACAGAAAGAAAGGGATTGAGCCTCAAGACACACACACATAGGGGTGGGGGGTCTTTCAAATGACACTTGGTCCTTCCTTGTGTAAGGAAGGCCAACGATTATAGCCATTAGATTCAAATATAACGGCGTGATCAATTTGTTTGCCCAAAAGAGTATTTTGGTCATCATGTTTTACATTAATTATGGATAGTATTTAATATTCTGAAATACTAAAAATAGCTGGATATTTTTGGTATTTTTTCGTACTACCGTATTTAAATAATGTCCAGTTTTGTGCTGGGTGACATAACGTGGGAAATGTCTTTGTATCCTTGCACGTTTTTTTTTGTATAATTTGTGATTCATTTTGTAACGATTGTATGTCTTTTTGTATAATCCGTGGTTCATTCAAATTTCATTAGTCATATTGTAAAATTTGTACGGTTATTTGTAGAATACAATTCATATTAGCAATACATTAGTTATTTTTACGTTTTTTTATTTATGTGAAATCTGCAATCCTTTTTTTTATAAAAATGTATAATACATGTTCTCATTATGTATAATACATAACTAAAATGTATAATACACATCTAAAAATATTTAACGGACATCCAAAATATATAAAACACATAAAAACTACAATTTTTCATTCGCATCAAATTAATATGTAAAAATATACATCAAATATGTATTAACAAATCAAAATTGTAATAATATACATTAAAATTGTATAAAACACATGAAATATGTAAATCATAATGGTTGCGTGGCCTCCTTGTGCAGTCACCATCATGATACACATGTTCTCATCGCCACCGCACGCTGCTCCTAAAGATCTATCCATCGCCGCTCGAGGAACATCGCAACCTCCACCACGTTGCCGACCGACCGACTGCCCATGCACACGCCCAGCGTGAGCCCACCGTCATCTCGTCGCCTCCTGGAACCGCGCGTGACCACGCACTTCCACCATTGACGTGTGTCGCCGCCATCCACCAGATCCACCATCCTGTAGTAGCTCGACCGCCTGGAGCACCACCCTCCTCCACTCGACCCTGACGTACCTTAGGATCTTCACCATCGCCCTTCCACCTTGCAACCCTCGAGCCGCTTGACGTCTCCCTTCACCTCCTTCCATCTGCTGCGCATCTCCATCATCATCCAACAGTCGCCATCTCACGAGCAGACCTCCGCCCGTGCGGAGGAGAGGTTCAGGCGGCGTCACCTTGCCCCCTGCATGGAACGCATGATGCCAAAATAATTAGGGTTTCTATTTTTGAAATAAGCAATTAAGGTGATATATTAATGGAGGAGATAATTGAGGTGGTTAGATACTATATTTAGATAATGTATAAAAACTAAAATGGGTTTTTGTTAATTTTTTAAATAATATTAACATACCATTAATAACAACCATAGTATTAAATACGAATGAGTGGGATTGATGACCTTCCTTATGGAGGGAAGGACCATGTCTCATTTGAAAGATATCACACACACATATGGGTAAAATGTGTATGTCCCATAGGGGGAGCTAACTTAGCTCCCCCAGCCCCATTTTTCAAATTTTTTTTATTTTTTAAATAAAAATTATGTAAATTCATTATTATATCCTTATATTATGTCATTCAAATTTCACGCAAAACAGAGACTCCTACAACCTCCATCCAGACGGGGAGGACGGGGGAGCTAAGTTAGCTCCCCCTAGGGACAACCCCATTTTCCTCATATATATATATATATATATGGAGAGAGAGAGACATAAATGGGAAGATAGTTTTGGAAAGAAATAATTTAAATAAATGATTACGTACAGATGATTAAGATCCAAACGCTATGATAGTAATAAATATAATCTGGTCAAGTAAATGCTTGTTATGAGATCGGTATATCAAGACAATGATCAGTAATTTAAATCCAAATAGTTACCTTATATAGAATTTAGTAATATTTATAGAATGGTCAAGTAAATGTGTGTTGTGAGATCAGTAATAACATAAGAAATGATTAGTAATACCATTGTGTATGTAATGCGCATTGCATTAACAAATAGTTACTTTCTTACTTGAGCAATGTCCATGACTTACTGATCATTACTTTGTTATTACTGATCTCATAGTAGCTATTACTTGAGAATCGTACACATATTACTGAACATGTGATATAAGACACACCCACACACACATACACACATTACTGAACACACAACACCAAATTACTTGAGAACTGTATATATATTACTTGAGTATCGTCTCTAAATTACTGAATTCTGTTCAAAGTAATAATACATATGGAAATTACTGATTATTTGTTATGGTTTTACTGAGTTCATAACAAGCACTTACTTGACTAGCGTGCATATATTACAGAATTCTACACCATATAATAAAATGAATGTAAATTACTGACCGTTGTTTGGATATTACTGATCTCACAACAATCATTTACTTGACTATTGTATATATATTACTGACCTAAGTATTTGGATCTCGATTTTCTGTAAGAAATCATCGATTCGAACGTTTTCTTTCAAAAACTTTCTTCCTTTTTTAGGACGCGATATAATTGGAATATCATTTATTGTTAAATCACTTTGCATATTAATCTCCTTCCAAAAATGACATCCTTCGAAATAGGTAACTACTCAATTGGTAATACGCATGTGTAGCCTACAAATGATGCTCACCGAAACGGTAATAGGCTTAGAGCTCATTGGATAAATTCCCTATATATACAGGATTGGGGATCCTACACCCATGTGCATGTAACTTTCCTACACCCACCCCTTTTCCCCTCAATTTTTTGATTTTTTTGAATGCATCCTTAGGAGATTTACTTAGAATATTAAATGAAATACGTGTTTCAAATTTCATGTAAAACAGACACTCCTAACATCTCCGTCGGAAGTGGCCGATTTCAGTAAATATGAGACCGTTAAAATTTGACTGTCATGATGGATAAGTTAGAAGTCTCGAAGTAAGTTGAAATTCGAATGACGTGATGGTGATATATTGTGATCTAAATCCCCCAAAGATTCACTTCAAAAAAATCAAAAAAATTGAGGGAAAAAGGGGGTGGGTGTAGGAAAGTTATCTACACATGCGTGTAGGCTCCCTTTACCTTATATATAGAGAAAAAGGAATATGCTCCATGGGAGTATCAACGGGCTGCTCCCACCACTATTTTCACCCATTTTTTTATTTTTTTGGGAAATAAAAATTTGTATATTGATCACTATATCTCTCTAACATTTTATTAAAATTTCGTCAAAAAGAGAGACTCCTAAGCCCTCCATCCAGACGCCATTTTTTAACGGTCGTAAGATTTTTTAAATCGACCATGTTTGGATGAAGGCCGTAGGAGTCTCTATTTCTGACAAAATTTTAATAGAATGTTAGAGGGATATAGTGATGAATATACAAAATTTTATTTTCCAAAAAAATAAAAAAAATTGGGGGAAAATGGGGGTGGGGGTAGGAGCAGCCCGTTGGCTACTCCCAGGGAGCAACCCCATTTACCTCATATATATATATATATGGCTGCTCCCAGGGAGGAGCCAACAGGTTGTTCCCACCCCCATTTTCCTCTATTTTTTTGGAAAATAAAAATTTGTATATTCATCACTATATCCCTCTAATATTCTATTAAAATTTCTTCAGAAACAGACTCCTAGACCCTCCATCCAGAACATGTCGATTACAACCATTCTAAGACCATTAAAATTACTTGTTCTTGATGGAGGATCTAGGAGTCTCTGTTTTTTATGAAATTTTAATAGAATGTTAGAGGGATATAGTGATGAATACACAAATTTTTATTTTCCAAAAAAAATAAAAAATGGAGGAAAAATGAGAGTGTGAGCAGCCCGTTGGCTTCTCCCTGGGAGCAGCCACATTCTCTATAACTCATCCCTTGTATGGTGTCAACAAACTAGTAATAGATGTTCTAGATTACACCTTATGTAAAGAAAGAAAGGGATTGGACCTTAATATATATATACATATATATAGGGAAAACTTCAGATAAGATGGTCCTTTCTTGAATGTATGGAAAGTCAGCCATCTTATCCAGATTCGTAGTCAATCCGATGGTTGCCATTAGTGACCCATTATCTAAAGTTTTTAATGTTTAAAAACCCATTATAGTCCTTTTGACATATTCTATATTTAGAATGCAACAAATATCTCCTAAATAATCTCCCCAATAATCTCTCTTTCTCTCAATCTCTCTCGATGATGGCGGCGCACTTGGAGGAGGTGGATGCATGTCGGTAATGGCGTTCGACGACAATAGAGGGAAAACGTTAGATGGTGGTCGGCGACGACGTGCCATGCTATATGGATGTACAACGATTGCTTCCTACTACGGTGTGGTCTTCCTTTAACCTTCATATCAGGGGGGAAGAAGATGGGTTCTCCAAGGTGTTTCTCTCACAAGCAATAGAGGCGGTGGCTGCACATGGAGGATGTGGATCGTGTAGGAGAAGGGTGAAAGAGGGTGCAGGTGGAGAAGAGGTATTGGTGGAGGACGTTGCAGGTGGAGGAGGTGCATCATGGAGGAGAAGTACGGAAGAAGGTGCGAGTGGAGGAGGAACGAAGGCGAAGGAGTACGCGCTCAATTTTTTTGCAATATGTGATCGTTTTTTACAATCTTCATTCTTTTTTTTACAATATCAGATCTTTTTTTATAAATCGCAAATCATTTTTTCAATTCAGATTTTTTTACATCTGTTTCTTTTATAAATTTCTAACAATGTCAGATCTTTTTTCTACTATCTCATGTATTTTTTTACTATATCAGATCATTTCTTACAAATCTCAATTCATTTTTAAAATATCAGATTATTTTTTCATATTTATCATTTCTTTTATCAATTTTTAACAATCTCAGAATATTTTTTTACAATCTCGTATCGTTTTTTACAATCCCATGTCCTTTTTAACAAATCTCATGTTGTTTCTTACAATTTTAGATTGTCTTTTTACATTTATCATTTCTTTGTATTTCTAACAATATATTTTGATTATAGAACACAATATTTTTTTACAAACCTCAAACTTCTTTATATTTTTCGCTTTCTGCTTAATAATTGTTGACTTACTAACTATCTATTTTTTGCAGATCTCCAAACAAATATTACAAATATGTACGAAGTTTTACAAAGGCATTATCTAAATTACAAGAATAAACGTATTGCTAACTTTGATTTTTATTTTACATAGCAGGTTACAATCTTACAATTACAATGAGTATTTTACAAAGAGTTCTGTCATTCTGCATAGCACGAAAATGCTACCACGTTGGCGAAAGCTCACCGAATAAATAGCAACAAAAATGCTTATTCGGGCGGTCTAAAAATTGTAAAATGAAATGATTAAATGAAATTCAAATTCAAAATGAAATTCAAATTCAAAATGAAAATACATTGACTAAAATACCCTTCTTGATAAAGAACCGTTAGATTGAGATCTAACGAATGAGATAGTTGGCTTTCCATTCATCTAGGAAAGGCCCATCTCATTGGAAGGGCCATATATATATATATATATATATATATATATATATATATATATTATGAGGAAAAATATCCTACTTCATGATGTAGGTAACTTATCTACATCATGCTTGTGTTTTCCCCAATTTTTTTTATTTTTTATGAAAAATACTTTCGTGAATTTTCATAACTATATCCCTCTAATATGTCAGTCAAATTTCATTAGAAACAAAGATTTTTATGCCCTCCATTCAGAATATGTAATTTTAACAGTCTTTGATTTACTGTAAATTACATGTTCTAGATGTAGGGCATATGAGTCTCTGTTTTTGACGAAATTTGAATGATATATTAGAGGGATATAGTTATGAAAATTCACAGAAGTATTTTTCAAAAAAATAAAAAATTGGGATAAACACAACCATGATGTAGGTAAGTTACCTACATCATGAAGTAGGATCCCTTTCCCCTCTCTCTCTCTCTCTCTCTCTCTCTCTATATATATATATATATATATGGTTAAATGAGGCTACATCCTGGGTGTAGCCAATTGGCTACTTCCACACCCATTTTCCCCCTATTTTTTATTTTTTTAAAAAAAGTAAATATATATTCATCACTATATCACCCTAACATGTCATTCCAATTTCATCAGAAATATAGACTCCTATGCCCTATCTGAAGGGGGTCAATTTCAACAATTCTGAGACCGTTAAAATTGGACAGTCTTGATGGAGGGGATAGAAGTCTCGAATTAAGTCGAATTTTTACTGACACCATTGTGACATATTATGATCTAAATTCCAATATGTTTCATTTCAGAAAATTAAAAAAATACAGACGAAAAGGGGTGGGAGCATGTAAGTTGGCTACATCCAGGGAGCATTCGCCCTCTTCCCTCTCTCTCTCTCTCTCTCTCTCTCTCTATATATATATATATATATATATATATATATATATATAGGGAAGAGGGAGTATGCTCCCTGGTTGTAGCCAACTTACATGCTCCCACCCCTTTTCCCCTGTATTTTTTATTTTTCTAAAAGGAAACCTATTGGAATTTAGATCACAATATGTCACCATTGTGTCATTCAAAATTCAACTTAATTCGAGACTTTCAATCCCCTCCATCAAGACTGTCAAATTTTAACGGTCTCAGAATTGTTGAAATTGACCCCCTTCGGATGGAGGGCGTACGAGTCTCTGTTTCTGACGAAATTGGAATGACATGTTAAGGGAATATAGTGATGAATATACATATTTTTTATTTCCAAAAAAAATAAAAAATAGAGGGAAAATAGGGGTGGAGTAGCCAATTGGCTACACCCAGGGAATAACCTCATTTAACCCATATATATAGAGAGAGAGAGGAGTGATGCTGTGAGAGAAAACAACTGAGAGAGCATGAGAGCAGTGATTCTGGACCACTAGATTTTGTCTTCTCTCTCCTGATTGAATCTAGTGGTCCTGAATCACTGCTCTCATGCTCGCACAGGTTTTGGTTCTCACAGGATCAACCATATATATATATATATATATGAGTGATCATGTGAGAGCCAAAACCTGTGAGAGCATGAGAGCATTGATTCTGGACCACATGATTCAACCAGGAGAGAGATGACAGAATCAACTTCTTTGAAAATGGACAGAGATTTTTGTTTAAGAAAGCTTGCCAAGTTGCCACTCTGATACTGATCAGGATATTCATGATTCAACTCAAGACCCATTTCAGTGATCTCGTCATCTCCAAACTCAAACAAATGCAACACCTCCTCCCTTGACATGGCTCTGTGAATCTGCTGTCGGTCTAGAACCCTTGCTGCCAGCCCCTCATTTGTTACCTGTTGAAAACACAAGCACAAAATGTACGGAGTTCAGCATCAATGACCGCAAAAAATAACCAATATTTTGGAGAGAAAAATCGAAATACTGTTGTACGGTAGACGTGAACAATGTCAAGAATAAAGTATTTTCAGGTGAATAATTTGGTGGCATCTATCGACCTTTGTATACGAAGGAAAGAAAAATGGAGAAGTACAAAAACAATACAAGAAATATAAACAAGGAGTACAAAACAATATGATAACTAAAAGTACTCTACCCAATCTTCCGCAGGCTGGACCATAATAATTTTAGCCTGCCTGCTGAGATATTTTATTATTCCTATTTTTTATGTATTCTTTTTTCTCTATATAAGACATTCCTAAATAGTGTTTTCAATTGAGAACACTATTTAAGAATTCTCCTCAAGACAATGGAGTCTTTTCAATATGGAATTAAGTGAACATTTGAGTTTCATTGGGATGTTCCCTATTAGTGACACATTGTATCGCCTGAATGCAATGAAAAGTTGACCAGGACCACTACATCGCTGCTCGGATATAGTTCAAAATTTACAATAGTTCTCACATGAAGAAAACAAGCGAGTAAATAAGTCAGTTCCACTGCATCTTTGCCCGGATGCGGTCCAAATTTGCAAGGGTTCTTGCGTGATGGACACATTCGAGTAAAGAAGTAGTTCAAAAAAGGTCATAAAAGAAGTTGCGGATAGGTAGTTGACACTTTGTCTGGAAAATCGATGGAGATAGTAGATGTGATAGAAAGAAGGAAGATTCAAATACTATGTCTCCATGAGACAAAATGGGTTGGAGAGAAAGCAAGGGAGCTCAAGAAGACATGTTTTAAATTATGGCATTTACGTAAAGAGAAGGGTAGAAATGATGTTGAAGTAGTTGTTCCTCGAAATTTGAATGATAGTGTGATTGAGGCGCAAAGATTTGGAGATCGTATTATTTTGCTAAAATTTATACGTGAAAAAGGAATTCTAATATCATCTTAGTTTATGCATCACAAATTTCTTTAGAGGATATAATTAAACAATCTTTTTGGGAGGATATGAAAATAATTATGCAAGGAATCCCACAAAGGAGGTGATTTGGCTAGGTGGAGACCTTAATGGACACGTGGGAAAGAATGCTTCATGGTATGCTAGTGTTCATGGAGGCCATGGCTTCGGGGATAGAAACAAAGAGGGAAAAGTCATTCATGATTTGGTAACAACTTATGACCTTTTCATAGCAAAACTCTCTTCAAGAAGAGGGAGGAGCATTTAATTACTTATAGAGTGGACCGACTAAAATACATATAGATTACTTTTTCATAGCAAACACTCTCTTTAGATATGCATTTTATATACCGGGAGAAGACTTGGAAATAGATCTATGAAGGGAGAATACTTTTGTTAGGAGGAGATATGATGTCCCCCATAACTCTGCGAAGAGGATAATGAGCCGATAACATACGATGAGGATGGGGTTCTCTTTGAGGGAACTCTAAATAGCACGAGTACATTTATTTAAAAAAACAAGGAGATGTCATCGACGCTATGGAATTGAGCCATTATTGGATTCCAAAAAAATGAAAGTATTCTCAGGCCCATCTTCTGAGATCTATGTATGAATATTCCCACGACGTTCTTTGTTTGACCTTTTAGAGAGATAGAGCAGTCTTGGGGGCTAGAGTTTTCCAACGAGGAGACTCATTCCAGTTTCAGTGACTTGCATAGTACAGAACACAAGTTCTTTGATGACACTCATGCAATTCAGGTGACTCTGCACAGTACAAAGCACACATTCTTCGACAAGGAGACTCAATTCAATTTCGGTGACTTTAATAGATTTAGTACATGTCATGTTCTCCTACGAAAAAACTCGATTCACACTCCAAACCTTCAGTTCCATCTCACCAGCAAGACTGAGAAGTAACGTTCTCAACATGCAACTAGTAAAGTATGCGTTGAGTTGATAGTGTCTATAGAGTCTTGTATTGTGTGAATGGGTAATTTCTTTCTATTGGCTAAAGATGAACATTGCATGCTCCAACTTGAGGGGGATTGTTAGAGTATGTTGGAGTATATGCGCCACTCTTGTATAGATGGGTAATCGGATCCCTTCAGGGTCCAATTATCACATCCAGTAGTTTAGTCCCACATCTACTATCTGTGGGACTTGGAGGGTCAATGGAGGCTATATAACAAGCCTCAGAACCATTGTATCCGATGAGAAAGTGCAATGAAAACATCTGTCTGAGGCATTCTCCCATGGTTTCATCCTGCTCCTCACGAAGTAGGGTTCCACGTAAAATCCCGATGTCCTTTTCAGGTTTATTATTTTTCTCTGATAACGCTTCCACATTCTTTATTTTCTAACATGGTATCAGAGCTGGTTCGATTCTCGAGGACTTTTTTTTCATCATTTCTTTATTCTTCAAGATTATTGTTATTCATATATATATATATATGATTCGTTCAAGATCAAGAAGAGTTTTAGGATTTCTTGAAACCCTAATTTTTCAGCCGTCACAAATTGCTGAAGATCACGTTCATTGTTCCACGATTTCATATGAAACCCTAATTAGTGTGGTTCTTGATCTGAAGATGTGTAACCCGAATGTATGTATGTTGTACCAGAAGAAGAAGAGGGAGGAGGTGTTCCTCCCATGGCAAAAATTCTCCAATCCAAGGCGACGGCAACACCTTGCGAGGAAGGAGCCTCACTAGGGGGCGGTGACTAGATAAGAATTTCCTCCACATGACTAAAGGTGCCGATGGGCGAGGTTATACCAACCCTCCAGGTGTGCGCAACTCCAGCTGCACCACTGCATGAGTCGAAGACAACCAAGAAGAAGAGGTGGGGCGGCAATCTCGCCGCAACTCCCCTAGTCGCGCCTCCGCCTGCACCAATGGCACACCTCCCTCGCAGGAGGAACCCCTTGAGCATGATGCGCGTGGATTTTAATCCCTTCGTACCACTGCTCCTAGTGGTTATCCTCTAGGCAAAGGCTCGATGCTTCAGGGGGATTCTCGATCAGTGATGGCGAAACTCCCAGCAAATTCCAGGTGGCAGCATCAAGGAGTAAGGGCTTATTATTCTGTATTAGGGAGGGAAATCGAGGCTTCGAGCGCCTCCGTAAGATGCTCCTGAAGGATATTCTGAATCCTCAAGCGCAATATGGAAGCGTGACGATCGTATCTCATGCGATCGGGGGGGACTAGTCGCACTAGTCGCAAGGTGCATCAGAATTTAAAAATTTTAAATCATATGATGAAACCACATGATCACAAGAACAATTCTTGGATCATTTCATCAAACCACAAAGTATTAGGAATACCTCTCGAAGTGTGGTTGCGATCACGAGATCTCTAAAGCAAGAGATCCTCCTGTCTCAAGTCCGATCCACGGAGACAGCACTTACGGGCGCGATGATGAGACGCGTGACTCCCGCAATCCGCGATGAAGATCCAAGCCTCGAATCTCCTGATTTCGTCTAACAAAATCTGTCGTCTTCCTCTAGAGCAAGCAACCCCAAAGAAGGAGATCCTCGAGTAGTCGATGGTGAAGGCGATAACTTCTCTCTTTCTCAACAAAGGTGGTCGGCCACCTTGTAGAGAGGGAGAGAGAGGACGAGAATGAGAGGGAGAGAGAGAAATAGAGTAGGCGTCTACTTGGTGTACCCTTCATGGGATGCCCTTCTTATATACTAGTTTGGGATCCAATGGATCGCAATCCATGGCTCATATGGATCCAACGGCTATTGTCATCCAAGAGCCATCCAACGGCTATGATTGTTGTTGGTTAAAAACCAATAACATTAATTTATATTAAATTAAATATATGTTGAATTATTATAAATAAAATTTAATTAACATAAATTAATTATTAAGAGATAATATGATAACAAATAAAGAGAGGCAACAAACCACCCTTGATTATAGGGGGCATCACCTATGACTAAGTCATAGGTGACGCCACCTTGTAATTTGGTGGTATTTTGTCTCCTTTTATTTTATCTCATTATTTCTTAATTAATTACAATAACTATTATTGCAATAATATTCACCAAATTAATTCCAAATTAATTTGTGAATATTTCAATCATGCCATTGAAAAAAATATGTGAATCATATTCACATCCCAAACTAATTTGTAAATTGCATTTCCAATTAATTAATTTGAATCCAATCCACATTAATAATTAACAAATGCTATTTACAAAGTTTCTCTCTCCCTGATATATTATAAATCCCATTTATAATATACACAGATATTCTGGATAACACTATCCACGATCTGCTTATACTTGATAATTAAATCCCATTTAATTATCTTGGATAATCATTCTCACAATATGAATCTCATTCATATTATACTTGATAATTAAATCTCATTTAATCATCAAGAACTTCTTGCTTGGATACTAAATTTATCATAGGAATTATTCTTGAACTCCTTTAAGAATATGTGCTTTCTCCGCAGATACTTGGAGATAGGGACGGGGCGATTGTATTGTTCCACGTATAGTGACTTGGATGTTGAGATCTCATCTCAAATTCAGATCTAATGGACCTCCCACAGATGCTTGATTAAATCAAGTCCGTATACTTAATCTTCTCATTGCATCTGAATCACATTCAGATCAATGTCCTACACTTGGACTAAGATCAAGTTACTTCTCTACTGAGAGGAGTCACTAAAATCTAGATCTGTTTCATCACTCCCTCGGACTGGAAGCGTCATGGTTATACAATCGTTTATGATCACATCACCCTTAGGTATTCCCAATACCTGTACATCCTGCATACCTGGAAGACCAATGATCAACCTGAAGATGAAGATCAATTTTATATTGTCTTCTTCAGGGTTTGATCACAAAGTTTCTCAATCTTGGTCATTGGGATTTGGGATCGATCATATGCTTTCCCAAAGCATATATCATACCTTCAAATTCTTGTCATGCTTCCAAAGCACGACGACCATGCATGGAATTTGATCAGTCCCAATACCTCATGAGTGAGCTCATGTCTTCCGGTTCATAAGTGAACCTGTATGATCCCTTTGAGAGATCGTATTACTCATATGCCCTTACATGCACACCAGCTCACCGGTGTATAGACCTTGGTTAGGTCATCAACCTACTGGTCTGCCAAATGTACACACTCAGACATATAGTAACACATATGTCTCTGGTCAGAGGATGTGTGCCTATGTTGTGACAGTATTCAACATAGGACTTAGGTTATCTCGATCTTGCTAAGTCAAGCCATTGACTTAACTATTCTGACATCTCCGAATCACTATTCCCATGCAGAGGACCTGCATCAAGAGGTCGGTCAGATATCAGCCTATGTGAGAAAGGATTGCCATCTCCTACTCAAGCTGGAGATCATCTCTTAATAATCATTTGACAGTGCTTGATGAGTCCTCAATCTAACCCTTTAGATATTCATCCAAGCACCAGCCTCTATGATTCATTTAATGAATCAACAGCTATATGATCATCAAGATGGCCATGGTACATAACCCTAATTGTACAGAAGGACCTATTATGCAAATTAGTTATTCTTCATTTCAGATCAGGGAATGATATTCGCAATAACATTTATTGCATAATGGCTCGCCATGGGCTCGCATGTCCAACAATCTCCCACTAGCCCAAAGAGCCATTAATGGGCTAATCATTTAAACCCACACTCATGTGACAATCATAGGCTATTTAGAAAATAGCTAGGTAAGCTGATCAGTCACTCTGTTCCCGCGAGACTACGCCAAGTCCTTTTACGACACTTGCATATCTCTTAATAACAGTGCTCACATCTAATGTGAATGTTGCATCTAATGCAACCAATATTCAATTTTATCAGTAATAGTGTCCTTGACACTACAGCTCAAAAATTATTATTATAACCAGTATGTAATTTCTATTATCCTTATCAGAATACCCTTGTCCCTGGAGATCTTTATCTCCTAAGGTATTCACAGTTAAGACCTTTTAGATCTCCATCTAAAAGTCTTAATTTCTTGAAGATAAGACTTAGAGATCTAAAGCCTTGTCATCTTTGAAGATATTGTTATTACTGCAATCAAGTGTTCTATCTCCATAGTAGGATTAGTAACAGTTTACTACTCCCATTGCATAGCAGACATCTGGCTTTTGTACACATCTAGCATACTTTCAGCTTCTTGTAACTGTTGCATAAAAAGGCAACCAGTTTTAACATTCACATCCTCAACTCTTTGAGGTGCTATCCCTTTAGATAGGTCAGTACCAAATCTTAAGGTAAGAAAGCCTTTCTTGGAATTTCCAGAAAAATGGAACATGTCCACGGTGTACTAGAAATGTGACAGTCCCAATACCCTCTTTTCTTTGCTTCTGAACACCTTCAGAACTAAGATCCAAGAGGCATCTTTTGATATCATATCTCAAGGTATGGAATAGCCAGATCATAAAACACTTATTATCATCCTTATATCATTCCAAATGATTAGGATATTATCTACATTTAGCATGATGAACACATGACACACCCACTAAGCTTCACATGGTACATCAAGATTATATATGAAATTATAACATTTATAGTTTCATCAAATCTTATGTTCCAACAACAAGAAGCTTATTTGAGTCTATAGATGGATTTCTTTAGCTTTCACACCTTACTTTCTCCAATCATGAAGCCCTGGGGCTACTTCATGTGAATATCCTCAGAGAGGTATTCTTAGAGGAATGCAATCTTGACTTACATCTTGAAGATGCCATAGTCAAATTGTGTAGCTAGGGTTAGCAATATTCTGATGGATTTAAGCATGGTCACTGAAAAACAAGTCTAATCGCAAGCGATGTCTTCTTTTCGGTGTGTAGCTCATGGCTATGAACCGTGCTTTAAAGGTTTCTACCTTCTCATCAGGTTCCCTCTTTCTCTTGAAGATCTATTTACACCTTAATGGGTCTAACCCTTATAGGTGGATCCTCAAGGGTCCATATACAACACTTGCATATGAAGTCTACCTTAGACCTTTATTGCTAACATCCATCTTTCCATGTCATGATCCTCAGGAGCTTCATCACATGAAGTCCGATCATTGTCAGACTTAACTGACACATGGAATACATCTTCAAACTCATTTGAAGAGGTATTAGTGTTTCATCTTTAATTGTCCTTTTAGTTCCTGATTTCAGGAGCCTCATTATCTTCTAAAGATTAAATGAGTTCCTACACTTCATTTTTCATCTTGATTCTCAAGAGAGTCATCCTCTAAGAATCACTTTCTCAGAGATGAGATCTTTTAAGAATCTCAGGGTCATAAAGCAGGTATCCAATACCATCCTTTATTTTCCTAATGAAGTAGCACTCACAAGTGCTAGATTCTAGCTTACATGCATGGAACCTTATTAAGGATATATATTGTAGTCTATACTACACATATATACCTGGAAACTAAGGGATAATTATGCTAAAATCAATCATTGATCAAATCATGTCACACATGATCCAATTGTATCTCCTTACAACTCCATTGAGTTTAGGTGTGTTAGGAGGATTGAGATAGAAATGATATTCATATCTTCATGAGGTATTCTTTGAATTCATCTAATAGGTACTTGCTACCTTGGTTAGATCAAATTCATTTAATCTTCCTTCAAACTTTGATTCTACACCAAAATTGTGAAATCTTCGAACATTTCAAAGGTTTCTCGGGTAAAGAGAAGAAATCTTATATCATACATAATCATCAATAGATATCACATATCCATAATGTTTACTATGATATAGATGATCCACATACATCAATATGTATGAGATCCCGAATACCTTGACATCTTACACCTTTCCCAAAAGAAGGGTGTATTAGACATTTTACTTTGAATACAATATTCATAAGTATGTAAGATTTGAAATTTTAGACATTCGAAAGTTTCATCTCTTACTTGTCTATTGATCAAATCAACAGGCATATGTCCAAAACTTGATGCTAAATCATTGTCAAATGATCTTTATCTTCCTATTGATCTTATAAGGTTTAACTTTCAGTATTAGAAATCTTAATGAACCATTCATTAAATTTCTAATTTAGTAGAGTCCACCAGATGCTAGATTACTATCTGAAATATATCCATCATAACTCTTTATGATAGGTTTATTCCAGAATTCATGTTTATTTCCAATATTTAGAAACAAACAATGAGTGTATTCTAATATCTAGGTTATAGAGACATTCTCTAAGACTACGGGCTCTCCCACTGAGAATATGAAGTCTATCAATCCAACAGAGATTGTTGCAACAATTGCATCAATATCCATGTGGATAACTATAAACCTTAAGATCAAAATTTTCCAATCTTCTAAAACATGTGCATCACATTGCAAGTGTTGTTAGAAGATTGAGATACAATCATTAGACTTTATCTTATCAAATAAGCAAGTCAATTTCAATGATCAAATGTAGATATAGATTATTATGATGCGCTATCTGAGTCCTTCTCTAAGGATTCTAGATAGACTGGATAGTCATACTATCAACACATCAACTTATTGCAGTATTGGCATTCATCCAACTTTTTGGATGTCATATGGAAGTCACAGAAGTACAATCAACTCTTTGATTTTCCTTCTCACATGGGTCCGACCCATGCTTCCACTGTGCTCTCTTCATCTATAAACAACCATTGTTCAAGACAAAGAATCTCTTATGTTGAATTCAAAAGATTTCAATACAAGAGGACTTCAACATTTATACATGCTTCATTAAATTCATACAAAATGATTATTATGAAGCTTTATGAATGACTTGAGTATAGATAGTAGAATGATGACACTCATCATATCTACATACATCTTAACTCTTAGAGACATTGGTTCAGGTATGTATTCAAACATTTTGAATACATCATCTCTTTCGAGCCACCATTTTGCAGAGAACTATGTCATTCATGAGTAAAATGTCTATAGCACATATGTATGCCAGAACATCTTCTTAGATTTTTATAAGGATTATTTGACAATTGCGATCATCATCGACATGTCACTTCCAAAGTACACTCGATGAAAGATCAAGACTATAGAGATATACGAACCCTAAGGTGATGTCTTATTGTCTTATTTAATTGCCACTCCTCATTATGTTGAGGAAACTTGCACATTGCAACCACATACATTATGTGTCCAATTGCAAGTACAATATCTGGATCATGAGTTCAATCCATGATATATTACTGGTTATTATTGAGTATAACATTGAGTGGGTTTAATGAAGGATTATCTGAAATAAGAAATTTGCATAAGGGTATATATATTATATATACATGTTTTACTTTGATTTTTAGGAATTTTTATATCAAAGTTGTCTTTCCTTGTCAACAATGAAAGTTCATTCCCTTAATCACTTTCAATATAAGAGATATTTTTACCATTATATCTCTTGCAAGATCTGAGATCTCCTTTCCTATCTTTGTCACATCCCAATAATATGAGAACCTGTGACTCCGATAAAAAGAAGCGGGAACACATTCCACCTTGCAAGTCCAACTTACATTTCCCAATTCGGTCTTTAACACCCGGGCCCACCACCCCTAAGGTGATGTTGACCCGTCATTAATTGAACCAACCGTCAACATGCTTAATACTCGCTATACACAATCCAATATCACCCCAAATAATATGAGGACCCGATATTGGGGTCACTACGTATACGGCCTTACTCTTTCGAGAAGCAAAGAATCCGATCCAAATAATTGTATATAGGATCTGTCACTTCGGACAGGCGTCTCCTATATACAACTTTTGGCGACGAAATTATTTGCCTTGACGGGAGACCATGGATGTCACTTATGTGATCCTCCACCTCATATTCAAATTGTAATTAATTATCGTGAACCATATTCACATAATTAATTTTTCCAAGGGAAATACACATCTATTCATAATAGAGTGTTTTAATAGGATATAGTAGTTTAATCATATTAAATTAATTATCAATCCAATCAACAAACTTTGAGTTTTACTTGAATAATAGGTATAATCTCAAAGTACGTATTATTTCTAATTTTAGTAATTAGAAAATCACACTTTGATTTCTCCGGCATTATCCAGTCCCTACCCGCTGTCATGGCCAGTACCGGCGAGAGTGGGATGGACCACATATGTTGCAACCCGCTACCCCAGCGATCTCCGACTAGACACCATATCCACCTCAGGAAAGGATAATGCCATATAGATCATCATGTACTTTGAGATGCTCATCGGTCTTTCAACCGAAATTATACCATATAATATACATCAAAACAATTTTGATTATATTATAAGGAGATTTTCTAAACAAATCCCCAATCCTATTCAAGCAAGAGGGTTTTGCATGTAAAAGTTGTCCTACAACTATTGTAGGAGGACCTAGGGCTTTGTATGCAAACAATGTTTGTTGATGATTTCAAATTAACCAATGATCAAGATCAACTATCTTATCATTATAGTTAGTGGGATGTCATTCAAGGAATTGATTATCATCTTTAAACATTTCACAAATATTTATCAATGATTAATTTCAGAAAATTAACAATTAATTTTCATCAACATGTTTGAATGACTATCACAAGGTTCAAGATCAAGTTTTGTCAATTTCCAGCAGTGACCCCTAATCACTAAAATTAACTTATCTTGATCAATATAAATCCAAAATTCGCAAAATCAGTTTTCTAATATTGATAACTTGATATAGGACAGAACCCAAGTGATAATTCACGCATTTCGAGGCATGTCAAAACCGTAATTAACAAACTAATCACGTTCAGTTTTGCTGTTCCCGCAACAGTGAATACATGCTTATTTAAAAGATCATATCTTGAGCAAATTAAATCCAAATTTAGTAAACATAGATCCTATGATTTGTTTAATGGGGAACAAAATCCAATTGAATATTTCGTATTTAAATAATTTAAGTAGTGCCTAAAAAATCAATTAGATAGAGGTGCGAAAATTTAATGCGATAAAACTTTCACGATACTTTCAAACCCAGGTCGTCCTAAGTTCATGGATCATATCCAAAACCTTTTTCGACCTAAGGCTTTGATACCACTTAAAGGATATTCTAAATCCTCAAGCGCATCACGGAAGCGTGACGATCGCATCTCATGCGATCGGGACGACAAGTCGCACTAGTCGCAAGGTGCAGCGGAATTTAAAAAATTTAAATCGTATGATGAATCCACATGATCACAAGAACAATTCTTGGATCGTTTCATCAAACCACAAAGTATTAGGAATATCTCTCGAAGCGTTGTTGCGATCACGAGATCTCTAAAGCAAGAGATCCTCCTGTCTCAAGTTTGATCCACGGAGACATCACTTGTGGGCGCGATGATGAGACGCATGACTCCCGCAATCCTCGATGAAGATCCAAGCCTCGAATCTCCTGATTTCATCCAACGAAATCCGGCGTCTTCCTCTTGATCAAGCAGTCCCAAAGAAGAAGGAGATCCTCGAGTAGTTGATGGCGAAGGCGAGAACTTCTCTCTTTCTCAACAAAGGTGGTCGGCCACCTTGTAGAGAGGGAGAGAGAGGACGAGAATGAGAGGGAGAAAGAGAAGTAGAGTAGGCGTCTACTTGATGTACCCTTCAAGGGCTAGGGTTGCCCTCCTTATATACTAGTTTGGGATCCAATGGATCTCAATCCATGGCTCATATGGATCCAATGGCTATTGTCATCCAAGAGCTATCCAACGGCTATGATTGTTGTTGGTTAAAAACTAACAACATTAATTTATATTAAATTAAATATATGTTGAATTATTATCAACAAAATTTAATTAACATAAATTAATTATTAAGAGATAATATGATAACAAATAAAGAGAGGCAACAAACCACCGTTGATTATAGGGGGCGTCACCTATGACTAAGTCATAGGTGACGCTACCTTGTAATTTGGTGGTATTTTATCTCCTTTTATTTTATCTCATTATTCCTTAATTAATTGCAATAACTATTATTGCAATAACATTCACCAAATTAATTCCAAATTAATTTGTGAATATTTCAATCATGCCATTGAAAAAATATGTGAATCATATTCACATCCCAAACTAATTTGTAAATTACATTTCCAATTATTTAATTAATGTGAATCCAATCCACATTAATAATTAACAAATGCTATTTACAAAGTTTCTCTCTCTCTGATATATTATAAATCCCATTTATAATATACACAAATATTCTGGATAGCACTATCCACGATCTGCTTATCCTTGATAATTAAATCCCATTTAATTATCTTAGATAATCATTCTCACAATATGAATCTCATTAATATTATACTTGATAATTTATCTCATTTAATCATCAAGACCTTCTTGCTTGGATACTAAATTTATCATAGGAATTATTCTTGAACTCCTTCAAGAATAATGTGCTTTCTCTGCAGATACTTGGAGATAGGGACAGGGCGATTGTATTGTTCCACATATAGTGACTTGGATGTTGATATCTTATCTCAAATCCAGATCTAACGGACCTCCCACAGATGCTTGATTAAATCAAGTCTGTATACTTAATCTTCTCATTGCATTTGAATCACATTCAGATTAATGTCCAACATTTAGACTAAGATCAAGTTACTTCCGTCATGGTTATACAATCGTTTATGATCACATCACCCTCAGGTATTCCCAATACCTGTACATCCTGCATACTGGAAGACCAATGATCAACTTGAAGATGAAGATCAATTTTATACTGTCTTCTTCAGGGTTTGATCACAAAGTTTCTCAATCTTGGTCATTAGGATCTGGTATTGATCATATGCTTTCCCAAAGCATATATCATACCTTCAAATTCTTGTCATGCTTCCAAAGCACGATGACCATGCATGGAATTTGATCGGTCCCAATACCTCATGAATGAGCTCATGTCTTCCAGTTCATAAGTGAACCTGTATGATCACTTTGAGAGATCGTATTACTCATATGCCCTTACATGCACACCAGCTCGCCGGTGTATAGACCTTGGTTAGGTCATCAACCTACTGGTCTGCCAAATGTACACACTCAGACATATATTAACACATCTGTCTCTGGTCAAAGGATGCGTGCCTATGATGTGACAGTATTCAACATAGGACTTAGGTTATCTCGATCTCGCTAAGTCAACCCATTGACTTAACTAATCTGACACCTCCGGATCACTATTCCCATGCAGAGGACCTGCATCAAGAGGTCGGTCAGATATCAGCCTATGTGAGAAAGGATTTCCATCTCCTACTCAGGCTGGAGATCTTCTCTTAATAATCATTTGACGGTGCTTGATGAGTCCTCAATCTAACCCTTTAGATATTCATCCAAGCACCAGCCTCTATGATTCATTTGATCAATCAACAGCTATATGATCATCAAGATGGCCATGATACATAACCCTAATTGTATAAAGGGACATATTATGCAAATTAGTTATTCTTCATTTCAGATTAGGGAATGATATCCGCAATAACATTTATTGCATAATGGCTCGTTGTGGGCTCGCATGTCCAACAGCTCCTTCTCCTTCTACCGAAGATGGTGGCTACCATGATGGAGGACTTCATGCCTATTGCATTTTCCAATGCAATCTACCTCATTGTCGTCAAGGTCTTGACCAATCAATTATGGGGGGATACTTCATGGCATTGTCTGGCCTGAGCAGTTGGTGTTCATTCCCAACCGACACACGGCAGATAGCTGGGTCCTTGCCTTGGAGATGGTGTTGGATTGGAGGAGATCGCAAATTCAAGGTGTGTTATGGAAGGTGGACTTCTTCAAAGCTTACAGCTGCGTAGATTGACACTTTCTCTAAGCTCCACCCATAAGAGAGGTTTTCCCGACTTATGAGTTGCATGAATAAAGCGATGTACTAAAACAACCTCGTATGGGCCTATGCGGTTTTGGTGAATGGACGCTCGGAGGGGGTGGTTTTGATGAATGGATGCCCGGATGGGGGTTACTATCAGACTCATCAGGGAGTGCAGCAAGGCTACCTTTTGGCTCCCCTCCTGTTTATGCTTCTAGCGGATGCCCTGGTGGGATGATGAGACTGGCGATGGAGGGTAGCCTGTATGCATGTTATTTGAGAGACGACATGGTGATTCCTATTCTACAGTATGTGGATCACTATCATCTCTCTGGATGGTGACTTGGTACATGCTCAATGAGCCATCGACATTATGGACATCTTTGGAGATTTTTCCAGCCTTCAGATCAACAGAGACAAATCTATGTTTATTCCTTTCGGACTTTCTAAAGAGGAGACCAAGGAGCTATGTAGAATTCTTTGCTGCCTGAATGGAACCATTCTGATCACCTACTTGGGCCTCCCATTGGTGGCAGGGCACCTTCGTGCTGCATAATGGAGGACTGTGTTGGACAAGTTTGAGATCAAAATGGCGATTGGAAGGTGAGGTTGTTATTAAAGGGAGGAAAGCTCGTGCTACTAAAACACACCTTGTTTGCTATCCCCATCATTCTTCCACTGTACTAGAATACTTCTGGCGGATGTGAGGTTGAGATTAAAGGCTCTAATGAGACACTTTTTCTGGTCAGATGGGCAACAAGAAAATAGTGGTGTACACCTTGTGAATCGGGACACAGTTACCCATGCGAGAAAGGATGGAGGTTTAGGGGTATTGAAGCTGGAATACATGAACAAATCCCTCTTGTCTGGATAGGTGCTCAGGTTGTGGGGAGGTGCATAGAATCATGTTTGCAAGATTCTGCGAGGCATATATGATATTTGGGTGCTTTTAGGGCGACAAATGTGAGGATGCCCTCCTCTCTTTGGCATGGTATTTCCAAGATCCTTCCTAATTTGAGGGAACGTGTTCGGCCTTAAGTGGAAAGTGGTGCCATTTTTCAGTTTTGGAGGGATGAATGGATGGGTTTAGGGTCGCTACAGGAGAGATACCCATGTCTTTTCACCCTTGCTTGGCTTAGTCAGGTTTTGTTGGAAGGTGATTGGTCTCCATCTTTTTCCTCAGCCTTCTAAGATAAGATGTTTCCCAAGTTCGCAATGCTGCTTGGCGATGTGTTGGAGGTTGACGGCCAACCAAGTGGAAGAGATCACTTTACATGGATGAACATGAATTTTACGGTAAAAAAACCATATCGGCAAATCATTATCGTCATTCTTCGCCCCATTGAAGCTCAATCGTAAGTCACATGGTTGTCTAATTAAATTATGAGAGCCCCCTGTTGGTTCATACCTTTGCACTCAAGTTCCTCCTTACACGCTGCTGACACGTGGACACCCGGAGTAATTTCAATGGTAACCCTATGTTCCTATCTTATTAAAGAAACACCTTGCGTATATTTGCTCTTGTGCATTTTATTACATATTTTGTAGAGAAGACCTTGTGTTTGGGAGTTACTTTTGAATTTAAGTTTTTATCTAATTGCAAAAACAAAAATAACATGATGATCATCATTTAAATGTCTCTCCTCTAATTTTGGGCTATTGTTTATGTGGTTGATCGGTGATTTATTACAATTACAGACTGAAAATAAGTGGAATTTTGCCCATTTAGGCTCTGAAAATCATATGAAATACGAACTTGATCTAATTGTTGAACTTGAAATGACTGAAAATTGCTAAATAACCCTGAATTCAGCCAACATTTTATCATCTCGTTTGATTGCATATAAAAATCCAAAAAATCTTCTTGAAAATCTTGTGCATTTAACGATACGAAATCAATCTAAGGTTTTAGTGCCTCCATGTGTTCGACCTTCAAGTAAAAGAAATAAATCATCGCATTTAAATTAATTGAACATATTTGTTATGTGGTTTTGATTAATTGTTGAATTTCATGCTACACTAAAAATGGCGAATTAAGCTAGGGATTCAACAATCTGTCATGTCCTCAATCTCCTTCAGATCATAAAGCATAGACATAAAATCATTGCAACAATGTTCAGAAAATCCCACCGTGAAAGTGGGACTTCAAGAGCCATCTATCTAGACTTGTTGGACAAGGAATGAACCTGATAGACCAACACATTCCGATCCTCAACAAGTGCAAAGAGACATGGGTGCCACACCCCTAGCGCACCAAACCAGTCCAATTATCCAACCAAAAGGAGAAGATCTATCCACTCACAACCATCGACCTAAGCAAATTGCCTAGCTCCAGAAGGATCTTGATAATGCCTTGTCATAGTGTTGAAGGTGACCGCACATTGTTGAGAGACTGAGATCCACATATACCATAGATACTACACATCAAGCGGCAAACAAGATCCTACGTTCTTCCCCACAATCAAAGCACCCACTTTGGTGAGGAGAGCTTTATTCATACACTCAAGCTTCTGGACCCCCAAACCTCCTTTAGATTTTGATCTTGTAATAATCTCTCAGTCAATGAGATGAATCATTCATCTTCTATCACCCATCTTCCCAGAAAAATGCCCCATCGTGATCTCGATCATCACCCATACACATGTCGGGAGCAACCTGGCGATGTTAAAGAAAATGGGAACATCTGAAAGTGCATGCTTAAGCAACACCCACTTCCCCCTCCCCTGAAAAGAGTCCTCGCCTTCCAACCAACCAACTTGCTCTCTAATCTATCCAGAACCAGTCTCCATGGATGCGCACGGATGCCCGGCAACCAATGAGAGACCAAGGTAGGTGACAAGAAGAGTCCCACATGGACACCATGGAATGGAGCTGACCTCCTAGATCTCCACCTGAGAAAGCCCAAAGGGAACGAACAATGACTTCTCCCTAGTTAGTAGCAGACCTGAAATGGCTCCAAATATGTCCATAATGCATGATACATGCCTCACCTTCTCAATTCCACCACTCTCGAAATAATGGTGTCATCGATAGAGTAGGGATGGATATGTCATCTCTAGAGTAGCACGTACACAACCCCACATCTATCATCGATCTCATCATAATCACCAATGTGTACACCACGATCACAAAAGCAAGGGTGCCATCGGGCAACCATGCCACATTACCCGTTGGGGTGGGAAGTAGCCTCCACTTAACCCATGCAATCCAAATGTCTAGGAAACCCCTCCGCTGCAATGATGCCCAAAGGAACCGCCAACCTACATAGTCATACGCTTTAGAAAAGTCCATCTTCTGCAACAGTCATTTTCCTTGTACTCAGAAGAGATGATGACATTCAAAACGTCCTCCAAACAAATCGTCGGGACCTTACCAATGATAAGATAGATCACGTTCGATAGATCTATGGGCCTGAAATCCTCCACTCTAGTCGATACCTCCCTCTTAGGGAGTAAGAATACAAGGGCTTTATTCAACCTCTCATACCCAAGGTTACCCCCCTAGAATTCCTGCAAAACCTCCATGACATTCACCTTGACAACATCCCAAAACTCTCTGTAAAGGGAAGTTGAGAAGTCGTCCGGGCTCAATGCACCATCTGCGTTCAACTGCACAACCGCTTGCTTGACCTCTACTCCATTAAAGGGGGCCACCAGAACAACAACATGTGATGAGGAGATCGCCTTGACCCCCATACTACACCATACTCACCCTACCCAACAAACCCTTCTATGGGGAAACAAGTTGTACTTTCTGTCGTTGTATGACCCCTCTTATAAATAGAGACTTTAGGAAATGGAATGAAAACAACAAAGAGGATGTTTTCAGTGAAAGACTGTTTTTTTCTCCTAATTACTATCTTCCTATTCTCTCTACCTCACCATCTTTCTTTTGCACCTTCTCTTTCTCTTAACTTTTCCTTCCCTCCTCCCTCAAGGTTTCTCTCTCTTCTCACTCCTCTCCTCGTCCATCCTTCCTCTCTATTTTAAAGTTTTGTCCTCCCCTTTTCTTCATAATCAAGGTTCTTCTTTCTCCCTATCTTCCTCCCATATCTCTTCTCCTTCTCTAACTATCTTATTCTCTCATATTTGGCTCTTCCTTCTTTTAATTATCTCCCTCACTCCTCCATCTCTCTCTTAACACTTTCCTCTCATCCCAAATTATCCTCATCTCGCTCATTCAATACTTCTCTCACATCTCTTCATCTCCTTCAACACTTCTTCCAAACCACCATCTTATCAATTTTCCCTCTTCTTTTCCCAACCCTCCACCATGCTCTCGACCCCCCACTTCTTCAATCTGTATTACTAAACCATTCCATATTATCATGATTGGGTACATGTTAAAGCCAAGGAATGCACATTTACTTGCAATTTCCATTAGAAAAACACAATGTAAATTTACGTGCAATTGCCATTAGAAAAAGCACAAAAAACTAAGTTAACTTCTCGAACAAAACTGAAGATATGTCAATTGCAATGAGTGTTGAATAACAAAATTGGTAATAACAAGGGAGTTTACAATTGTGCCATCCATCTTTGCCGATAAAGACCTGAACCCCATCTATTTTATAATTATGTAACGATACCTACTAAACGTATTTTCGCTTTACAGTAGACATGACATTAACCATTATATCATAAAAGTAGACACAATTTAGCTCCAGATTTAGAAACCTCCATCAGTATACAAAAACAAGACATCATTGACCGTTAAAAACTCACCTCATTCAGCTCCTCTTCCTCATCATCCACGACACCCTCGGGGTTCTCATCCTCCTCATCATCGATAAACAATTCATCATCTTTGCTCTGCTCTTGGTCCTCCTCTACTTCGTTTCCATTTCAACTTCTGTCAAATCTTTCTCCTCTGCCTTCAACTCACATACATCTCCTCCACAATTCACACCCTTTCCCACCCCACCCTTCGTGGTTCCCGCTTCAGTCTCATTCTCACTTTCTTCCAGATCCACAAACTCCTTCATCACCATTTCCCCTTCCATTATCGTCCATGTTGAGATAGTTACTTTTTCCAGTATTACTATTTTTAGTATTATCTTTTGTAATTTTCTGTTTTTCTTTTCTTCTTTCTGTAATTCACCCAATGGGTTCTTATCCTATATAAGGGAACCCTTGGGCTTCTCATAATGAATCCTAGTATGTTCTCTTAACATGGTATCAGAGCGACAGTCATAGACCGGAGTTACCATATCCATCCCTAACCCTAACTCTCCCTA
Source organism: Ottelia alismoides (assembly GCA_037367405.1). Taxonomy (NCBI): domain Eukaryota; kingdom Viridiplantae; phylum Streptophyta; class Magnoliopsida; order Alismatales; family Hydrocharitaceae; genus Ottelia; species Ottelia alismoides. The sequence goes on from JAZKJV010000807.1 coordinate 521,356, forward strand.
ACTCACCACCCCCCCTCGTGCGTCCACTAGGCCCTCCAGGTCCCGCTTGTGCTCCAGGCACCCGCGCCACGACGCTTAGGCCCCTCCCACGCCACCAGCACTCCTGCATCCAGGCTCCCCCGTGCCCAGGCCCTCTGCGCCTCGTCCAGTGCACCCAGGCTCTCCGCCTGCGTATGCACCCGGTGCCTCTCCCGCGCATGCACTCAGTGCCTCGCCTGCGCCTGCACCCAACGCCTCGCCTACGCCAGCACCCAGTGCCTCGCTTGCGCTTGCACCCAGCGCCTCGCTCGCGCCTCGTCCAGTGTCCCTGCACCTGGCTTCTCCTTGCCCAAGCACCCCCATGCCATGGTCACGCGCCCTTGTCTCTATGCATCCAGGACTCTGCACGTCCAGGCCTTTGCGTCCCCTATTTCTCTGTATGTCCAAGATCCCTGAGCCGTGAGTTAGCCCTTCCACGGATAGTTCTGAGTTGGAGAGCTTGATTTTATACCCTTAAATCATGGTTTCTAGAAAGCGACGAAGATTAATAAGGATGGTCGTATAACCTATACGTACAACCAATCCTTCGTATGATTCTGTAGATTCGTCTACTCTCCAGTTTAAATTCCGTTATTTGGATATTTTATCATCATGTCAGACAACAAAGGTGACATCTTCTCATTCAGAACCTTCAAGGGCCTGGCTCCCATTGCTAAGATGGATGAGACCAACTATGAGTTGTGGTCCATGCAGTTTCTCACCCTCATGTAGTGCAACAACAAGGAGCACATCCTGACGGATCCAGAACCAGTGGACAAGACTGGGGCAAACTCTTCTTGGAAGCAAGATGATGCATACGCGCGTGTTTGGCTTTGTGGGTCTCTTACTACAGAGATAGCCAATGATATTCTAACTCAGCCAACTGCCAAGGCAATGTGGGACACTTTGGCATCCACCTATGCACATGCGAATAATAAGGCCAAGATCCTTCAACTATAGTTTGATATCTACAACACCAAGCAGAATGGTTGCCCTCTGCATGTTTACTACTCTTTGCTGCGTAGCATGTTTGAAAAGCTTCATAGCTACATACCCATTACGACATCTATTGAGCTGCATAAGACATATAGGAACTCCACGATGGTTGGAGTTTTCATGGTTGGACTTGATAGAGAATATGATGTTGCATGTACTCATCTTCTTACCGGAGAAACCATTCCCCCTATAGCCGTCTCACCCGGCTCATCATCCCTTCGACAACCATGTCTTCACACTCCTCAACGATGGCTGCTTCTCGTGGTCGAGGTGGGGCGATCCGGTCCAGAGGACACACACCTTGAGGAAGAGCCGATGGATGCCAATGTGATCCATGTACCTACTGCCGCAAGACTGGACATGTAGAGGATACATGCTATCAAAAGCATGGATATCATGTTTCTGGTCGAGCAATAGAGCATATTGTGTCTTCAGAGACATCATCTCCCCAGACCGATCCTCTCCTGGATGATATTGTCTCTCGTATTCGAGAGATCATGACTCCTAGTGCTGACACCACCGCAGATACCGTTGCAGCAGCCAGAGCCTCTTCGAGATCCTCAGGTATCACCTATACCTTTACTGGCAGTATGAATGCAGACTTGACAGAGTGGATTATGGACTATGGTGCTTCTCACCACTTGTGTGGAGACAGAATGCAACTGAAGTCCTATAGGGCTATACCACATGGCAGATGGGTTGTCATTGCTAATGGCGACCACTTACCCATTACATGACATGGGGAGGTGCAGTTGACACTGTCCATGCGCCTGAAGAATGGTTTATATGCTCCTACTTTTCGAATGAATTTACTTTCTATTAGTCAAGTCACTAAGGATATGCATTGTCACGCAATCTTTGACCCTTCATCTCTTGTGTTTCAGGACATACTCACGGGCAGGATCATTGGGTATGGCAGTGAGCAGCGGGGACTCTATAGACTGGTCCAACCTCCTCATGTTAGTGTTTCTATTATACCTATTGGACCTGTCTCTCCTTATCTGTGGCACCTTAGGTTTGGACATCTTACTCTACAGAAGCTATGTCATGTTATCCATCAGATTTCTACAAGATCATCCTTTCACTGTGAGGCATGTCAACTTGGAAGGCATCATCGTTCCTCTTTTCCATCCCATCAGAGTCAGAGCAGTTCTCAGCTATTTGAGCTCTTTCATTTAGACATTTGGGGTCTTAGTCGTGTTCCTGATCTCCAAGGACACTGGTTTTATCTTGTAGTTGTCAATGATTTTTCTAGACTTTCCTGGGTTTTCTTATTGAAGAATAAGTCTGAGGCTGGATCTGCTATCAAGTATTTTATTAATGAAATAAAGAATATTTTTCTGCAAATTTCAAGTATCTCCGTTCTGACAATGCCTTGCAATTTTGCACCTTACATCTTTCTGAGTTCCTTAGATCCCATGGCATTGTTCACCAGACCTCGTGTGTCTACACTTCCCAGCAGAATGGTATTGCCGAGCGCAAACATCGTCACTTACTTGATGTGACCAGAACATTGTTGATACATAGCCATGCCCCTCATGCTTACTGGGGTGATGTTGTCCTTACTGCTTGTTATCTGATAAACCGTATGCCCCCGTCCGTGTTAGGAGAGAAGATTCCTTACTTGATTACGTTTCCCGAGAAGGATCTCTTCTCTCCTACACCTCGTGTGTTTGGATCTGTTGCCTTTGTTCATGATGTCTCTCCCGGGCATGATAAGTTCTCTCCTAGAGCTGTCAAGTGTGTGTTTGTCGGCTACTCTCATACCCGAAAGGGGTAACACTGCTTTGATCCACTAAGCCAAAAATATTTTATGAGTGCTGGCGTTACTTTCTTTGAGCGGGTGATGCATTTTTACTCCTACAAGTGATATCCTTACTCCATCTGACTCTGATGATGAGATATACATGTCTCCACCTCCTACAGTTAGTCCTTTACCTATTCCTCCTCTTCCAGTACCTCCACCACCTCCGCCACCTCCGCCACCTCCCCCACCTCCTCCGTTGGTTCAGTTCTTGCCTCGTGTTTTTCCTTGCAAATCTCGCTCTGTTCGCCACGCTCACAAGACTTACCCATCATACAACACACCTCAGGTATGTAATGAGCATATTGTTTCTACTGATGGCACGACTGAGTTGACTATACAACAAGATTCTAGATAGGAGGAGCAAGTACCCTCTCAAGAGGGAAATTTACAGGCCCAGGACTTGGCAGATGATCTTGACACGTCGATTGCTCTACGAAAGCAGAACCGAGCGTGTGCTACTTACCCTCTTGCAACCCAAGTTTCTTTGAACAGATTGTTAGAGGATTTCAGGAGATTTACATTAGCATTATCAACCGTGCAAATACCACAGACGTATCAGGAGGCTCTCAAAGATAGTTAGTGGAGGTTAGCCACAGAGGACGAGATGGATGCGCTACAGTCACGTAGTACGTGGAGTCTTGTTTTTGCTCCTGTTGATACATCAGTTGTGGGATGCAAATGGGTGTTCACTGTGAAACACCATGCAGATGGAAGTGTGGATCGCTATAAGGCAAGACTAGTGGCATGAGGGTTCACCAGACATATGGGGTGGAATATCAGGATACTTTCTCTCCAGTTTCCTTACATTGTACTCTATGTATTCTCCTTGTTGTTGCTATGACACGAGATTGGCCTCTTTATCAACTAGATGTGAAGAATGCATTTCTTTATGGTGATCTACAGGAGGAGGTCTACATGCAGCAGCAACCTGGGTTTACTACTGAGGGGAAGTGTCAGAAGGTTTGGAGGTTATACAAGGCTATCTATGGCCTCAAGAAGAGTCCAAGAGCATGGTTCCAAAAACTCTCGGACTTGATAGAGCAGCAGGGGTTTGCGAGATCAACTGTTGATCACTCCTTGTTCATACAGAAGACCCAGAGAGGTACTACAGTCATTCTTGTTTATATTGATGACATTATAATTACAGGGGATGACGGGCAGGGTATTTAAGGTGCCAAGGACTTATTAGGTCAGTAGTTTTTGACCAAGGACATTGGACATTTATGTTACTTCCTTGGAATAGATTTTGCCAGGAACCAACGGGGTCTTGTGATGACCTAGAGGATGTATGTTATAGATCTTCTTTCAGAGACAAGCATGGCAGATTGCAGACCTGCTACTACTCCGCTTGACCCAAACATGAAGTTCTATGATGATGATACTGAGGAGGTCGACAAGAGGAGGTATATAGAGCTTGTTGGCAAGATACTATATGTAACTATTACCAGACCCGACATAGCATTTGTCGTGAGCAAAGTGAGTCGGTTTATGGAGCATCCCAAACAGACACATATGGATGCAGTCCGTATGATTCTGAGATAATTGAAGACTTCACCTGGTATTGGACTTCTTTTCCGCAGAGGCACATCTCTCTCATTGACAGCATGTGCAGATGCAAATTATGTTGGGTGTCTAAAGGATAGAAAGTCTACGTATGGATTTGCTGTGTTCATAGGGAATTCTCTCGTTTCATGGAAAAGTAAGAAGTAGATTGTGGTTGCTAGATCAAGTGCGGAATCGGAATACAGGGCCATGGCACATGCTAGTATAGAGATGATGTGGGTCAGATCCGTTATTACTGACCTGACTATAGAAGTTCCTCTTCCCATGCATCTCCAATGTGATAATCAAGTTGCTCTCTTCGTTGCAAATAACCCTGCCTTTCATAAGAGGATGAAAGACATAGAGGTGGATTGTCACTACACTCGTGACGTGATACAAAAGGGTATTATCACTACTATGCATGTCAACTATGGAGACCAGACAAAAGATATTCTCACAAAGTCTCTAGTGAGAGGACCTTATCAGAGATGTTGTTCCAAGATGAATCTTATCGATATCTATGCTCCAGCTTTAGGGGGAGTGTTGAGATAGTTACTATTTTTAGCATTACTATTTTTAGTATTATATTTTGTAATTTTCTATTGTTATTTTCTTCTTTCTGTAATTTACCCAATGGGTTCTTCTCTTATATAAGGGAACCCTTGGGCTTCTCATAATGCATCCTAGTATGTTCCCTTAACAGTCCCACCTACAGAGGCACACGACCTAGCTCTGGAATCATGACTTTGCGTATACAGGTTGATCTCGATTTGGAGGAGAATATAATCGAACTCAAGGGCATGGAGATTTGAGTTAGGGTTTGGTGGATTGGTGCCGATGAAATGGTCCCCGTGAAGAGTGAGGTGAGAGAGAGATCTGAAGGTAGACGGGAAAAGTGAAAGGTCTCTGACTTGTTGGGACTAGCGGCTTTCGCTCGCCGGAAGCCCCACCAACCTCTATATTGCAGAAAGGGGAGGGTAGATGTGAAGTTTTTCGAGAGAATCTGCGAGGGCGGGGTTGGGTTATGGCAAGTTTCTTGTTTTGGATTAGGATTATGGCAAATTTCTTGTGGATGAAAGGAAGTGAGTGGGGAGTAAAGTTGGTATTATGGCAAGTTTAGGGGTTAGATGCGAAGACTCTCGAGTGTGACTCTGGGCGACTGAAAGGGCAGGTTTGAAGTTATGGTAAGTTTCTTGTGTGTGATTGGGTTATGCCAAGTTATTGTTGATAATTGGGAGTATGGTGGATTTTTGACAAGTTTATCATGGGTGATTGAGAGTATGGAAGGGATACACGAGAAAGCATCCGTCTAACTTCCTTATTGCACTACTATCCTAATCTGGTTCCTTATCCTTCTTTAATCCTAACGAGCGAACGCGGCCCAAGGTTTTCCATAGTTTTCAATTTAGCTTTGGAATTCCCACAAGCATGCGTGTAAGACTATTGTGTGCAATGAGAATGGAAAATGAGATGGATGATATGAAGTTTTCCAAGTATGACTATGGCTGAGTACGAGGGTGGGGTTTGGGTTATGGCAAGTTTCTTGTGAGGTTCGAGGTTATGACAAGTTTATCATGGTTGATTGGGAGTGGGGTTGGGCTTTAGTAAGTTTATTATATGTATTGGGAAGGTGAAAGGAGAGGTGAGGATTTGCTGCAAAACTGGTAGAGCTCTTATGTCATGTGTCATTATGTATAAATGTAATAATGATAGCATTCCCCTAACTTTCTTGTGTACTTTTATAAGGAGATTACAGCTCATCAAACGCCCTCCATCCACACACATACATTGTATGTTCCCTTGCGAAATAAGTATAGGAGCTTTGTGGTTGACCTTGTGTCTTTATTTGTGCTTAATAATGTTGGATTGAGGTCTAGGTTCATTGGACAAGGACCCCCTTCTTCCCCTCTCAATTGAGCTCAGCATCTCCTCCCACCTTCGTTAATAAATATAAGAGATAGAGATAGAGAGAGTGACAGAGATGGAGAGACAGAGAGAGAGAGAGCTTAGGTGATTACTTGCTTCACAATGATGTCCTCTTCCCTTGATCGAGGTTTTCCTATCTCGATGGCAAATGAGAGAAGCATATAATTCAAGATTTGATCATCATCTCTGGTTATTTATTATGGTGGTGGCAACATCTCTTCTCGATTTGATCCAAGAGGTGATGTGGAGTCAATCTAGTAGGGGATCAAGAGCTTGTGGTTTTTCTCTAGATTATGTCTAACTGAACAAAGCTCTTGTAGCTCTACATCTTCCGATGAAGAGCATATCTTGGTGATGTGGACTCCCTCCTCCCCTAGAAAGCAATCAAGGATGTTCGAGGGTAGCAAACTACTTGTCATTCCTTTTTATTTTCTAGTTTCATTATTGTTTTCAAAAATTTCATTGTTGAAAATTTCATATACTCATTTTTATTTCTTGGCATTCTCTTGACCTTTAATTTAATAACCTTAGGGTTATTGATTGGAGCAATGCCTTCCTTTATTTGTAATACTCAAGGGTGTTATCCATCTCTCCGTTTTTATATGTTGTTATCTCGATTAGGGAACTGATGGTCTGTCACGACCCCAATTCCGGACCGTTGGATCCTCCCATATCCGAATATGGTTACTCAGCAATAATTTATTCAGTAATCACAACTAACATTCAGAAACAAACTGCAATTAAAAATATCCAGAAGGAAGAGTTTCAACACTTTTCCATTCACAAAAATACTGTTCACATGATTCATTGTCTTACCACAACCATTCCATGTACATCAGCTGGAAGGAAATATACAGAAAGATTACTAACTACCTTACAAAGAAAAGCTAATGTGGTTGGATGGATGTCTAGTATGCAAGCTGGCTGGATTATTAAAGTCCTTGCAACGGTTCACCAACACCTGTTGGGTTTTCCATAAATCATAGCATAAAAATTAGCGAATGCTAAGTAACGAAGAAGAAAAAAGCAAACAAATCGGTAATTTTTCAGAACTTGTTATCACAAAAAATTTCATTCCTTCTCATTAATTTAAGTCATATTCCTTTCTATTCCACGTCAGGGATTAGTCCAGGGAATTACCTCACCACTATAAGGACTCCGAAGCTGTGGACACTTCGGGATTGGAGATTGCGTTGATCATGGTAAGCTTATGCCGCCACACATCGCCTCAACCAATCCTCCAATACTACCCTGATAATTTCTTTTTCTTTTATTAATCAGGGTCTCAACCCTCAGCTTGCAAACAAAGGAGCACACCGTCCTCGAGGACTCGGTTGCTTGAAACCTCAGGCTAACATTTAATCATATAAGCTAGCATCTTTAAATACATATTATCGAGACCCAACCGCTATCCAACCACCCATGCCTCCACATGGCACGACCACATCTTCCGTCGTTCAACCCGAAGATTTTGGCTCTTGGTACCACACATTGCAAATCATTCATTTCATGCGTACTTATCATAGCAGGGCAACTGTGTACCACCTAGGTAGGGAAATGCCAATACGGGTTCCTTCTGACAAACCTACAGGTTACATGCCCGACCTGTAGTTCTACTCCCAGTCATCCTTAACGTGGCACACGATTTTTTTCAGGATCCAACTCAAAACACATCAATTCCCATGATGTAATTGCTCCGTTAAGCCTTAGATTAGCGTAACCATAAATACTGAGTATAGACTTACACATATATTAATTCATATATTTATATACTCAATTTATGCTCTATAACTCCCAAACCATATCTTTCCAAGCCACTGCATCAATTCGATGCATAAAACTTATTTTTGTGGGGAATCACAAAGCAATTTTTCATACATTCTAAAAAAATAGCCAAATTAGAGTTCTTTATAGCGAAGAACACAAAATCAGGAATTTCAATAATCTCATATGAAAACCCAACAACAAAAAGAAGTATTTCGTTACCTAATCGAGCTCTCTCTCACGTATGTAGTGCTTTTATCATGATTCTTTTTCAACAAGATGATTTATAGCTCCCGAAATGATCGAATTTCATTTTCGTATCAAAAACGCTAAGAACGAACGAAGAGCATGAAGAACACATGAAGAACATGAATAACAAGAAGAACATATTTTCTCTTGAAATTCAGTAGAGCTTTCCCTTATACGGGGTGATGTTTTTAGGAAAATTTCGACAGAGCTTCCCCTTATATGGGGTGATATTTCTAAGAAAATTTTGGCAAAGTTTCCCCTTACACGGGGTGATATTTCTAGGAAAATTTCCACACAGTTTTCCCTTATATCGGGACATATTTGTATAAAAATTTTAGAGTTTCCTCTATAAAATCACCGAAAGGAAATAACAAGGAAACTGAACATGAATCGAAAACCTAGCTCACAAAGCAACTAAGAGAGGATTGTACCTTCCTCCTCCTCATTCTCCCGGCAGCGCTTCGCTAGCGCTCCTTCCTCGCCTCCCACTCCTCCTCCCGACTTCTCGACCCTAGCCCTTGGGGTGGTGGTGGTAGTGGAAATCATAGAGAATGAATGGGTAGGGGGGCTATTTATAGGCTCCATAAAACCGCAAACCATGGTTAGAAAATCGTGGTTTAGACCTTAACCGCAGTTAGCGACCCATGGTTTTGGCCCGTGGTTTTGACCAAAACTTATCCAAAATTTAGGGCTTAAGTTAGAACATTCCAGAGGATTCTAGATTTGCTAATGACGCTTAATTAACGCTAATCGTGATTAACTTTCACTAAACACAATTTAACTTTTGCAGCTTAAGCTTATCTTTTGCTAACTATTGATTAGTATTCGCTAATTATCATTAGTGGCTTTAAATCCGACATTAGTTTATTTAATCATGCTTAACTAGTCTTAGTGACAGTCATTACGGGTTAATGACAATTTAAACCTCCTTACTTCTCTTTCTTTCAAAAATCATATCAAATAGAAACGAAGTCTGATTCCCATGAAACAAATTCCGTTGGTTTCCTCTTGACGAGATGGATTTTATTATATAGGATCCGAGAGATGTCAAGTTCCAGTCTTTACAATTATAACAACCTTAAAGGAAGTCTCGTCCTTGAGACTTATATTGATGGCATAACAACCTTAAAGAGGACTGAAACAATAACAATCTTAAAGACAATGAACGTCATTTAATTTATAAAGAAGATATACAACACACAGTGTTAATACTCAAACAAATAGCGGTATTTCTCTCTCATTTCCGCCTCAGGTTTCCTTGTGGCTTCTTCAAACTCTTGGTTGTGCCACAACACTTTAACTAGAGGTACCTCTTTGTTCCTCAACTTCTTGATATCTCTATCTAGTATTTCCGCATGTATTTCTTAGTATGTCAAGTCTGGCTCAACATGTAAATCATCATAACTTATCTTATGCTATGGATTCCTAATGTACTTTCTCAGATTTGATACATGAAAAACATCATGTATTATTGAAAGATGTGGAGGAAGCGCAAGTCTATATGCCACTTTTCCAATCCGCTGAATGATTACAAAGGGACCCACGAACCTAGGTGCCAACTTTCCATGCAAGCCAAACCTCTGAACTCCCTTCATAGGTGATACTTTGAGAAATACAAAGTCTCCTACCTCAAACTCAAGGTCTCTTCGCCTGGTATCACTATAGCTTTTCTGGTGACTCTGTGCAGTTATTAGTATTTTTCGAGCAAGCTCTACAACTTCCCTTGTCTCCTGGAGTCTATTTGAATCGTAAAGGTTCTTTATCCCGACCTCTTGCCAACACAAAGGAGTAGTACACCTATGCACATATAGTGCTTCAAGTGGTTCCATGCCAATACTTGTATGGTAACTATTGTTGTAGGTGAATTCTGCAAGAGGCAAATATTTCACCCATGATCCTTTCCATTCTAAGGCACATGCTCGTAGCATATCCTCTAAAGTCTGAATCGTACATTCTGATTGACCATCTGTTTGTTGATGGTATGATGTGTTCAAGCATAGTTGTGTGCCTAAGGCTTTCATGAAGTTCTCCCAATAATGTGAGGTGAATCATAAATCTCGATCGTAAACTACTTCCTCTAGAATGCCAATGAGACGGATCACATGTGTAATATATAACTCAGCAAGCTGATCTAGAGTAGAATATAAGCTTATTGGAATAAAGTGTGCTACCTTGATTATATGATCTATTAAAACCCATATACTATCTTTCCCACCAGTCGTCTGAGGTAGACCAGTAACGAAATCTATGGAAATTCTTTCCCATTTCCATTCAGACATAGGGAGGGGTGCAATAATCCTGGTGGATTTTGGTGTGAAGCCTTTACCTATTGGCAGGTAAAACATGAATTCACGAACTCAGCAACATCCTTTTTCATTCTTGACCACCAAAAGTTTGAATGAAGATCCTTATATATATTCGTAATTCCAGGATGAATAGATAATTTAGAACAATGCGCTTCATGTAAGATATCTTTCCTGAGTTCAGGTGTGTTTGGTATACAAACTCTATGATTTTTATATAGTAACCCGTCTTGTACTAGAATCCCTCTTTCTCATTCTTCTTAAGTTGTTGTCTCAAGTCTTTAAGGATTGTATCATTCTCCTGTCCTTTCTTTATTCTATCCCAGATTTATGGTTTTTATCGGTGAGGAATAGTTATAGTATCGACACTACTATCAAATGGTTTCCATTCACTCAATGTTGATAGTAAACCCCAGAAGTGGATAGCACTCACCAACCCATGTGAATAAGTTCTTCTACTAAGGGCATCTGCTACGATGTTCCCTTTACCGGGGTGGTAGGAGATGGTGCAATCATACTCCTTCAATAACTCTAGCCACCGTCTCTATCTCATATTTAGCTCCTTCTGATCAAATAGATACTTCAAGCTTTTATGGTCGGTGAAGATTTCAAAAGTAATACCATAGAGGTAGTGTCTCCATATCTTTAAAGCGAAGACTACAACAACTAGTTCAAGGTCATGTGTCGGGTAGTTCCTCTCATGTGTCATGAGCTGTCATGATGCATAAACAACTACCTTACCATGTTGTATAAGAACTGCCCTAAGTCCTTCTTTAGATGCATCAGTGTACACTGTAATCCTTCAGTTCTAGAGGGTAGAATAAGGATAGGTGCCGATGTTAGGCATTCTTTCAGTGTTTGAAAACTAGCTTCACATGCATCAGACCATATGAATGGAACTTCCTTCTGAGTCAGCCTACTCGTTGGCAATGCTATTTGTGAAAAGTCCTTCACAAATCATTTATAATACCCAGCTAAACCCATAAAAGATCGTATTTCTATGACAGTCTTCGGGCGTTGCCAACTTATCATCGACTGATATATCTTTCTCAGAGATAACATGGCCTAAAAAGGATACTCATATATCCAAAAGTCACATTTGCATATTTAGCATACAATTTGTTCTTCCTTAGTGTTTCAAGTACCTACCTGAGATGATGTTCATGTTGGTACTTATCCTTGAGTAAATAAGCACATCATCAATGAAGAATACTACAAATTGGTCTAGGAACTCCTTGAATACTCGATTCATGAGATCCATGAAGGCCGCTGGGGCATTTTTCAGTCCAAAAGGCATAACTGAAAATTCATAATGCCCGTATCTAGTTCGAAAAGCTATCTTGGGAATATCTGTATCTTTGATTTTCAACTGATGGTATCCAGATCTTAAATCAATCTTGGAATACACAATCGAACCTTGTAATTGGTCAAAGAGATCATCTATTCTTGTTAGAGTATACTTATTCTTTATAGTGCTCTTGTTTAGTTGTCTATAGTCAATGCAGAACCACATCGACCCATCCTTCTTCCTTACAAACAAAACAGGTGCACCCCATGGTGAAGTACTAGGACGAATGAAGCCTTTGTCTAACAGTTCTTGTAATTGTACCTTTAACTCATGTAACTCTACCGGTGCCATCCTATATGTAGGAATAGAGATAGGCTGAGTATCAGGTATGAGAGAGATTTCAAATTAAATCTCTCGCTCAGGTGGTAATCCAGGTAATTCTTCTGGAAATACATTAGGAAACTCGCACACTATAGGCACATCTTCTATCATTCTATCTGACCCTGATGTAGTGGATACATAAGCTAAATAGCCTTGACACCCTTGTTCTAATAGTTGTTGAGCCTTTAGAGTAGACATGTATTTGACATCATTACTGGATGTCTTTCTAATAAACTGGAACTCTATCGAGTTAGGAATGCGAAAAGTTACTGTCTTCTGGAAACAATCAAGGCATGAATGATGCCTTTCTAGCCAATCCATCCCCAGAATGAGATCAAAATTATTCATATTTCAATAAGTAGTAGAGAAGCTAGTAAATGATGTCCTACAATCTATATCACATAGTCATCTAGGATCTCTTGGATTATAAATACTTTAACTCCTTCTCCTTTAATCAAATAATGGTTTTGTACTTCTATCAACATATTATATTTATGGTAGGATTCAAGCAAATTTTTTTTTTGTCTAAGGAGGGCCTCCTACATGGCCCCTTCGATAGGAGTAGGGGTCTACTCCATAGAGTTACATAACTAGATTCTTCCTAAGAAGGATTAACATAACCCTTAGCTCTAACATTCACGGGTCTGGATGACTTTGATCTCCCATTGTGGCATTGAGTCTCTGCTCTAATGCATGCTACCTTTGCTCCATCTCATGGGACATCACCATCATAGACGCTAATTGCTTAGACACATCTTGGTCTACCATGATCTTGTGATGAATCAAGGCCAAAAGTCCGATCCTATATGTCTTAGTATGATGTACATAAGGGACAATGCCTTGTGAATGGTACTACAGTCAAAGGATCTTAATACAACCTTAGTTTCTGAATACCACTCATAATTGTCAACTACTAAATAAATTACTGGAGTAACCGGGTCGGATACCAATCTGTCACGACCCCAATTCTGGGCCGTCGGATCCTCCCATTGTCCGGATCTGGTTACTCAGCAATAATTTATTCAGCAATCACAACTAACATTCAGAAATAGACTGCAATTAAAAATACCCAGAAGGAAGTATTTCAACACTTTTCCATTCACAAAAATACTGTTCACATGATTCATTGTCCTACTACAACCATTCCATGTACATCAACTGGAAGGAAATACACAGAAAGATTACTAACTACCTTACAAAGAAAAGCTACTGTGGCTGGCTGGATGTCTAGTATGTAAGCTGGTTGGATTATTAAAGTCCTTGTGATGGCTCACCGACACATGTTGGGTTTTCCATAAATCATAGGATAAAAATTAGCGAATGCTAATTAACGAAGAAGAGAAAGGCAAGCAAATGGGTAATTTTTCAAAACATGTTATCACAAAAAGTTTCATTCCTTCTCATTAATTTAAGTCCTATTCCTTTCTATTCTACGTCAGGGATTAGTCCAGAGAATTACCTCACCACTATAAGGACTCCGAAACTATGGACACTTCGGGATTGGAGATTGCGTTGATCTTGGTAAGCTTATGCCGCCGCACATCGCCTCAACCAATCCTCCAATACTACTCTGACAAATTCTTTTTCTTTTATTAATCAGGGTCTCAACCCTTAGCCTGGCAAACAAAGGCGCACACCGTCCTCGAGGACTCAGTTGCTTAAAACCTCGGGCTAACATTTAATCATATAAGCTAGCGGCTTTAAATACATGTTATCGTGACCCAGCCGCTATCCAACAACCTGTGCCTCCACATGGCATGACCACTGATGAACCTCCATTTCATCATCTTTATTCTATCATTTTGGCCTCAAAAATCCTAGTAAATACATGTAAATACTCATAATTCCTACATTTTAGCAATCATGCATGTATGTGTAAATATTTTATAAAATAATGTTTTTAATACCAAAATTATAGAATAAAGAAAAGAAAAGAAAACAAATAAAATATTGTAAACATTTTATGACCTGAAACCCCGAGACCTAGGCATCTAGATGAATAGGTCGACAAGGCATAAAGTAGGGGGAGATAAGAGCCAAAAACTAATAAAAATACACTTTTATTTATTCATTTATTCTTCACTTTTGGTACCTATTTTTAGTTCTACTGTTTATACTTCAAATAAAGAAACTTTGTACATGAAATTGCAGAGAATTAAATATAGAAAAATACAAAATTGATTTCACACAAAAATAATATACAGATAAAAAGTTATGAACTGAATAAGATTCCAAAATCTCAACTTCCCAGACTTGTATCTCTCAAGTAAAAATTCGAAACATATCAAAATCACTTTAATTGTATATAATTTCCAATAAGCTATTTAATGAAGGTGGTTTCATATTTTTCTGAGTTATGGTTTGAAAGTTAGGTTTTGGACCCCTATTGTATACTTATACCGATTAAAATATTCGTTTTATTTATTACTCATTATTTTCATAATTTTATGTTTTTATAATTTTGTAAATATTATTTATAATATATATGTATATTAAAATAGGAATAAAACACTAAAGAAAATACAAAAATAAAATATGTGTATACAACACATAGATGAAATACCTATAACTATAACTACGTAAATAATATATCTATATATTTAATTGTATAAAATACATCAGAAAAATAAAATGAAAATATATTTGAATATATAAAATTGAGTTGTAAATTTATAAAATAATAACTCAAATTAATAAAATTAAATATACAAAATAAAAATAAAATATTAAAATATATAGATAAATATACCTATGTAGCCCGTAAAAGGCAACTTGTAATCTTATACCTCGAAAAAATAAATAAAAATCATAATAAAATACTTTATAAAATAATAAATATTTTTTATTTTATAACCAAAAATTAATAAAATCGATTTTATTTTTAATTAATTTCTCCAGGCTTTTTCTGGTCGGTCCACGTGAACCAATAAGGAGTCTGCACTGTGTTAAAACTGTGTTTTTGGCCGTTTTCACCGATTATTAGAGGACGCATCTTGCATCGTTCAAAATGTGGTCTTCTTAACTTTTTCTCCCCTTATATACCTCTTATACGCCCGGGGTATATCTTGGGGAATGGATCATGGATTTGCCCTATTTTCTTCGATCTTTGGAGCATGTTCATCACGTTGTCTGACCCCCCTCTGTTGTGCGTCAGAACATTGGTTTTCACCGATTTTCGTGACTTTTTCAAAGGCTGTCTCTTTTACCCAATCACTAAGCTTCCATCATGATGTTTTCTCTTTAAGATACCCTCATACACGTCCTAGCATTGGATTGAGGATTGATTTGTCGATTCGTTGGATATACACCGATCTTCTTGCCTCTCATCAACTCTCTAACCAGCCCCTGCCACTCCTGTCAGAGCCTCGTTTTTGTCCATTTTCTTGGATTGTTCAAGGCCGATCCTTTCATCCAATAGCTGAGCTTCCTTCATGACTTTTTCTCCTCGAAGTACCCTCATACACGCCCATAGATTGCTTGGAGGATTGGATCAACGATTCTCTTGATCTCCATCATTCTTTGGAGCCACCCACCTCACATGTACAAAACACCCCATCTTTTTCCCATTCGTTTTTTGGGAACCCTCTTGGACCAGATCTAGCCCTCCTTCGAGCTCCAAGGTAGATCAAGGTGACAACACGTTCCCCCGCTCCTTGGAGGCATGTTTAGGTTGTTTCAGAACGGTCTCCACCACCTCCGGCCACCGCCACCGTCGAGGTTCCACCTTCCTGGCTTCCCGGCTGGTAGAGGTAACTTTTAGATTTAGTTTTTCTTCTTGTTGTAGTGTAACAACCCATCATCTTCAACTTTCATTCATCCTCCTCAACGCGGCTCACATCTCGCCACCGCCATCCTCCGCTATTCTGCGTATTCTCCCACGCAACCCCCTCCATCTTCAATCACATACGGTGGCCGAAGCACCTCCTTCTTCCCTCACCAAATCAAAGGAAATCCATTCATACCCCATTTTTTGTGTACATAACATCTTGGCCGAGTTTTATACTCGAGCCCTTCTTCTAATCACAGGTATATCTAAGCATCTTCACGCCATCGCGCCATCGGCCCTCGGATCAGCCTTCTTGTTTTTGTTGTCCAAAGGAAGAAGAAGGGGGGAAGGATAGCAGCCACCGTTGGATCAACTCCTCTCCTTCTAATCGTATCCCTCCATCCAAGGGGTAGAAATCTTGTACACGCACCCCTTTACTTTTGTCATTTTACGTGTGTGTCCCCAGCCCTCCAAGAGCCTCTGATTGCCACGTGGATAAGCGGCAAGTTTTGCGGCCATACCCCTACACTTTTGGGATATTTCAGAAACTTTTTGAGCTCTATTTTGAATTGCAATTTCGTACTTACTATTGTAGTTGTACCCCTGAACTTAAATGCTCTTAAATCATTCATCTGAACTATGTTTCATGCGAGATTTTTTATTAGAAAGTTGCTTTAAAGATCTACATCATGTCCAAATTTCAAAATATTCTGATGTATGGACTATTAATGGTGAATTTTTGAACTTAGGATACTGATTTGGTGTAAAAAAACCACATCTTCCGCCGTTCAACCCAAAGATATTGGCTCCTGGTACCACGCGTTGCAAATCATTCATTTCGTATGCACTTATCATAACAGGACAACCGTGTACCACCTAGGTAGGGAAACACCAATACGGGTTCCTTCCGACAAACCTACATGTTGCATGCTCGACCTGTAGTTCTACTTCCAGTCATCCTTAACATGACATACGATCCTTTTCAGGATCCAACTCAAAACACATCAATTCCCATAATGTAATTCCTCCGTTAAGCCTAAGATTAGCGTAACCATAAATATTGAGTATAGACTTATACATATATTAAATCATATATTTATATACTCAATTTACGCTCTTTTAACTCCCAAACCATATCTTTCCAAGACACTACATCAATTCGATGCTTAAACCTTATTTTAGTGGGAATCACAAAGCAACTTTTCATACTTTCTCAAAAATAGCCAAATTAGAGTTCTTCATAACGAACAACATAAAATCAGGAATTTCAATAATCTCATATGAAAATCCAACAGCAAAAGGAAGTATTTCGTTACCTAATCGAGCTCTCTCTCGCGTGTGCACGGCTTTTATCGTGATTCTTTTTCAACAGGATGATTTATAGCTCCTAAAATGATTGAATTTCATTTTCGTATCAAAAATGCTAAGAACGTTCCAAGAATGTGAAGAATTAACAAAGAGCATGAAGAACACGAAGAACACACGAAGACCACAAATAATATGAAGAACATATTTTCTCTTGAAATTTCTGCAGAGCTTCCCCTTATATGGGGTGATATTTCTAGGAAAATTTCAGCAGAGTTTCCCCTTATACGAGGTGATATTTCTAAGAAAATTTCAGCAGAGTTCCCCCTTACACAGGGTGATATTTCTAGGAAAATTTAGGCAGAGTTTTCCCTTATATTGGGACATATTTGTCTAAAAATTTTGATAGATTTTCCTCTATAAAATCACCGAAAGGAAACAACAAGGAAACTGAACATGAATCGAAAACCTATCTCACGAAGCAACTAAGAGAGGATTGTACCTTCCTCCTCCTCGTTCTCCCGACAGTGCTTCGCTAGCGCTCCTTCCTCGCCTCCCACTCCTCCTCCCGACTTCTCGACCCTAGCCCTTCGAGTGGTGGTGGTGGTGGAAATCGTAGAGAATGAATGGGTTTGCAGGGCTATTTATAGGCTCCAGAAAACCGCTAACCATGGTTAGATAGCCATGGTTTAGACCTTAACTGCGGTTAGCGGCCCATGGTTTTAGCCAAAGCTTATCCAAAACGTAGGGCTTAAGTTAGAACATTCTAGAGGATTCTAGATTCGCTAATAACGCTTAATTAATGCTAATCATGATTAACTTTCACTAATCACGATTTAACTTTCGCGGCTTAAGCTTATCTTTTGCTAACTATTGATGAGTGTTTTCTAATTATCATTAGTGGTTTTCAATCCTTCATTAATTCCTTTAATCATGCTTAACTAGTCTTAATGACAATCATTAGGGGTTAATGACATTTTAAACATCCTTACTTCTCTTTCTTCTGAAAATCATATCGAATCGAAACAAAGTCCGATTCCCACGAAACAAATTCCGTTGGGTTCCTCTAGACGAGCTGGATCTTATTATATAGGATTCGAGAGATGCCCAATTCAAGTCTTTACATGGTTGTATTGGCAGCTCATCCTCTAGGTAAAGTTTCATCATTTATCATCATTTAAATCAAGCATCATTTTCAACTTGATTTTTTATTTAATCGATAATTTCCCTTATAAAATTGATCTTTTTTTAATTCTCAAATAGTCGAACCTTGATCACCTCATATCGAAGTTAATCAACTATAAACCCCGTAAGATATACTAAAGATAACGAGATAGATTTTTCCCAAGTACTTTGGATTATCCGAGCAATTAGAAAACATAAATTTGAGATCAGTAATAACTTTATACAATGGCATCTTCTCTGACTTACTTGACTTATATCGGCCACATTCAACTCTCAGGATGCCCTCGATTGATAGAAGAAGCGATATTAAATTTGTTGAGACTGTCAACATGTAGTTAAGATTAGAGCAATATGAGAAAACCCTGATTAGAGCTCATCAATAGTTTCATTATCTAAGGTGGATCTCTACCACTTCTTATTGGGGAAGATGAAGAGATTTCACTTGAACCCTTATGCTTTATAAATGTTTTACTAGTTAATCCATGAATGGAAAATTATGAAAAATATCACTATATAGCATAAATTACACTTTATTTTTCTAGAAATTAGCTTTATTTTCCATTTGTCATTTTGTTATCTTCATACATTTAGCATTGTAATAATAAGCTTTCTCTCATTTTACTTTAGTTAGCATTTATCTTGTCCTTTTGCTAACTTGAAAATTCCTAATAAATCATTCAAGAAACTTATTAGCCCTACCTAACTTTTACAACTAGTACAACTATAAATATTAATAATAGTTCTCTATTTAAGTCAAAAAATATAAATGCCCTTTTTTAATTATCAACTATATAAAATATATTCTCTAAATTTAAAATTACTTGATTGATAATGATTTTCTAGATTTAATCCAGACTTAACTAATATTATCTAGTATATGTAGTTAAATGATTAGTATGTATTTCCTAATTGTATTAAACTAATCATTATAAATTCAATATATAAAGGAAAAATTATGAAAAATCTCAATAAGACTTAACAAGGAATAAGTCTTAAATTTATAATGTATATTTTTATATAAACTCATTTCTCAAGTTAAATACGTAAAAAAAATCAAATGTACTATGTAAAATTGTAAAAATTTAGCCGAAATAGTTTAAGTGAGAGGGAATTCACTTCTGATGTTAATTCAATTCTAAAATACTTTCACTTGTGTGCAAATTACAAAACCTTACAAATACATAACATGCAAAAATCCAAGTATAAAACTATTACTTAAAAAATTCAAACGAGAAATTACAATCAAATGTGAAAAATTAAAAGTTAATATAAAATCAAATAAAGTCAACAACAATATATTAACATTTTATACAATTAGAATCGTATCTAAAGTAATCCAAGTTATCCATCAGCTCAACTTGATATACATCAATATATGACTTTAAAAAATAACAAATTTAAAATTCTATGAAGTTTTATTTTATCGCAACACAAATTAACTAACCATTATTCCAATTTATTACTCCTCGACACAACTGATTAACCGAAAATTCGAGTGGTCGTATTGATCCACAAGGCGGATCAACAGTCGATGCGTTGACCACTTCATAATCCCGATTAAGTCAACAAATAACCCACAATAAAAACCAAACAATGAGAAGCTAATGTGGAGTTAAAATTTATTATAACTCTATAATAAGTGTGTATAGGTGCAAGTATGTGTAGTGTCGAACTCAGGGAGTAAGCAAGATAGATCGGATACTGATGCTCAAAACTGTGATAATGTGATCAAATGCCTACAAACATGCAAATTTTTATGGGTTTTTAATTTTGTATTTTTTATTTTTAATTTTTTATTTTTGTATTTTGATTTTTAATTTCTAATTTTGTGTTTCCTTTTTATATTTTATATTTTTCCTTTTCAATAATGGAGTAAATATACAATAAAGGAAAAAGGGGTATAATATATAGAGTAAAATAGGAAAAATGGGCAAAAATCAGGAAATGATGTATTTTTGGGCTTTTTATAATGTTATGATGTTTTTGTGACTTTTCTAATTTTTTCCTAATTTTTTGGTATTTTTAAAGTCAAAAATGTCGAAAACATTGTAGAAAATAAAAGGCTGGGAAAAATGGAGAAATAAAATATCAAACAGTAACAAAAATTCTCCAAACTAATTTTAAACTGAAGATAATAAAAAGGAAAATTCTGAGATATAGACTATATTTTTAGGATTTTTGTAGAATTTTTAAGATTTTATGATGATTTTTAGAGTTTTCTAATTTTTAGGGTTTTTACTTTGTATTTTTTTAGTGATTTTTGGGTAGAAGTTAAAAGACACTGAAATACACCAAAGGTAATGTTTTTGGAATTTTTAAAGGATTTTTACTAGTTTTTGGTATTTTCTAATGCAAACAATAGCAAAAATCCATTTTTTGAATTATTATAAATATGAAAATGCAATAAAAATGCAAAAGAAAAATATGGCGAGAAAGAGCAACTAAACAGGAGTTTAACTTGATTTTTTTGGTGATTGTTAGAAATTTATAGATGCATGAAATAAATAGAAACAACAAAGAGAAAATACACCGCTACCATGGGTATAAATGCAAATATCCAGAAGTTTAGGGGCCAACATGCTATTTTCCACAAAATTTATAACTAACAAATCAATTTCTAAGACCAAATGCCAATATCAAAACCTACAAGGGTACGCCTGCAATATTCCAAACCCCGCACGTGGTATACACGCGCTTGGGAAGGACCTAAATGCAATATATAAAAACCTTAGGGGCCACGTTGCAAAATATCCACAAATGTTACACGTTATAAAATATTTCCTAGACTAAAATGCAATATATAAAAACCCCAGGAGGAGCACTCCGGCGAGGTACTCGTGGAGGGTGAACAGATGGGATAAACGCGATTGTTTTTTGGGGGAAATGATCCTAAAGCGACTATGAATGAAATGCAAAGAAATAATGGGGAGAAGATAGATACTTCGATGGTCGGAACCAGAGGAAGAACCTCAACGGCAGTGGTGGTCGTCGGAGGTGGTGGAGATGCCTCTGACCTTCCTCGCCTCGGCTGACGACATGGGAACGGAGCTGTCACCTCTGGGTATCCGTGGAGCACGAAAAAGACGAAGGAAGGTGGACCAAAGGGACTCGAAATTTGAATGGAAAGTCGAGGCACAATATAAGGGGTTGACGACAGAGCTCCATAGATCGAGGTAGAACGAGAGGATCAATGATCCATTCCCCGAAAAAACGAAGGGGCGTGAAAGAGGGTTGAACGAGGAGCAAAAGTCCAGAAGAGAGTTGCGTGAAATAGCGCAAGGAACAGGCTAGAAAATTCGACAAAGATTGGTGAAACTTGAGGTCTGACAGGGGAACAGGCAGGGAGGACAACCAATTGACCGGCGGGTCAACGTGGATTGTCACCTGATCGGTCCACATGGACCAACCAGGAAAAACCCTACAAAAAATTACTTCAAAAATCATTTAAAAATAGCAAATGAGTTTATTTTTTTAGAGTATAAAAAAAATATTTGTTATTTTCTAAGGTATTTTAATATGATTTTTAATTATTTTTATGAGGTGTAAAAATAAAAGTTACCTTTTTAGGCATGTATAGGTATACATATCTATATATTTTAACATTTTATTTTTATTTTGTATATTTAATTTATTTATTTTTGTTTATTATTTTATAAATTTATAAAATATTTTGATGCACTTAAATATATTTTTATTTTATTTTTCTGAAGTGTTTTGTACACAATAAAATATAAGTATTAATTATACAGGTATATGTATAGGTATTATATCTAGGTATTTTATACAAGCATTTTATTTTTGTATTTTATTTGGGTTTTTATTCTGATTTTCATATACTCATTCATTATAAAGAATATTTACAAAATTATAAAAATATAAACTTGCAAAGATAATGAATAATAAATAAATTGAATATTCTAATCTGTACAAGTATACATTAGGGGTCCAAAACTCAACTTTCAAATCGTAGCTCCGCCAAATGCGAAACAACTGCCATTAAATAGCTTATTTAAAATTACATGCAATTAAAGGTGATTTTGCCTAGATTTGAGTTTTTATTTGAGAGATACAGGTCTGGGAAGTTGGGATTCTGGATTTTTATTCAGATCGTATCTTTTTATCTGTACAATATTTTTGAATGAAATCAATTTTGTATTTTTCTTTATTTAATTATCTACAACTTTCATGTACAAAGTTTCTTTATTTGAGGTGTAAAAGGTGGAACCAAAAAAGGATCCCAAAATGAATAAAGAATGAATTAAATAAAAGGTATTTTTATTGTATTCTGGCCCTTATCTCCCCCTACTTTATTCCTTGTCGACCTATTCATCTAGATGCCTAGGTTTCGGGGTTTCGGGTCATAAAATATTTACAATATTTTATTCTTTTTCTTTTCTTTTCTTTATTCTATAATTTTGTCTTTAAAAACAGTATTTTATACACTATTTACATACACATGCATGGATGCTAAGATGCTGGAATTAATGGTATTTACATGCATTTGCCAGGATTTTTGAGGCCAAAATAATAGAATAAAGATGATGAAATGTGGATTCATCAACAACCCAACCATCAATTCATTTTGATCCTCCTCTTCCTTTCTTCTTTTCTACAAAGGTTATGTAAATGTTGAAGGTTGTGTAAATAATGCTCAACTCTTTCTCTTTTATTTTATTCTTCCTCTCATATTATAATTTCTGGTATTTTTATTTATTCTTATGGATTACTAATAATCTAGGGTATCTTTATGAGTTTTTGTCTTTTTAGGATTTTTTTTGAAAATACTACCGTAAACGTAATGTTACAAAAGTACTTTTGACTTTTTAACAGAACCATCATGTTAATACGTAAACTAAATCAATTTTTTCTTGAACAAAAGATAAGTCGTTGTTGAGATAATATCGTTGAATTATTTTCCTTCTTCACCAACCACATCTTAATATACCCCCTCTCGCCAACTGATACCATTCACTTGAATGATCTCATCCCCCTCCTCCTCATGTTCTCTTTCTCCTCTTTTTGGACAATGCCAACATCGTCAAGTTGCATCTTTCAAAACAACATTCCTTTTCCACCTTCTAAATAACACCACTAACAAAAACATCATAGCTTCCTTCAATACCGCCTTTTTCACTAGCTTCTACCCTCAACAATAACACTGTCATCGAGACTCGGTTTCCTCATCCCCCCGACCGTCAATCCTCTATCCCTTATCCTCAACAGAGCCAATGCTATCTCAACCTCACCATAATTGACAATGTCTCCAACTACCTTGTCATCATTGAATTGAACACTGCATCCTTATAATCACTATGGCAACAAAGTTGGCCTTGGCATTAGTAGTGTTTGCTCCATCACCATGGTGCCCCACAATAACTCCAATTACCGAAAGTGATAGCAACATGCTATGTCATGACGATGTATTATGAGACGTAGTGTCGAAGGTGTGGGTGATGTTTACCATGGGAGGTTGGTTGGTAATGATTCAAGGGTAGATGAGGGAGGTGCTCTAGAGCAAGGTAGGAAATATTGATATCAATCTTGTATCAGTCCATCCGGAAAAGGCTATATCAAGGATATATCGGGATATATCGACGATATTGGTGGAAATATCAAAAATGGCTCAAAAAAGTTATTTTACCACTTTTCATAAATTAAGATCATCCAAGATATAAAAACAACAAATAACCTACAAATACACACTTATATCACAAATATCGGTCATTTATAGCTCATATATCGTGCATATCAGTCATATTGATCATTGTGTTGTTAATGTTGATTGTCGACTTATAGCTATTGGAAATGGAGTTCATCCAAGTTCTTATAACATTAAATAACTTACAAATATATACTTAGAGCGCACATATTGGTCATCTATGATCCTTATATCATACATATCAATCATATTGAACATATTGTTGTTAATGTTGATCGGTGATGATTAAGAAACATTGGAATTGAAAATTTAGAATCAAAGTAGATGTGATTCTAACTTAATCGACATTAGACTTCTTTTCCTCCCTATTGCCAAAGAGGACGAAGTTCACCAATTGAAGAACTGTCATATGTACCCTCCCGTCGCACCATACCCTACCAGACAGGGGTCTCGCTGACCGAACAACGAGCCTGGGGGGTCAAAAGGGAGCAGGTGTGCTCCCCTTACGAGGGGCATTTCCCCCGACCCAAAATAAAATATAAAATTCATGATGTATTTTAATACTAGGAGTAGCAAAATAAGTAGTGAAATCAAGCTTCCAAGGGTAATATCATTGATATATATATATGGGTTAAATGGGGCTGCCCCTAGAGGGAGCTAACTCCTACAGCCTCCATCCATACATTCATTTTTTAACGGTAACAAAATTGCTAAAATCGACCCCATCTTGATGGAGGCCGTAGGAATCTCTATTTCACACGAAATTTGAATGACATAAAAGAGGTATATATTAATGAAAATCCATGCAATCAATCTTCTAAAAAATGGAAAAAATGGAAAAAATGGTACGGGGAGAGCCATGTTAGCTCCCCCCCAAGGGGCAGCCCATTTAACCCTATATATATATATATATATATATATATTGACGATGTAGATTGATATCTGAGAAATTTTGTACAGACGATATGGCTCGATATGGCAATATATAGCCAATATCTCATGAGATATCGACTGATATCCTAGAAAAGGATATCTATATGAATATCGAGACCCATGTCTCATCGATACTGATATATCACAGATATATATTGTGATATTGTCAACCTTGATCTAGAGTAGGTTTACAACGTTGGTGTTAAGAGATATCTTCGATACCAATATATCACAGATATGTGAAGAACCTGAGAATACCTTCTTAATTTAATCAAATTAAGATTAAAAGATGTTCGTTCGTTGCAGTCGGCAATTAAGGGTTAATCAAAACGACCACTTATTTTAATTTTTGAAAATAAAAGCGAGTGGTCAATTTATATTTTTTTACTAGGGCAAGCTCTCAAGGTCGAAGTCAGGGAGGCCACTGTCTCCTTTGATTTATTTAGAGTCGATCTGGAGATTAGGTTTTTCAAAAAGGCATTTTTAGTATTTTTATATGCAATAAATGGAGGACATGCAATTTTAACACAGTTCGGGTCTTAAAATACAAATTTCGATCGATTCAAGTTCGAAAATTCTTAAACTTATCCAAAAGTTGAATAATGATTAAATTAAGCTATTTCAATTTTTTGAAATTTTTTGATTCAATATGAATTAGTTATGAATAAAATATGCAAACTAGGTGATTTAGGCAAAGTTAATTTTAATAAATAGCAAATCAATTTATTTTCAGGGACTAAAAATATATAGATAAGTCTATATGAGAAGAATCCAGAAAAATTATTAGATGTCATAAATAATTGATTTATGACCTAATAAAAATAAACTACTTGAATCACCAATTAATTTATTTTGACCTAGATATACGTGCGAATGTAATGAATTTTAGGCACAATGTAGAAAACACTAAATTCTAGCTACTATGAATTTTCGAGAATTTACTGAGAAATAATTAATTTAATATCAATTAAACATCATGTAATGGTAAAATAAGTTATTTTCCACAACAATAATTATATTAAATAAAACACAATCGACAAAAAATGTCATAATCTTTCACAATGATAGAGCATATGTTGTTCTATAATGAGCAATTTTTAGAATAAAAATATGATTCAAAATGAATGTTCGAATTAATCCACAAACATAAGGGTATAGATGCAAAACTAGAAAATAAGAGTGAAATAAAAATTAACGCACAAGGATGCTTCTTTAATTATCGTATTCTCTAGGAACCTTCTCGTAAGTTTCACATCCCTGTGCATGTGCTGATGGAGCGGGGTGCCTTTGCTATGTGCTGGAACCTAGAGGGGCGGATGCGCAAAATTCCCAAAAGTGTAACGTGCGACATGTAAGCCTTGGTAGCGGGACCTCCTTTGTAATTTAAGGATAGCACCGGGGTGGATGTACAAATAACTTAAAAGGGAAACCCCCTTCACGTGAGCCCTCTAGACTCCCCTTTTCGTTCTTTCCCAGGAGAGGGCGTCGACTAATCGTTGGGGAGATCTGTTGTGGGCGAAGGTCGGTGAAGAGGGAGGTGGTCAGCCGCACCACCTCGACGTATTGAAGGTAGCGCAAGCTGGCACGAGCAGCAGGAGGAGTGCGAAACCGAGCACTCGCTGCTAGAGGCGTGACTGCAGAGCTATGGTGGTTGGGTGCTCGCATAGCTGGAGATGGTTGGCGCAAGGGCGACATGGAGATGTGAGTTGAGGAAGGAGTGTGCGGCGATGGCAACGAGTAGGATGAGTCTCCAGGAGTCGATGCTGGACGGAGGGTCGAGGTGATGGAGTTGATGGCAGCCTTCAGTTGTCGAGGGAGGGACAGAAGGCGGTCGGAGGAGATTGTTGATGGAGATGCTCTAGGTGATCTAAGGTTCATATGTCGAGCAAGGGGTTAGATGGGGCGTAGGGACGATGAGATGGAGGTCCAGCTTTTCAACGATAATAACGAGGACCTAATCGAACTCTCTTCCTGTGCGAGGAAGAGGATAGGTATGGAACGGATGAGGTTTGAAGGTGAGCGAAGTTGGAATGGTTGGCGATGATAGGATGCAAAGGAGATGGTATGGACTCCCGTGAAGGTTGAAATGATAGGAAGAAAGTGGAAGTAGAACAGAGGATGAAGCAAAGGATGGGGG
Source organism: Ottelia alismoides (assembly GCA_037367405.1). Taxonomy (NCBI): domain Eukaryota; kingdom Viridiplantae; phylum Streptophyta; class Magnoliopsida; order Alismatales; family Hydrocharitaceae; genus Ottelia; species Ottelia alismoides. Next base: position 548,615 of record JAZKJV010000807.1, read on the forward strand.
AAGAAGAATTGCTTAGAATCGGAGAAGTAGAAAGCAAGGAGGAAGAAGGGAGAAAAAAAATGCCTGATGGTTCACTAGAGGTGTGGAGCTCCACTCCATGTTGTTGCCTTGACTCGTCGGCGTGCGAGGAAGCTTGATCAAGCTTTGTGCAGAGCTTGCGGCGGCGGAGGGTGAATCCTTGTCGGATCTCGCCGGTCTTCAACCGGTCTTTGCTCGATATGGAATCCTCTCGCTGTCACTGAGGTGGTTCGCGGAGCTCGGTGTCTTGACCGATTTATGGTGGATGAAGATGAATGGGAGGAGGAGGAGCCCTTTTAAAGACCGTTGGGAGTGAGGTCGGGAGACGTGCATGTGAGGGTGAGATAGAGGGAGATGGAGAGCGAGGAAACGAGATGGGCGACATGGGTTGCTGGGAGAGTGAGAAAGAGAGAGATAGCATGTGAGATGGAGAAGCGGGGGAGGTGGAAGTGCAGGCCGGGCACCGTCGCGAGAAGCGGGCGGTTGTACAACCGCCCGTAAGAGGTATGTAGGGGAAGAGGGAAGGGGGTTAGGCATGGTGTTGGTTCGTGCAAGGGAGAGGGAGGGAGAAAAGGATGGGGAGAGGAGGAACATGCATGGGTGAGTGAACGAGAGAGAGAGAGAGTGAGAGATAGAGAGAGGGAGAGAAGAGAGAAATGAGTGGGAAAAAGGAAGGGGAGGATGCCACATGGCGCGTAGTGAGGCGGCCATGTGGCGAATATATATATATATATATATATAATTAAAAATATAAATATTAATAATGAATAATAATAATATTATATTATACTTAAAATAGAGGTAAATATAATAATTATAGCAAATAATAAAAAAATAAAAATAGGGGTGACACGTGACAGCTCCAGGAGCTGCCATGTGTCGCTCCCAGAAAAATCAAAAACTAAATGTAAAGAAAAATAAAAAAGAAATAACAAAAAGGGTCAAATCAAAAAGTGATCAACACAAAAATTGCTCATCTCGATGAGATCTACAACTTTTATGAAGAACCGAAAACCAAATGAATTCATCTGTACAAAGTATATTTTTGGGGTACCTTATAGATATAAAATATCGAATTTTTATCTTTTACAAATTTTTTATCATTTTAAAATAAGATAAAAACAAAAATAAAGTTAGATAAAATATAAAACAAATATTTACAACTTATTCTATTTTTTGGATTTTTAATAACTAAGATAATAAAAATGAATAAAATACAAGGGGGCATATGTAAATATACAATAGGGGCCCAAAACCCAAGTTTCACATAGAACTCTGGTTTTCGTAAAATTGGTCTGTCTTGAATGTATATTACTATAAAAGTGAGTAGACCTAAATCGGACATTGTATGAGAGGGATATTCACATTTTAATGTTTTTGGTCTCAAACTAGGGCTCATGTTTTATTGGTCAATTTTACAAGTTAGTATTTTTTTGATAATTTTCCTTTATTAATGTTAGTAATATATACATAATAGAGTTGATTTTATTGAATTTGAAGTTAGTATAAAATAGATACAAATAGATGAAGTTAGTTAATATACAGGTGGATATTTACAAGTGAATTTGGCTCCTTATTTAATGCAAATATGAATGCTAAAATGCAAACCTTATTTACAAATGGAAGAATGCGAATAAATGAAATATAAACAATGAAATGCAGTAAATTACTCGAGAACGAAGCTCTATTTTCAACTTTTAGAGTGATAAATCAAGATTAATCAACCCCCTATACTTAAACATTGCCCGTCCCTGAGCAACTAAAATGGAATGCAAAAGTGAAATGATTTTGGGTTCCATACCAAGGTCATGAACAAAAGGTGAAAATGGAGCTTGATCCAACCTTTGGATTAATAATGTGGCGGAACCTTATTGGGATCTGAATTTAGGACCTAACAACTATTAAGTTCCACAAGTCTCTTATTCAAGTCGTCTCAATAGTCAGGTCAGAACAGATCCTCATATGCAAATTCTGATGACTATGAGTCTTACTTGTACTGTGTAAGTGAAATATAGCTCTCAACATTAGAAATGGCAAAGAACCAGCCTCCTCTAACAAGGTAACTCTAATTCCCCGGTCTAGCAACTCTTTCCTCGAGGAGCAGGGTATTCCCTTCTAAGTTCAAGTGTGACCAGCTCAAGAAGAGGGGGTGGAGAGAAGAATGGATAGTAGCTAGTGTAGCTACCTAGCCTAGGATGCTTGACCAGTGTAGCTAAGTCATACAACTCCAAGCTTACAAAAACTTTGAAGCTCTTCTTATTTTTCTATACTTGTATATACACTCTGGCATGCATTTTACTTTTCAATCAGGCCTGTCCACTTTTGGAGCTTCTGCATTTTCCTTTTTCTTTTCTTTTTTGACATATATACACGGTGTGTCATGTACATAAGGAGTTTTTTTTTCTTGAGCCAGTAGACTATCTCTCTTTTGAAGCTTTATTGCAAGCCACAACATCCCATTGTTAGACGTCAACACCACTAGACTAATTTGCGATGCACTACCATCCCTAGAGGAGGACAGATGTTTCTACTCATGTGCTACCCCAAGCCAAAGGATTCTACCTCCTCACCACCCCATCAATGAAGAGATACGTGCATGGTGCTTGTCCAAGTTAGGTCGCAATCTAAAAGGAAGGGGAGGATGCCACATGGCGCGCAGTGAGGCGGCCATGTGGTGTGTGTGTATATATATATATATATATATTAAATTAAAAATATAAATAGTAATAATGAATAATAATAATATTATATTATACTTAAAATAGAGGTAAATATAATAATTATAGCAAATAATAAAAAATAAAAATAGGGGTGACACGTGACAACTCCAGGAGCTGCCACATGTCACTCCAAGAAAAATCAAAAACTAAATGTAAAGAAAAATAAAAAAGAAATAACAAAAAGGGTCAAATCAAAAAGTGATCAACACAAAAATTGCTTATCTCGATGAGATCTACAACTTTTATGAAGAACTGAAAACCAAATGAATTCATCTGTACAAAGTATATTTTTGGGGTACCTTATAGATATAAAATATCGAATTTTTATCTTTTACAAATTTTTTATCATTTTAAAATAAGATAAAAACAAAAATAAAGTTAGATAAAATATAAAACAAATATTTACAACTTATTCTATTTTTTGACTCTGATTTTCGTAAAATTGGTCTGTCTTGAATGTATATTACTATAAAAGTGAGTAGACCTAAATCGGACACTGTATGAGAGGGATATTCACATTTTAATGTTTTTGGTCTCAAACTAGGGCTCATGTTTTATTGGTCAATTTTACAAGTTAGTATTTTTTTGATAATTTTCCTTTATTAATGTTAGTAATATATACATAATAGAGTTGATTCTATTGAATTTGAAGTTAGTATAAAATAGATACAAATAGATGAAGTTAGTTAATATACAGGTGGATATTTACAAGTGAATTTGGCTCCTTATTTAATGCAAATATGAATGCTAAAATGCAAACCTTATTTACAAATGGAAGAATGCGAATAAATGAAATATAAACAATGAAATGCAGTAAATTACTCGAGAACGAAGCTCTATTTTCAACTTTTAGAGTGATAAATCAGAGATTAATCAACCCCCTATACTTAAACATTGCCCGTCCCTGAGCAACTAAATGGAATGCAAAAGTGAAATGATTTTGGGTTCCATACCAAGGTCATGAACAAAAGGTGAAAATGGAGCTTGATCCAACCTTTGGATTAATAATGTGGCGGAACCTTATTGGGATCTGAATTTAGGACCTAACAACTATTAAGTTCCACAAGTCTCTTATTCAAGTCGTCTCAATAGTCAGGTCAGAACAGATCCTCATATGCAAATTCTGATGACTATGAGTCTTACTTGTACTGTGTAAGTGAAATATAGCTCTCAACATTAGCAATGGCAAAGAACCAGCCTCCTCTAACAAGGTAACTCTAATTCCCCGGTCTAGCAACTCTTTCCTCGAGGAGCAGGGTATTCCCTTCTAAGTTCAAGTGTGACTAGCTCAAGAAGAGGGGGTGGAGAGAAGAATGGATAGTAGCTAGTGTAGCTACCTAGCCTAGGATGCTTGACCAGTGTAGCTAAGTCATACAACTCCAAGCTTACAAAAACTTTGAAGCTCTTCTTATTTTTCTATACTTGTATATACACTCTGGCATGCATTTTACTTTTCAATCAGGCCTGTCCACTTTTGGAGATTCTGCATTTTCCTTTTTCTTTTCTTTTTTGACATATATACACGGTGTGTCATGTACATAAGGAGTTTTTTTTTCTTGAGCCAGTAGACTATCTCTCTTTTGAAGCTTTATTGCATGCCACAACATCCCATTGTTAGACGTCAACACCACTAGACTAATTTGCGATGCACTACCCTCTCTAGAGGAGGATAGATGTTTCTACTCATGTGCTACCCCAAGCCAAAGGATTCTACCTCCTCACCACCCCATCAATGAAGAGATACGTGCATGGTGCTTGTCCAAGTTAGGTCGCAATCTAAAAGAATCGTGCGTCTGCATGAAATATTCTACTTAGACCAATCAAGATGACATGTGAACATAGACTTGCGGACTCAAAGAATTAAGTCACTTGACCTGAAAAATATTAACTCCAGTTCCTATAAAGTTCCTCTGAAATTAGGTAGATTAAGATTAAATCAAATCCATCCTCGACATATATTCATAACTTGGTTCAGAACCCACTAACTTTTCACGTTGCATATGCTAAATATGCAGATGGAGTGCAGGTGACATGCCATATGGACGAATGACATGCAAGATACTTTTTTATGCAAGGATGATATGCAAGAGTAAATAAGAAGCCTATATTTATTTCTCTTTTTTTCTTTTCTTTTTTTTACCTCATATTTTACAACAAATCTTACAAAAGTATTATTTACAAAGCTTATATACAAATTTTAGAAGTGTTATACAATATACATATTATACAAGTATACATGTATTTTACAAAAAGTTTTTTTTACAAATTTTACCCACCCTGTAATTATTGCACAACATATACAAAACTACGTGAAAGTACGAACTATGGGTAAAGTATATATGTAATATATACACATCCCCTATACTTAGCATGTGTTATGTCCTCAGAGCATGATAAGTGAGGAAAAAGACATAGCTCATGCTAAGCGTAGGATAGTTAAAAAAAAGTATAGAAGTCGTCCCGCCCCCTATAATTAGGCTCTGACATCCTATGTAGAAGAAGATAAAAAATGGGGCGCACGAGGTTAAGAGGGGAAGTGGATGAGTATACACAGGGAAGGCATTGGTCCCCCCCCCATACTTAGGCTCAGGCCAACCTAAGTATAAGACATGAATGGGTATGAGAACCGATGGGATCTAGAGACTATAAAAATAGATCGTGATCTGAATCTTTTTGATGCCACTGATGGCTAGAGATACATGTTGCAAGGCTTCATACGTGGCTCTATGTGTGTCTCCTGAATCTGCCTCACACATGAAAACAATCTCCTCAACACAGACTAATTGTTCATTTGGTTCGACAAAGTGTTTCAGTAGTTGTCCATTCACTAGGGATGTATGTGCTCCATCTATAAGATCTGAGATCTCTACACATCCACTATCATGCGCAACTCGTACTATAAATGGACCCCTACACTTGGATTTAAGCTTCCCTTGGAAAACTTTTAGCCTCGCATTGAACAACCATACCTTCTGTCCAGGAACAAAGGTCTTTCATCTGAAAAATCTATCGTGCCAACGCTTTACGTTGTTCTTGTACACCAAACTGTTATCGTATGCTCAGATTCTAATTTCCATAAGTTCATCCAGATCCATCCCTCATTGTTTTTGCCCCAAGTGTGTGTTCCAATTGACCTTCTTAATTGCCCATGTTTATTTGTGCACTAACTCTATGGGAAAGTGGCATGGCTTACCAGATACCATTCTGAATGGGAAGGTTCCTAATGGTGTCTTGTAAGCTGTCATGTAGGCCCAAAGGACTTGGTCTAAGATCTGAGACCAGCCCTTCATGTATGGGCGGACAAGCTTCTGCAATATGGTCTTAACCTCCCTATTCAACACCTCCTCCATGCCATTGATCTGTGGGTGGTAAGGACTAGCAACACGGTGCTCGGTGCCATAATCCTTCACAAGTTTCTTCACGTCTCTGTTAACAAAATGGCTACCCCCATCAGATATCAACACTTTGGGGACCCCGAACCTAGAAATGATTTGATCTCTGATAAACTTACAGACATTCCTACTATCTGCGGCTCGGGTCGGGATAACCTCCACCCACCTTGACAGGTAATCTACCGCAAGAAGGATATACTCAAAACCATGGCTAACCGGGAATGGGCCCATGAAGTCGATGCCTCAGGCATCAAAGACATCACAAATGATGATAGGCTGCATCGACATCTCATCTTTGGAACCAACGGTTCCTCCCATTCACTGGCATACTGGGCACGACTTCACAAAGGTGAGAGCATCACGAAACATAGTCGACTAGTACAAACCACACTGCAATACCTTCCATGTGGTCCTCTTCCCGGAGTGGTGTCCTCCTGCCTCTAGACTATGGCAAAAAGTAAGGATACTTTGGTATTCCTCCTGAGGAATACACCTCCTCCAGACACAATCTGATCCTTCAAATAAAAGGATCGGATCTTTCCAGTGGTAGTATCTCAAATCCAACTTGAGTCGGTCTATGTTGTGCTTTGTCCAATCTTTGGGAACTTTCTTGGAAACAAGATAGTTCACTATATTGGTGTACCATAGGAGTGAGTCGATAACAAAAACTAACTCGTCAGGGAAGGAGTCTCGAATAGGTGTATCATCAAATGTATCCAGAATCTCGAGACAGGAAAGGTGATCAACCACTACATTCGTCTTTCCAGGTTTATCTCTGATGTCCATGTCAAACTTCTAGATAAGTAGAATCCACCTAAGAAGACGCACCTTCGCGTCATTCTTTTATGAGGTACCGTAATGATGTATGGTTTGTGAACACAATAACCTTAGATCCAATGAGATGAGATTTGAACTTATCCAAGGAGAACACTACCACAAGCATTTCTTTTTCCGTAACTGTATAGGTATGATGGGCAAGATCAAGCACTTTGCTTGCATAGTGTATAGCAAATGGAATATTGTCCCTTCTCTGTCCTAACACAACTCCAATAGCAAAATCTGAGGCGTTTGTCATGATCTCAAAAGGAAGAGACCAATCTGAGGCTTGTAAGATCGGGGAATCCATGATCATCCCTTGAAGTAGCTTAAAGGAATCAAGACATTTGTGATCGATAATAAACTCCACATCTTTGCCTCAAAGCTCAGTTAGCGACCGGATGATCTTTGAAAAATCTTTTATAAATCTCCTGTAAAATCCAATATGCCCAAGGAATGACCGTAATTGTTTTACGTTGGTTGGTGATTGGAGTCGTCTGATCACGTCCACCTTGGCAGGGTCAACCTCCATTCCGCTCTTGGAGATGACATGCCCCAACACAATGCCCTCTGTCACCATGAAGTGACTTTTCTCCTAGGAGAGCACCAGATTTACCTTACAACATCGTTTGAGAACTCGATCCAAATTTCTAAGATAGGAATCGAAGGAATTACCATGGACCGAAAAGTCATCCATGAAGACTTCCAAGAATTCACCGACCATCTCGGAGAATACAACAAGCATGCACCTTTGAAATGTACCGGGAGCATTGCATAACCCAAAGGGCATGTGCCTGAAAGCATAGGTACCAAAGGGGCATGTGAATGTGGTTTTCTCTTGGTCCTCAGGAGCAATAGCTACTTGGTTGTACCCCTAAAACCTGTCTAAGAAGTAGAAGAATTCCTTTCCCGCTAATCTTTCTAAGATCTGGTCAATAAATGCTAGGGGAAAATGATCCTTCTTTGTTGTGGCATTCAAGCGTCCGTAATCCACACAAAGATGCCACGACATGGGTACTCGTGTCATAATCTTCTCTCCATCCTTGTTGGCGGTCGTCTGTATTCCTGACTTATTCGGGACAACATGGATAGGTACCACCCACTTGGAATCGGAGATGGGATAAATAAAACCCGCATCGCACCATTTCTCAGTTTCTTTCTTCACGACCTCTCATAAATTTGGATTCAACCTGTGCTAGAATTCACGAGAGGGTTTGGCTACATTCTCAAGGTAGATATGATGCGAACACAGAGTGGGATTTATCCCGTGGAGATCGGGCCTATCGCCTTGCAGTTTTTCTCCAAGACCTATAGCAAGCGAGATTCCTGCTCCTCGGTCAGTTGCAAACTGATGATGATTGGAAATTTCCTCTCTTATCCCGCAAGGAAGGCACATTTTAATGTTGTGGGTAATGGTTTGAGCTCAAGTAAAGTGTGGCCATCGATAAAGTCTAGCTCAATCAATTTTGGTTCGGTGTTGATAGCGGCTAGATCTGTCTCTAAAGTAACTGCCACCAACTGACTCGGCTCTGGAGTCGGATCGTCAAAAGTATCCAAACAATCGGTAAAATCAATGTACGACTCATCATCCTCATCTTCGGATTGTCCTAAGGAGGGAAGGATGGATAGACTCAGCTAGGCCAATGTGTCATCGAAGATGTAGGGGGATGCACACTCTGTGTGATATGTGCCTTGTTCTTTCCTAAGGATCTCGCAAACTGTCTCATGTATAAGATTCTCTCTACCGGAGAGGGACTCCTCGGTGCTGGTTAGGTTCTGTCTCCTTGGCCCAACGGTGTCTACATGAACTCAATCTGCCTATGACGAAGTGTACTCAATGCTGGATTTGGAATCTGGCCTCTGCCACCTTGTTTGCTTCATCTCTAGTTCCTCATCTCTGTATGGAGTTTGGAACTGGATTTTCCGACCTTGTACCCCTACTGTCCTCAGGAAGAGCCTTCCAAGAATTATCTGGGAATCTCTCCAATTTTGAGGGGTCTCCATATGAAGGACTGTAAAATCCACCATGTAATCCTGTCCCACTACATTGATGATAATGTTCCTCAATTATCCCTTGGACCTCTTAGTGGATTTGTCAGCAAATTGGAGTAGGGCTCTGGATTACCTAAGAGGTCCTAGATTTAGTCGATCATAAAGGGATGTTGGCATCATGTTAATTGAGGATCCATTATCCAAGAGAGTGTGTGCAAACACAGTGTCATTGACATGACTCACCACATAATGGGCTCCCATGTCCTTTCGTTTCCTTGGAAACACATTCTTAATGGCGCAAGTAGTGGTTACTGACATAACATGCTTCTCAACACGGCTTCTTGTTTTCCTTCTGGCCCTTGTAGGTGTGCATCTAACCTTAAGGTACTTCTGGAATGCATGTGTTATATCCACAAACTTATCAAAGGGGATTGTGACCTTGATTGTTGCAAAACTCTACTATCTCAGTGTCATCTTTTTGGATTTTTTTAGATTTCTTCTTTCCACCCTTAAGAGCATGGGGGAAAGGGATTATTGAAGACAACTCAGATTCTGAAACGGAAATATTTTCATTCAAATGGGAAACTGAGTTCTCTATAGGACTAGGACTCTGACTCTGCTTAGAAAGAAATTCATGAAAGGAAACAGGGGGTGTGCCCTCCTCATATGGAGGTGCAAACTCTTCATCATGCTCGCTTGTTCACTGATGGTGCTCCCCTTCATCTTTTTGTTATTTTTATTTTCTTTTTTTTGAGATTTTGGGGATTTTGAATCCCTTTTATTCTGCTGAAAGTGGTGGTGTTGGTGATGCTGCTCCTCTGCCTCCAAGTTCTCCTTAGGTAGAGACTTGGCGGCATCCTCCTTGTATTCTCGTGTCCGATCAGGTATGGTCACAGTCCTTACACTCATGTGGGACATATGATTCACGTTATCATACGAAAGGATCTCATGTTCAGATAGGGAATAATCTAAATAGTATACTTGATCTCGTGGTCACTGCTGGCCTTATTCATGCTATTGGGGTTAGCCTGAACTTGGGCGGAATTGGAGTCCTTGGTGCCATCTGCTGATCTTGGAGATGTGAAACATGGTTCATATATGTCCTTATGTCATGGTAATCATTCTACATCTCTTGAACCCTATCTATCGAAGACTGGATGACCATGGTGAGGGACCTCAGATCACTCGTGGGTGGGGTCTGCTGCTGCTGACTAGAGGATGGGTGATTCTGCTGTCAATATTGGCCCTACCGATACTGTTGTGGGTGGGACTGTGAGATGTAAGGTGGTGGTGGGCCCTGCAGGCCCGAGTGGAATGTTTGCTGTTGTTGGTGCTGCTGAGGCTGGTATCCTTGTTCTGGTCGGGGCTACACAAAACACGTTGTGGGAACGAAGTTGGTGTCCTGGTAAGCTAGGGGGTCATGTGGCTGACCATTCCCTATCCTCGAATGTCTGCTGACGGGGTCATGGCTGTACCATAACCCGTTGATCTCAAACACCTGCAGAGGCTCCTCGTAGACTGACCCCATATATGAGAGTGTGTGTTGCTCCTGTTGAGTGTACTACTTTTCCTCAACCCAGCTGCTCTGATGCCCATGTACCTACTCTTGTACGAGGTGAACTCGATGTATAGGCACAGGTGGTGCAGAAGGGGCAAGTAGTCGTATCTTGGCTACCTTCTCAGATAATTCCTCCACTAACTTCGGCAATCGTGAAAGTGCCTCAAGGTCAGTGGCCCTCTTGTGGATCTTCTCTAACATGGTAAGCTTATCAGCTATTATTCTCATGCTAGGGATTAGGTCATCTGTCAGATCTGCTACAGTGCTCCTAGGTGTCTCATGAGATAGGCTTGAGGGGGACACCAGATAAGCCCTTATGGCCTGAGATCTGCCTGTTTCTGCCATTTGCTCTAGGATCTTCCATAAGACATCTTCGTTCTTATTCAAATAGCTACCTCCATATGTTGCACTCACTAAACCATGTATTTCAGGCGTCATGCCATAGAATCGGTCTGGACTAAGATTGCCTTGGTAATGCCTTGGCAAGGGCATTTCTATGTTAAATCATAAAATCTATCCCAAGCTTCATGAAATGGCTCGTGGGGGCCCTGGGAAATACTAGCAATCTTTATCCTCATCTGGTTAGTCCTACTGAGCGGATAGATGATGAATCTACATTTCATCATCTTTATTCATTTATTTGAGCTTAAAATCCCTTATAAAACACCTATATATGATACTAACTCCATATTCTTACTAACTTGCATCTATGTGTAAATATTATACACTTATTATTGTTTTAACCTAAAATAAATAAATAAATAAATAAAGGAAAAAAAAGAAAATATTAAAAAAGAGGTCTGTATATATGTAATAGATACAGGCTGACCGAATCCCGAGAGAAGGTCAAGACTTGACCTGATCGACCATGAATAAAGTAGGGGGAGATATGGTCCTTAATCAAAAATTAAAAAAAAATGTATTATAAATAATTGTATACTTACACTATTTTATTTGTACATAAATTGACCTCAAATTGAACAATTTAAAAACAAAAGTTGTAAATAAAATATTCCCTAAATAATAAAAATGTTTGCAAAATAAAATCATGTATAGAATAAAAAGTAACAACATCCGGAAAAAGCCATTAAGCGATGATTGAAGGGACCAATTCCGGCTCCATATAAATTGAAATAGAACCAAACTCAGTTTCATTGTATTTTAAATTAAATTATCTTTAAAATGGATGTGATTTCATAATTTTTGGAGTTACGATTGAAAAGTCAATTTTCTGGGGTGGTTTGAGCAATTTTGCCATTTATTTGTACATATTGTATTTGTAAATATTTCTACTAATTATTTAAAATAAAAATAAAAAATATAAATAAAAAATTAATTAATTTCCTTATTTAACTATGTATGATATACCATACGTATATAGTATATATATAATCAATTCCCTTAAATAACCCTCACAAAAAATAAAAAAAATTTAACATTTATTATTCAATTTTAATAAAGTGACGAAAATACAAAAAATACAAAAAAATAATTATGTAAATAATTTTAACACTAATTTTATCTTTATCTCATTCTAATTTCTTTCGGTGTCTCTTTATCTCCATTCAATTTTTAAATTCGAATTCAAATTCAAATTCAATTAATTAATCCTCTATTTAATTGGCACATCCTTCCTCATTCTCACTTGATCAATCTTTGGTGAGATGATCCATTCTCCGAGAGCTATCTTGTCGCATAAGGGTGCTAGCCTCAAAGTCGTCCGGTGACAGTGAGTCTACCTTCGTCGAGGCGATCATGGGTCTTTTCTGCTCCTAAGGTGATATCCATTTTTCTCTTATTTTAACCTAGGTTAATCGCTATTTACTTTTCGCATTTTTATTCGTTGTCATTTTTTTCTAGATCTTAGAATCACACACCATGATTTTATCCGAATCCGATCCGATATTTCATCTAATTTTCTTGATCCCTTCGCTTCACGTTCTACCTCCACGATCTTACATCCGCATACGGTGGTCAGAGATACGGATCCATTCTTTATTTTTCTTCAGATCTCTGTTCACATATTCTGTTTTGATTTTGGGATTGGGTCGTCATGCTCACATCCTAATTTGTTTATAAATAAAAAACAAAAAAACAAAAATGTATAGTTTTTCTTTCTAATATTTGTTTTGAAGGAATAAAAATATAAAAATATAAAAAAAATAATATATATATATATAATATTTTTGCAGTTTCTGTTCTTAAAAAATGAAAAAATAAAATTTTTCCCCCTTTTGTTTCGGCTTTACAAAAAATAAAAAATAAAAAACGGCGGCAAGCGCCACCCTCCCCATCCACAGGCGGCATCTGATGACATGATTTGCGACTCAGGTTAAGGAATCAAATAATCAGAAGGTGGTCATGACCCAAATAACAAAGCTAAGTCAACAAGAAAATAGAAACCATTCAAATCGAGCAATCAAAGTACAAAGTAATGTCAGCGGTCTCTGCTATTCTATTTTAACATGGTATAGCGACCAGGGTCGAACTCAAGGAGCACGAGAAATTCTTTGAAGTAGTCGAAAATCAGACAAATAAAACGTTATTTTTGTTAATTTTTAATTTAGTATTTTTTGTGGTTTTTAATTAAGGAATACAAGCAAGAAAATAAGGCAATAAAGCACACAAGCAAGCCTTTACCATTTTTAATAAGGCTAAAAATACTCAAAAATATGAAATAAAAATATTTTTGTGTTTTTTAAATATTAAGGTCTTTTTGGTAATTTTCTGGGGTTTTTCCAATTTTTATATAATTTTATGAAAATCAAATAAGATAAATAAACACAAATAGTGCACAGTCAGGATAATTTTGCAAATTAAAAATAGCTAAAGTGCTGTAATGTTTTGGATATGAATTTTATGAAAAAGTATTAAGAAAATACTGCAAAAAGGAACTGAAACTATATAATTTTTATTTTTTAGAATTTTTAATAATTTTTATAAGTTTTCAAGAATTTTGAGATTTTTAGGGTTTATGATTTTTAAAACAAAAATGCTGTTGGAGGTAAAGCACATACAAATAAACAAGCACTATTTTTTAGAATTTTAGCACAAGTTTTATAATTTTTAAGTATTTTATAAAGTAGACAAAATAGTTTTTATGGGTTTTTGATTTTTAGAAATATCAAACAATACTTAATTAATTTACAAAAATTACCATAAATATTACATGTTAGTAGGAGCTAAGACTAATTTTTATCGGATTTTTGGACTTTATTATGTATTTATTTGATCAAAGATAACACACACAACTTGTAGGGACCTAGATGCAATTATGAGAAAGTTCTAGGCCAATTAATAACACATATAAAAAGCTCAGGGCGAAAAATGCAAAATGCTTAGGGTATTCACAAACATGCTCAAAAACTCACGCACATGGGTATAAATGCAATCATCAGAAAAGTTCTACTCAAAGCATAACATTCATGAAGTTCATGCTAAAACATGCAAATACACCAGACAAGCATGTGGAACGGCATGTGAGTTCATACAAACAGGACTAAAACACAATTACAAGAAATAGCAAGGGTCCACATGCAAAATAACCAAACAACAACTTTATTTACAAACTAAATAGTAAAACATAAAGGTGTTACGTGAAAGATGCAAAGTTCCTTGAGTCACGTAAGGAGCACGTGGGGTGGTACGTGGCGAGCTTTGGTGGAGGCGTGAAACTATGGCGCAGATCGATTGGAGGCGTCAGATCTGACGCGCCAGGGAATGTCGGCTATGTATGGTGTAGATCTATCAGGGAGCGCTATATCCAATGGCCCAAAAGCTGATCTGATCGGCGAATCTGATGTAATTTGGTAGGAGTGAAGCTCATCCAATGGTAGGGAGCCGGCTTGCAAGAACAGGGGCCCCGACGACTTTCACTCAAGCCTCGGATGGAATCCGAAGCTTCAATGAATGATCTGAGGGCTCAGGCAGTATCATAGAGGCAGTCCACTTTGAACGAGCAGCTTCGATGGAGGAGCTTACGACCGGATGGACGTAACAGTGTAGAGGGCCCTGGATCTGCTCCGTTGGAGCTCCCGAAACCTCAGAATGGATTCCTCGTGCACCTAAGGACCTGCAAATGGTAGAGCGATTCGGGGGCATTGCTCCGATTAATTTTATTGTAGCTAAAAATGAGGGAAGCATAGGGGGATGGAGTTTAACTCCCGGCGGAGGTGAAGGAAGGGAGTCGCAACCTTAATCTCGACCCGAGGGTCGAAGCTAAGGTTGATCAGACCGCGCACGAAGATGATTGGAGAAGTGGTGCGTCGATCGATACGGGTTTGGGGTTGAGATGAGGCTCCAGCTAGCTGGTCGGAGCAGGTGGTTGAGCGGTGGAGGAAGATGGCAAGATTGATTCGAAAGTGAAAATGAGGAAGATGGGATATGTACCTGAAGTTGCTGATGAACTCAACGAGGTCAGTCGGAGCTGGGAGACGGGGTCGTGGCCTCGACCATGCTGCAGCATGCAGGGAGGCTAGACGCGGCCACGTAGCTGAGCTGCGGGTACACGTCGCTAAACCTTGATCCAAAGGCACCCTCCGGTTGCTGTCACACCACTGAAGACACATAGGGACAAGATAAGGGGCAAGGCACGAGCTGCTGAGCTGTAGGGGCAGAGGCGAGACTTTATAGGATTCCCAGGGGGTTGGAATGATCGAGCGAGAGCATGTAACCCTAGGAAGATCCTCACCTTCCTAGGGATCCGCGAAGATCATGGATCCTAGGAGGAGGCTCGAGCAAAAAATCAGGTCGAGATGTGATCGGGTTCGGGCGTGAAAACGTGGAGAAAAAGCTCCGACGAGAGGTGGACGACACGCCCTGACTAGAGAGGAGGCATTGACCAGAGTCAACAAAGCCTCCGGACCAATCAAAAAATAGGGATGTACAAAAAATCAATAAAAATAGTAATCGAATTCATAATAAAAAGTGTATAAAATAAAAATGTTTATTATTTTTCAAGGAATTTTTGTGTGTTTTTTAATTATTTTAATGAAAAATAAATTAGTGTATATACAATATAAAATGTTATATACATGTATAATATACCTATGTATTATGTACAATAATTTTTATTTTGTTATTTCTACATAAATACCCCAATTTTATATTTTTTTATTTTCTACATAATTTTAGGAGCATAAAATAATTTTTATTTTATTTTTGTGGGTTATTTACAGGTACAAAATAAATAGTGGATGTTGTATATACACGTGTGTTTTGTACAATGAAAGGGGAATTGTTATTTTATTTTATTTGATTTTTCTTATTTTTATTTTCTTTTTGTATTATTATTGGAAATATATACAAGTAGGTCAAAATAATGATTAACTCTAAATTTGTCAAAAATAATTATCTATATGCATAGGTACTCTTTACAACACAAAGTAGACCCTATCTCTCTCTACTTAATTTATTTCGCGATCAGGTCAAGGCTTAACCTTCTCTTGGGGTTTGGGTCACTCTGTATTTATTCTAAATACCTTCTTCCTTTTTCTTTTCATTTATTCTTTTATTTTTGCACAAATACATGCTAATTATGCAATATTAACACATGCAAGCAATTTGCTATGTTATTGTATTTACACCTATTTACGTGATGTTTTGCTAAGATAAATAGCTAAAATAAAAGAATAAAGAGGGAGAATCAGGGATTCATCACCCCCTATACTTTACCTTTCCCATTCCCTTAGCAAACACTTATTTGAAAAAGAAGTGAAAAGAAAAGAAAAGAAAAAGAAGGAGAATCAAGGTTGATTATTAAACTTGCCTTTATTAAATTGAAGTATGGAGTTCAGTCAGGCCTTTGGATTATTAGTTTGTTGGACCTTATTGGGATCTAAGTTTAAGACTCAACAAACTCTAAGTTCCACCATTCTATGGTCAAGACTCCTCAATAATCTAGATCAGAACAAGTCTACATACGCAAACTCTAATGACCATGAATCTTTCCTTGTATTGTATAAATGATATGTAGCTCCCCACCTCAGAAATGACAAAGAAATAGCCTCCCTCGACAAGGTAACTCTAATTCCTCAGTCTAGCAGCTCTTTCCTCGAGGAGTGGGGGTATTCCCTTCTAAGTTCAAGTTCAACTGGCTCAAGAAGAGGGGGAAAGAAGAGAATGGACCGTAGCCAGTGTAGCCACGTATCCCTGGGAGCCTAATGATGAGCCGAAAATCCGAGAGACTAAGGGAGAAGGTATCAAGGGTCGTTGCGACCTCAACCTCTCGAGTCGGACTCAACAAGAGAACAAAGACCACCAAATAAAAGAAATCAAGCAAATCAAACCAAATAGTGGTCTCGCTATTTTATTTAACCTGGTATAGCTACCAGGGTCGAACTCAAGGAGCACGGACTGGACAAAGTCCTACGAAGTAGTTGAGAATCAAAAATAAAACAAATAAAGTATTTTTGGTGGATTTTTAGATTATTAATTTTTTTGTTATTTTTATTTATAAATAAAATATGAAAGAATGCAAAAAAGGCATAAACAACTATTTATTTAACACCACAAACTGATTCAGAAGATTAAAATAAAATTGTTTTTGGGTTTTATGATTTTCAAGTGTTTTTGGTACTTTTCTCAGATTTTATAATTTTTATTGAATTTTATAAAAATGAAATAAGGCAAAAAAATGAAAACCAATTTGCAGCCAGAATCTAAAGGCTATTTAAAATTAACTAAATAGACTATAAAATTCCAGAGGCAATTCTATGATAAAGTAAAAATAAAAATCTAACTAATGGAAAATAAATTGTAATTTTTTGAATTTTTAATAATTTTTAATGATTTTTTAAGTTTTTTAGGGATTTTAGAATTTTATGGGTTTTATATAGCCAAATCTCACAAAAATTGGATAGAAATAAAAACACCACAAAATCAGCACAAGTTAATTTTTTTATAATTTTTGGGGTTTTTTTAATATTTTTATTTGATTTTTAAATTCAAACAGGAGCAAAATAAGATGTTTTTGAATTTTTAAAAATAGAAAGTCAAAACAAAATGGGTCCAAAAATTTACTGAAATTTTTACACAGTGGCAGGGGCCACGTATCCAAATTTCAGGAGATTTGGAGCTAAAATTGCTATTTTATTCAATCAATCAAACATGCACATCACACAGAGACCATTCTGCAAATATTGAAAACTATCCAGCCAAATAGTAACACGCGGAAGAAATATAGGGCTGCAAATGCAAAAAGCCCAGGCACGCATGATGGTGGTACGTGAATCAGACATGGAGGGGCATAAGTGCAAATATTATTTCTAAAAGTTCAATCCATAACAGCACTAAACTTCAGGAGCAATTGTGCAAATATGCCAAACAACACGTAACAGACCACATGCTCCACGTACAGAAGGACGAAATCACAAATAAAATAAATGCAAGGACCTACGTGCAAATTATCCAAAATAAAAACAACTTCTAAAAATATTTATAGGACTACTAAATAAATGCAAAAACTAAAGAAGGCCTAAGAGTAAATTACCCATTTATTAAAGATCCGGCGGTCGAGGGAGTGCCACTTATGATCGGACGGCTGGCAGAGGGCAATACCCCTTCGACGATCGACGAACAAGATCTGATCCTCAGATGGATCCAACGATCAAGGCTTCCCGGTGAATGGATGGCTGAGATTAGAACTGGGGATATGACTGATCGGACGGCGGAGGAGAGACCTGGATGAGCGGCGAAGAACTCGTTGCCAACGAACTTCAAGCGGCCCATACGTGCGGCTGAAACCTCCTCATGTGTTGCTCTGATGGGTGAAATGCTGCCGGCGATGGTCCGCAGCTGCCAGTATGCTCCGATGGGGCTGAGGAGTCCTGGAAGACCTCGGGGACGTGGTAGAACTGGAGCACATGTGCTTCAGTGGTTAAACCTCCAGATGAGGTCCTTCTTCATTCAATCCTGCACAGAACGAAAGCTGGGTCAAGGGCAAAATGCCTCGACCTGGTTACGGGCGGAATGGGTGGCTGGGCGAGGCGGAGCGAAGCTCTCCGGTGAGGCGACGATGGAGGAGAGCGATAGCCCTGTTCCAGGATGAACCAAGGGGGATGAAGGGGTGAAGAACGTGGAGCGAGGTCCGGTGAAGGTGACGGGATAGTCGGAATGGTAGATGGATGGTCGGAGGATGCATGATGGTCCGATGAAGGGTTTTGACCGGAAATCTAAAAATCGAAATCTAAGGAAAACTGAAGAAGATCTAACCTAACTGATGGATGAAGTCGTCTGGGCTGGAGGTCCTGGACCTTCGGGGTTCTTCACCTCAATGGTGAGGCGCTTCCAGAGGCTCGGGCTCACCGGTGGCGGAGCACGACGAGGAAGCTCGTCGGATCTGAGGTTCCCGCACTCAAAGCCTCGCTGCAACTCTCTCCTACACTAGCTGTCACTCAAGGAGGAGAATGTAGGTCATCGTAGATGAGGGTTACGACCAAAGATGCGTGAAAATGAAGGCTCGTGAAGGTTATATACTCGATGAGATCCGAGAAAGACGAAGCTCGAGCGCATGGATCGAGGAGCGGATCCCTCCAAAAGAAATCAGGCATGAGTCATGGATCTATCCTCGATATACAAAGCCTCGGATCGATGGAAATGGCGGACGGATCAGTTTGGGATAATTTGGTGAAATCGGGTTAGAACCAAGATCCGCGGAAGAAGTGGTCCAGGGGGGAGAGTTGACCGGGGGTCAACAATCCCCCGTGGACCAATCAGAATAAAGATAGTCAAATATATTTATAAATTAAATTAAAACTAGAAAACGATTTTATTTAAAAATATTTACAAAATGAAAATTGTTTATTTATTTTCAAACTATTTTTAGTGATTTTTATTTATTTTTTTGAAAAATAAATTATGTTATATACATGATATTATTTTATATACAGGTATAAAATACCTATGTATTTTATACTTTTATTTTTATTTTCTTATCTTTGTACAAATACCCCAATTTTATATTTTATTTATTTACAATATAAAATTTGGTATATAAAATAATTTTTATTTTATTTTTATTAATTATTACAAAAGTTAAATAAAGAGATATAAGTACATATGTAAATGGTTTATACAAGGGTGAAGAGAGAGAATTTATTTTGTTTTTATTTTAATTTTATTTTTCTGATTTTTATTTTAATTTTATAAATATATACAAATTAATAAAAAAACATTTTTATTTTTGTTTTATGAAAATAAAATATATACACATGAAGGAGGAATATGTGCAAGGTGAATGGTCCTATCTCTCTCTACTTGTTTTATTTTGCGATCATGCCAATGCTTGGCCCTCCCTTCGGTTCAGGTCGCTCGATATTTATTCTAAATAACTCCTTCTTTTTCTTTCTTCTTTATTCTTTTATTGTTGCAAAAAAACATGCTAATTATTTAATATTAACAAAATCATGCATTTTTGTAATTTATTAAATTTACAGCTATCTACATGGTGTTTTGCAAAGATTTGTAGCTAAAATAAAAGAATAAAGAGTGATGAATGAGTATTCATCACCTAACCAGTGTATGTAAGTCTCCCGTTGCAAGCTTCAGGAGATGAGAAGGTGTAATACATAAGCTTTGCTTTATTTGACTATATATACTCCGATATGCATTTCATTTTCAATCAGGCATGTCCACTTTTTTGGAGTTTTCTTGATTTTGCACTTTTTTTGAATGTGCATATGTACAACATATCTACATGATGCAACATATACATAAGGACTTTTTCTTCCTGATCCAGTAGACTATCCCTCTTTTGAAGCATTATTGCAACCCACAACTCCTGTCTTTAGACCTCAACACCGCTAGACCGAGTTGAGATGCACATCCCTCCCTAAAGGAAGACGAGAGGTTCCGCCTAGAAGTACTACCCTCATATGCTACTCCAAGCCAAAGAAAACTGCCTCCTCCTCACCTCATTTGTAGAGAGATACGTGTAAGGTGCTGGTCCAAGTAAAGCCATTGTCTGTGAGAGTCACGCGTGCATTTGTAAAGTGTTCTACTTAGGTTAATCAAGATGGCATGTGAACATAGCCTAGTGGACTCAAAGAATTAAGTCACTAACGGACCTGAAAAGTCTTAACAACAAATCCTATAAGGATCCTCTGAGAATTAGGTGGATTAAGGTCTTAACCAAGCTCCATTTTCCAATTTAATTCCAGACTAGTTTAAATGTCAACTATGATTCAGAAGAATATACACAATATGTACAAAACTCTTTTTATGCAATTTTTCAAAATATGCAAAATTTTTGAAAATGTGCAAAATTTTCGAAAATGTTTGAATGCATGCACGAATGAATGCAGAAGTTTTGCAAACTATTTACAAATATTTACACATGGGTTTTTGCAAACTTTTATATTTCAAACATTTTTCAATAATTTTGTACTATATACATAATTTGATACAAAAAATTCTTACAAGCATTTTACAAGCAAAACATTTTTACAAATATTTGTACAAAAATAGTTTTTACAAATAAATATTTACAAACATGTACAAGAAAAAAGTTTAAAAATTTTGTGATTTTTAGGTTGTGGTTTTTAGCCATTTTATTTATTAACACACTCACACAACGTACGAGTTATGGCTAAAGTATATATGCAATATATACAACACCCCTTATACTTATCTCTAACAATGTCCTCAGAGTGATCAAAGAGCGACGAAGAAGACATAACTCGTGCTTAGTATAAGGAAGTGAAAAGAAAGGCTATACTACAATGACGAATGAAAGAATAGAATCCATAGAAGTCGATGATTCCCTCTATACTTAGGATCAAGTAATCCTAAATATAGAATAATGTACACAAAGGGAAAACTGAAGGTTAGAATGTACAGGATCTACCTCCCCTATACTTAGGGTAAAATATCCCTAAGTATAGGCAGTAAAACAGAGGTAAAAAGAATCAAAAGAATAATCAAAGGTCTGACACCCCCATATACTTAGGGTAAAGTGCACCCTAATTATAGCATCATCTTAAGATGCAAAATGGTGTGTTAGATCAAAGAATGTATGATATGGACATCTAGATCTATACCAGGTGGAAAACAGTGACAATCAGGTATGAGATGCAAATGATGTGAGTCAAAGACCACATCTCATGCAAAATGAATAGGGGAGGCGTCAATGATCAGTAGATCATGATCTAGATATGGCTTGAGGCGTTGACCGTTGACACGAAAGGTGGACTGAGATGACATCTCAGATATGTCAATGATGCCATTGTCATGCACCTTTCGGACCAAGTATGGTCCCTTCCACTTACTCTACAATTTCCCTAAAAATAATCTCAGCCTGGCATCAAACAAACATACTCGATGGTTCAGCCCAAACTGTTTATGGCTGATATGAGAATCATGCCATATCTTCACTCGCTTCTTATACTCTAGGCTGCTCGAAAAGGGTGTATCTCTAAGCTCCTCTAGGGCTGCCAATTCTGCCTTCCTTTGATCTCCTATACTCTCTGGATCCAATAATATCTCAGTGACAGCCCAAAGTGACTTATGCTTAATCTCCACAGGTAAATGGCATGGCTTGCCATAAACGAGACAAAATTAAGACGTACCCAAAGGAGTCTTGAAGGAAGCCCGATATGCCCACAAGACCGAGTCCAAAATTTGTGACTAGGGATGAAAACAGTCGGATACGAATAAGAATATAGGTATAATCATATACTTATAAATTTTAAAATACGAATACGAATGTGGATACGAATATTGACGGATGTAAAAAATGTGTTACCATATCCTTAAAAAACGAATATGGATGTAAAATGAATACGAATCGGATACGAATAATAACAATTTTTAATAAATTAACTAAAATATGCATATTTAGGATGGTTTACACATAAAATAGGTATACTAGATATAGTAATTTCATAACAATTATATCAACAAAGGTGAATGCAATCATAAAATGTTGTTACTCACAGTTATAAATAAATATATTTATATACTTATGTAAGAAAACGAATATATGAATACGAATGTGAATATTAGTGAATGTCAAAGTGATATCCATATTTGCATCCATTTAAAATGAATACGAATACGAATGTCAAATATGTACAAAACGAATACGATAGCGGATAGGATACGAACAAATTCACATTCGTTTTCATCCCTAGTTGTGACTAATCCTTTCGGTCTGGGCGAACTACCTTCTGCATTATTGTCTTGATCTCCTTGTTCGATATTTCAGTAAGACCATTGGTCTGAGGATGATATGGAGTGGCAACTCGATGGTCTATGTTGAACTCATTAGCAAGGACCTTTACCTTGTCGTTGATAAAGTGAGACCCCCCGTCAGATATCAATACTCTAGGCACCATGAACCGTGAAATGATATTTTTCCTCAAAAATCTACAAACATTATTAGCATTTGCGGTTCATGCTGGAATGGCCTCAACCCAACGACTCACATATCAACAGCCAACAGAATGTACTCGAATCCCTGAATCTTAGGGAATGGGCCCATCAAATCAATGCCCCATGCATTAAAGACCTCACAGAAGTGAATGGGCTGCATCGGCATCATATCACGCTGTCCACAGGTGCCCATCCTCTGGCAGTTAGTACACCTCTTCACAAATTCATCAGAATCCTTGAGGAGGGTAGGCCACCATAGGCCGTATTGGAGCATTTTTTGTGTTGTTCTCCTACCAGAATGATGTCCTCCTGGCTCAAGCTTGTGGCAGTATGTGAGGATGCTATGGTGCTCCTCCTAAGGAATACAACGGCGCCAGACGCTATCCCCTCCTTCATGATAATGGATGGTATCCTCCCAATGGTACGACTTGGCCTTCGCAAGGAAGGTCTCAAGTCACTGTCTGGGCCAACCTTGTGGAACTTTCTTGGCAACAAGATAGCTCACAATGTCATCGTACCACGGGAGCGAGGCGATAGCAAGGATCGCCTCATCTGGGTAATAGGCTCAATCTGCTCAGATTCCTCAAGATATTCCAATTGGGAGAGATGATTCACCACCACATTCCTGACTCCATGCTTATCCTTAATCTCAATATCAAACTCCTCGAGTATAATGATCCATCTGGTTAATCGAGATTTGTCATCCTTCTTTGTCATTAGGTACCTGATGGCGGTATGATCGGTGTAGATTGTCACTTTGGTCCAAGAATACGATCTGAACTTATCCAAGGTAAAAACTACGACTAGCATCTCTTTCTCTATGATTGTGTAGTTTCGCTGAGCGGCATCCAATGTACAAATAGTGTAATGAATGGAAATAGGTAATCCATCCCTCCTCTATCCTAGCACAACCCCTACGGCAAAATCATAGGCATCCGTCATGATATCGATTGGGAGAGACCAATCGGGCGATTGAAGGACATGATCCTCAAAAACTAGGTTCTTGAGAGTCTCAAAAGACACAAGACACTTATCATCTACAATAAACTCGGTGTCTTTTGTCAGCAGATCAGTAAGCGGTATGGAAATTCTGCTGAAGTCAAGAATAAAACGTCGGTAGAAATCGACATGCCCCAAAAAAGATCGCAACTGCTGCAAGTTAGACGGTGGATTGAGTTTCTTGATGATATCCACCTTGGCCGGATCAACCTCCATTCCCTATTGGAGATGATATGACCAATCACCATCCCCTGAGTCACCATGAAGTAACTCTTCTCCCAAGATAAAACAAGATGTACCTCGATGCAGCGATGAAGCACCCGGTCTAGGCAATCAAGACAAGCATCAAACCCGTTGTCGTAGATCGAGAAATCATCCATGAAGATCTCTAAGCAATCGCCCACCACATCTGAGAAGATGGACAAAATGCACCTTTGGAATATCGTCGGGGTGTTACATAGACCAAAGGGCGTCCGTCTGAAAGCATAAGTCCCAAACGGAGAGGTGAATGTCATTTTGTCCTGGTCTCCGGGTGCTATGGCCACCTGGTTGTAGTTGGAGTACCCGTCAAGGAAGCAGTAATGACTCTTCCCAGCTAGCCTCTTTCCAGCTAGCCTCTCAATAATCTGATCAATAAAAAGGCAGTGGGAAATGATCCTTCTTGGTTGCCTGATTCAATTATCTGTAGTCCACACAGACCCTCCAAGAAGTGGGTACCCAGGTAGCGATCTCCTCTCCAGACTCACTCACAACTGTGGTGATGCCCATCTTCTTGAGCACCACATACAATGGACTAACCCACTTGGAGTCGGAGATGGGGAAGATAAAATCATCGCTCCACCATTTGGATATCTCTTTCATGATCACTTCTCGAAGATTCGGGTTCAGCCGTCACTGGAACTCACACGATGGCTTAGTTTCCTCTTCGAGATAGATATGGTGGGAGCACAGGGCCGGACTTATCCCCTAGAGATTAGCTACGCTCCATCCTATTGCCTTGTGGTTCCTTTCAAGAACCTCCATCAAATGAAATTATTGCTCTCTAGTCAAATCTGTTGACATAATGACTGGGTACATCTCATGCTCACCCGCAAGAAATCTATACTTCAGCGACTGTGGCAAGGGCTTCAATTCTAGGCAACTGGGAGTTGGAAAATCTAGCTTCTGGAATGTCTGCGTGAAGGCAACTAGATCTAAATGTGAGAACTCTTACTGATCATGAATATCTGGTGAAGACATCCCTGCTAGTGTGTCTGTACTCGGTGCTGGCTCAATCTCCACCCTAGCCGTTGTCTCTGTGGAAATCAAACAAGGCAAATAATCATCGAAACTATCCCAATCTATGTATGAATCCGAGGGATATGAATCAGAATAAAAAGAGATATATTCTGCTTCGTTATCTTGAACGCAGTCGTAAACCTCGAAAGTGTCCTCGGCCAAGAGTGTGCTCTCTGAACACTCACCTGCTGGATGTTGTAAATTTGTAGTATCTGAAGGTGAGAGAAGAGCTCGTGAAACTGGGTCAGTCCAAGCGGCTTCATCATCAGTGATCACAAAATCACACTCTTGGTGGACGTCTCGCTTTGCCTCTGTCGTCTGCTCTGCATTGCTAAACTCCTCTGAGTAAGCTGAATCTCACGCTCTAGTCTCGTCGATCGTCTCTATTTGTATACTCTCGCCCTCGACGTGAAAGTACACCTTCTCGCTATCATGGTCGGACACCGCCTTGGTTGTGGCCAAGAATGGGTGTTCTAGAATGATGGGGGTATCTGTCACAGACTCCGAGATCTCCATGTCCAACACTACGAAGTCCACAGGGAATTTCAGGCCTAGAATTGTGATGACCACGTCCTTCAACAACCCCTTCGGCCTCTTGACATATCGATCAGCAAACTAAAGGATTGTCCTGCTCTGTCGAAGAGGGTCAAACTTGAATCGGTCGAGTAAGGCTGCCAGAAGGAGGTTGATGGAAGAGTTGTTGTCTAATAGAGTCTGATCGAACCACTGCTCATGAATGTGGCATCTGACATAGGGAGCTCCTGCATCTGGCCTCTTGGCTGGCAGACGGTTCTAGATGGCGAAGTAGGTGGCATAGGTGAGCACATGAATTTCTACCTGATGGTTCCTCCTCTTTTCGCGAATCGTGGTCTTCTCTCTCAAGTTCTTCTGGAAGAGAGGGATGTGCTCAAGTGCCTCCTTTAGAGTCAGATGAATGTGAAATCTATCTATCATCTGATGGCTGAAATCTAACTGTTGGGTCTTTTTTTTATTTTCTTTTTTATTCCCCTTCGCTAAGCGGAGTGCTTGAGGGAAGGAGATAGCTGGGTCCTCCTCAGATAGAGGGCTAGGAAGAGGATCATGCTTCTAAGAGGGAATGGACTCCATACAAGGGTCATCATTCATCACATATGGACTCGAAGTCGATGAAGAAACCTTTCCTTTATTAATTTTTTGGTATTTTTCATATTGTCCTGAGATACAAAAATAGAAGGAAGCACAACTGGAATACAACGGGTGGCCTCAGCACCGTGCTCTGGCTCAGCATCAACTGGAATGGTGGCGTCAGTACCACCGACTGCATCTGGAGAAGAGGGATGCCTTAGTACCATCGACCGGATCATCATCCTTAGTGGCTTCAGCACCACCATCATCAACATCATCATCAACAGCATCATCATCGTTGTCATCCTTGTCTGACGCTCCTGGATCATCATGGGGTCATCGCTCAAACGAGTGGCTGCTAGCTGGCATCCTACCGCTCCTAAGTGTTATAAAATCAGCATAAAAAATGTATGAAGAAATATCACCCAA
Source organism: Ottelia alismoides (assembly GCA_037367405.1). Classification (NCBI taxonomy): domain Eukaryota; kingdom Viridiplantae; phylum Streptophyta; class Magnoliopsida; order Alismatales; family Hydrocharitaceae; genus Ottelia; species Ottelia alismoides. The sequence goes on from JAZKJV010000807.1 coordinate 575,290, forward strand.
TGAGGCACTAGGAGTGGTGGTCTCTGTGAATTGTTCCTGCTCAAATTTCCTCTTGAGGTTGTTTGGGTTGGGCTTAATCTGAGCGGGTATGGTGGCCTTGCCCTTTATTATATCCCTCATCTCTTGTCTGAACGCGTCCTTCTTTACTTGAAAGATGCCTTCTAGTCTGAGAGTAGGCAGGCTAGATCGTCAAGGGTTGGGTTCTCATAGGTTGGCCCATGAGAACCGGATGGGTTGCGTCGTTGAAAATGAGGCTGGCTCTGGTACTGGTGAGGGGGAGGTTGAGTGAACTGTTGAGGCTGTTGTTGCTGCCTCCACTATTGTCCCTGCTGGTAGGATGAGGACCCAACTGGTGATACTGTGACTGGTGGGAGTACTGGGGCTACTGCTGTGCTGGCTGAACTGATCACCCTGAGCTGGAGGCTGCTGCTGGAATGTGGTGCCTCTGGTAGACCACCTGAATCCAATATGATCTCGATGGATCCCGGGCTGTTGTCGGTCATACCAGATCCTGTTGACTTCTATCAACGGCTCCTGCTCGTAAGGGAATGGGGGAAGAACTGCCAGGGGCTGATCCTGCTGATACACTACCATCTGAGTGTCCTGAGATGGCGGTGGCTGAGAGTAGTGATGCTGCAACGGCTGAACTGCCTCCGCCTGGATGTGGTGAACATGGCGGTACTAGGGGGAGTGGTGGGAAGAGCTGTTGTTGCTAGGATCAGTCAGTGACCTGAGACGGGGCTGAGAAGCCGTCTATGCCTCCTGGAGGCACATAATCTAGGTCTTCAGGTCACTGAGAGTCTATGCCAACTAGTCGATCTACGTCATGCCCCAGCATAGCTTCTTCTCGATGATCTCTATGCGGTCCAACTTCTCGCTAATGATGCTCATGTCAGTTGCTGACGACTCTGCCTGCGCTGCTGCTGATGAAGAAGTAGATGGACCCACATCAACCCATGCTATCCTCTGATAGGACACGGTCTGTGGAAGGGGCTTCCCCTGGATGTAGATTCGGGTCTGGGACATCACTGTATAATTCTTGGTCATCTCCTTATAGATGGCCCAGACCTGGTCCTCATCTTTGGTGAAGTAGGAACCCCCATAAGAAGCATGGACTAGCCCCTACAGCTCTGGTGTCAGCTCACAAAAGAAACTCTATACTAAGTTGGGCTTGGATATGTCATGGTGTGGACACCGGTTGATGAGCTCACGAAATCGATCCCAAGCCTCATAGAATTGCTCGTTGGGGATCATAGTGAAGTTGTTTATCAGAGCCCTCACTGCATTGGTCCGGTTGAGTGGATAGTACTTGTTCAAGCACTCGGTCTGGAGCTGCTCCTAAGTAGTAATGTATCTCCCCAAATGCTTCAGTCAGTTGGTTGCTCTGTCGATCAGGGAGAAGGGAAATGCCATCATCTTGATGGTGTCCTCATCCACGTATCTATCGTGGACAGTACTGCATATCATCTCAAACTCCTGTAAATACAGATGCGGCTCCTCGGTGGCTAGCCCGTGAAACTTGGGCAAGAGCTGAATCGTCTGGGGGCCGAGCTTGAAGTCACCCAGAATCTCAGGAGCTAGATCCAATGACGGGTGAGGGTTGGGTTGTGCAACTGCCTCATCAGTCGTGGTTGTCTGGCTGGCTCTGGCTGATCGTCCGAGTGTCTGTCTACTCCTCCTCTAGCCTCTGGTATTTCTCCACCATCTGGTCGTTGTGGCTCTCCTCCGTCGGCTCGCATCTGTGCTAACTCTCGGTGCACCTCTATCATAAACGCTCCCTAATCTCTAATATGTCGTTGCATCATCTCCAAGGAGGCTAGAAGTGTGTTGTTGATGGTGCCCTGATCTAGAACATATGTCGAACCCTAGGGTTGTACATCGGTGCGCTCCTCACTGCTGGCCATGTCACGGGTCTTTGCAAAGGCAAAAGACCCGAACTCAAGTGTCATCAAATATACAAATATCTGTGATGGCCAGGCATCTCAGAACTGTAAGAAGGGTGGTCAAGGCAGAATATGGCGGAATCGAACTCAGGTTCGAAGAGCGAGTCTAGGCTCCCAGAAACCTCCTTAGATGAATGAGGCGGAGTGCTTGAAAGCGAGTCTGCCAAAGGTAATCTAAGGGATCTTTGGCCCATCATCGTGATATAAGGATGAAATGAGGATGAGATCTGGAAAGCAAACAAGATCAGAAATCAAAACCCCCAATTCACCTACTCAACACGGGCTGATGACTGTAAAGGATCGATCAATTATCTTGTCGATTTTATTTTGGGTGATAAATCAGTCTTGCAGAGTGATTAAGTGAGCTGGTAGGAAACCGATGCTCCCAAGAGACTAGCCCAATCCCAAACTAGATCTTTCCCAGCCAGTATGAATTACGGACCGTTTACTAGCTACCCGATCAACTCAATCTGTTAAGGATATTGTGGTCTGTTTTACTGGTTACTAGAGAGATCCTCACTGGAGAACGACTAACCCCAAGACCAGTAGTCCAACGAGAGTTTAGGTGTGGCTCTAGCCTAGTGTGTGGGTGACTCTCTCGCTCAAGCAAAACCAACCAATGAGGGGGTGACTCTCCCCAAAATAAATATTTTTAAGTGAGGTTGGTTTTAGGATCAAGTTTTCTTAAATAGTCATAATTTTATGATTTTAAATTTTTTTAGGTATTTTTCAAAGACAAACAATGCCTAACGAATTTTTCGATCTCCTGATTTATTTTAAGTCCAAAATAGAGGGAGAAGTTGAAAAAGCTGATGCGCGATCAAACACTATGATGCATGCAAAGTAAGAGATGCGTACCTGACTCCAGCACTCTACATGCATGGTGATCCGTGCATAAATTAAAAGACTGAATGAAAATTAATCTAAATGATGCATGAAGAAAATGACCTTAAGATGAGCAATTTCTAATGATCGTGAAGAACGATAGTCAACTGATCAGAGAGAGAGGCCGATGTCCGGTCTCGGATGTCGATTCGTGTCCGCCACAACAGATCCTGCACGCGTTGTATACGACCTCTAGCGACACGTGACCTCTCAATCAATCAATTTAACTTTTTATTATGAATTATTAATAAGGTCTAATTATGCTTTATAGGTGCAAGCAATCTATTAGGGATTGGGCCTTAAGTTATTTACGTCACAATCATGAAAAATCCTAAGTTTAGGGGCCAAATTCTTCGGGATCAAATAGAAAAAATACGATAAAACAAAACCGGTGAAAACGCAGTGAGGTCCCCCGAGCACACCGGTGCTCGTTGAAACAGGCCTCGATATAAGTCTAAGAGAGTCCGAGGTCCAAAGAGTGTTCAAGAAATTATTACAACAATAATAAAAGCTAAGTCTGCTGAAATGAAAAGCTACCCTACTGGTACTCTAAAAGCTAAAACTATATCATGTTGTTCTCCTGCTCCTCCTCAAGTACAGGTCTCCTCTAAGGCATCCTCAAGTGGTTCCCTCGCATAAAAAGTGAAACAGAAACAGGTTAGAAAACTGTTATAACAGCTAGAAATAAAAATAAACAAAAAGGCTGAAAAGCGACTACTAAGCTGTGCTCCCCGGTAATGGCGCCATTCTGATGACACGTTTTACAACTCAGGTTAAGGAAACAAATTATCAGAAGGTCGTTGTGACCTAAATCATAAAGCTAAGTCAACAAGAAAATAGAAACCATTCAAATCAAGCAATCAAATTACAAAATTAATGTTAGTGGTATCCGCTATTTTATTTTAACTTGGTATAGCGACTAGGATCGAACTCAAGGAGCACAGGAAATCCTTCAAAGTAGTCAAAAATCAGACAAATAAAAGGTTATTTTTGTTAATTTATAATTTAGCAATTTTTTGTGGTTTTTAATTAAGGAAAATAAGCAAGAAAATAAGGCAATAAACCACACAAGCAAGCCTTTAAAATTTGTATTAAGGCAAAAAATACTCAAAAATCTGGTAGAAATATTTTTTGTGTTTTTCAAATATTAAGGCCTTTTTGGTGATTTTAAGTGGTTTTTACAATTTTTAGATGATTTTATAAAAATCAAATAAGATAAATAAACACAAACAGTGCACAACTAGGACAATTTTGCAAATTAAAAATAGCTAAAGTCCCCCAATTTCCTAGATAAGAATTTTATGAAAAATAATGAAGAAAATACTACAAACAGGAACTGAAATTATATTTTTGTTATTTTTAATAGAATTTTTTATAATTTTTATATTTTTTCAAGAATTTTAAGATTTTTAGGGTTTTATAATGATTTTTAAAACAAAAATGCTACTAAAGGTAAAGCACACACAAACAAAACAAGCACTATTTTTTGCAATTTTTAGCACACTTTTTATAATTTTTATGTATTTTTATAAAATAGATAGAACAATTTTTATGGGTTTTGATTTTTAGAAAATATCAAACAATACTAAATAAATTCACAAAAGCTACCATAAATATTACATGTTAGCAGGAGCTAACACTAATTTTTATCGCATTTCTGGAATTAATTAGGTATTCCAGGCCAATTGATAACACATATAAAAAGCTCAGGGTGAATAATGCAAAAAGCCTAGGGAATTCATGCACATGCTCAAAAACTCACGCACATGGGCATAAATGCAATTATTAGAAAAGTTCTACTCAAAGAATAACATTCATGAATTTCTGTATAAAACATGTAAATACACCAGACAAGCATGTGGAACGACACGTGAGTTCATACAAACATGACTAAAATGCAAATATTGAAAATAGCAAGGGTCCACATGAAAAATAACCAAACTACAACTTTATTTATAGAACTAAATAGTAAAACATAAAAGTGTTGGGTGAAAGATGCAAAGTACCCTACGCATGTGAGGAGCGCGTGGGGTGGCACGTGGCGAGCTCTGGGAGAGGCGCGGACGTACGAAGCAGATCGACTGTTGGTGTTAGATCTAACGCTCAAGGGAATGTCGGCTATGTGTGGTGCAGATTTGTCAGGGAGTGCCAAATCCAATAGCCCAAAGCTGATCTGGTCGGCGACTTTGATGTAATCTGGCAGGAGTGAAGCTCATCCAATGGTAGGGAGCCGGCTTGCAAGAAAAGGGCCCCCGAAGACTTTTACCCGAGCCTCGGATGGAATCCGAAGCTCCAATGAACGATCTGAGGGCTCATGTAGTATCGTGGAGGCGGTCCGCATTGAACGAGCGGCTTTGATGGAGGAGCTTACGGCCGGATGGATGTGACGGTGTAGAGGGTGCTGATGAACTCAGCGAGGTTAGGCAGAGCTGGGAGACGGGGTCGTGGCCTTGATCGTGCTACGACGGGTAGGGAGGCTAGATGCAGCGGAGGGCTCCGGCCACATAGCTGAGCTGCGGGTACACGCCACTAAACCTTGATCCAAAGGCACCCTCCGATTGTTGTCACTCCACTGAAGACACCTAGGTACAAGAGAAGGGGCGAGGCATGAGCTACTGAGCTGTGGGGGCGGAGGCTAGACTTTATAGGGTTCCCGGGGGGTTGGAATGATCGAGCGAGAGAGCGCAACCCTAGGAAGATCCGCACCTTCCTAGGGATCCACGAAGATCATGGATCCTAGGAGGAGGTTCGGGCGAAAAATCGGGGTGAGATGTTATCGAGTTTGGGCATGAAAATGTGGAGAAAATGCTCCGACGAGAGGTGGATGACCCGACCCGACCTGGGAGAGGCGTTGACCGGAGTCAACAAATATTCCGGACCAATCAGAAAATAGGGATGTACAAAAATCAATAAAAAATAGTAATTGAATTCAACATAAAAAAACGTATAAAATACAAAATGTTTATTATTTTTCAAGGAGTTTTTATATGATTTTAATATTTTTATGAAATTAAATTAGTGTATATACAATATAAAATGTTATATACAAGTATAATATACCTATGTATTATGTATAAAAATTTTTATTTTGTTATTTTTACATAAATAGCCTAATTTTATATTTTATTTATTTTCCACATAATATTAAGAGCATAAATAATTTTTATTTTATTTTTATGGGTTATCTACATGTATAGAATAAATAGTGGATTTTGTGTATATGTGTTTGTGTGTTTTGTACTATGAAGGGGAATTGTATTTTATTTTATTTTATTTTTCTGATTTTTATTTTCTTTTTTTATTATTATTGGAAATATATAAAAGGAGGTAAAAATAATAATTAACTCTAATTTTGTCAAAAAAATTATCTATATACATGGGTACTCTGTACAACACAAAGTAGACCATATCTCTCTCTACTTATTTTATTTGGCGATCAGGTCAAGGCTTGACCTTCTCTTGGGGTCCGGGTCACTCTGTATTTATTCTAAATACCTCCTTCCTTTTTCTTTTCCTTTATTCTTTTATTTTTACACAAATACATGCTAATTATGCAATATTAACACATGCATTCAATTTGCTATGTTATTGTATTTACACCTATTTACATGATGCTTTGCTAACATAAAAAGCTAAAGTAAAAGAATAAAGAGTGAGAATCAAGGATTCGTCAGCGCCCGCCGCATATCTTCCACCAACGACGTCTGTTTGCCTACAGCCGCCATCGATGGAAGCTACCACGCGTCACCGTCGATCTTGTCGCCTTGAAGCCACTCTCCTCCATCGACAGGCCAACCACGCCCATGCGCAAGGCCACGCCACCCGCACCCATGCGCATGGTCGTGCCAGCCCTTTCTCGTCGTCTGGAGTGTCTGACCACCACCATTGTCGTAGCCGCTCTTCATCACCATCCATCGTGTCGCCCACGTGTGAGTGCGCGGTAGCCACCACCTTCAACTTGGGTGAGAAGAAGGAGAGGGTGGCGACCCCTTTCCTTGGCTTGAAGATCATGAAATGAAGTCCCCATGTGCACCTTAAAAATTATTATTATTTGGGGATAAATTTCACTTCATCCCCTTCAATTTCTGATATCGCACAAGCACCCCTACCAGAGCCCTATCACGTGTGTCACATGCATTTCCTAGGTAAATTGCCACTCTTCTCCTTCAACTTTATTTCTGTTACGTTTTGAAGAACAAACATTGAATGATTTCAAATAGGTCCCTATTTTCCATACTCGAATTTGCATCCTTTTCTTGTTGGAATAAATGTTATTTGTGTTCTGAAAATCCCACAAAAAAATTGTATAGACTCTTGTTGTGAGTCTCTTCATTGTATAATTTTTTACTGCATTTTTCGTCATTTGTTATTATTAAAAAATTTAAAACAGTGTCATTTTCTCTATCTGAAATTTGAAAAATCCTAAAAATTCGAAAATTGCTTAAACAATTCCCAAAAAATATAGTAGTTTACTTTTTCTGTCTTTTATTTTCTTTCCAAATTTCGTGCATTAATTATTTGTAAAACCTAAAAATTGTAAAATGCTAAAAATCTTAAAAAATCATAAAAAATTCTAGAAAAAATCCAAAAAAATTGTGATTTCAGTTCTTGTTCGTAGATAATCCATTCTAGTTCTTAAGAAAAATAGTTTCAGCAATTTCTGATTTCATTTGGTATTTTTAAATTGAAAAATAATCCGGCTTGCTCCCTGCTTGAATTTTTCCTGTTTTTTATCATTTCAAAAATCTTAAAAAAATCTAAAAACATCTAAAAACATTACAAAAATAGTAAAAAAATTATAAAAACACAAAAAAAGTTCCGTTGTATTTTTAAGCATTATTGTTATATTTGAAAAATAAAAAATATTTACCTTTCTTTTGTGCATGAATTTGTTTTGAAAATAATATTTTTGAAAATAAAAAAATGCAAAAATTAAAATCACTAAAAAATTGAAAATCAGAAAAAAAGATAAAAAAATACAAAAAAAGAACCAAGATAGTTTGCATTTGAGATTCCCTATTTCTTTTAGTTGATTTTTTCGATTAATTGAATAACTCTCAGGAATTGTAACATCCCTGAGTTCGATCCTGTTAGCTATACATGTAAATAAGTAGCAAAAAATTCTCTTGCTTCATTATTCTTGTAATTAAATTTGTAGCTTGAGAAGAAAAAAATTCTGTTGCGGGATATTTGGGTTGCAATGACCACTACGCATTTAATTTCATCAATAATTTAAAACCTCAAAAATCATGCTCAATAAAATGGCTCCGTTGTCGGGGAGGCACGATGAGGGTAGTTAGGTTTCTCTTTTGACCTGTTATTCTTGATTGTAAATATCTGTATATATTTTACCACATTATTTCATTGTTTATATTCATTGCATGTATTTCATTTTTCTTGCTCATATTTGATAATTGTGTTTCTTACACATTCTCTCTTTTCTTGTGAGGGCATGCGGAGCAAAGGAGGCGATCCTAGGAGAGCTGAAGCACCCAAGCGAAGCGGAGGCAATTTGATTCTTCACCAAGCCGCAGGAAAGCGTGAGAGGAGGAGAAGAAGAATTGATGGAGACCAAGCAAAAGAACTAGACTTCTTTTATGTATTTCTAGCATTTGAACTCTTGTAAAAAGAACATTCATTTGTTGCGGGGTCTGTTTCGCCAAGTGCTGGTGCATTTGGGAGACCTCACCGGTTTTATTTTCATCTCCTTATTTTTCTTTATTTCCTGTGGATTTCGTGAGTTACCTATTGATTGCTTTAATTAATTTTCTTGAGTCAGGTAATTAATTAGGTGCAAACACCCTAAACAATAATTTATGTACCTATAGAATAGAGCGTAATTGGACTTAGTAAAATTTAATTGGTTCTTGCCTGTTAATAGAAGCTATTGATTTGGACGGTTATGTGCATTTGCATATAGGTTAGTTTATTTTTCTGTATTTAAATTCTGCGCGGATCACCCTGTACGTAGAGTGCTGGTGACAAGGTACACATATCTAACCATTGCATGCATCATTGTACTTAATCGCGCATTGGCATTTCTGATTTCCTTCCTTGTTTTCACTCACATAAGTTAAAAAGGAAATTGGACACTCGGTAGGCGATTCATTGAAAATATTCAAAACAAGTGACTACTGCCTAAAATTTAGGACTGCTAAAGAAAACTCGACCCTAAAATAAACGTAAGGAAAAATCATTGTTTTGAGGAGAGTAACCCCCCACCTTGTTTGATTTATCTACAACGGGAGCGACCCGTACACTAGGATAGAACCACATCCAAATTCTCTTCAGACTACTGTCTTGTGACTAGTAGTTCTCCAGTGAGGACTTCACCAATTAGCCAGTAATCGGTCTAGGATTTTCTCAGTAGAGTGGGCAGATCATGTAGCCGGTAAACGGTCCACACCCATATTGGCTGGGAAAAACTAGTTGTAAGATTGGGACAGTCTCCTGGGAGCATTGAGTTCCTAATAGCTCGCTTTAACCGCTCTAATAGACTGTATTCTCACAAAAGTCTAAAAATTGACAAGATAATTGATCGAACCTTCATGGTCTTCACATTGCGTTGAGTTGGTGAACCAGGGGTTTGTATTGTATTTGATTGCTTGTGTGCATACTCGATCCTTCTGTGTATTTGCGCCTTTTTCTTTGCATAGCTTGAGTTAACTATCGTGTTCTCCTGATCCCCATCTTTTGTTTCAGAGATGGCCGACTGGAGTTATTTTAATCCGATGTTCGCGGATCCCTTGTATCCTCTAGGTGATCCACCTTCCTTTTTCAAGGAGGACTTTCCTCTTGATTTTTGTGCATACCTGCCTAACCCATTGTTTCAGGAATTGGACCTTGATTCTCACCCACCCTCATTCAACTCACCCGATCTTGGGATTTTGGAGTCACCTTTCATGATGTACACACTTGAGACCCTAAACTAGATGATGGAGCATATGAATTCGAGGATTAGAAATATATTTAACATAAATAAAACTAGAACGTTGTTCCATTATTTGAGGATATAGATTCACTTAAGAATGATCATGAGAGCTTGCAATTGCCCAAAATACAAAAAATGAGAAAATTTTAAAAATCCAAAAAGATTTCAGGAGACACATTATTGATTCATTTTGTGAGGAGAGGGCACCCATGCCAAACCATTTTCCCACACAGTCATTCACCACATGTCCCACCTTTGACCTTGAGGATGCTGCTGTACAGACTGCTCTTGGCAATCCTCGTGTATGTGCTGATTTTGATCTCCCCCCTTGTATGGAGGAGGTCCAAAAATTCAAAAAACTGTTGACTGAGCCTGAAGTGGTGGCCACCCTTCATGAGATTATTAAAGCCCCACTTCATCAGGCCATGACCCATTTATCTACTCCTCAACACAAGAAGAGAAAGAAGAGCAGCAGATCTGAGCGTCACATCTTGACCATGGCCACTGCCCGTACCATCTATCACCGTCCACATTCTAAGAAAGGGTACGCTGCCATATCTCTTGTGAGTTTCTCTATATATGACTATTTTTGTGATAACACTCTCCTTGATGGTGGTACTTCAATCAATATAATATCCTTCTCTATGGTACAGTCTCTTCATCTTGGGCCTCTCAAGAAAATCAGAATGATAGTTCAATTTGCTGATGGATCTATCAACATGTCGAAGGGTATTCCAGAAAACATTGTCATTCTTATTCAGGGCATGAACTTCACTTCTGATTTTATCGTATTTCCCATGGAGACCTACACCCCTATGGAGCACCATCCAATGATCCTGGGATGGCCTTTCCTCGCCTCTGTGAGAGCCATTATTGATTATGGATATGGAGAGATTTGCTTCCGTTCTGATGTAGGGAGCGATGCGTTGATCACTACATTCATTGCTGATCAGAGACCTGCATCCCAACAGAGCATGCCCATGTTAGCCAATCCCAAGGACTTTGACCTTGAAGATACTATTAGAGATTCTTGTTGTATGCTCGATGATATTGGGACCCAAGAATTCCTCTTTAAGGAGGAAGACTCGGAAAGAATAGACTTTGGAGTTCCCCCTTTTGGTATGTGGAGATGCATTGATGACATCTGCGGGATTTACACAATAGACACCCTATAGCGGAAGGCATACTCTGAGACTAGACAGGACGGACATGATTTGACTACTTTCACTTATGAGTCTATTCCTATTCACCTTGATTTAGATAAGACTGATCGGGTCAAATTTGATTTGATTGTTTCTATAAAAGAATTCAGGCCTTTTGATGAAGATGATGATCCAGTAGAGGATCACCAGGCTGGAATTGATCTTACTTTTTCTGTAATGATTTCGAGCCTTTTTACTTTGATATTTGTGAGACTTCTCAGGCAGGACATGATCACACTACTATCACTAATCGATCCGTGCCTGCACACTCTGAGACTACTGAGGATACATTCTTGGTCGATCATGATCAGTTTATGTCTAATGATGACCCCAATATCGACCTAGACCTTGTTAGATCCATTCCTCAACGATCTCGCAAGAAGGTCTGCTTTCGACCTTCTTGGCCATTGTACATCAACTGCTCTTGTATATCCTTTCATTTTATTCTTTCTTCTCTCATTTTATCACTCACCTCTTTTCCGTATGTATATATGTTATACTTAGGATGTGCTTTATCCTAAGTATGGGGGTGAATGATTTGTGTTGTTCATATTCGTCTTGTTCATCACTCTTGTTGTTGCCTATACTTAGGCATACTCTACCGTAAGTATAGGGGGTGATGTTGTTCATATCGTCTTTTCGTTGAGTCCATACATTCTCTTCATCGGTTTTTCCCTTTTGTACAATCTTCTATACTCAGGGCTACTTGATCCTAAGTATAGGGGGATCATTGATTTCTAGTCTTTTCATCTTCTCTTTGAGTCATTGTAGCATAGGAGTCTTTTCACTTTTCTATACTTAGAGCAAGTTACGTCTTCCTTTGTCACTCTCTGATCACTATGAGGACATAGTTTGAACTAAGTATGGGGGTGTCGTATATATTGTATATATATTTTAGACATAACTCGTACTTTTAAATATGATTATTTTGGGATATGTATATAAATTCGTAAAATCCACGTGTGTGTGTGTGTATATAGACTTTGATCACCTTTCAAAAAAATAAAAAAACAAAAAATAAACAAAAAAAGAAAACCAAAAAAACACAAAAACCAAAAAAACAAAAAAACCCAAAAAACAAAGAAAACAAAAAAAACAAACAAAAAACAAACAAAAAATAAAAACAAAAAAAATCTATGTATATATTTTGCTAACCCTTTTTCCTTTTAAAAAAACCCTAAAAACTACAAAACCAAAAATCTATAAAAATTTGCATAAAAATTCAAAAAAAACTTTTCACATGTGCATCATTTTTTCATTTCTTTTCCAAAAACCCATAAAAAGTTCAAATTAGAAAATGGTTTCAAAAAACAAAAAAATCTTTATTTTTGCATTGTACATATTTCTTGCATTAGCATATGCATTTTTCAGGATAGTATTGACATTTAAACTAAGTCTGGAATAAAACTGAAGAATGGAGCTTAGTTGGGCCTTAATCCACTTAATTTCTGAGGAACCTTATTTGAACTGAAGTTAAGACTTTTCATGTCCTAGTGACTTAATTCTTTGAGTCCTTAAGACTATGTCCACATGTCGTATTGATTAGTCTAAGTAGAATATTTAAAAACACACGCATGATTCTTCCAGATCGTGGCTTATCTTGGAAAAGCACTCTACACGTAGCTCTTCATGGAGGAGGTAGTGAGGAGGCAAAATCTTTTGGCTTGGAGTAGCAAACGAGGGTAGTACATCTAGGAAGAACCTCTCGTCTTCCTCTAGGGAGGGTTGTGCATCTCAACCTGATCTAGTAGCATTGATGTCTAAAGACAGGATGTTGTGGGGTTGCAATAATGCTTTAAAAGAGGGATGGTCTCCTAGCTCAAGAGGAAAAACTCCTTATGTACATCTTGCACTTTGTATATATTTTCAAAAAAAAGGAAAGAAAAAAATGTAGAATCTCCAAAAGTAGACATGCCTAATTGAAAAGTAAAATGCTTGTTGGAGTATATATACAAGGATAAAGAAAAAAAGAAAATAATAAGAGCTTCAAAGTCAATTTTTTGTAAGCTTGCAGTTGGATGACATGGCTACACTGGTCATGCATCCTAGGATAGGTAGCTACACCGGTTACCGTCCATTCTTTTCTCCGTCTCCTCTTTTGAGCTGGTTGTACTTGAACTTAGAAGGGAATATCCCCGCTCCTCGAGGAAAGAATTACTAGACAGGGGGACTAGAGTTACCTTGTTGAGGGAGGTTGTTTCTTTGCTACTTTTGAGATGGGGAGCTATATTTCACTTACATCGTACAAGTAAAAACTCATAGTCAAAAGAATTTGTGTATGTAGACTTGTTATGACCTGACTATGAGGAGACCTGAATAGGAGTCTTGTGGAATTTAGAGGTTGTTAGGTTTTAAATCCATTTCTCAGTAAGGTTCCGCCACACTAATAATCCAAAGGTTTGACAGAGCTCCATACTACAATTTTAGGAAGATAAGTCTAATACTCAATATTCTCTTAATTTCTTTATTTTTCCTTTATTTTTCTTTCTTTTTCTTTTTATTCACTTATTCTTTCAAATAAATGCTTGTTAAGGGACTAGCAAAGGTAAAGCATAGGGGGGTGATGAATCTGCATTTCATCATTTTTATTCATTTATTTTAGCTTAAAATCTCTTATAAAACACATGTATATAATACTAACTCCATATTCTTACTAACTTGCATCTGTGTGTAAATATTGTACAATTATTACTATTTTAACCTAAAATAAATAAAGAAAGAAAGAAAGGAAAAATAAAGAAAAGATTAAAAAGAGAGAGAGAGAGAGGACTGTATATATGTAATAGATACAGGCTGACTCGAACCCCGAGAGAAGGTCAAGACTTGATCTGATCGACCAGGAATAAAGTAGGGGGAGATAGGGTCCTTAATCAGAAAATCAAAAAAAGTGTTGTAAATATTAGAACCTATCTATTTTATTTGTACATACATTGACCTCAAATTAAATAATTTTCAAATAAAAGTTGTAAATAAAATGTTTCTTAAATAATAAAAATGTTTGCAAAATAAAATCATGTACAGAATAAAAGTAACCACATCCGAAAAAAGCCATTAAGTGATAATTGAAAGACCAATTCCAGCTCCATATGAACTCAAATTAAATTAAATTCACTTCTATTGTATTATAAATTAAATTATCTTTAAAATGGTAGTGATTTCATAATTTTTGGAGTTACAGTTGAAAAGTCAGTTTTCTGGAGTGGTTTATGCAATTTAACTATTTATTTGTTCATATTATAATTGTAAATATTTTTACTAATTATTTAAAATAAAAATAAATATAAAAATTTAATTAATTTCCTTATTTAACTATGTATATAATGTACCATATGTATGTAGTATATGTATATAATCAATTCCCTCAAATAACACTCATAAAAAATAAAAAAATAACATTTATTATTTAAATTATTAAAGTGATGAAAATATAAAAAAATACAAAAAAATAATTAATTATGTAAATAATTTTAACACTAATTTTATCTCTCTCATTTCAATTTCTTTCCTTATCTCTTTATCTCCATTTGATTTTTAAATTCAAATTCAAATTCAATTAATCCTCTAATTAATTGGCTCATCCTCCCTCATTCTCACTTGATCAATCTTTGGTGAGAGGAGCCTATTCTGTGAGAGTTATCTCATCGCAGAAGGGTGCCTAGACTTCGAGTCGTCCGGTGATAGCGAGTCGGTCTTCGTCGAGGCGATCACGGTCTTTTCTGCTCCTAAGGTGAGATCTATTTTCTCTTATTTTTAACCTAGGTTAATCGTTATTTACTTTTCGCATTTTTATTCGTTGTCATTTTTTCTCTAGATCTTAGAATTACACCACGATTTTATCCGAATCTGATCTGATATTTCATTTCATTTTCTTGATCACTTCTCTTCACATTCTACCTCCATGATCTTCCAACTCCGACTGCATACAGTGATCGGAGACAAGGATTCATTCTTCATTTTTCATAGGATCTTCGTTCAAGTATTCTGTTTTGATTTTGAGATTGGGTCATCGTGCTCGCAATCTAATTTGTTTATAAATAAAAAAATATAGTTTTCTTTCTAACATTTGTTTTACATGAATAAAAAATACAAAAAATAAATAGTATATATAAATATTTCTGTAGTTTTTGTTTTTAAAAAAATAAAAGTTTTTCCCTTTTGCTTCTACTTTACAATAAAAAAATAAAAAAATCGGCAACATGCGCTACCCTCCCCATCCGCAGGCGGCGCCCGTCGCCCATCGTCCACCAATGGCGTTTGTCTGCCTACAGTCGCCATCAACGGAAGCCACCATGCGTCACCACCGATCTCACCGCCTTGAAGCCACTCTCCTCCGTTGACTGGCCCCCACGCCTACGCACAAGGCCGCGCAACCTACGTCCACGTGCATGGCTGCACCACCCCCGCCTTGCCGTATGGAGCGTCCGACCACCACTGTTGCCGAAGCCGATCTTCATCACCAGTCATCGTGTCGCCTACACGTGAGTGTGTGGTAGTCACCGCCTTCGACTTGGGCGAGAAGAAGGAGAGGGTTGCGACCCCTTACCTTGGCTGAAGATCACTAAACGAAGTCCCTACGTGCACTCTAAAAAAAATTATTATTTTGGGATAAATTTCACTTCATCCCCTTCAATTTCTGATATCGTACAAATGCCCCTACCAGAGCCCTATCATGTGTGTCACACGCATTTCCTGGGTAAATTGCCACTTTTCACTTACAACTTTATTTCTGTTATGCTTTGATGAACAAGCATTGAATAATTTCAAATAGGTACATGTTTTTCATACTCGAATTTGCATGCTTTGCTTAATCGAGTAAATATTATTTGTGTTCTGAAAAATCTACAAAAATTTGTATAGACTCTTGTTGTGAGTCTATTCATTGTCTAATTTTTTTATTGCATTTTGTCATCATTTTTTATTATTAAAAAATTAAAAACAGTGTCATTCTCTTTGTCTAAAATTTGAAAAAACCATAAAAATTTGAATATTGATTCAAAAATTCCAAAAAATAAAGTAGTTTACTTTTTGTGTCTTTTATTTTCTTTCCAAATTTCGTGCATTAATTATTTATAAAACTCAAAAAATACAAAATACTAAAAATCTTAAAAAAACATACAAAATTCTAAAAAAAATCTAAAAATTGTGATTTCAGTTCATGTTTATAGATGATGCATTCTAGTTCTAAGGGAAAATAGTTGCAGCAATTTCTTATTTCATTTGGTATTTTTAAATTGAAAAATAATACTTCTTGCTCACTGTTTGCATTTTCCCTATTTTTATTCATTTAAAAAATCCTAAAAAATCTCTAAAAAAATACAAAAATAGTAAAAAAGTTATAGAAACACAAAAAAGATTTTCTTTGGATTTTTTAGCATTATTGTTATATTTGAAAAATCAAAAAATATATATTTTTTACCTTTCTTTAGTGCATGAATTTTTTTTGAAAATCATATTTTTAAAAATAAAAAAATGCAAAAATTAAAATCACTAAAAATTTGAAAATTAGAAAATAAAAAATGAAATAAAAAAGACAAAAAAATTCACAAAAAAAGAACATTATAGTTTGCATTTGAGATTCCCTATTCCTTTTAATTGAGTTTTTTGATTAATTGAATAACCCTCATGAATTGTAGCCTCCTGAGTTCGATCCTATTAGTCATACAAGTAATTCGGTTGCAAAAATTTCTCTTGCTTCATTATTCTTGTAATTAATTTTTTAGGTTGAGAAGAAAAAAGATTTGTTGCGGGATATTTGGGTTGCAACGACCACTACGCATTTTTTTCATCAATAATTTAAAACCTCGAAAATCTTGCTCAACCGTAGAACTTCTTCAAGAATTGGTTTTTGAACTGCATCCAGGTTGTACATCTAACCCCGAGATTCTTCAACCAATGGACAACCTTATCTCCTAAGGCAAACGGGGTAGCCTTCAGCCCAATGTAATCTTGTCCAACCCTAGGATGGCTAAGGTTGTTACATACCTGATGTATCTACATTTCATCATCTTTATTCATTTATTTTAGCTTAAAATCTCTTATTAAACACATGTATATAATACTAACTCCATATTCTTACTAACTTGCATTTGTGTGTAAATATTATTCACTTATTACCATTTTAACTTAAAATAAATAAAGAAAGAAAGAAAGGAAAAATAAAGTATATATAATAGATACAGGATGACCCGAACCCTGAGAGAAGGTCAAGACATGACCTGTTCGACCAGGAATAAAGTAGGGGGATATAGGGTCCTTAATCAAAAAAATCCAAAAAATATGTACTATGTATATTTGTATACTACACTATTTTATTTGTACATAAATTGATCTCAAACTAAATAATGTTCAGAACAAAAGATGTAAATAAAAATATATTCTAAATAATAAAAATAATTGCACAATCAAATCATGTATATAATAAAAGCAACCACACTAGGAAAAACCCACTAAGCGATAATTGAAAGACCAATTCTGGCTTCATATGAACTCAAATTGAACCAAAATTACTTCCATTGTATTCTAAATTAAATTATCTTTAAAATGGTTGTGATTTTATAATTTTTGGAGTTACGGTTGAAAAGTCAGTTTCTTGGGTTGTTTGTGTAATTTTACCGTTTATTTGTACATATTGTATTTGTAAATATTTCTACTAACTATTTAAAACAAAAATAAAAAATAAACATTTTAAAATAAAAAAACTACTTTCCTTATTTAACTATGTATATAATGTACCATATGTATATAGTATATGTATATAGTTACTAATCCTAAATAACCACCACAAAAAATAAAAAAATTGATTTTTTATTCAATTTAATCGAGTGACGAAAATACAAAAATTATAATATTTTGAAAATAATTTTAGCTTATTTCAACTTTTCTTTCTTATCTCTTATCTTCATTCAAAATTTCAAAGAAAAATCAAACTCCATTCTCTATCTATTAATAAGGCTCTCTCTCCGTCATTTTCTCTTGATCAATCTTTGGTGAGAGGAGCCTTTTCTCCGAGAGCTATCTTGACACAGAGAGGTGCCTAGCTTCCGAGTCGTCCAGTGATAGTGAGTCAGCATGTTGGACATGCGAGCCCACGACAAGCCATTATGCAATAAATGTTATTGCAAATATGATTCCCCGATCTGAAAAGAAGAATAACTAATTTGCATAATAGGTCCATTAGTACAATTAGGGATATGTACCATGGCCATCTTGATGATCATACAGCTGTTGATTCAATTATTGAGTCATAGAGGTTGGTTCTATGATGAATATCTAAAGAGTTAGATTGAGGACTCATCAGGCACCGTCAAATGATTATTAAGAGATGATCTCCAGCTTGAGTAGGAGATGGAAATCCTTTCTCATTTAGGTTGATATCTGACCGACCTCTTGTTACAGGTCCCCTGCATGGGAATAGAGATTCTGTAACACCCCAACCCCAAACATAGTGTCATACCTTAAACTCACAAAGTGTGGGTGTGGTATATAAGTGGTGGGGATTACTACTTGACAACTTGGGCTTAAGCATTTTGGGTGGTTGTCATCGGGTCCAATTGGGCCCGAACCCAACAAGTTGTCAGGGCCAGTTTTCCTCGATAACGGACCGGGGACCTAAGCCCGAGCTATTACAAATGGTATCAGAGCGGGTTCCCTCTGATAGTGGAAAGGGCTACCCGAGAGGTGGAGCCACCCCTACAAAGAGATAGGAGGAAATGGCTACCCGGAGCGTGCAGCCGCCACTGTCACTGGGAATAGGTGATGGGCCATGTCGCAATGAGGACGTTGTGAATATAAGTGGGGGAGGTTGTAACACCCATACCCTCAAACATAGTGCCACATCTAAAACTCACGAAGTGTGGGTGTGGTTTATAAGTGGTGGGGATTATTACTTGATAACTTGGGCTTAAGTATTTTGGGTGGTTGCCAACGGGGCCATTTGGGCCCGAACTCAACAAGTTGTCAGGGCCAGTTTTCCTCAATAACGGATCGGGGACCTAAGCCCGGGACGTTACAAATGGTATCAGAGCCAAATTCTCTCTGATAGTGGAAAGGGCTACCCGAGAGGTGGAGCCGCCCCTACAAAGAGGTTGGAGGAAATGGCTACCCGGAGCGTGCAGCCGCCACTATCATTGGGAATAAGTGATGGGCCATGTCGCAACGAGGACGTTGTGAATATAAGTGGGGTAGGTTGTAACACCCCAACCCAAACATAGTGCCATACCTAAAACTCATGAAGTGTGGGTATGGTTTATAAGTGATGGGGATTACTACTTGACAACTTGGGCTTAAGCATTTTGGGTGGTTGCCAACGGGTCCATCTGAGCCTGAACCCAACAAGTTGTCAGGGCCAGTTTTCCTCGATAACGGACAGGGGACCTAAGCCCGGGACGTTACAAATGGTATCATAGCCAAATTCTCTCTGATAGTGGAAAGGGCTACCCGAGAGGTGGAGTCGCCCCTACAAGAGGTTGGAGGAAATGGCTACCCAGAGCGTGCAGCTGCCCCTATCACTGGGAATAAGTGGCGGGCCAGAAGTGACGGGCCATGTCGCAACGAGGACGTTGCGAATATAAGTGGGGGAGGTTGTAACACCCATACCCCCAAACATAGTTTACATCTAAAACTCGTGAAGTGTGGGTGTGGTTTATAAGTGGTGGGGATTACTACTTGACAACTTGGGCTTAAGCATTTTGGGTGGTTGCCAACGGGTCCATTTGGGACTGTACCCAACAAGTTGTCAGGGTCAGTTTTCCCCGATAACAGATTGGGGACCTAAGCCCGGGACGTTACAAATGGCATCAGAGCCAAATTCTCTCTAATAGTGGAAAGGGCTACCCGAGTGGTGGAGCCACCCCTACAAAGAGGTTGGAGGAAATGGCTACCCGGAACGTGCAGCCGCCACTATCACTGGGAATAAGTGATGGGCCATGTCGCAACGAGGACGTTGCAAATATAAGTGGGGGAGGTTGTAACACCCCAACCCCAAACATAGTGCCATACCTTAAACTCACAAAGTGTGGGTGTGGTATATAAGTGGTGGGGATTACTACTTGACAACTTGGGCTTAAGCATTTTGGGTGGTTGTCATCGGGTCCAATTGGGCCCGAACCCAACAAGTTGTCATGGCCAGTTTTCCTCGATAACGGACCGAGGACCTAAGCCCAGGACGTTACAGATTCGGAGGAGTCAGATTAGTTAGGTCAAAGA
This sequence comes from Ottelia alismoides, assembly GCA_037367405.1. Taxonomy (NCBI): domain Eukaryota; kingdom Viridiplantae; phylum Streptophyta; class Magnoliopsida; order Alismatales; family Hydrocharitaceae; genus Ottelia; species Ottelia alismoides. The sequence goes on from JAZKJV010000807.1 coordinate 595,455, forward strand.
GTTGACTTAACGAGATCGAGATAACCAAAGTCCTATGACGTATGCTATCACGATATAGGCACGCATCCTCTGACAGGAGACAGATGTGTTACTATATGTCTGAGTATGTAGATTTGACAGACGAATAGGTTGATGACCTAATCAAGGTCTATACACCAGCATGATGGTGTGTATATAAGGGTATATGAGTAATACGATCTCTCAAAGGGATCATACAGGTTCGGTTACTGAATCGGAAGACATGAGCTCACTCATGAGATATTGAGAAGAATCAAATTTCGTGCACGGTCATCCTGCTTTGGAAGCTTGACTGAATTTATAGGTTTGGTATATACTTTTGGAAAGTATACGATCAACACCTGGGTAGGATATATGCTTTTGGAAAGTATATGATCGATACCAACTCCCAATAGTCAAATGAGAAACTTAATGATAAAATTCTGAAGTAGATAGTGTAAAATTGATCTTATACTTCAGGTTTATTCTGAGTCTTCCAGTATGCAGGATGTGCAGGTATTAGGAATACCTGAGGGTGATGTGATCATAAACGGTTGTATAACCATGACGCTTCCATTCCTAGGGAGTGATGAAACGGGTCTGGATTTTAGTGACTCCTCTCAGTAGAGAAGTAATCTAATCTTAGTCCAAATGTTGGACATTGATCTGAATGTGATTCAGATGCAATGGAAGATTAGATTTGTGATCTTGATTTAATCAAGCATCTGTGGGAGGCCTGAGATCTGGTTTTGAGATGTGATCTCAATATCCAAGTCACTATACGTGGAACAATACAATCACCATGTCCTTATCTCCAAGTATTCGCAAAGAAAGTGCATTATCCTTGAAAGAGTTCAGGATAATTTCATTATTGATATAAGTATCCGAGCATTAAAAAACTGGATAATTAAATGTGATTTAATTATCATGATTAATATGAATTCGATTCATATTATAAAGAGAGCTATCTTAGATAATTAAATGTGATTCGATTATCAAATATGTAAATAATGTGAATGTGATTCAAATTATTTGGGCACATGAGAATAGAGATCTAAGATGATTAAATGTGATTTAATTATCATGGATATTGAATAATGTGGATAGCACTATCCATATTAATCACACATATTATAAATGTGATTTATAATATATAAGAGAGAGATATTTGTAATTTGCATTTGTTAATTAAATATTGATGTGAATTGGATTCACATTGGACATTAAATTAAAAATGTAATTTACATTTTATTTTGGGTTATGAATGTGATTCACAAATTTCCAATGGTAAGATTGCAATATTCTCAAAGTAATTATGAATTATTTTTGCAGAATATTTTACAACAATTGTTGTTGTAAATATTGGAGATACATGGAATCTTGGAGATTTCCAAGATTTCATTGGAAATCTCCTACTCCAATTAGGAGTAGGGACGGCCACTAATTCCAATATGGAAAGGGTGGCCGTCCACCTCTCCCATATGGAAGGGAGATTTCCATCTCCATTATCTCCAAGATTTGGTGATTTAATTTGAGGATTAAATTATGTTGATTTATCAATATATATTTAATTCAAATTAAATTAATTGTTGTTGATTTTTCCCAACACAAATCTTAGCCATTAAAAGAAACACAAATCAATGAGAGCCATTGGATTTGTGTTGCCCATGGATTACGATCTATAGATCCCAAAATATTATAAAAGGAGAGGCACCCCTTTGCTCTTCTTTACACAATGAGAACATAAGTCTCTCTCTCTCTCTTTCTCTCTCTACATGCCCTCTCTTCTTCTCTCATGTGTCCGTCCGCCATGGATGCCCTAGAGAGGTTCTCCATCACCGCAGCATCGTCGTTATGCTGCCCGATCGTCTGCTCGTAGATCTCAGTCTCCTTCAGTGTGCCTCACTCATGAAGAAGACGACGGATCTCATGTGTCGAGATAAGAAGATTCACCGCTTAGATCATCAACATGGATTGCGAGAAGCATGTGTTTCATCAACACGCTCGCAAGCGTCTCCTCCATCGGATCAGACTTGAGACTGGAGGTCTCTTCGTTTAGAGACTCGATCGCAACCATGCTTCAAGAGATAATCCTATTACTTGTTTGTGGTTTAGATGAAATGATCATAGAAGTGTTCTTGGATCATGTGGTTTTGTCATATGAAAAAATTTTAATTTCCGCTGCATCGAACACCTAGTCCGACTAGTCGTTCCTCGTCGTATTCGATACGACGCTCATACTTCCGTGATGTGCTTGAGTATTATCCTATATCCTCAAAGTGGTATCAGAACCTTAGGTCGAAGTTTTTGGATACGATCCGTAAACCTAGGAAGACGGGTTCGTTAAGGTTGCGAAAGTTTTTGTCGCATTTCATTTTCGCACATCTGTTTAGTGAATAAATTCGGCCCTGTGTTTGATGTTTAAATACGAATTAATAACTTTTATTTTATTTTCCATTAAATAAGAAAACCATAGGATCTGAGTTTACATAATTTGGATTCCGTTTGCTCGAGATATGGTCGTTTTAATGAACATGTATTCACTGTTGCGGGAACTGCGAATCTTAACATGATTAATGAGTTAGTTACTATTTTATCTGACTAGAAATGTGTGAAATATCACTTGGATTCTGTCATAAATTGAATTAGCAATCTTTGGAAACTGATTTTATCGAATTTGGATTTGAATTGATTGAGATATGTTAATTTTAGTAAGTAGGGGTCACAGCTGAAATTACATTCCTAATCAAGAACCATGTGATTGTTAATTAGTGAAATTAATTGTTAATTTCATGAAATAATTATGAAAAATATTTAAGAAATATTTAATGATTATTATTTCCTTAATTGACTTAGCCTCAACCAATAAATTGATTAGATTTGACCTAGATTATAATTGGAAACTCAATCAACAAACAACTTGCTTGAATAAGATTGGGAATTTGTCTAGCAAATTTCTTTATAATCAATTTTTTTTATTATGACTATATGATATAATTTCGGTTGAAGAACTGATGATCATCTCAAGTACACTTTGATCTATTTGGCATTATCCTTTCCTGAGGTGGATATGGTGTCTAGTCGGGGAGCATTGGGGTAGCGGGTCGCACCGGTTGCGGTCCGTCCCACTCCCGCCGATACTGGCCATGACAGTGGGTAGGGACTCGATAATGCCGAAAAAATCAAGATGTATTTTTCTAATTATTAAAATTCGAATTAATACGTACTTTGAGATAATACCATATATAAAAATATTCAAGTAAAACCAATCAAGTTTGTTGATTGAATCGGATTGATAATTGATTTAATATGATTAAATTAATTATATCCAATTAAAAACACTCTATTATGAATAGATGTGTATCTCCATTGGAAGAATTAATTATGTGAATATGATTCATGATAACTAATTAAAATTTTGAATATGAGGTGAAGGATCACATAAGTGACATCCATGGTCTCCCGTCAAGGCGAAGGGTTTCCGTCATCAGGGATTGCATGTAGGAGATGCATGTCCAAAGTGGCAGCTCATGTATGCAAGTGCATCTAGATTGGGCTCTTTGCTTCTCGAAAGAGTAAGTCCGTATGCATAGTGACCCCAATATCGGATTCTCATATTATCGGGACGATATTGGATTGCGCATAGCGAGTACTATTCCTGTTGACGGTTGGTTCAATTAACGACGGGTCAACATCATTTTAGGGGTTGTGGGCTCGGGTGTTAAAGACCGAATTGAGAATGCAAGTTGGACTTGCAAGGCGGAATATGTTCCCGCTTCTTTTTATCCGAGTTATAGGTACTCATATTATTGGGATGTAACAAAGATAAGGAAGGAGATCCCAAATCTTGCTGAGATATGATGGTAAGTATATCTCTTACATTGAAAGTGATTAAGGGAATGGACTTTCAGTGTTGACAAGGCAAGACAACTTTGATATGAAAATTCCTAAATCAAAGTAAAATATATATTTATATATATTTATGTAAATTTCTTATTTTAGATAATCCTTCATTAAACCCACTCAATTTTATACTCAATAATAACCAGTAAATTGTCATGGGATGGATCCATGATCAAGATATTGTACTTGCAGTTGGACACATAATGTATGTGGTTGCAATGTGCAAGTCTTCCTCATAATAATGAGGAATGACAACTAAGTGGACAATATGACTACAACCCTAGGGTTTGTATGTCTCTACAATCTTGATCTCTCATCGAATGTACTTTGGAAGTGACATGTCGATGATGATCGCAATTATCAATTAATCCTTATAAAATTCTAAGAAGATATTCTTGCATACATATGTGCTCCTGACATTTAATCATGAATGACGTGGTTCTCTGCATCATGCAGAATGGTGGCTCTATAAGAGATGATGTATTCAAATTGTTTGAGTACCTACCTGAACCAATGTTCTAAGAGTTTATATGGATGTAGATACGATGAGTGTCATCATTCTACTGTCTATACTCTGGTCATTCATGATGCTTCATATTATTCATATTGTATGAACTGAATGAAGCATGTATAAATGTTGAAATACTCTTACATTGAATTCTTTTGAATTCAACACAAGAGATCCTTAGTTTTAAGCAATGGTTGTTTAAGATGCAGAGAGTGCAGTGGAAGCATGGGTCGGACCCAAGATGAGAAGGATATTCAAAGAGTTGACCGTACTTCTATGACTCCCATATGACATCCAAAGAGCTGGATGAATGCCAATAATACTGCAACAGGTTGATGTGTTGATAGTATGACTGTCAAATCTATCTAGAATCTTTAGAGAAGGAATCGGATAGTACATTAGAATAATCTACATATAATCATTGAAATTGACTTACTTATTTTGACAAGATAAAGTCTAATAATTATATATCGATCTTCTAATGACACTTGCAATTGATTGCATGTGTATTAGAATATTAGAAATTTGATCTAAAGGTTTAATGGTCATTGTTGTGCACGAAATGTTGAGGTTGGAAATTAATGATTAAATAATGTCGTGGTCGTTGCTATCCCCAAAAATCCTGCGATAAACAAACAAATATTTTTTTATTTTTGCAACTTATTAACCTGTATAGTGGACAGGGTCGAAACTCAAGGAGGCTACAAATCCTGAGGGTTATTCAATTAATCAAGAATTAATTAACAGAAAACAAGAATCTCAAAGAACAACTATCCTTGGTTTTTGTGATTTTTTTTATCTTTTTGATTTTTTTATAATTTTTTTATTCTATTTTTTATATTTTTTTGATTTTCAATTTTTTGTGACTTTGATTTGCAATTTTTTATTTTCAAAAATAGCACAGAATAATATTCACAAGATCAAAAATGTGTACACCAACTCTTTTTGTAATTTTTCAATTAATAAAAAATACTCAGAAAAATCCAGAGAAAATATTTTTGGGTTTTAAAGTTTTGAAATATTTTTGAGAATTTTTGTGGAATTTTCAGATGTTTTTGTATTTTTCTAAAAATCAAACAGTGATAAAATGCGAAAATGTGCACAGCCTAGAGTAATTTGCACTTTAAAAATATTTTAAATGCCCAAAACTCCTGGAAATTATTTTTATGACAAACTACAGGTAAATATCTACAATCAGAAAGTGAAATCATAATTTTTGGATTTTTGTACATTTTTTTATGTTTTTTATGAGATTTTTGGTATTTTTCAATTTTTAGGGTTTTATAAAGAATCAATGCGTGAAAATTGGTCAGAAATTAGTAGACAATGAAATAAAACTATCCTAATTTTTTGGAATTTTTGGAATAATATTTGAAATTTTATGAATTTTCAAATTTCGAGAAGACAAAATATCACTTTTTTGATTTTTTTAAATATAATAAATGAAATCAAAATGCAATGAAAGTTTTATGCTAGATGGAATGCACATCAGGAACATAGCATAATTTTCTCAGAATTTTTGGACTAATAAAAACATTTATTTTAATAGAAGAATCATGCAATATTTATGATAGGGACTAAAATGTAAATAAGTTTTGTTTTTACATCAAATAAATATTAGAAATAAAAAAGGGAAGAATGCACAATTTTACCATTAAATCATGTGCGTAGCTCGTGCTTGAGATTCCGGATGGGCTTCTTTGCAATTTGGAATCTTCTGGGGTCTCTAATGCAGTTTTGCTGATTTTATTATTCTTGAACTGGCAAGGGCTCCTTCGTAATTTCGAAAATGTCCAAGGGTTTGCTTGCAGTTTCACCAATTCTTTATTTTAAAACATAGGGTTCCTTGGTACCCTTCGTTCTCAAAGTAAAGGGGCAAGAGGGAAGAGGAGGAGTGGCCGCCGAGATCGTCGGCACGCGGGCTTGGCACAAGGACGGGACGTGGCCGCTGGATGCGTCGAGGCGGCGGGGCCACGCTGGAAGGCGCGGTGGACGGGGGGTGCTGCTGTAGATCGGGTGGCTACGGGCGACGGGTCGACCTGGAGGCGCGGGCAGCGAGGAGGGTGAAGCCACCATTGTGCGGCAATCTGGTGGCACGTCGGTATCGACTGAACGGAGAGGCGGCACGGACCGTGGTGGAGGGCGAGCCGCAAGGGCGGAGCTCGGGGGGCGGCAGCGCCTGGAAGGCAGTCGTCCCCTTTTTTATTTTATTTATTTATATTGTAAAGCAGAATGTAAACAGTAAACTTTTTTTATTTTTTTTTGTAAATCCGAAAAAATAGGAATTAAGGAAAAAGGATATAGGAATTTTATTTTTTTATTTTTTTATTCTTATTTTTTTGTTTTTTATTAATGATCCTGCAAGACAAACATTACAGAAAAAGAAACAAATACTTTTTTATTTTTTTATTAACAAATCGGAAAATGAACGGGGGATTCAGCGGAAATGAGAGATTCGAATCTGACCTCCGATCACCGTACGCGGCCGTAGTTGAGAGAATGTGGACGATAGAAATAGAACGCGTGGAGATCGAGAAAGTGAGATGAAAAATCGAGTCGGTGGCGGTTCAAATCAAGATGGGATTTTAAGATCTAAAAAAATGACGACAAAATGAAATTGTGAAATTCAAACTACGATTAACCTAGATAAAAAAATGAAAAAAAATTGGATCTTACCTTAGGAGCGGAAATGGACCGTGATCGCATCGACAAGGTCGACTCGCTGTCACCGGACGGCTTGGAGACTAGGCAACTTTCTCGATGAAATTTTCTCTCGAAGATCGGGCTCCTCTCTCTAAAGATTGATCAAGTTGAAATGAGAGAGAAGGAGCCATATAAATAGAAAAGATAGAATGGAATTTGAATTTTTTATTTTTTTGGATAAAGAGATAAGAGAGATGAAAATTGAAATGAATTTTTGAATTTTTTGGTGGAAGAGATAAGAGAGATGAAATGAGATAAAATAAAAGAGAGATAAAATTATTTACAAAATTAACTAATTTTTTTTTAATTTTTGTCACTTTATTTATTTGAATTAAAAAATGTTATTTTTTTATTTTTTATGACGGTTAATTAAAAATAGCAACTATATACATATACTATATACATATATGATATTATATACAAGGGTATATGAGAAAATTAGCCCCTTTTGTTTTAAAAAATTAATATTTTTATCTTTGTTTTTATTTTAAATAATTAGTAAGACAAATTTACAAATATATACAAATACAATATGCATAAAATACATGGGAAAATTGCACAAACCACCCCGGAAAACCAACCTTTTACTCGTAACTCCAAAAATTATGAAATCACGGCCATTTTGAAGATACTTTAATTTAGAATCCAATGGAAGTGATATTAGTTCAATTTGAGTTCAAATGGAGCCGAAATTGATCTTTTAATTAGTGCTTAGTGGCTTTTTCCAAGTGTGGCTACTTTTTTTCTGTACATGATTTAATTGTGCAATTATTTTTATTAATTAGAACAATTTTGGTTTTGAAAGTTATTTGATTTGAGGTCAATTAATGCACAAAGAAATTAGTGTTAGTTTTATACATATATTCACAAAATAAGTGAGAAGTATTTACAACAACACACACACATTTTTTTGATTTTCTGCTTAAAGACCCTTATCTCCCCCTACTTTATTCCTGATCGATCGGGTCAAGTCTTGACCTTCTCTCGGGGTTTGGGTCAGCATGTATACAGTCTTCCTTTTTTATTTTATTTTCTTAATTTTTCCTTTTTTATTTTCTTTTCTATATTTTTCCTTTCTTTCTTTCTTTATTTATTTTAGGTTAAAATTAGTAAGAAGTGTACGATATTTACACAGATGCAAGTTAGTAAGAATATGGAGTTAGTGTTATATGCAGGTGTTTTATAATGGATTTTAAGCTAAAATAAATGAATAAAGATGACGAATCGCGGATTCATCATCTCCCTATGCTTTACCTTTGTTAGTCCCTTAGCAAATGCTTATTTGAAAGAATAAGTGAAGAAAAAGAAAAGGAAAGGGAAAATAAAGAAAGTAGGACAATATTGAGTATTAAACTTATCTTCATAAAATTGTAGTTTGTAGCTCTGTCAGACCTTTGGATTATTGGTGTATCGGAACTTCTGTGAGACTTAGAATTTTAAAATCGACAGCCTTCAAGTTCTACACATCATCATCACAGTTTCGGCTCAGAAGTCATCTTAGATCAATCCTCTTCCCAATGCACACTCTATGAACATTGAACAATCGACTCATGTGTGTGAAAGGTTTTAGATCGTCCCATCCAGAATGCCGGACTACCATGCAAATCTCCTCTCCAGTAACTCATTCTCGGGGAGTCAGGTATTTCCTTCTAAGGTCTGTCACGTTGTGTTCACAATCGAATTAGGGGAGAAGTTTGAAGAAGGAGAAAAGAATTGGAGGGTGGCAAGTGTAGTCACCTCTCCTTGTGAAGCTGGCCAGTATAGCCGAGTCTCCACCAAGATCTGTAGGTTTTCTTGAAGCTTGGACCTTTTTGGTCAGATATTTATTTAGTAGTGGCTTCTTTGTATGTGAATTTTTTATGGTTCTGCTTGGATCTTGTTGTGCCCCTACGGATATAGAATCTTTTTGTTTACGTACATTTTTTGGAGTCTTAGAAAAAATTATGCCCAGTCGTCCATCCCTTTTTCGAAGCTTTATTTCAATACGTACTCCGGTCTTTAGATTTCTACACTACCAGAAAAGAAACTCACAGTGCGAGAGTATAAATTAATTCCCTACTCCAGAGTTATACCCAGAATGAAGAGACCAGATTAGACACTAAGAGTCAAATGCTGCACAATATCATGTGGAACTCAAAGAATTAAGTTAAAGACTTGAAGCTTCAAAAATCCTATTTCTTGGTGAAGTTCCTCTGAGAATTAGGTGGATTAAGGTCCAACTAAGCTCCATTCTTCAATTTTATTCCAGACATAGTTTAAATGTCAATACTATTCTGAAAAATGCACATGCAAATGCAAAATATGAACAATGCAGAGAGTTTTTTTTTAAAAGAAATGGTGCACATGTAAAAAGAACATTTTTTAAAACAATTTTCTAATTTGAACTTTTTATGGATTTTTGGAGGAAAATGCAAATGTAAAAGAAAGGTTTTTTTTTTGAATTATGCAAGTTTTTATAGATGTTTGTTTTTGTAGTTTTTTTAAGGAAAAAGGTTTAGTAATAAAAATATATAAGATATGTTTTGGTTTTGTTTTTGTTTTTGTTTTCATTTTGGTTTGTGTTTTTTGTGTTTTTTGTTTGTTTTTTCGTTTGTTTTTTTTTTGAATTTTTGTTTTGTTTTGTTTTTTTACACACGTAGATTTTACAAAATTATACACATAACCCCCCAAATAAACGTATTTAAAAGTACGAGTTATGTCTAAAGTATATATACAATATATACGACACCCCCCATACTTAGCTCGAACTATGTCCTCATAGTGATCAGAGAGAGAAAAAGGAAGACATAACTCGTGCTAAGTATAGAAAAGTGAAAAGACTCCTATGCTACAACGACTCGATGAAAGGATAAAAAGAAGAGAAGATGGTGATCCCCCCTATACTTAGGATCAAGTAATCCTAAGTATAGTAGAGTGTACAAAAGGGGAAAATCGATGAAGAGAATGTACAGACTCAAAAAAAAGACACGATATGAACAACATCACCCCCCTATACTTAGGGTAGAGTATCCCTAAGTATAGGCAACAACAAGAGTGATGAACAGGATGAATATGAACAACACAAATCATTCAACCCCCTGTACTTAGGATAAAGCACATCCTAAGTATAGCAAATATACACACACGGAAAAGGGGTGAATAATAAAATGGGAGAAGAAAGAGTGAAACGAAAGGATATACAAGAGGGGTGGATGTACAAAGGTCAAGAAGGTCAAAAGCGAACCTTCTTGCAGGAGCGCTGAGGTATGGATTTGACAAGGTGTAGGTCGATATTGGGATCATCATTAGACATAAACTGAGTAGGATTGACCAAGAATATATCCTCAGTAGTTTCAGATTTTGCAGGCCGAAACCGGTTATTGGAAGTAGTATAGTCATGTCTAGCCTGGGAAGTCTCGCAAACATCAAAGTAAAATGGCTCGAAATCATTATCAGAAAAAGTAGGATCAATTTCAGGCTGGCGAGACTCTACCTGATCATCATCTTTATCAAAAGGCCCAAATTTCGTTATAAAAGCAATTAAATCAAATTTGGCATGATCGGTCTTATCTGGATCAAGGTGAATAGGAATGGACTCATCAGTGAAAGTAGTCGAATCATGTACGTCCTGTCTAGTCCTAGAATCTGCCTTCCGCTCTAGGGTGTCTATCATGTAAATTACGTGGATGTCATCAATGCATCGCCACATACCAGAAGGGGTAACTCCAAGGTCTATGCTTTCCGAGTCTTCCTCATTGAAGAGGAATTCCCGGGTTTCATTATCATCCAATATATAATAAGAATCTCTAATATTATCCTCGAGGTCAAGTTCCTTGGGGTTGGCTAACACAGGCGGGCTCTCATGGGATGCAGGTCTCTGGTCAGTAGTGGGTGTAGTGATCAACACATCGCTCCCTACATCAGAACAGAAGCGAATCTCTCCTGAACCATAATCAATAACGGCTCCTGTAGAGGCGAGGAAAGGCCGTTCCAGGATGATTGGAGGGTGCTCCACAGGGGTGGAGGTTTCCATGGGCACTACAACAAAATTTGAAGTGAAATTCATGCCCTGAATAAGAATGACAGCATTTTCTAAAATACCCTTCGGCCTCTTGATAGATCCATCAGAAAATTGAACTATCATCCTGGTTTTCTTGAGAGGTCCAAGTTGAAGAGATTGTACCGTAGAGAAGGGTATTATATTGATTGATGAACTACCGTCAAGGAAAGTGTTATCACAAGAATAGTCAGAAATGGAGCAACTCAAAAAAGGTGTGGCAATGTTCCCTTTCTTAAAATACGGACGGTGAGAGATGGCGTAAGCAGTGACCATGGTCAAGAAGTGACGCTTAGATCTTCTCCTTCACTTTCTCTTCTTGTGTTAAGGAGTAGATAAATCTGTCATGGCCTGTTGAAGTGGAGCTTTAATGATCTCATGAAGGGTAACTACCACTTCGGGTTCAGTCAACATTTTTTGAATTTTTGGACCTCCTCCATACAAGGGAGGAGGTCGGAATCAGTATTTACATGAGGATTGCCTAGAGCAGTCTGTGTAGTGGCATCCTCGGGGTCAAGGTTGGGACATGATGTGAATATATGTGTGGGTAAATTATTGGGCATTTGATTCCTCTCCTCCCAAAATGAATCAATAATGTATCTCCCAGAATCTTTTTTGGATTTTCTCATTTTTTTTGTATTTTGGGTGATTGTAAGCTCTCATGATTATCCTCAATTGAATCCATATCCTCGAATAGTGGAGCAGCGTTATGGATCGTATTTATGTTAAATAAATTGCTAATTCTCGAATTCATATGCTCCATCATCTGGTTCAGTTTCTCAAGTGTGTAAATCATGAAAGGTGACTCCAAAATCACAGGATCGGGTGGGTAGAATGAGGGTGGGTGAAAATCATCGTCTGACTCTTGAAATAATGGGTTAGGCGGATATGCACAAAAATCAGAAGGAAAGTCCTCCTGGAAAAAGGAAGGTGGATCATCTGGAGAGTACGAGGTATATGCGAAGATCGGATTAAAATAACTCTAGTCGGCCATCTCCGAAATAAAAGACGGGATCGGGAGAGCACGAGTGGTCAAGTCAAAAGATATGGAGAAAAAGGCACAAATGCACAGAAGGATCTAGCAAGCACACAAGCAATCAAACACAATACAAACCCCCAGTTCACCAACTCAACTCAAAGTAAAGACCGTGAAGGTTCGGTCAATTATCTTGTCAATTTTAGAGTTAGGTGAGAATACAATATATCAGAGCGGTTAAAGCAGGCTGTTAGGAACCCAATGCTCTCAGGAGACTGACCCAATCCTAAAGTTAGATCTTTCCCAGCCAGTATGAATTGCGGACCATTTACCAGCTATCTGATCAACTCAATCTGTTAAGGACATCATGGGCCGCTTTACCGTCTACCGGAGAGATCCTCACTGGAGAACGACTAACTCAAGTTAGTAGTCTGAAAAGAGTTCGGGCGTGGCTCTATCCTAGTGTGCAGGTTTCTCTCTCGCTCAAGCAAACCAAACAATGAGGGGTTACTCTCCCCAAAACAATAATTTTCCTTGTATTTTTTAGGGTCGAGTTTTCTTTAGCAGTCCTGGTTTTAACAGTTATCACTTGGTTTAAAATATTTTCAACGAATCGCCTACCGAGTGTCTGATTTCCTTTTTAACTTATGTGAGTGAAAACAAGGAAGGAGATCGGAAATGCCAATGCGCGATTAAAAACAATGATGCATGCAGGGGTTAGAGATGCGTACCTTGTCACCAGTACTCTACATGCAAGTGATCTTCGCAGAATTGAAATAAACTATCTATATGCAAATGCAAGTGAACCGTCCTAGATGATATCTTCTATTAACGGGCAAGAACAAGTTACTTTGACTAAGTCCAAATTATGCTCTACTCTATAGGCATGGAAATTTCTTGTTTAGGGTTTTTGGACATAATTAATTACCTGGCTCAAGCAAATTAATTAAAGCAATCAAGAGGTAGCTCACGAAATCCGTGGGAAACAAAGAAAAATAAAGGCGATGAAAACAAAACTGGTGAGGTCCCCCAAGTGCACCGGTACTTGGCGAAACAGACCCCGCAATAAATGAATGTCCTTCTACAGAGTTCAAATGGAAAAGAAAAACACTCTCTCTCTCTCGCTTTTTAAATTTCTTTTTTTAATTCATTCTCCTCTTCTCACGCTATCCTGTGGCTTGGTGAAGAATCAAGTGCCTCCACGTTGCTTGGGTACTTCAGCTCTCCTAAGATCGCCTCCTTCGCTCCGCGGGCCCTCGAAAAAAAAAGAAAAGAGAATGTGTAAGAAATACAATTATCAAATATGAAAGGAAAAAATGAAATGAATGCAGTGGATATAAACAATGAAGTGAATGGAAAAAATGTAAACAGATATTTACAATCAAGAATAGCAGGTCAAAAGAGAAACCTAACTACCCTCGCCATGCCTCCCCGGCAACGGCGCCATTTTATTGTGCACGAAATGTCCAGGGTCGGAAATTAATGATTAAATAATGTCATGGTCGTTGCTATCCCCAAAAATCCCACGACAAACAAACAATTTTTTTTTAATTTTTTCTACTTATTAACTTATATAGCGGACAAGGTCAAACTCAGGGAGGCAACAAATCCCGAGGGTTATTCAATTAATCAAGAATTAATTAAGAGAAAACAAGAATATCAAAGGACAAATATCATTGGTTTTTGTGATTTGTTATCTTTTTAATTTTTTATTTTATTTATTTTTAATTTTTTTTAAATTTTTATGATACTCAATTTTTTATGACTTTGGTTTTGCAATTTTTTTAATTTTCAAAAATAGCATGAAGTAATATTCACAAGATCAAAAATAAGCACACCAACTCTTTTCGTAATTTTTCAATTAATCAAAAATTCTCAGAAAAATTCAGATAAAAAATTTTTTGGTTTTAAAAGTTTTGAAATATTTTTGAGAATTTTTGTCGAATTTTCAAATGTTTTTATATTTTTCTAAAAAAACATTAATAAAATGCGAAAATGTGCACAGCCTAAAGTAATTTGCACTTTAAAAATATTTTAAGTTCAAAACTCCTTGCAATTATTTTTATACAAACTACAGGTAAATATCTACAATCAAAAATTGAAATCACATTTTTTGGATTTTTGTAGAATTTTTTATGATTTTTATAAGATTTTTAGTATTTTTCAGTTTTTTAGGGTTTTTTAAAGAATAAATACGTGAAAATTGGTCAGAAATTAAAGAACAATGAAATAAAACTACTCTAATTTTTTTGAAATTTTTGGAACAATATTTGAAATTTTATTAATTTTCAAATTTCAGGAAGACAAAATATCACTATTTTTATTTTTCTAAATATAATAAATGAAATCAAAATGCAATGAAAGTTTTATGCTAGATGGATTTGCACATCACGAATATAGCATATTTTTCTCAGAATTTTTGGACTAATAAAAACATTTATTTCAATAGAAGAATCATGCAATGTCTGAGAACAGGGACTAAAATGTAAATAAGTTTTTGTTTTTGCATCAAATAAATAATAGAAATAAAAAAGGTAAGAATGTGTAATTTTACCACTAAATCATGTGCGTGGCATGTGCTTCAGGTTCCGGATGGGTTTCTTTGCAATTTGGAATCTTCTGGGGTCTCTGACGTAGTTTTGCTGATTTTATAATTCATGAACTGGCAAGGGATCCTTCGTAATTTCAGAAATGTCCAAGGGTTTGCTTACATTTTCACCAATTCTTTATTTTAAAACTTAGGGTTCCTTGGTACCCTTCATTCTCAAAGTAAAGGGGGCAAGAGGGCAGAGGAGGAGTGGCCGCCAAGATCGCTGGCAAGCGGGCTTGGCACAAGGACGGGACGTGGCCGCTGAATGCGTCGAGGCGGCGGGGCTGCGTTGGAAGGCGCAGTGGACGGGAGGTGTTGCTGTAGATCGGGTGGCTCGAGGGTGGTGTACGGCAGAGCCGTGCGCATGTCGCGATGGAGAGGTGGCCGGGGGCGAGATGTCGGCGGAACCGTGCGCATGTCGACCTGGAGAGGCGGCCAGGGGCGATCGTTGGCTACGGGAGACGGGTCGACCTGGAGGCGCGGGCGGTGAGGAGGGTGAAGCCACCGCTATGCGGCGATCTGGTGGCATGTCGACGTCGACTGAACGGAGAGGCGGCGCAGACCGCGGTGGAGGGCGAGGCGCACAGGCGGAGCTCAGGGGGGCGACGCCTAGAAGGCAGTTGTCCCCTCTTTTTTATTTTTTTATTCATTTTGTAAAGTAGAATGTAAACAATAAACTTTTTTTATTTTTTTGTAAATCTGAAAAAATAGGAATCAAGAAAAAAGGATATAGAAATTTTATTTTTTTTATTCTTATTTTTTTGTTTTTTATTAATGCTCATGCAAAACAAACGTTAGAGAAAAAGAAACAAATACTTTTTTATTTTTTTATTTATTTACAAATCGGAAAATAAAGAGGGATTTGACGGAAATGAGAGATTCGAATCCGATCTCCGGCCACCATACGCGGTCGGAGTTGAGAGATCGTGGATGATAGAAATAGAACGCGTGGAGATCGAGAAAGTGAGATGAAAAATCAAGTCGGTGCCGGATCAAATCGTGATGGGATTTTAAGATCTAAAAAATGATGAAAAAATGAAATTGTGAAATTCAAACTACGATTAACCTAGATAAAAAATGATAAAAAAATATAGATCTCACCTTAGGAGAGGAAATGGACCGTGATCGCCTCGACAAGGCCGACTCGCTATCATCGGACGACTTGGAGACTAGGAAACTTTCTCGACGAAATTTTCTCTCAGGAATCGGGCTCCTCTCTCTAAAGATTGATCAAGTTGAAATGAGGGAGAAGGAGCCATATAAATAGAAAAGATAGAATGAAATTTGAATTTTTGAATTTTTTTGGATAAAGAGATCAGAGAGATGAAAATTGAAATGAATTTTTGAATTTTTTGGTGGAAGAGATAAGAGAGATGAAATGAGAAATGAGATAAAATAAAAGAGAGATAAAATTATTTACAAAATTAACTATTTTTTAAATTTCGACACTATATTTATTTGATATAAAAAATGTTATTTTTTTATTTTTTTATGGCGGTTAATTAAAAATAGCAACTATATACATATACTATATACATATATGACATTATATACAAGGGTAAATGAGAAAATTAGCCCTTTTTTGTTTTAAAAATTTATTATTTTTTATCTTTATTTTTTATTTTAAATAATTAGTAAGACTAATTTACAAATATATACAAATACAATAATCATAAAATACATAGGAAAATTGCACAAACCACCCCGGAAAATCAACTTTTTACTCGTAACTCCAAAAATTATGAAATCACAGCTATTTTGAAGATAATTTAATTTAGAATCTAATGGAAGTGATATTGTTCAATTTGAGTTCATATGGAGCTGGAATTGATCTTTCAATTCATACTTAGTGGCTTTTTCCATGTGTGGCTACTTTTATTATGTACATGATTTAATTGTGCAACTATTTTTATTAATTAGAACACATTTTTATTTACAATTTTGGTTTTGAAAGTTATTTGATTTGAGGTCAATTAATACACAAATAAATTAATGTTAGTTTTATAAAGATATTCACAAAATAAGTGAGAAGTATTTACAACAACACACACATACATTTTTTTTATTTTCTGCTTAAAGACCCTTATCTCCCCCTACTTTATTCCTGGTCGATCAGGTCAAGTCTTGACCTTCTATCGGGGTTCGGGTCAGCCTATATACAGTCTTCCTTTTTTATTTTATTTTCTTTATTTTTCCTTTTTTTTATTTTCTTTTCTTTATTTTTCCTTTCTTTCTTTATTTATTTATTTTAGTTTAAAATAGTAAGAAGTGTACTTTATTTACACAGATGCAAGTTAGTAAGAATATGGAGTTAGTGTTATATGCAGGTGTTTTATAAGGGATTTTATGCTAAAATAAATGAATAAAGATGATGAATCGCAGATTCATCAATCATCCATGTTGAAATTGATGCAATTGTTGCAACAATTTCCACCGGATCAATAGACTTCATATTTCCAGTGGGAGCCCTTAGTCTTAGAGAATGTCTCTATGACCTGGATATTAGAATGCACTCATAGTTTATTTCTAAATGTTGGAAATAAACATGAATTTTGGAATAAACCTATCATAGAGAGTTATGATGGATATATTTCAGATAGTAATCTAACATCTAAAGTGGACTCCACTAAATTAGAAAATTAATGAATGGTTTATTAAGATTTCTAATACTGAAAATTAAACCTTTAGAGATCAATAGGAGGATGAAGATCATTTGACAATGATCTAGCATCATGGTTTGGACATTTGTCTGTTGATGTGATCAATAGACTGATAAGAGATGAAACTTTAGATTGTCTAAAGGTTCAAATCTTACATACTTGTCAATATTGTATTCAAAAGTAGAAATGTCCAATACATCCTTCCTTGGGAATGGTGTAAGATGTCAAGGTATTCAAAATCTCATACATATTGATGTATGTGAATGATCTATATCAGAATAAACATTATGGATATGTGATATCTGTTAATGATTATTTGAGATATGAGATTTCTTTCCTTCACCTTAGAAAGCTTTGAAATGTTCAAAAATTTCATCATTTTGGTTTCGAACCAAAGTTTGAAGGAAGATGAAATGAATTTTATCTAACCTATGTAGCTTGTACCTATTAGATGAATTCATGGAATACCTTATAGAGATATATTTTTATCTCACTCCTCCTTATAAACCTAGAGTCAATAAGAGTTATAGGGAGATACATATGGATCTGTGTGACATGGCATGATCAATGATGAATTTTAGCATAATTACGAGAAGCCAAGTGCATGCTGGATGTGTACTAAAGCCAGATGTCTGCCATGCAGTGGGAGTAGTGAACTGTTACTAATCCTACTATGGAGATAAAATACTTGATTGTAGTAATAATAATATCTTCAACGATGACAAGACTTTAGAGATAGTGATCTCTAAGTCTTATCTTCAAGAAATTAAGACTTTATAGATAATGATCTAAAAGGTCTTAACTGTGAATATCTTATGAGATAGATATCTCCAAGATTAAGGGTATTTTGATAAGGATAATTGAAATTACATGCTGGTTATAATAATTATTGAGGTGTAGTGTCAAGGACACTATGACTGATATGATTGAGTATTGGTTGCATGAGATGCAACATTCGCATTGGATGCAAACACTTTCACTAGGAGATATGCAAGTGTCGTAAAAGGACTTGGCATAGTCTCGTGGAAACAGAGTGACTAATCAGCTTACCTAGTTATTTTTTAAAATAGCCTATGATTGTCACATGAGTGTAGGTTTAAATGATTAGCATATTAATTGCTCTTTGGGCTAGTGGGAGATTGTTGGACATGCGAGCCCACGACGAGCCATTATGCAATAAATGTTATTGCAAATATCATTCCCTGATCTGAAATGAAGAATAACTAATTTCCATAATAGGTCCCTTAGTACAATTAGGGTTATGTACCATGGCCATCTTGATGATCATACAGTTGTTGATTCAATTATTGAATCATAGAGGATGGTGCTATGATGAATATCTAAAGAGTTAGATTGAGGACTCAGCAAGCACTGTCAAATGATTATTAAGAGATGATCTCCAGCTTGAGTAGGAGATGGCAATCCTTTCTCATTTAGGCTGATCTCTGACCGACCTCTTGATGCAGGTCCTCTGCATGGGAATAGAGATTAGGAGGTGTCAGATTAGTTAGGTCAAAGAGTTGACTTAACGAGATCGAGATAACCAAGTCCTATGACGTATGCTGTCATGATATAGACACGCATCCTCTGACCAGAGACAGATGTGTTACTATATGTCTGAGTATATACATTTAGCAGACCAATAGGTTGATGACCTAATCAAGGTCTATACACCGACGCGCTGGTGTACATATAAGGGCATATGAGTAATACGATCTCTCAAAGGGATCATAAGGTTCGGTTACTGAACCGGAAGACATGAACTCATTCATGAGATATTGGGAAGAATCAAATTCCGTGCACAGTCGTCTCACTTTGGAAGCTTGATTGAATTTGTAGGTTTGATACATACTTTTGGAAAGTATATGATCAACACCCGGGTATGATATATGCTTTTGGAAAGTATATGATCGATACCAACTCCCAATAGTCAAATGAGAAACTTAATGATAAAACTCTGAAGTAGACAGTGTAAAATTGATCTTATACTTCAGGTTTATTCTGAGTCTTCCAGTATGCAGGATGTACAGGTATTAGGAATACCTGAGGGTGATGTGATCATAAACGGTTGTATAACCATGACGCTTCCATTCCTAGGGAGTAATGAAATGGGTCTGGATTTTAGTGACTCCTCTCAGTAGAGAAGTAATCTAATCTTAGTCCAAATGTTGGACATTGATCTAAATGTGATTTAGATGCAATGAGAAGATTAAATTTGCGGTCTTGATTTAATCAAGCATCTATGGGAGGCTCGAGATCTGGTTTTGAGATGTGATCTCAATATCCAAGTCACTATACGTGGAACAATACAATCGCCCTATCCTTATCTCCAATTATTCGCGGAGAAAGCGCATTATCCTTGAAAGAGTTCAAGATAATTTCATTGTTGATATAAGTATCCGAGCATTGAGAAACTGGATAATTAAATGTGATTTAATTATCATGATTAATATGAATTCGATTCATATTATAAAGAGAGCTATCTTAGATAATTAAATGTGATTCGATTATCAAAGATGTAAATAATGTGAATGTGATTCAAATTATTTGGGCACATGAGAATAGAGATCCAAGATGATTAAATGTGATTTAATTATCATGGATATTGAATAATATCGATAGCACTATCCATATTAATCACACATATTATAAATGTGATTTATAATATATAAGATAGAGCTATTTGTAATTTACATTTGTTAATTAAATGTTGATGTGAATTGGATTCACATTGGACATTAAATTGAAAATGTAATTTACATTTTATTTTGGGTTGTGAATGTGATTCACAAATTTCCAATGGCAAGATTGCAATATTCTCAAAGTAATTATGAATTATTTTTGTAGAATATTTTACAACAATTGTTGTTGTAAATATTGGAGATACATGGAATCTTGGAGATTTCCAAGATTTCATTGGAAATCTCCTACTCCAATTAGGAGTAGGGATGGCCACCAATTCCAATATGGAAAGGGTGGCCTTCCACCTCTCCCATATGGAAGGGAGATTTCCATCTCCACTATCTCCAAGATTTGGTGATTTAATTTGAGGATTAAATTATGTTGATTTATCAATATATATATATATATATATATTTATTTAATCCAAATTAAATTAATTGTTGTTGGTTTTTCCCAACACAAATCTTAGCCATTAAAAGAAACACAAATCAATGAGAGCCATTGGATTTGTGTTGCCCATGGATTGAGATCCATGGATCTCAAAATATTATAAAAGGAGAGGCACCCCTTTGCTCTTCTTTACAAAATGAGAACATAAGTCTCTCTCTCACCCCTTTGCTCTTCTTTACACAATGAGAACATAAGTCTCTCTCTCTCTACATGCCCTCTCTGCTTCTCTCATGTGGTCGTCCACCATGGATGCCCTAGAGAGGTTCTCCATCGCCGCAGCATCGTCGTTATGATGCCCGATCGTTTGCTTATGGATCTCTGTCTCCTTCGGTGCCCCTCGCTCGTGAAGAAGATGACGGATATCGTGTGTCGAGATCAGGAGATTCGCTGCTTGGATCATCAACATGGATTGCGAGAAGCACGTGTTTCATCAACACGCTCGCAAGCGTCTCCTCCATCGGATCGGACTTGAGACAGGAGGTCTCTTCATTTAGAGACTCGATCGCAACCACGCTTCAAGAGGTACTCCTATTACTTGTTTGTGGTTTAAATGAAACGATCCAAGAAGTGTTCTTGGATCATGTGGTTTCGTCACATGAAAAAATTTTAATTTCCGCTGCATAGAACAACTACTCTGACTAGTCGTTCCTTGTCGTATTCGATACGACGTTCACACTTCCGTGATGCGGTTGAGGATTATCCTATATCCTTCACAGCCTTCGTCGAGGTGATTATGGTCTTTTCTACTCCTAAGGTGAGATCTATCATTTTCTTTTTTTTCTTAATCTAGGATTAATCGTACTTTATTTTTTTGTATTTTTATTTCATTGTCATTTTTATCTAGATCTTAGAATCCATCACGATTTTATCCACCTCCTAATCCGACTCGATTTTTCATTTCGCATCTCAATCTATTCACGTTCTTTTCTACCTCGCATGATCTTCCACCTTCGACCACGCATGGTGGTTGGAGATCCGGTTCCATCTGCCATTTTCCTCGGAATCACACTCATTCGCGTCTTCCGTTTTGCTTTTGGGATCGAGTCATCATGCTCGCATCCTAATTTGTTTATAAATAAAAATACAAAAAATATTATTCTTTTATTCTGACATTTATTTTGCAGGATAAATAAAAAATAACAAAAAATTAAAAATAAATAAAATTATAGAAAAATTATTTACAGTTCTATTCTAAAAAAGTTAAAAAAAAAAGGTTTTTATTATTATTTTATTTCTGTTTTTACTGTCAATAAAAAATAAAAATTTAATAAAAATAAAAAAGGGCATCGGCAGGCATCGCCCCTCCAACCGCAGGCGCCGCCTGCCGCCCGTCTTCCTCATCTGTCTATCGGCCTCCGCACGAGCCATGGCTACAATCACCTCGCTCCTGTCTGTCGGTGACCCAAGCAGGAGCCCACATCAACCGTCATCCCAGTCGCACCGTCTCCTGTCCTTCATCACTGTCATCCGCGCGAAGCGAAGCCAACCACTGTCGCACTCTACCTAGGAGCAACCCGTCTCCGTCGCGAGGCCCTCATCGCTCCAGCTGGCCGCACGAGGGGTGTGTGACGCCCCATCGCCACCCCCGCACTTGTAGCGCCCCCTGTAATCGCTTGGTGTTGTTCTTTCCAGCGCCAGCCATCCAGCGTAAGCCCCTTCACGAAGACAATCGCTGCCCGTTCATAACCTGTGTGCCGCCAGCCTCACCCTTTCGTGCATTCTCATACCACCATCTGTGGTGCACCGACCTTGGGCAAAAGAAACGAGCAGTGGTGTTGCCTCTTAGTCTTTTAAGGAAACGATGGGCATAGACAGAGAACCATGGGGATTAATTATAAAAAAATAGAAAATTTGTAAAGTCGCCCCTAGAGGTTTCCAAAACTATGCAAAAGCCCCCTCCAGCTCCAACGCACATGCTTATTACTGGGTAATTTGCACCTTCATGCCTCATTTTATCTCTTTCTATCATTTAGTACAAAAACAATAAATAATTTCATTTCAGTCCTTCTTTTCCAGACTCTATTTTGCATGTTTCTATCCATTTGAAATAAATAACATTTGTGGTCAATAAATTTTATAAAAATTTATGTTATCTCCTGTTTAGTTGATATATATGTAGTAAAATTTTCATTGCATTTTATTTTCATTTGGTATCACTAAAAATAGAAAACAGTGTCATTTTCTCTTCCTAAAATTTAAAAATTCATAAAAATTTGGATATTACTCTAAAAATTCCAAAAAAATAGATTAATTTCCTTTCAATGTCTTTTAATTTCTGTGCAAATTTCGTGCATTAATTCTTTTCAAAAAAAATTAAAGAATATCAAAACTCTTAGAAAAATCACAAAAAAATCTACAAAAATCTAAAAATTATCATTTGACTTCTTATTTTAGATATTTGTATATAGTTTAGCCTAGAAATAATTCTCAGGAGTTTTGGGCACTTAAAATATTTTTAAGTTGCAAAGACTCCATGATGTGCATTATTTATCATTTTTACCATTGTTTGATTTTTTGAAAAATACAAAAACATCTGAAAATTCTACAAAAATTGTCAAAAACATTTCAAATCTTTAAAACCTAAAAAAATTCTTTGGATTTTTCTGAGCATTACTCACTATTTTGAAAAATACAAAAAGAGTGGTGTGTGTATTTCTTCCCTTGTGCATTTTGTTTCTTATTTTTTAAAATAAAAAAATGCAAAAATCAAAATCATTAAAAAATTGAAAATCAGAAAATAAAAAATAGAAATAAATATTTTAAAAAAATAAAAAGTCAAAAAAATCATAAAAAATCAAGATAGTTTGCATTTGATATTCCCTTTTTTTAATTGATTTCTGATTAATTGAATAATCCTTTGGAATTGTAGCCTCCTTGAGTTCGATCATGTTGTTATACAGGTAAATAAGTAGTAAAATTTTCTCTCACTTCATTATTCTCTTGTAATTATTTTTGTAGTTTAAGAAGAATAAAATTTGTTTTTTATGCTGGGAATTTTGGAGATCACAACAACAACTTAATATTCATCATTAATAATCAATCCTCGAATATTCTCGTGCTAACAAAATGGCGTCGTTGCCAGGGAGGCATGTTGAGGGTAGCTAGGTTTCTCTTTTGACCTGCTATTCTTGGTTGTACATATATGTTTATATTTTGCCACATTATTTCATTGTTCATATTCACTATTTTTATTCCATTCTTCTTGCTCATATTTGATAATCATGTTTCTTACATATTCTCTCTTTTCTTTTTCTTGCGAGGGCCTACGGAGCAAAAGAGGCGATCCTAGGTGAGCCGAAGCACCCAAGTGACGCGGAGGCGGCTTGATTCTCCACCAAGCCGCATGATAGCGTGAGAGGAGGAGAAGAAGAACTGAAGGAGACCAAAAAAAGACTTTTTTATTTATATTCTTTCTAGCATTTGAACCATTGTAAACAGGCATTCATTTGTTGTGGGGTTTGTTTCACCATGTGCCGGTGCACTTGGGGGACCTCATCGGTTTTGTTTTCATCGCCTTTTTTTCCCTTGTTTAACACGGATTTCATGAGCTACCTATTGATTGCTTTAATTAATTTGCTTGATCTAGGTAATTAATTAGGTCTAAATACCTTAAATAAGAATTTCTATACCTATAGAATAGAGCGTAGTTGGACTTAGTCAAATTAACATGTTCTTGCCTGTTAATAGGAGCTATTGATTAGGACGGTTCACTTGCCTTTGCATATAGGTTAGTTTATTTTTCTGTATTTCAATTCTACGTGGATCACTTGCATGTAGAGTGATGGCGACAAGGTACGCATCTCTAACCCCTACATGCATCATTGTGTTTAATCGCATATTGGCATTTCCGATCTCCTTCCTTGTTTCACACACATAAGTTAAAAAGGAAATTGGACACTCGGTAGGCGATTCATTGAAAATATTCAAACCAAGTGATAACTACCTAAAATTCGGGACTGCTAAAGAAAACTTGACCCTAAAATAAACGTAAGGAAAAAGCATTATTTTGGTGAGAGTAACCCCCGGCCTTGTTTGATTTATCTGCAATGAGAGAGCAACCCACATACTAGGATAGAACCATGCCCGAACTCTTTTCAGACTACTATCTTGTGATTAGTTGTTCTCGAGTGAGGACTTCACTGGGTAGCCGATAATCGGTCCGGGATTTCCTTAGCAGAGTGGTTGATCAGGTAGTTGGTAAGTGGTCCGAACCCATACTGGCTGGGAAAAACTAGTTGTGAGATTGGGACAATCTCCTGGGAGCATTGGATTCCTAACAGCTCGCTTTAACTGCTCTGATAGATTATATTCTCAGTAAACTCTAAAAATCGACAAGATAATTGACTAAACCTTCACGATCTTCACATTGCGTTGAGTTGGTGAAATGGGGGGTTTGTGTTGTGTTTGATTTCTTGTGTGCATACTAGATCCTTCTACGCATTTGCACCTTTTTCTCCACATCTTTTGACTTGACCCTCAGCAATCCTATCTTTTGTTTCGGAGATGGCCTACTGGAGTTATTTTAATCCGATCTTCGTGGATACCTCGTACCCTCCAGTTGATCCACCTTCCTTTTTCCAGGAGGACTTTCCTCTTGATTTTTGTGCATATCCACCTAACCCATTATTTTAGGAATCGGACGATGATTTTCACCCACCCTCATTCCACTCACCCGACCCTGTGATTTTGGAGTCACCTTTCATGGTGTCCACACTTGAGACCCTGAACCAGATGATTGAGCATTTGAATTTAAGGATTACCAATCTATTTAACATAAATAAGAGCCAGAACGCTACTCCAGTGTTTGAGGATATGGATTCACTTGAGGATAATCATGAGAGCTTACAATCGCCCAAAATACAAAAAAATGAAAAAAAAATAAAAATCCAAAAAGATTTTGGGAGACACATTGTTGATTCATTTTGTGAGGAGAGGGCGCCCATGCCAAATCAATTTTCCACACAGTCATTCTCCACATGTCCCACCTTCGACCCCAAGGATTCCACTATATAGACTTCTCTTGGTAATCCTCATGTATATACTGATTCTGATCTCCTCCCTTGTATGAAGGAGGTCCAAAAATTCAAAAAAATGTTGACTGGACATGAAGTGATGGCCACCATTCATGAGATCATTAAAGCCCTACTTCACCAGGCCATGAACCATTTATCTGCTCCACAACACAAGAAGAGAAAGTAGAGGAGCAGATCTGAGCGACACATCTTGACCATGGCCACTGCCTACACCATCTCTCACCGACCGCATTTTAAGAAAGGGAACACTGCCACACCTCTTGTGAGTTGCTCCATATCTGACTATTCTTGTAATAACACTCTCCTCGATGACAGTTCATCAATCAATATAATACCCTTATCTATGGTACAGTCTCTTCATCTTGAGCCTCTCAAGAAAACCAGGATGATAGTTCAATTTGCTAATGGATCTATCAAGGCTGAAGGGCATTCTAGAAAATGTTGTCATTCTTATTTAGGGCATGACATTCACTTCTGATTTTATCGTATTGTCCATGGAAACCTCCACCACTGTGGAGCACCCTCCAATCATCCTGGGATGGCCTTTCCTCGCCTTTGCAAGAGCCATTATTGATTATGGATCAGGAGAGATTCGCTTCCATGAGAGCATGCCCGTGTTAGCCAACCCCAAGGAATTTGACCACGATGAAAATATTAGATATTCTTGTATGTTGGATGATACTGAGACCCAAGGATTTCTCCCCAAGGAGGAAGACTCAGAAAGCATAGACTTGGAGTTCCCCCTTCTGGTATATGGAGATGCATTGATGACATCCACAGGATTTACATAGACACCTTAGAGCTGAAGGCAGACTCTGAGACTAGACAGGACGGACATGATTTGACTACTTTCACTGATAAGTTCATTCCTATTCACCCTGTTTAGACGAGACCAATAAGGCCAAATTTGATTTGATTGCTTTAATAAAGGAATTTGGGCATTTTGATAAAGATGATGATCCAGTAGAGGCTCGTCAGGCTGAAATTGATCTTACTTTTTCTGATAATGATTTCAAGCCTTTTTACTTTGATATTTGCGAGACTTCCCAGGCAGGACATGACCACACTACTTCCATTAACCGGTTCATGCATGCACACTCTGAGACTGATGACGATACATTCTTGGTCGATCCTGATCAGTTTATGTCTAATGATGACCCCAATATCGACCTACATCTTGTCAAATCCATACCTTAGCGGTCCCACAAGAAGGTTCATTTTCGACCTTCTTGACCTTTGTACATCCACTCCTTTTGTATATCCTTTCATTTCACACTTTCTTCTTCCATTTTATCATTCACCCCTTTTCCGGGTATGTGTATATATGCTATACTTAGAATGTGCTTTATCCTAAGAATAGGGGTGAATGAGTTGTGTAGTTCATATTCGTCCTTTTCATCACTCTTGTTGTTGCCTATACTTATTGATACGCTACCCTAAGTATGGGGGTGACGTGCGTGTGACTACCCTTGTTAATTCGATCAAATTAATGGTCAAATTAAATATTATGTTCGTTGCAGTCGGGTAACCAAGGTTACGTCAAAAATACCACTTTAATTAATGTTTAGTTAATTACGAGTGGCAGATTTATTTTACTTGGGCAAGCCCAAGGTCGAACTCAGGGAGGCAGTTGTCTCCTTAGGTGAATTTGAAGTGAATTTGGAGGTCAGATTTTCATAGGATTATTTTTAGTCTTTTTAAGCAATTTTTATGCAATAAAGGAAAAACAAATGCAATTCCAGGCCAGTTTTACAAGTTATATCAGAAATATGACCAAATGAATTCCAAAAATTGTGAAACTTGTCCAGAATATGAAATGCAATAAAATTAAGCTACACTAATTTTTTGCATTTTTCTGACATTTATTAATTTATTGCGAATAAAATATGAATGCAAGGTGATTTTTACAAAATTAATTTTAATAAATACCAAAACATATTATTTGTAGATATAAAAATTATATTAGATAGATCTAAGTATGATGAATCCAGGAAAATTGATAAACCTAAATTTCTATGTGAATTGGACCTACTAAAAATCAATTAAGGAAATCACTAATTAATTTATTCAGGCCTCGTGAAGCGTGCAAATGCAATGATTTTTGGGCACAATGTAAAATAAATTATCCTAAGATTTTATGGTGACTTTGGAGCAATAAGAATTTAATATGAATTAAAAGGCACACAGTGGGCAAAATATGGAAAATTTCACCAATTTAATAATATTAAATTCTAGAGATCTCGCAAAAATGAAACATGCATCACATAAGATAAAGGACAAGTTGGGTTACATCAGGCAATTTTTAGAATTGAAAAATAATGCCAAATAGACACTTAAATATGTGTGCAAAGACATGGACTAAATTACAAATACAAAAAATAAAATTACTAAAATAAAACGTGCTGATAGGAACTTAAATGCAATTACCTATAATGCGAGGGAGGTGGATGCAATTTTCCCAGAGTCACGCGTGCTTCGCTTGACACGCCTGATAGGGACCAAAGTGCAATTTCCAAAACCTTCAGGGGCCTCTATGCAAATTACCCAGCCCTCACGCGGGAAGCACGTGCGGGGCTAGGCTCGGACGTCATTCGAGGCTCAGGAGGAGGCTCGGGAAACCTTGGAGGATCATATCAGCCTCAGGGGTGCTTCGGGAGCTCTGAGCCTAGGGTAGGGGAAGAGGCTCCGAGGACGTGACATGGCTCGTGCTGGATCGTTAGATCAAGACAGATCTAACGGTTGATGGTGATGGAGACGTGGCACGCTAGGCTCTGTCAGATCAAGGAAGATCTAACGGTGGATTTGACTGCTGGAGCGAGGTGACATGTCGTGAAGAGGTCCATCATATCCTCCTGATCCAACAGTGGCGGGCGCGGGGCAACGTGTCGTGAAGAGGACCGTTAGATCAAGGTGATCCAACGGCAGTTGTACGTCGTCTTCTCCAATTTGTCACCTCCTACAACGAACATGGCGAGGCTCCGACGAGGTAGCTCTGGCTCTGCCGCCCTTCCTCGTGCTCGATGAAGCTCCCCGATGGCTCCTGGTTTGCTCGGATCGGTCGTGGAAGTGTCAGGAAGCCGTCGGGATGTCTAGAAGAAGCGGAGGCAGTCCAGAGGCTGGAGACGTCGAAGCTCGAATGCAGCTCGGACGAAGATCCATCCAGTGAAGAGGGAGCTCCTGCAGGGTTAGATCATGCCAAAACAAATGGTGCTCGTGATCGTGGGAATGCGTGTGTGTGCGGTGAGGCCTAGGAGTGAGGCGAAAGGTGATCCGGTGACTTCCTTCACCGTGAAGGCGGAGCTTTGGTCGGAGGAGATGCAAGGTGTCGTATGGACGAATGAAGGGATGCGCGAAGACTAGAGCTTCAAGGCGAAGCTCGGTGGATAGTTGATGGAGGGTGATCTCGAAGGAGATGGCGGAGAAATTGTGAGAAAACTCAAAAGAAAGAAGATGAAGATCGAAAGGATAATGGGAGAAGCTACCTGGGGTTGGAGGCTCGCTGAAGCTGCTCCGATCGTCGCTCGAAGGTCGATAGAGGGCCTGAGCTCAAGCAGCTCGCTGGAGGAGTTGCGGCGTGGTGAAGAATCGTCGCGGATCTCACCGGATGTGGAGGCCTGTCATCGATCGCTTACACGCTCAATTGTTGTCACCAATGAGAAGTTCGGAGCTCTAGGACACCTCTCGCTATGGCGGATAGTGTCGAAGGTGGCCGGAGGCGGGGTATTTATAGGAAGAAGGTGGGGGTGACACTGATGGAAGGAGAGGTTCCGTGGGGGTCGTGGAGCGACAACAACGAGTTTCATGGAGGTCATGGTGGCTGGCGAGGATGAGGGAGTCATGGGCTACGAGGTGGACATGCTAGAGGGTGGAGATGATGGTTCTGGTGGCAGAGAAAATAGGAAGGGGGAGAAGGGTGTGTGGAGTGGGCGACGTGCGCAAGGAAGGTGGGCGCGAGGTAGAAGACGATCTCTGGACCATTGGATCGAGTTATCCAACATCCAGAAGAAGGGCGTAAGGGGAGGGCTCGGATTATATCGGAGTGGTGTGATCGAATGGGTAGGGATGTGACGCATGGCGGGCACAGGTGAAGGCACTAACACACGGTGGAGATGCAATCAGGGTAATGATCGAAGGTTGGAGACCAAAGGTGGAATGTAACAGTTGAGATGGGAGCGCCCAGGGAAGATCGGGTAGCTCTGGATGCGACACGTGGCGAGCTAAGGAAGCGGCGCGGTCGAACGGCCTTGATGTGACCATGGGGTTGATCGAATGGCCTAGAATTAATGCGAGATGGATGGTGGTGATTAGAACTCCAGAGGTCGATCGGGTGGTAGGGAAAAGGGACGCGTGGCGCGATGTGAGCGGGTCGCGTGGCGCGACCAGAGGGCGCCATGTGGCCTGATCTGAATGATCGAAAGAAAATGTGGAATAAGAGAGAGAAGATGACCGAATTTAGAAAAACTCATAACATGAAAGTTGTAGATCTTGGTGAGATCTACAAATTTCATGTTGACCAAAAATGGAGATGAGGTCAAATAAAATACAAAAATACAAGAGTACGAATATACATACATATAATGTACAATGGGGTCCCAAAACCCAAGTTTTGCATACGAGCTCCGATTCAAATGAAATTGATCTCATTTTGAAGTTCTCTGAATAAGTATTAATCTGAAAGTGAGTATACCTAGATCGGAGGTTGTATGAGATAGATATGTGCATTCTAAGATCTAAAGTTTCCAACTGGGTTTGGGGTTTTATTGGGTAATTTTTCAAGTTTGGAAATTTTGGCCTTTTCCTTATATTATTAGTTAGTAATATATACAGTATAGAGTTGGTTTTATTGACTTTGGAGGGGGTATAAAATACAAACAAATAGGTGAATAATTACAAGTGAGTTGGGCTTCTTATTTTATGCAAATATGAATGCTAAATGCAGATAGTATGCATGCATGCATAAATGTTAATTATGCAAGATAAGGGGGAATATACAGCTAATTACTTGGGAGCAAGACTTTATTTTCAACTTTAAGAGTGATGAATTACAGATTCATCAACCCCCTATACTTAAACCTTGCTCATCCCCGAGCAACTAAAATGAAATGCAAGAGTGAAATGAGATTGGATTCCATACCAAGGTCATGAACAAAAGTTGAAAATGGGGCTTGACTCGACCTTTGGATTAGTTGTGTGGTAGAACCTTATTGGGATCTGAACTTAAGACCTAACAGACTTCAAGTTCCACAAGTCTTCTATTCAAGACTCCTCAGTAGTCAGGTCAGAAAAAATCCTCAAACGTAAATTTCTGATGACTATGATTATTACCTGTATTGTGTAAGTGTAAAATAGCTCTCCACATCAGAAATGGCTCAGAACCAGCCACCTCTAACAAGGTAACTCTAATTCGCAGGTTCAGTAACTCTTTCCTCGAGGAGCGGGGTATTTCCTTCTAAGTTCAAGTGCGACCAGCTCAAGAGGAGGGGGTAGCAAAAAGAATGGACGGTAGCCAGTGTAGTTACCTATCCCGGGATGCCTGACCAATGTAGCCAAGTCATCCAGTTGCGTACTCTTTGCTAATATACATACTCCGACATGTATTTTATTTTCACTTGGACCTGTCTTATTTTTTTGGAGTTTTTACATTTTTTCGAACTATATACAAGGTGCATCATGTACATCAGGAGTTTTCCCTCTTGAGCCAGTAGACTATCCCTCTTTTGAAGCATTATTGCAACCCACAGCGTCCCATCTTTAGACGTCAACACTACTAGACAAGGTTGAGATGCACTACCCTCCATAGAGGAGGACAGATGTTTCCACCCATGTGCTACTCCAAGCTAAAGGATTCTACCTCCTCACCACCTCATCGATGAAGAGCTACGTGCATGGTGCTTGTCCAAGTTAGGTCACTGTCTATAAGAATCATGCATGTGCACGAGATATTCTACTAAGACTAATCAGGATGACATGTGAACATAGACTTGCGGACTCAAAGAATTAAGTCACTTGCCCTGAGAAATCTTAACTCCAGTTCCTATAAGGTTCCTCTGAAATTAGGTGGATTAAGGTCAAATCAAGTCCCTCCTCAACATCTACTCATAAAGTGGTTCAGAACCCGCTAGTTTTTCATCTTGCATATACAAGATATGCAGATGAGATGCAGATGACATGCTATGTAGACGAATGGAATGCAAGACTCTCTTTTTTTCTTTTTTTCAGATGCAAAGATGATGTGCAAGAGTATATAAGAAGCCTTTGATTTTGATTTTTTTTTCAAAAACTTGGTGTACCTCCTATGTTACAGCAATTTAAAAATTTTCTCCATTTTTACATATCCTGTAATTATTACATAGTATATACAAAAATACATGAAAGTACGAGCTATGGGTAAAGTATATATGTAATATATACACGCCCTCCTATACTTAGCATGTGCTATGTCCTCAGAGCATGAAAAGCGAGGAAGAAGACATAGCTCGTGCTAAGCGTAGGAGAGCCAGAAGAGCAAAAATGTATAGAAATCGTTTTGCCCCCCTATACTTAGGCTCTGGCAGCCTAAGTGTAGAAGAAGATCAAAAATGGGGCGGATGAGGTAGAGAAGGGAAGTGTATGAATATATATACAAGATGGGCATCGGTCCCCCCTATACTTAAGCTCAGGTCAGCCTAAGTATAGGACGGAAGTGGTATGAGGACCGATGTGATATGGAGGATGTACAGTGAACGGACTCAGGTGACTCTCCCCACTATACTTAGGATCTGGTCATCCTAAGTATAGTCGTAGATGAAAATATATGAAGTAGGGGTGAGTGGTTAGCGTTGCGGGAGGGAGGGGTAGAATGTACAAGGATGATGGGTATATACAAGGATCGTTGTCTGAATCTTTCCAGATGTTGCTGATGGCGAGAGTTCACTGCTGCAAGGTCTCATACGCGGCTCTATGTGTATCTGCTGAGTTTGTCTCGCGCATGAATACAATCTCCTCAACATGGACTAACTGTTCATTAGGTTCGATAAAGTGCTTCAACAGTTGTCCATTGACTAGGAACATATGTGCGGCATCTGTAAGATCTGAGATCTCAACACATCCACTATCATGCACAGCACAGACAATGAATGGGCCCATCCACTTGGACTTCAGCTTGCCTTGGAAAACCTTCAGCCTTGCATTAAACAACCATACCTTCTATCCAGGAACAAAGGTCTTTCGTCTGATATATCTATCATGCCAACGCTTAACTTTGTCCTTGTACACCAAACTGTTGT
This sequence comes from Ottelia alismoides, assembly GCA_037367405.1. Lineage (NCBI taxonomy): Eukaryota > Viridiplantae > Streptophyta > Magnoliopsida > Alismatales > Hydrocharitaceae > Ottelia > Ottelia alismoides. Next base: position 628,258 of record JAZKJV010000807.1, read on the forward strand.
CGTATGCTCAGTTTCTAACTTCCACAAGCTCATTCAGATCCATGTCTCTCTGTTTCTGCCCTGGGCGTGTGTTCCAATTGACCTTTTGATTGCCCATTCCGATTTGTGCACTAATTCTGTAGGAAAATGGCACGGCTTCCCAAATACCATCCTGAATGGGGAGGTTCCTGACGGTGTCTTGTAAGCTGTTCGATAAGCCCATAGGACTTGATCTAAGATCTGAGACCAGTCCTTCTAGTCTGGACGGACAAGCTTCTGCAATATGGTTTTCACCTCCATATTCGACACCTCAGCCATGCCATTGGTTTGTGGGTGGTAAGGACTAGCGACACGGTGTTCGATGATGTAATCCTTCAAGAGCTTCTTCACATCTCTGTTTACAAAGTGGCTACCCCTATCTGATATCAACATTTTGGGGATTCCGAACCTAGAGATGATGTGATCTCTAATGAATTTACAAACAGTCATGTTGTATGTTGTTCGGATTGGGATAGCCTCCACCCACCTGGACAGATAGTCTGTTGCACGAAGGATGTGTTCGAATCCGTGGCTAATAGGGAATGGGCCCATGAAGTCGATGTCTCAGGCGTCAAAGACATCACAAATGATGACAGGCTGCATCGGCATCTCATCCTTGGAACCAACAGTTCCTCCCATTCACGGGCATACTAGGCACGACTTCGCAAAGGTGCTCCTCTGCCTCTAAGTTCTCCTTGGGTAGAAACTTGGCGGCTTCTTCCTCTAGTTCCTGTGCCCGATCAAGTACGATCATGATCCTTCTGCTCCTGAGGGACATATGATTGACATTATCATACGAAAGGATCTCATGTTTAGATAGAGAGTTATCTGAATAGTATACCTGATCTCGTGGTCGGTTCTGGCCTTTGTTCAAGCTATTCGGGTTGGCCTGAACCTGGGTGGGAATTGGGGTCTTTGGTGCCATCTGCTAGTCCTGGGTACGGGAGACACGATTCAAATTGGTTCTCATATCTAGATAGTCATTCTGAATCTGTTGGACCCTATCAGTCAGGGTTTGGATCGCCAAGGTGAGGGACCAATTCACCGGTGGGTCGGGCTGGTTGGTGCTGACTCAAGGACGAGTTCTTGTATTGGCCCTGCTGGCCATACCGGTACTGTTGTTGTTGATGAGAAGGTGGAGGGCCCTACTGGCCTGAGTGGAATGTGCATTGCTGCTGCTAGTGCTACTGAGGCCGGTACCCTTGTCCGGGTTGGGATTGTACGAAGCACGGTGCAGGGGCGGAGCTATTTCCTGGTAAGCTAAGGAAGGTCGGTGTGGTTGACCGTTCCCTATCCCCGACTGTCTACCGACGGGGTCATGGCTGTACCACAGCCCGTTGATCTTGAACACCTGCGGAGGCTCCTCGTATCATGTCTCCACTTGTGGGGGTGTGTGTTAGTCCTGTTGGGTGTATGTCTGCTCTTCTACCCAGCTACTTTGAGGCCCCGGTGCATGTTCCTGTAGAAGATGAACTTGGTGTACAGGTACAGGTGGTGTAGAAGGGGCAGGTAGCCGTATCTTGGCTACCTTCTCAGTAAGTTCCTCCACTTGCTTCGACAATCGCGAGAGTGCCTCAAGGTCAGTGACCCTCTTGTGAATCTGCTCGACCATGGTTAACTTGTCTGCTATTATCCCCATGCTGGGGAAGAGATCGTCCGTCAGATCCTCTACAGTCCTCCTAGTTGTCTCGTTGGATAGGTTTGAAGGAGACAACTGATAAGCCCTAGTGGCCTGAGATCTTCCTGTTTCCGCCATCTGCTCTAGGATCTTCCATACAGCATCTTCAATTTTGTTCAGATAGCTTCCTCCACATGCAGCACTCACTAACCCGTGCATCTCCGGGGTCATGCCACAGAACAAGGTCTGGACTAAGATAGCTTTTGTAATGCCGTGGCACGGGCATTTCTGAGTTAAATCAATAAATCTATCCCAAGCTTCATGGAATAGTTCATTGGGTCCCTGGGAGAAACTAGCGATCTTGGTTCTCATCTGGTTAGTCCTATTGAGTGGGTAGAACTTCTTCAAGAATAGATCCTTAAACTGCATCCAGGTCGTACATCTCACCCTGATATTCTTCAACCAATGTGCGGCCTTATCTCCTAAGGAAAACGGGTTGGCCTTCAGCCTGATGTAATCTTGCCCAACCTTAGGGTGACTAAGGTTGTTGCAAACCAGCTCGAAGTCTCTAAGGAAGGCACATGGCTCTCCATTAGAGTTTCTGTTGAACTTCGGCAGCAATCTCAGAAGTGGGGCTTCATCTCGAACACTTCACGGGGGACCTCAGGTACTAGCCAGCTATGTATTTCATTTTATGTGGGATTGTAGGCGGCTACCATCGGTTAGTCAATTCCTTCAGCCTCAATCATATGTCCCATTCTTGCCATCAGTTCTACATTCAGCTGCTTGGCCCTAGCTAGCCGGGCCAAGATTTGGATCACATCGGGTCCTCTCTGTGTTCCTAATCGTCAGGGTTTTTCTTCGACATTTTATCCTCTTTTCCTGGGTAAAGAAGATGGTCTTGGTTAGAGGACATATCAAGGAAGGGATTCTTACCGAGGGTATGTCTTCCTCGGTGAGATCAGAGGAGAGAAAAGGGTTGGTTTGAGAGTAACCACCCTGGGTTTTAGGGATCCAGAACGCAAGAGGGTCATGAGCTTTGGTTGGTCCAAGTTGCGCTTGGGCCGGTGAAGATGAGCTTCGTGGGGGGCTCAAAGAAAGATTGGCGAATCGAGAGTCGATATCCCCCCAACCAATCATCTTGTATGGCGAGAAGAAGATTCGAGAGTTCTAAGTGGAAGATGGGATTTTACTCCTACCTGAAGCAAGCAATTGAATCCAAAACTTGTAATTTCACACTCAATACGGTGAAGGGTTCGAAATTGAGTCCAATTAATCTGGTTGATTTTAAGTGTGAGTTTATCAGACAAATAGCAAAGGTTACGCAGCCTAAAGGGGAGTCAGTAAAAGCTGGATGTGTCTCCCCTATTTAACCTGTCACCTTAGATGCCAACGCCCTTCCTTTCTTCGCTCCTATCCCCAGCCGAAAGTTCAAGGATATGCCCCTATCTACCTACAGAGTAGCGGAGGCTGACAAGGCTGTAACTTCGCCCCTATCTACCTGCAAGCGCAGGCGGAGGCTACTAGCAACTTATCGCGGTGCACCGTAATTTCGCCCCTATCTACCTATCGGAGTAGGCGGAGGCTACTTGGCACTGGTCAGTTGAACCCAAAGCTCAGCACTTGATATTTGCTCGGATCAGGGTATGCGATATGGAAAGAGAGGATTTTTGGCTCTGTCCTAGGGTGCTTACACACTGTAGTACCCTCACTCAGTCTGAAAACAAGGTCGGGGTTAATTTCCCGCAAGCAAAATTTCCGATTTTATTGATTTTTTTGGTCAATTTGTTTAGCAGTCCCGGTTTTAAGTTAGGTTATCACTGATTAAGTCCAACCACACAGCATGCTTATCGTCCAGTCCCAATTTCCTTTTTACCTATGTTTGAAAAACCAAGAGAAAGGAGTCGAGAAAAGCAGATGCACGATAAATCAATGATGATATGCCAAGTTGAGAAGACTTACAGTGATCCCTTCGCTTTTATGCAGGATGCAGAATAGAATTGAAAACTTTTTACACTATATGCAAATGCAGACAATAAATCCTCTCCTAGACAAGCAGTTCTATTAGCGAGTGAAGCACGGATTAAATTTGACTAGATATGCGGTCTAAGTGCGTCTTTTATGTGTGATGTGTGGTCTTAGAATATTACGAGCACAAGCAAGTCCTAAAGTGGCTTGAGAAGCCGCTAGTGCAAGCCTAATCTAAAAATCAATCCACACAGCATACGGGGGACGCTTCCACTATTTTTACACACGCAAGAACCCAAATGGGTACCACTAGAAAGAATGCAAAAAGAATGAAAAATGACAAAATTACAAGTCCTCACAATCACTCAAAATGTTCAAATGCAAGCTCCTCGAAGTGCCTTTGACTCCTTGTGTTCCTCGCACAAAAACAAATTAAGGTCAGATAAAGGACGATACAAAATACTCAGAAATAAAGGACAGAAAAATTTTAACAAGAAAGTCAGGAATCAGACTACCCGGGGATGGAAAATCAAACACTCAAAAATTCTCTAGAAATTAACCTAAGTCTCCACGGCAACGGCGCCATTTTGACGTGTGTGTGACTACCCTTGTTAATTCGATCAAATTAATGGTAAAATTAAATATTATATTCGTTGCAGTCGGGTAATCAAGGTTACGTCAAAAATACCACTTTAATTAATGTTTAGTTAATTACAAGCGGCAGATTTATTTTACTTGGGCAAGCCCAAGGTCGAACTCAGGGAGGCAGCTGTCTCCTTAGGTGAATTTGAAGTGAATTCGGAGGTTAAATTTTCATAGGATTATTTTTGGTCTTTTTAAGCAATTTTTATGCAATAAAGGAAAAAACAAATGCAATTTCAGGCCAATTTTACAAGTTATATCAGAAATATGATCAAATGAAATCCAAAAATTATGAAACTTGGCCAGAAATGAAATCCAGTGAAATTAAGCTATACTAATTTTTTTTAGATTTTTCTGACACTTTATTAATTTACTGTGAATAAAATATGAATGCAAGGTGATTTTTACAAAATTAATTTTAATAAATACCAAAACACATTATTTCTAGATATAAAAATTATCCTAGATAGATCTAAGTATGATGAATCCAGGAAAATTAATAAACCTAAAATTCTATGTGAATTGGACCTAGTTAAAAATCAATTAAGGAAATCACTAATTAATTTATTCAGGCCTCGTGATGCATGCAAATGCAATGATTTTTAGGCACAATGTCAAAAATATTATCCTAAGTCTAATGTGATTTTATGGTGATTTTTGGACCAACAAAGAATTTAATATGAATTAAAAAGTACACAGTGGGTAAAATATGGAAAAATTCACCAATTTAATAATAATAAATTCTAGAGATCTCACAAAAATGAAACACACGTCACATAAGATAAACGACAAGTTGGGTTACAACAGGCAATTTTTAGAATTGAAAAATAATGCCAAATGGACACCTAAATATGCATGCAAAGATAGGGACCAAATCGCAAATACAAAAAATAAAATTACTGAAATAAAACGTGCTAATAGGGACTTAAATGTAATTACCTATAATACAGGGGAGGTGGATGCAATTTTCCCACAAAGTCATGCGCACTTCACGTGACACGCCTGACAGGGACCAAAGTGCAATTTCCAAAACCTTAAGAGGCCTCTGTGCAAATTACCCAACCCCCGCGTGGAGAGCACTTACGGGGCTAGGCTCGGATGTCGTTCGAGGCTCGGGCGGAGGCTCGGGAAACCTTGGAGGATCGGATCAACCTTGGGGGTGCTTCAGGAGCTCTGAGCCTAGGGTTGGGGAAGAGGCTCGGAGGGTGTGATATGGCTTGTGCTGGATAATTAAATCAAGACAGATCTAACGGCTGCTGGTGATGGAGACGTGGCGCGTTGGGCTTTGTCAGATCAAGGAAGATCTAACGGTGGAGTTGACTGCTGGAGCGAGGTGACGTGTCGAGACGAGGTCCGTCAGATCCTCCTGATCCAACAGTGGCGGGCGTGGGGTAACGTGTCGTGAAGAGGACCGTTGGATCAAGGTGATCCAACTACAGCTGCACATTGTCTTCTCCGGTCCGCCGCCTCCTACGGCGGACTTGGCGGGGCTCCGGCGAGGTAGCTCTGGCTCTGTCGCCCTTCCTCGTGCTCGATGAAGCTCCCTGGTGGCTCCTGGTTTGCTCGGATCGGTCATGGAAGTGTCAGGAAGCCGCTGGGATGTCTGGAGTTAGCGGAGGCAGTCCGGAGGCCAGAGATGTCGAAGCTCCGTCTAGTGAAGAGGGAGCTCCTGGGTTAGATCATGCCAAAATAAATGGTGCTCGTGATCGTGGGAATGCGTGTGTGTGCAGTGAGTCCTGGGAACAGGGCGAAAGGTGATCCGGTGACTTCCTTCACCGTGAAGGTAGAGCTTTGGTCGTAGGAGATGTGAGGTGTCGTATGGACAAACGAAGGGATGCGCGAAGACCAGAGCTTCAAGGCGAAGCTCGGTGGATAGTTGATGGAGGGTGAACCTCGAACGGAGATGGCGGAGAAATTGCGAGAAAACTCAAAGGAAAGAAGATGAAGATCGAAAGGATAATGGGAGAAGCTACCTGGGGTTGGAGGCTCGCTGAAGCTGCTCCGATCATCGCTCGAAGGTCAATAGCAGGCCTGAGCTCAAGCAGCTCGCTGGAGGAGCTACGGCACGGTGAAGAATCATCGCAGATCTCACCGGATGTGGAGGCATGTCGTCGCTTGCTTACACGCTCAATTGTTGTCACCAATGAGAAGCTCAGAGCTCTAGGACACCTCTCGCTATGGCGGATGGGGCCGAAGGTGGCCGGAGGTGGGGTATTTATAGGAAGAAGGTGGGGGTGACAGTGATGGAAGGAGAGGTTTCGTGGGGGTTGTGGAGCGACAACGATAGGTTTCATGGAGGTCATGGTGGCTGGCGAGGATGAGGGAGTCATGGGCTACGAGGTGGACGTGCTAGAGGGTGGAGATGATGGATGTGCTGGCGGAGAAAATAGGAAGGGAGAAGGGCACACGGAGTGGGCGACGTACGCAAAGAAGGCGGGCATGAGGTAGAAGACAATCTTTGGACCGTTGGATCGAGTGATCCAACGGCCAGAAGAAGTGTGTAAGGGGAGGGCTCGGATTAGATCGGAGTGGTGTGGTCGAATGGGTAGGGATGCGACGCATGGCAGGCGCAGGTGAAGGCGCTAACACACGGTGGAGATTGAATCAGGGCAATGATCGAAGGGTGGAGAACAAAGGCGGAATGTAACAGCTGAGATGGGAGCACACAGGGAAGATCGGGCGGCTCTGGATGTGACATGTGGCAAGCTAAGGAAGCGGTGCGGTCGTACGGCCTTGATGTGACCATGGGGTTGATCGAATGGCCTGGAATTAACGCGAGATGGATGGTGGTGATTAGAACTCCAGAGGTCGATCGGGTGGTAGGGAAAAGGGGCGCGTGGCGCGATGTGAGCGGGCTGCGTGACGCGACCAGAGGGCGCCACGTGGCCTGATCTGAATGACCGAAAGAAAATGTGGAATAAGAGAGAGAGAGAGAGAAGATGGTCGAATTTGTAAAAACTCAAACATGAAAGTTGTAGATCTTGATGAGATCTACAAGTTTCATGTTGATCAAAAACAGAGATGAGGTCAAATAAAATACAAAAATATAAGGGTACGAATATACATACATATAATGTACAATGGGGTCCCAAAACCTAAGTTTTGCATACGAGCTCCGATTCAAATGAAATTGGTCTCATTTTGAAGGTCTCTGAATAAGTATTAATCTGAAAGTGAGTAGACCTAGATCGGAGGTTGTACGAGATAGATATGTGCATTCTAAGGTCTAAGGTCTCCAACTAGGTTTGGGGTTTTATTGGGTAATTTTTCAAGTTAGAAATTTTTGGCCTTTTCCTTATATTATTAGTTAGTAATATATACAGTATAGAGTTGGTTTTATTGACTTTGGAGGGGTATAAAATACAAAAAAATAGTTGAATAATTACAAGTGAGTTGTGCTTCTTATTTTATGCAAATATGAATGCTAAAATGCAGATAGTATGCATGCATGCATAAATGCTAATTATGCAAGATAAGGGGAAATATGCGGCTAATTACTCGGGAGCAAGACTCTATTTTTAACTTTAAGAGTGATGAATTACATATTCATTAGGGGGGTGATGTTGTTCATATCGTCATTTTTATTTTTGAGTTTGTACATTCTTTGCATCGGTTTTCCCCTTTTGTACAGTCTTCTATACTTAGGATTACTTGATCATAAGTATAGGGGGATCACCAACTTCTATTCTTTTCATCTTTCCTTTGAGTCATTGTAGCATAGGAGTCTTTTCAGTTTTCTATACTTAGCACGAGTTATGTCTTCCTTTGCCGCTCTCTGATCACTATGAGGATATATTTCGAGCTAAGGATAGGGGATGTCGTATATATTGTATATATACTTTAGACATAACTCATACTTTTAATGGTTATTTTTGGGGATATGTATATAAATTCATAAAATCCATGTATGTGTATAGACTTTGATCACCTTTCAAAAAACAACAAAAAAACAACAAAAAAACAAAACAAAAACAAAACAAACAACAAAAAAAACAACGTAAAAAAACGAAAAACCAAAAAAATCTTGTATATACTTGTATATATTTTACTAACCCTTTCTCCTTTTTGAAAAAAAAACTACAAAACCAAAAATCTATAGAAAGTTGCATAAAGATACTCTTTTCATGTGCATCATTTTTTCTTTCTTTTCCAAAAATCCAGAAAAAGTTCAAAATTAGAAAATTGTTTCAAAAAAAATGCTCTTTGCATTGTACATATTTCTTGCATTTGCATGTGCATTTTTCAGGATAGTATTGACATTTAAACTAAGTCTGGAATAAAATTGAAGAATGGAGCTTAGTTGGGTCTTAATCCGCTTAATTTCAAAGGAACCTTATAAGAATTGGAGTTAAGACTTTTCAGGTCCAAGTGACTTAATTCTTTGAGTCCATAAGACTATGTTCACATGTCATCTTGATTAGTCTAAGTAGAACATTTAACAACACGCGTATGATTCTTTAAGCCCGTGGCTTATCTTGGACAAGCACTCTACACGTAACTCTTCATGGAGGAGGTAGTGAGGAGGCAGAATCTTTTGGCTTGGAGTAGCATACGAGCGTAGTACATCTAGGCGAAACCTCTCGTCTTCCTCTAGGGAGGGTTGTACATCTCAACCCGATCTGGTGGCATTGAGGTCTAAAGACAAGATGTTATGGGGTTGCAATAATGCTTCAAAAGAGGGATAGTATACTAGCTCAAGAGGAAAAACTCCTTATGTACATGTTGCACCTTGTATATATTTTCAAAAAAAAGGAGGAAAAAATGCAGAATCTCCAAAAGCGGACATGCCTGATTGAAAAGTAAAATGCATGTCGGCGTGTATATACAAGGATAAAAAAATTATAAGAGCTTCAAAGTCAAATTTTTGTAAGCTTACAGCTGGATGACTTGGCTACACTGGTCATGCATCCAAGGATAGGTAGCTACATTGGTTACCATCCATTGTTTTCTCCATCTCCTCTTCTTGAGCTGGTTGTACTTGAACTTAGAAGGGATTATCCCTGCTCCTCGAGGAAAGAATTGCTAGATCGGGGGACTAGAGTTACCTTGTTGATTGAGGTTGTTTCTTTGCTACTTTTGAGATGGGGAGCTATATTTCACTTACGTTGTACAAGTAAAGATTCATAGTCATAAGAATTTGTGTTTGTAGACTTGTTTTGACCTGACTGTTGAGGAGACCTGATTAGGAGTCTTATGGAACTTAGCAGTTGTTAGGTTTTAAATCTATTTCCCATTAAGGTTCTACCACACTAATAGTCCAAAGGTCTGACAGAGCTCCATACTACAATTTTATGAAGATAAGTTTAATACTCAATATTGTCCTAATTTATTTATTAATCCTTTCTTTTTCTTTTTGTTCACTGATTCTTTCAAATAAGTGTTTGCTAAGGGACTAGTAACGGTAAAGCATAGGGGGGTGAGGAATCTGCATTTCATCATCTTTATTCATTTATTTTAGCTTAAAATACCTTATTAAATACATGTTTATAATACTAACTCCATAGTCTTACTAACTTGCATCAGTGTGTAAATATTATATACTTATTACCATTTTAACCTAAAATAAATAAATAAATAAATAAAGGAAAAATAAAGAAAAGGAAAAAGAAGAAGAATGTATATATGTAATAGATACAGGCTGACCCGAACTCCGAGATAAGGTCAAGACTTGACCTGATCAACCAGGAATAAAGTAGGGGGAGATAGGGCCCTTAATCAAAAAAATCCAAAAAAATGTGTGTTGTGTATATTTGTATACTACACTATTTTATTTGTATATAAATTGACCGCAAACTAAATAATGTTCAAACAAAGTTATAAATAAAAATGTGTTCTAAATAATAAAAATAATTGCACAATCAAATCATGTACATAATAAAAGCAACCACACTAGGAAAAAGTCACTAAGCGATAATTGAAAGACCAATTCCGACTCATATGAATTCAAATTGAACCATACTCACTTCCATTGTATTCTAAATTAAATTATCTTTAAAATGGTTGTGATTTCATAATTTTTGGAGTTACGGGTTGGTTTTTTGGGGTGGTTTGTACAATTTTACCATTTATTTATACATATTGTATTTGTAAATATTTATAAATGTTTTTACTAATTATTTAAAATAAAAATAAAAAATTTAAAATTTAAAACAAAAAAAATAATTTACTTATTTAACTATGTATATATTGTACCATATGTATGTAGTATATGTATATAGTTGCTATTCTTAAATAACCACCACAAAAAATAAAAATTTGATTTTTTTATTCAATTTGAGTGACGAAAATACAAAGAAAATATTTTTTGTAAATAATTTCAAATTTTCTCTCTTATCTCTTCATTCAAAGTTTCAAAAAAAATCAAATTCCATTCTCTATCTACTAATAAGGCTCTCTCTCCATCATTTTCTCTTGATCAATCTTTGGTAAGAGGAGTCTTTTCTCCGAGAGTTATCTTGTCGCGGAGAGGTGCCTAGCCTCTGAGCCTTCCAGTGACAGTGACTCGGCCTTCGTCGAGGCGATCACGGCCTTTTCAGCTCCTAAGGTGAGATCCATCATTTTCTTCTTATTCTTAATCTAGGATTAACCGTCGTTTTATTTTTTTCGCATTTTTATGTCATTGTCATTTTTTATCTAGATCTTAGAATCTATCACGATTTTTATCCACCTCCGAATCCGACTCGATTTTTCATTTCACATCTCGATATATTCGTGTTCCCTGCTACCTCGCACGATCTCTCACCTTCGACCAGTCACGGTGGTCGGAGATCAAGTTCCATCCGCCATTTTCCTCAGAATCGCACTCATTCACGTCTTCCATTTTGATTTTGGGATCGAGTCATCATGCTCGCGTTCTAATTTATTTATAAATAAAAAATAAAAAATAAAAAATATTATTCTTTCTTTCTTTCTTTCTAACATTTGTTTTACAAGATAAAATAAAGAAATAACAAAAAAATAAATAAATAAAATTATTTAAAAAAAAGATTATTTACAATTCTATTCTAAAAAATAAAAAAAAGGTTTTCTATTATTATTTCGTTTTTGTTTTTACAATCAATAAAAAATTAAAAAAAAAGTGCAGCGGCAGGCGTCGACCCTCCAGCCACAGGCGCCGCCCGCCGCCCGTCTTCCTCGTCCATCCGTCGGCCTCTGCGCGAGCCAAGGCTACAGCAGCCCCGCTCCCGTCTACCGCCGACCCAGGCAGGAGCCCATGCCAACCATCATCCCAGTCGCACCGTCTCATGTTCTCCATCATTGTCGTCCACGTGAATCCGAAGCCAATCACCATCGCACTCTGCCTGGGAGTAACCCGTCTCCACCGCGAGGCCCTCGTCGCTCCAGCCGATCACGCGAGGGGCGTCTGACGCCCCACCGCCGCCCCTGCACCTGTAGCACCCCCTGTGATTGCCTGGACCGTTCTCTCCACTGCCAGCCAGCCAGCGTGAGCCCCTTCGCGAAGACAATCACCGCCCGTCCACAACCTGCGTGCAGCCAGCCTCGCCCTTTCGCGCATCCTCAGACCTCCACCGACGGTGCACCGACCTTGGGCAAGAAGAAATGAGCAGTGACGCTGCCCCTTTGGTCTTTTGAAGAAACGACGGACATATACAGGGAACCCTAGGGATTAATTATAAAAAAATAGAAAATTTGCAAAGTTGTCCCTAAAGGTTTCCAAAACTGCGCAAAAGCCCCCTCCAGCTCCAACGTGTGTGCTTATTACTTGGGTAATTTGCACCTTCCACACTCATTTTATCTCTTGTTATCATTTAGTGCAAAAACAATAAATAATTTCATTTCAGCCCTTCTTTTCCAGACTCTACTTTGCATGTTTCTTTTTATTTGAAATAAATAACATTTGTGCTCAATAGATTCTATAAAAATTTATGTTATCTCTTGTTTAGTTGATCTATCTGTAGTGTATTTTATTTTCATTTGTTATCATTAAAAAATCAAAAATAGTATCATTTTCTCTTATTGACATTCAAAATTTTGAATATTGCTCTAAAAATTCCAAAAAATATATTAATTTCCTTTCATTGTCTTTTTAATTAATATGTAAATTTCGTGCATTAATTCTTTTAAAACCCCAAAAAATGAAAAATATCAAAAAATTTAGAAAAATCACAGACAATTCTAAAAAATCCAAAAATTGACATTTCACTTCCTGTTTGTAGATATTTGTCTATAGTTTAGCATAAAAAAATTCCCATGAGTTTTGGATATTAAAATATTTTTAAATTGTAAATTACTCCAGACTGTATACTTTTTATCATTTTTGCCATTGTTCGATTTTTAGAAAAATACAAAAACATCTTAAAATTCTATAAAAATTCTCAAAAACATTTCAAATCCTTTAAAACCTAAAAAAATTTCTTCGAATTTTTCTGAGCATTTCTGACCATTTTGAAAAATACAAAAATATTGTGGCATGTGTGTTTCTTCCCTTGTGTATTTTTTCCTTATTTTTGAAAATAAAAAATTGCAAAAATTAAAATCATTAAAAAATGAAAATCAGAAAAAAAATAGAAATAAAAAAATTTAAAAAAAATAAAAGGCAACAAAATCACAAAAAATGAAGATAGTTTGCATTTGAGATTCCCTTTTTCTTTTAATTGATTTCTGATTAATTGAATAACCCTCGGGAATTGTAGCCTCCCTGAGTTCGATTCTATTGCTATACATGTAAATAAGTAGCAAAAGTTTCTCTCACTTCATTATTCTCTTGTAATTATTTTTGTAGCTTGAGAAGGAAAAAAATTATTTGTTTGTGCTGGGAATTTTGGGGACCACAACGACAACTTCATATCCATCATTAATAATCAATCCTCGAAGATTCTCATGCTAACAATACCAACTCGAAGTCTCCCAAGAAAGCATATGGTTCTTCTGTTGCATTTCCATTAAACTTTGGTAGCATCCCAAGGAAATGGGGCTTCAGCTCAAATGCCTTTCGTGGTACCTCAAGTACGAGCCAACTGTGTATCTCATTCTCTATTGGGTTATAGGCATCTATCATCGGTCTGTCTATTCCACCCACCTCAATCACCTATCCCATTCTACCCATAAGATCTGCATTCAGCTGCTTAGCTCTAGCTAAACGGGCAAGGATTTGATGCATGGGGTCATCTTTGTGTTCCTTTCATCGGGGTTTTTCGTAGGAGGCATATTGTCTTGGGTTTGTCTTCTTCACATGTATCAACAATGCGGTCTAGATTAGAAGAAGATTTAGGAATGAAGATATTCTCACCGAGGCGAAGGTCTTCCTCGGCGAGATGGGAAGAGAGAAAGGGAATGGTTTGAGGGTGACCATCCTGAGAGTGAGAGATCCCGAACCCAAGAGAGTCATGAGTCCGGGTTGGTCCAAGTTGCGCTTGGACCTTTGAAGATGTACTTCTTGAAGGGTTCAATGAGAGACTCGTGAAGTCTGAATAAATATCCCCCAGTCAGACACCTTCAATGGAAAAAGAACCGATGAGAGCAAGGTATTCAATAAAGCGCTAGTTCTACGGTGCACATAAATGTTCAGAGTAAACTCACATAATACAAACACAATACAAAACCCTCAAATTCACTAACTCAGCACATGATGACTGTAAAGGTTCGGTCGAGTTATCTTGACAGTTTTAGTTGTGGTGATAAATACAAGTCTTGAAAGATTAACGAGATGTTGGGTGCTTGTACTTCCCCACAAACTGTCCCGATTCTCACGAAAAACCCACTTTAAGCCAGTATAGGAGTAAGTGCGGACAATATAAATACGGATACATGTTTCTTGAGGATAAAGCCTTATAAAGCGTCCTCTAAACCTCTCACTCTATTAAAGAAATCCAGACGGTTTACCGGCTACCAGTAGATCCTCACTTAAAATGGGCTAATCGTTTTGAACCAGTAATATATATGAAAATCCTAGCTTTGGCTCTATCCTAGTGTCGTCCCTCTCTCACTTGCAAGTAAATCATACAATGACGGCTTTATGCACCCGTAAAATAAGGGCCTTTTTATTCCAATTTTGTTTAATTGACCTGCTCAATTCAGTCCCAATTTTAAAGTAGGTTGTAACTTGAAATTTAATCTTAGCACACAAACACGTCTACCATTCAGTCCCAATTTCCTTTTAATTCCTAAGTTATAAAAAAGAGAGGAGTTAGAAATCAGAATGCAAACGTAAAACAATGATGCATGCTCAGAATAAGGTATACTTACAGTGACTCCCAGCACTCTTCATACATTATGGAGAACTGAATTTCTAAAATTTACACTAAATGCATGCAGACTGAGAAAACCGCACCTAAGTAATATGCTATTAGCGGGGAAGAAATGAGTTTGGTTGGGCTAAGTTGTACGTTGCTATGTGTGTATCATTAAAAATCTTAGAAGATGTGATTCCCCCAAGATGTGTGGCCTAAACTACGATTAGCACATACAAATTCCAATTAAATGGTTGGATGTCTATCCTAATTTCGCCACTCAAGTCAGGTCCCACTCTCACCAGAGAGTGAAATAGGCCTGACAGACCACAAAATAATGTCCAAGTTAGTTTGCATGTGCGAGATTCCGAACGGAATCTGCTGGAAGTTTTGCAATAAAAGAAAATGTAGAAAATAAAATCCTAAGTACTCTACACTCTCTCACGACTCGACTCGATCTTAAATTTATGTGAATCCTTCAGTCGGCTTATCACCAGAAAAAGCCGGCCTCCAAAGCTCCTGAGATGCTCGGCCACCTAAGCGGTTGCTCCGTTGCGTCGGGTCACTCGCATATAGATAAGACATTGGTCAGAGAGATAGACACAAGATAATGCAAATAAATAAATAAATAAATGCAGAAATATAAATGGATAAATATTCACAAGAACACCAGGGGTCAGACTACTCGAGAGTGGAAAACCTATAATCAAGAATTTCTAAAAATTAACCTAAATTGTGCCTCCCCGACAACAGTGCCATTTGAAGAATCCGAGAATGCCTTCTTAATTTAATCAAATTAAGATTAAAAGATGATCGTTCGTTGCAGTCGGGCAATTAAGGATTAATCAAAATGACCACTTATTTTAATTTTTGAAATTAAAAGCGAGCGATCAACTTATATTTTTTTACTTGGGAAAGCCCAAGGTCGAACTCAGGGATGCCACTGTCTCCTTAGGTTTATTTAAAGTCGATATAGAGAATAGGTTTTCAAAGAGGTATTTTTTAATATTGTTATATGCAATAAATAAGGACATGTAATTTTGACACAGTTCGAGGTTAAAATGCAAATTTCAATCAATTCAAGTCCAAAAATCCTCAAACTTAGCTAGAAGTTAAATAATGATGAAATTAAGCTACTTCAATTTTTGTAATTTTCTGACTCAATATGAATTAATTGTGAATAAAATATGCAGACTAGGTGATTTTCGTATAGTTAATTTTAATAAATAGCAAACCAATTTATTTTCAGGAACTAAAAATATTTTAGATAAGTCTATATGAGAAGAATCTAGGAAAATTAATAGAACTCAAAAATAATTTATTTATGACCTATTAGAAATAAATTACATGAATCACAAATTAATTTATTTTGAGCTAGATATGTGTGCAAATGTGATGAAATTTGGGCACAATGTAGAAAACATTAAACTCTAGCTACGATTTTTCAAGATTTTTTGAGCAATAATTAATTTAATATCAGTTAAACATCACGCAGTGGGTAAAATAAGCTATTTTCACAACAATAATTATATTAAATAAAGCACAACTCACAAAACTATCGTCATTTTTCACAATGATAGAGCATATGTTGTTCTACAATGAGCAATTTTTAGAATAAAAATATGATGCAAAATGAATGTTCAAATTAATGCATAAACACAAGGGTATATATGCAAAAATAGAAAATAAAAGTGAAATAAAAAATAACACTCAAGGGTGCTTCTTTAACTACTGTATTCTCCAGGGACCTCTTCGTAATTTTCTCATCCCTACGCATGTGCCCCGTGTTACCTGATGGAGCGGGGTGCCTCTGCCATGTGATGGAACCTTGAGGGGAACATGCGCAAAATTCCCAAAAGGGTGACGCACGGCACGTGAGCCTTGGTAGCGGGACCTCCTTTGTAATTTGAGGATAGTGCGGGGGTGGATTACAAATAACCCAAAAGGGAGGCTCCCTTCATCTTCATGTGAGCCCTCTGGACTCCCCTTTTTGTTCTTTCCCAGGAGAGGGCAGCAGCTAATCATTGGGGAGATCTGTTGTGGGCAGAGGTCGGTGAAGAGGGAGGTGATCAGCTGCACCACCGCGACGAGCTGAAGGTAGCGCGGGCTGGCGTGAGCGGGAGGAGGAGCGTGAAATCGAGCACTCGCTGCTAGAGGCGCGGCTGCAGAGCCGTGGTGGTTGGGTTCCCGCGCAGCTGGAGATGGTTGGCGCAGGGGCGACCTGGAGATGCGAGTTGAGGAAGGAGTGTGCGGCGATGGCAACGAGCAGGATGAGTCTCAAGGATTCGATGTTGGACGACTGGCCGAGGTGGTGGAGTTGATGGCAGCCTTCAGTGTTCCAGGGAGGCGGTCGAAGGAGATTATTGATGGAGATGCTCCATGTGATCGAAGGTTCATATGTCGAGAAAGGGGTTAGATGAGGGCGTAGGGACGATGAGATGGAGGTCTAGCTTTTCAATGATAATAACGAGGACCCTATCAAACTCTCTTCCTGTGCTAGGAAGAGGATGGGTATGGAATGGATGAGGTTTGAAGGTGAGCGAAGTTGGAATGGTTGGCGATGATCGGCTGCGAAGGAGATGGTATGGACTCGCCGGGAAGGTTGAAACGAGATGAAGAAAGTGGAAGCAGAACAGAGGATGAAGCGAAGGAAGGGGGAAGAAGAATTGCCGAGACAGAGAAGAAGAAAGCAAGGAGGAAGAAGGGAGAAAAGAAATACCTGATGGTTCGCCAGAGGTGTGGAGCTCCGCTCCAGATTGTTGCCTCGAATCATCGACGTGCGAGGAAGCTTGAGAAGGCTTCGTGCAGAGCTTGCGACATCGGAGAGTGAATCCTAGCCGGATCTCGTCGATCTTCAATCAGTCTTTGTTCGACGTGGAATCCTCTCGCTTCACCGAGGTGGTTCGCGGAGCTCGGGGTCTTGACCTCTTGATGGCGTATGAAAATGAATGGGAGGAGGAGGAGCCCTTTTGAAGGCTTTTGGGAGTGAGGTCGGGAGACATGCGCGTGAGGGCAAGATAGAGGGAGATGGACAGCGAGAGGTGGGGGAGAGGATGGCGGCGGGGGCGAGAGGGCTTGAGGTCGGGGGAGAGGGTCGACGGCAAGAGGGGGCTCGGGTCGGGGAGATGGCGGCGGCGAGAGGCGTTGAGGTCGGGAGCGAGACGGCTTGAGGTCGGGGACGAGAGGGGGCTCCGGGTCGGGGAGAGGGTGGCGGCGAGAGGCGGGGGCGAGACGGCTTGAGGTCGTCGGCAAGAGGGGGCTCAAGGTCGGGGAGATGGCGGCGGCGAGAAGCGTTGAGGTATGAGATGAGATGGGGAGGATTCGAGCGAGGAGGGGAGTCAGGGCGGGATCGCGGGTCGTTGGATCTCCCTTAGGACACGTGTCCTTCATCCGTGAATTGCAGCAGACTCTGCTGCAATTCACTTACTGCAAAGGATCCGCGCCCAGATGGAGAAGCGGAGGAGGTGGAAGAGCAGGCCGGGCACCGCTGCGAGAAGCGGGCGTTGAGCAACTGCCCGCGAGATGCACACAGGGGAGCGGGATGAGGTAGAATCAGGGTGGGAGTTACGCATGGTGTTGGTTCGTGCATGGGAGAGGGAGAGAGAAAAAGATGGGGAGAGGAGGAACGTGCATGGGTGAGTGACCGAGAGAGAGAGAGAGGGGGGAGAAGAGAGAGAGACAGAGAAATGAGAGGAATAAAAGGAAGGGGAGGGCGCCACGTGGCACGCAGTGAGGCAGCCACGTGACGTGTGTGTGTGTGTGTGTGTGTGTGTGTGTGTGTGAGTGAGTGTGTGTGTGTGTAGGGTGCACTTGAATTGAGGTGGCACCTTTCCTTGATTATGGAAATGTGTCATCTTAAGCCATTGGATGGTGAGTGTACGAATGAGATTGAAACCACTAGGTGGTTTTCGTGCCAACTAACATTCCTAAATTTGAGCATATTAAATTAGTGCCAATTTAGTCAAATACACGTCATTGAACATTCTATATTTAGTAAAACCCGAGAAGTGTACATTGTAGTTTCCAGAAATATGATGGAATAAAAGCTTGCATTTTGAAATAATTGTTATCAATTTACAAAAGATGGATATGTTTTACAATCATGTGCTGTAAATTACAAAAATCATAGTCACTGATGTACGGGAAAAAAGCTCAAATTCGACAAAATTGGTGTATTATGTATAACTGTGTTTCCTAAAATCTAGGGAGCTTTTGATAATGGCCTAATTAATTGATATACACGTGGAAAACATTCCTATAATGACGGAATTTTTGTTACAACTGTATTCCAAATATATCGTATGTTGTAAATTGCGAACGCATTAAATATTATAGACGTCATATGCATATTATTTTTAGAAGGATTTACATATGAGGTATATTTTTAATCCGTAAATTAGAAAATGCACGTCATAGTACATGCTGAATCTTATTTCATCCAACATTCTTTGGAAGCAATATTTGTAAATTGCAATATTTTCTTGTAAATTAGAGGTATATTTTTTACTTATAAAATTAGAGGTATATTTTTAATCCACAAATTAGAAAATACATATCATAGTACATACTGAATCTCAGTTCATCCAACATTCCATGGAAGCAATATTTGTAAATTACAACATTTTCTTGTAAATTTTGCAGTCTCTTTTGCAAACCACATTTGATTTGTTTTGAAAATTTTGCAGTCTTTTTTTAGAACATTATGTGGGAGTAACGTTTGTAAAATTTGATATTATTTAGTAAATTTTGTGGTCTCTTTTGTAAAATATATGTGATTTTTGTAAAATAGACTTCTTATTATTAATGTATAAATTATTTTATATGTCCATCCAACGTGTTTCCCAATATCATGGGTCCATTGAAATTTGTCATCCATTGTAAAGTTTGTGTAGATTTTGTAAAATCCACGCTCCCATTTAACAATTATGTGCTAATCTGCAAAATAAAAATTCAGTCAGTAGTTTATCATTTATTTCTAAAAAAGGATAACATTTAAAAAATACATGCAGAATTGTAAATCAATGAATCAAAATATCAATTATACAATCAATTATGTAAATTAGTAGATCAAAAGGTAAAATGTACCATCATATTTGATATTTAATACATCCAATTGAATATGTAAACTTCATCCCTTTCGTATTTAATGCACAATAGATGAGATTTCATCTAATTTTATTTTTGCAAAATACATCACCTTCTGGGCAAAAATATAACAAGATGCACAATCTTCTATAATAAAAAATTATTTACTAGTACTAGCAACCTGAGACATGTTTAATATGTAAACAAATATTTACATTCTGAATCAACAATTTCTTTCTTTTGGGTGATATTTTCATTCTCTATCTACTGAATTCAATCTATAAACAAAACTCAAAAGAAAAAAATGAAATGTGTGATTAACTCAAAAGTACATGGGAAATCAAATTTACAAACAATTGAATATTTTAGAAAATATGATTGAACTCAAAAGAACAAAAAGTGTGTTGAATATTCCAGAAAATATGATTGAATAAAGCCTCGCATTTTGAAATAATTGTTATCAATTTACAAAGGATTGATATATTTTACAATCCAGTGTTATAAATTACAAAATCGTAATAACTGTTCGAAAAAAACATCTAATCATAACCAGTAGTGAATCAGGAAGAACACTGTTTAAAAAATAAAATAAAGGAGAAACTTTGAAGATTGGATTGAGATTTAATCAAAACTAAAAGAAAAATCAAAATCCAAATAAAAAACAAAAGCAATCTAAAATAACCTGGAACTTGATTAATAGATGAATAAAAGAATAAGAAAACATACTAAGAACATACATCATCCTCTGTGCACAACCACCTCATGTTGCACCATGCATCATCGTCGTCGTTGTCGTGCATCGTCATCATCACACACCACCATCATCTCTATGCACATCTGTCGCCTCTACGTCGAGGGAGGATGAAGATCTTGAGAGGAAGCATGCCCCCATCAAATTTTGTTTTGGGAATTTCGAGTAATTGAGAGGCTTGATTATGATGGATGCTATATTTAGAAAATAAATTCGAGTAATTAATGAGCAACGAGATAATGACGCAACTAAATAGAATATTCAATTTTGTTTCTAAATATAACGAGTTGGATATTATTTGGATGGTGGTTTTGGGTTTAATTTGGTGGTTTTGTTTATAACCGTTGATCAAGATCTAACGGATTTTATGCAATGTCATACCATAATTGTGGCGAGGTGCCACCTTAATTCAAGTTTTCCCTATATCTATATATATATAGGGGGCACTTCAAATGAGGTGAGGTCTCACCGATATTGTGGTGAGCTATCGAGTAGATTCGTCAGATCTCAATCTGACGGTTGCATCAAAAACCTCATCCAAAAGGGCATTTTCGTCATATTGATTTCATTAATTTCGAATTTCATTTATTGGTTTCAAATTGCCATTCTAAGCTTTTCTCGATTTGGTACTTTCACAAATACCTTTATTGATTAATTTCCGATTTTGTTCCAAACGATCTGAATTCAAACATAGCTTTGTAATGTACAACGAGTTTTTGTAAACTATATTTTACTCTTTGTAATTTCATTAATGATTTCATTTTATTGCTGTAATTTCATTTTATAAATGGTTGTATCAGTTTTGTAAATGTGTACATTCATTTTGTAATTCCAGCGAGTTTTTGTAAGAGTATTTTTCCTCTTTGTAAATTTCAACCTTTTTATAATTATATATGTTTGTTTTGTAAAAAATCCGTGAATCTTTGTAAATGAATCTCCCTCTTTTGTAAAAATTCACGCATGTTTTCCATTGCGTTAAAGTTCAATTGGCATACATGTTTTCGAGTCCTGCAAAATAGAGAAAAAATAATGAGATTTGTAAAAAAAAGTAAATAAATATGTAAAACTGAATATCAGTTAAGTAAAATTATTATACGATAATGTAGCTGAATCTCCCTCCTTTGTAAGAGTGTCTGATCACTTTGTGAATTTTAGGCGCTCTTTTGTAAAATCATCTAATCACTTTGTAATATTTATGTAGAGTTCTGCGACAATAAGTACATTGTTAGATATTAGAAATATGTAAAAAATTGACATGGGATTGTAAAAAAAATTCAATATTTGCACAAACCATTTCAACTTTGTAAAAAAACTAAGATTTGTAAAAAAGCTAAGGGACCCCTCCTCCGCGCACATCTCGCCTCTGCCATGCCCCTTATGTGTGCCTTCCTCCTTCATACCCCCTCTCTATGGTCAAGAGATGTTGCATGGAGGAGGAAGTTGGATACAACGAACCCCTCTATCGAAGCCTAGAGACGTTGCATGGAGGAGGATGTTGGTGTCGTCGAACCCCTGCTCACCATCTTTCTCCTCCAATCCTGCAAGTTAAAAAAAATTAAGAAGTAACATTATCTAGATCCATGGCATCGTCACGTACATGCTCCATCATTGCATGTCGCCATCGGGAGGAGAGCCATCATCATCCTCATCGCGCACCACCATCGGAGGGAGAGTTGCACGCATCAGGATAGCAAAGAGGGGCAGCCACGATCTCGCATTTCCGTTGAACGATCATGAGAGAGAGAGAGAGAGGGCACCATTATCGCTGTAATTGATTAATCAAGAGAGAGATTAGGCAATATAGTTGTCACATTCTATATTTAGAATGTGACAAAAAGGCCAAAATGGATTTTCGACCATTTAAATATTATAAATAAAGCATCATTAATTATGATCGTGCGATTAAAAATAGATGGATGATGATGGATGGCTCACCAGAAAAGCGGTGAGACCCCGCCTCATTTGAAGTTTCTCCTATATATATATATAGAGAGAGAGAGAGAGAGGGCACCATTATCGCTGTAATTGATTAATCAAGAGAGAGATTAGGCATATAGTTGTCACATTCTATATTTAGAATGTGACAAAAAGGCCAAAATGGATTTTCGACCATTTAAATATTATAAATAAAGCATCATTAATTATGATCGTGCGATTAAAAATAGATGGATGATGATGGATGGCTCACCAGAAAAGCGGTGAGACCCCGCCTCATTTGAAGTTTCTCCTATATATATATATATATATATATATATATATATATAGAGAGAGAGAGAGGGGGGGGGGTTGATCCTATGAGGGGAGGCTTTTATGAGAAGATGAGAGCCAAGAATATGGACCATTAGATTGCACAGGAAACCATCGGCCAGGATTAAAAATAATTCCCCCTCCCTCTCTCTCGCACTTCCCACCCCCTCCCCCACGATGTTACATCTCCCGTGCAAAATAAACCCATCTTCTGCACATTCCTTTTCCATCCTTCCGGAGCCCCTTGACGAAAGCCTCTCCAGCGCTCCGGTGTCGAAACAACCCTTGGAAAACCATTCCGAAGAACAACCCCAGCAAAGCCCTCTCCGGAACTTTGCTCCTGTCGCCGCTGCCTTCCGATCCCATCGGCCTCTGTCAGTTGTTCTCCCTAGACGTCCCGAGCACCAAAATCGAATGTCAGTACCATTTTATTCATCCACAACCATCCTGCGAGACTCTTTCTATTTGCCTCCGTGTTCCTCGCCCTGTGAGGGCGCCTGCAAGTAGAAATTTGTCATGTTAATCATGATAATGTAAAATGGAATACTATTTAAAAAATCAAGGGTGTTATGCTTGTATCCATGTTTTGTAATCCAATTGCATATATTTTGATTTTTCAGTTATACATAAAGCAATTAGAATGTGTGTGCATGTTTAGTTGAATTAGTGTGAAACATCAGGAGTTAGAACATTGCTTATTCATCCAGATGACGCATCTTTGGTGCCAACTGCAGAGGGAGATGCAACGCACATGCCGAGGGTTGAGAGAAGGGATACCTCTACAGTTTATCATAGAGGTATACCTTCATCCAGATGATGAATCTTTGGTGTCAAGTGCATTGGGATTGGTTTTTTATCGTTTGAATTCTTTTTTATGTTTGTTGTGGTTGTTTTTTATCTTTCCTGCATTTCCTTCTCTAAGAACAACTATTAACTAGATAGGACATGGTTTTCAGATGAATATATCCAGAGTGAGTTTTCCTTTACATAACCTACTTTTTCTCTTCCCGACATGGTGATTCTGGAGTATGTTATAGAGGAGGCAAAAGCAGATACAAGGACCTATCCGGATATGGAGACAAAGCTTATGGGATTCACCGCAATGTGAGTTGTTGGGTTGATATTGAACCAAAGAAGACGGTTGAGCACCTTACATGAGCTCATTTGTTAGCTTTTTTGGTTTATTACTAATGTATGTACCAGTTGCAGCAGTACGTGGCTTAGAAAGAAAAAAATATTTATGTGAAGAAAACTAGAAAAAAACTCATGTAAATAACCTGTGATTGTGATCATGATCCTGTGGTTATATCTTATGTTAGAAAGTTGTCTGATTTCGTTGAAGTTTACTGTAATCTAATCGCATATTATTAATTTCCAATGCCCTATGGGAGCAGCCCAAATGTCTGTTTAAATTTACTTTCTATGGGATACTGCCTCGGAATCCTTTGTATAGAAATTTAGATTCACTATATATGGGATAGTTCTCAATTCCATGAGAGAAGAATTTGATGCTAAAAGCCGAACTAACCAAGGCTGCTCATCTTTAGTTTCCCGGGTATCGAATAATGTTGAAAAATTTAGACATGATACCTTCAAATAATTGGAAATTAGCATGGTTAAATATATACTATACAAAATCAAAATGATTTTCGCAACATACAGCATTTTACAGCTATAACATTTTCATGCATATCAACTCCTCCGCGATCACTTCATCTTCACTTGGTAATAAGCAAAACACCTTAATGTCAAATCATAGCCTCTGGTTTAAACCGTCAAATTGGAATATGGAATATCAAAAAAGGTGAAATACCACTAAAGTTATCTTTTTGATGACTTTTACAACTTAATAGACCACATGAAACTCAGAAAGAAAACTAATACAATAATAATGGAGTCCATTATAAGAGACATCTTGTTGGAATGAACAATGATGAAGTGCGCCTGATGCCTCAGTAACTTGTTCGACCCTCCCAACTGGGTTCATAGAAAATACAATAAATTAGAACTTGTTAGAACATGAAATCTTCTTAAAGAAATAAAAAATCTAAATATACCTATTTCTTTGACGGACAATTCCGACTATCATGAAATGCTTGTTGTCCACAAGCTTTACAGAGTCTTGCTCTCTTTTGTTGTTGCTCAATTGCTATCTCCTTTCCTCCTTTTATTCTTTCCACTCCCTTTCGTCTTTGATATAGGGGGTGGAAGAACAATGATTTCAGATGGCATCCTGGAGACCATCGATGATTCTATGCGTTTGGAATGTAAACCATCATTTTGTAAGTTTAACCAATCTTTCATTTGTCTTCAAGATTTGATGCGGCGTCCTATGCCATAAGAAAAATTTCATTTGCTTTCCTAGCCATGTGCATACATCGTGCAAATGTATCCCATAATTGTGCAAGTTTTGTTGAACCAACAACATTTGAATACTCCTTGAGTTCAATTCCATGCACATCAAACATGGGTTTTCGTGTGGCATCTTTTGTCCATCTATTCTTGATGTAGAATTCTGGTAGTATTTCAATCGAGTTCCACCGTAATACATTTAATATATGCCTACATGATATGCCTTCACATTCAAAAAATTTGCATTCACAACTTGCAATTTTAGTTACTTAATTATACACCACTTTCCTATTTAAACTTCTTTCACCTGTTCTTTCTTTCACTAATTGGACACATATGTCACCCTCTTCTTCGATTTTCATAGTAGTACACCGTAAACATGAACGATAAAGTTCCTCTTGGAATAGATGAAAACTCTCACGTGTCAAAATATCTGTCATTTGCTTTTCAAACTCATCTTCAATTTTCAACTCTGCCTTCGAGTACCATGTCTTATAATCAACTTCCAATTCCATCTGCCCAAAATACGTGTTGCAATTTGTTCTCGTCATCAAGTTGGTAGGAATAATAGAAAGATGGATGTGCCTTCTTTTTATTTTCTAAATTTTTGATAAAGGAAACTGCATCTGAATCTTTTGCAGAATGACGCAACATTTTCTCATAATTTCAGATATCTCTGTCCAAGCATCCAATATTCTCGTACCCACCAACTTGTGCTTTTAAGACATGCATCATCTTAGATGTGGGTACATTTATTTGAGAAAATACATTATGTAGGACTTTATGTGCTAATGAAACCCTTCGAGCAGATCTTAGGAAATGTCTCTTTGTCGGGTAGCTAATGCATGATTATGTTTTTTCATGAAATTTTTCAACCACCCATTTATCGTCAGTTTTCTTCACTGCTAGATTTGCTTCACAACCTTCTCTAGTAACATTTTCCTTTTTCTCTTTCCCAGTTGTGATGTCTTTTGAAAGATCTTTCTTCTCTTCCTTGAATCCTTGTTTTGAGCAAACAAAGTACTTCCATATCACTTGTTTCGTTTTTTTTATCCTTCGTCTCCGAAGACTTTCACACACTAAATCCAATGCCATGAGCATACCTCTTATAAAATGTAAAACATCATCGATAGAATCAAACATCAAACCAATATATGGTTTTGGATCATCAACACTTGGGGGTGAATTTGACTATCCTGTATAACAAAATTAAACATGCCTAAAAATATGAACAGTTTTTAAAAATATTGAAATACTTTGTTCTTTAATTTTAAAAAAAACATTAAATAGTTTATACTTTAAAGAAATATACTATAACAGTAATATACCTTAATGATAGTATTTGAATATGCCATAGCAGTTTGATTTATATCTGTCGAACATTCATCCAAGCTTAACTGGATTTGATTCTCCTCATCCCTGGTCATAACTTTAGTTCCTTCCACCTGCATTACATGGGAAATCATAAAGGAAAGCATTGGTCATTTTTTATAGGTTTATGTAGACAAAATCGATAAAAGCAATGGTCCAGGGAGGCCAACCCCTTATATATATATATATATATATATGATTTCTTTAAAATTGGACTTGGTCCTTCCTGAGTTTAGGGAGGCCAACCCCTTTTTTTGGAGAAAACATGACGAGTTTAGTAGAATACGAATACGGATTGTGTTACAATGTGCAGTTTTAATGTTTGTATTATAATATGTAGTTTTGTATGCAGTTTTGTATTTATAATGTGCAGTTATAATACAAACTGTATACACATTCTACTGAAGTGCTTGTGTTTTCTACAAAACGATGGTGGCCTTCCTTAAGTCAGGAAGGATGCATCCTATTTGAAAGCCCCCCTATATATTAAAAATATAAATAATAAAAATAAATAGTGAATAATAATAAATAATTAAAATAAAGGTAAATAAAAGAATTATAGTAAATAATAAAAAATAAAAATAAGGGTGACTCGTGGCGGCTCCAAGAGCGGCTACGTGTCGCTCCTAGAAAAATCAAAAACTAAATATAAAGAAAAATAAAAAAGAAATAACAAAAAGGGTCAAATCAAAAGGTGGTCAACACGAAAATTGCTCGTCTCGATGAGATCTACAATTGTGAAGAATGAAAAATCAAAAGAATTCATCTATACAAAATGTATTTTTGAGGGTACCTTATAGACATAAAATACCGAATTTTTATCTTTTGCAGATTTTTTGTCATTTTTAAATAAGATAAAAATCAAAATAAAGTTAGATAAAATGTAAAATTAATATTTATAATTTATTCTATTTTTAGATTTTTAATAATTAAGATAATAAAAATAAATAAAATACAAGGGGACATATGTACAATATTAGGGGCCCAAAATCCAAGTTTCATACGAACTTCAATTTTCATGAAGTTGGTCTTGTTTTGAAGGTCTTTGAATGTATACTACTTTAAAAATGAGTAGGTCTAAATCGGACACTGTGAGAGATATTCACATTTTAAGGTTCTTGGTCTCAAACTAGGTCTTGGGTTTTATTGGTCAATTTTACAAGTTGGTATTTTTTTGATATTCTTTCTTTATTAATGTTAATAATATATATACACAATAGAGTTGATTTTATTGAATTTAGAGTTAGTATAAAATAGATACAAATAGATGAAGTTAGCTAATATACAGGTGGATATTTACAAGTGAATTTGGCTCCTTATTTAATGCAAATATGAATGCTAAAATACAAACCTTATTTACAAATGCATGAATGCAAATAATGCAATATAAACAAAGAAATGCAGCAAATTACTCGGGAACGAAGCTCTGGTTTCAACTTTTAAAGTGATGAATTACATTCATCAATATGTCATGATATCGGGGGTGTAAAGTTTGGACATGGATGTGGGATGGGATCTAGCTTACAAGAGGTGATGATATGGGGCTCGGGAATGAGAACTTGGACAATTGGCGTGGGTTGTGGATCAAGAATAGAAAACAAGAAGGTCCGGAGAATTAAGCTTTAGCATGTTTGAGAACGGTGATTGTAGTTTTTGGAGGTTCAAGGAGGGATTTGGTGAAGAAAAACATAAGACTTTTCTCGTATCACAATCAAATATTCTTCTCTCCAAGAAAAACCAAAAACAAGATGCGATCTGGAGAGTTGAGCTTTAGCAGGTTTGGGGTGGTGGAGGTGGGATACAGTGAGTGTAGTTTTTGGAGGTGCGAGTCATTTTGAAGAAGATAAATTATATGTTTTTTCCGTATCACACGATCGAATTTTTTTTTGTCCAAGAAAATCAGATACAATATTATGTTATTTTTGTAAATCTTTCCAACCATCCATGACAGCAATGCATGACGGTAAAAAGAATGTCTGCTCTCTTGTCTTCGTTCCTCTTCTCATTCGTTCTGCTATACTTTTTTTTATTTCTAAACCCCCACGCGTGTCTCCTTTGATTGCATGGTCCAACCCTGTGAGAAGAAAGGATTAGGCCAGTGGACACTCACTCTGCCTCAGGGTCTAATTTTCCGCCTGTTCCACACCAAGGTTTCCATTTTCCACTGAGATTCCATTAGGGGTAAACTAAGATTATAAAAAGTCTGAAAAGAAATTCAATTACTCACAGGGATGACAGGAAGTCGGCGTCTCGGTTATCACTTGCTTTCAAGGCTATTTGTGTAATGTCAGATATTTTGCATGCTTGCCCTCCATGGCATTTCTTTTGTAAGGATCAACTAACTCATCAATTAATAGATCAATCCATTGCCCATTTCTGAAGACGTGCATGCATGGCGTACCTACGACAATACCCCTATCCATATCCGGGTAATTAAAATTGCCGAGAACCACTTCCTACAATCAAGCAGGACATACACGGTGCTGCACATCAAAACAGAAGAGCCAAAATCCCAACAAATAGAACAAAACACATCATACTTCACATTTTTCATTCCATTGTACCTAAGTTCAAGCTGAGCAGACCAAGGGGCTTGTTGAGAGATGTTACAAAGGATTGAAAAAGGGAAAGCCGAAGTGTGTACAAAAGGCTGGAAAATTCTCCACGGTTTCCCGAGGCAGGGAAAACAAAATCAAACGTTGTTATATAAGTAGGAAGGAAAAAGAGAAAGCAAAGTAAAAGAACAAAGAAAAGTTGCATCAGCTTCGCAGCTATTAGATTGTGGCGTCGGGAGACCATCCTTTCCATCGTTCTCTTCATCCCGGGAAGGTGTTGTCAAGGTGTAATAGCTTTGATTCAGTCTCTCTGGGATCTATTTCTTGGGGCTGCAAAAAATCACAAAAGATGCATAAAAAAAACATCAACATCCACAGAATAAAGCAAATATATTCCAAAGAAAACATCAATATCCACGGGATAAGATATGTGATAACTTCAACTTTTCCTCGAAAAGATAACTTGAACACCAACTTTAGTTCAAAAGGAAACTGGCAATCTTCTGTGCAAGGATGCAACATTGCTGTTTAGCTCTTTCTAGATATGACTTATGAGTGTTAATATAATTACATCTCAAGCTTAAATTTCAAAACAATGTGGGTCTAGAGCTTCAGTTGTAAACTGAATCAATTGATTATAGGATCCAAGTGTCAAGGGAGCCGAAGTAGGAAAATGAAGGATATCATGTGTAGCATAGATTTCCAAACTGATTTGTATGTTCCTTGAAACTTGTGGAGTTGTTGCCCGTTATTGATAGACTGACAGAGCCCAGGGTTGCGGACATGGGTTAAGGGGCACTCAGTGTGAAATGCATACAGAGCTTTCTACGCAAGGATGGGTTTTGACCCAGGGATTGAATCAGAGCAGTACAAACAGATATAGATATGGAGGGTCCCGCTATGAGTAAGATTATTTGTATGGGTACTGAGGAGGAACCGGTCATTGACTGGAGAGCCTAGGGTCAGATTTATCCCATGTACAGATGGCATGTGTCAGCGGTGCAATTGATGGAAGACACTCAACACTTTTTCTTTGGTGGTTGAGTGCGCTTGGGCGGCAATGCACGTTAACTCCATGGTGGTGGGCTCGTATGCTTTTTTGGAGTCCGTTGACAAACTGTGACATGAGGCTGGGTCTGCCTTGGTCAGGATTGCGGCTAATCTCTGGTCCATGTGGTTGGTGCGGAATGAAGTCATTTTTCCAGGAGAGAGAGCTTAAGTGGAGGAGGTACTTGAGCATAGCAAGAATCTTTATAATTCTTGGATTATTTAGCAGTGTGGTGAACTTGTGAATATATATATATAGGTGGACGTCTCATCAATGTAGCAACCTTTTTCCTCTAAAAAATGCTCCTTAAAACTTGTACGTGGTAGTAGCTCCGTGCAACTGACTGCCCTCTTAAGCTTATGAAAGTCAGATCCTAGTTCTATCCACAAGGACCATTACTTCCGGAACACTTCTTTTGAGACCAGTCATAGTTCTATTATAAGAATAATTCAATTCTCCAACTGGAGCACATGCAGCAGGGCAAGTCTGGTGATATTTAGTAAAAAGGGAAGCAAAGAAAAGGGAAGCAAAGAAGTTACTCGTGAGCTGCTGATTTCTGAGTGATAGTATGATTTCACACTACCCACTCTGCTGGAACTTCCCCTCCCCATATGAGAAGGTCTAATTTTCTCTCTGACATTTGAGGGGGAGATTTCCCTACACGACGTCACTTTCCCATCATTTGCTCCACAATAAAATCTAAGGGCAAGTAGATAACCATATAACGTACAAAATAGCACAAGGAACTGTAACGGCTAATAAAGAAGTATATTTTCTGGTGGTAACCGTAGAAACCATTGTAACTGAGATGGAAAGCCATGTATGTACGACGATTTTCATCTTAAATAAAATGGAGCTGATGCAATAATCTAAGCCCCCAACAAGCTGGAGAATCGTCTAGATAAATCAGCTCTGAAAACTAACTGGGTAGTGGCCTCAAAAAAAAACTAACTGGGTAGGTAATCGTGTACAATGTCCACCATAAATGTTCTTAACATAAAGCCTGAATAAGCATGCACTCAAATAGGCGCAGTATTTGGTTGGATGATCAGTTCAAGAAGAAAGCTTTCACTTGGGATATCTCCATGTGTTCTAGATATTGGAAAGGATATGTTATGGGATAATTTTATGGGATATTAGATGTTAGGAGATAATACATCATGTAACCAAGGTTCAACTCTCATATTAAGGGGATGATCCCTCCAAAAACCCGCTGTGCAAATGCAAAATAGGTGTTGAACGCCATCTTTGTTCAAA
This sequence comes from Ottelia alismoides, assembly GCA_037367405.1. Lineage (NCBI taxonomy): Eukaryota > Viridiplantae > Streptophyta > Magnoliopsida > Alismatales > Hydrocharitaceae > Ottelia > Ottelia alismoides. The sequence continues at coordinate 659,360 of JAZKJV010000807.1, forward strand.
GTCTGCAACATCCGGATAGATGCAGTCCCTGCAGTTCATCATGATCACAACTAGACTCTCGTAGGTAGCTCCCCCTCAATGATAGTGATGGGTTAATTTTCTTGGGCAGTAGTAGTACTCTATCTCATTCCTCCATATCAACTCTAGTGGGGGCTAAGTTTTTTGGGTAGTTCTTTCCTCAGGATCCCATTCTATATTGTTTGGACCTAACCTCCAGCTTCCATTTGCATCTAACTGAAGCTAACCGTAAGCCTTATTGAAAAAATAGTCCTAACAACCTCCCAAATACTTTGTGAAAATCATCCAAAGCTTAGGACAACTCTAGAAATTCGAATCATTTAAACTCGAGAAGCATTTTCTACAAAAAACTCAAGAAATCACAATCATTTCCATAGCCATGTAAAGACTGTCACATTATATGATGTGCAATTTATATTTAGGGATTTTTACCACAAAAACTTTATAAACTTTGTGAAGTACCTTCTCAACGTTTGAAATATCGGCATTCCTCCTCGACCCCGTAAACACCTCCGTTTTACCCCCACAAATCCCGCTGCCAGTTTTAAGTTTTAACTTTAATTGAGTCAGTTGTTTGGGTTAAGTCTTGAGTAAATCTAACCAGAGGAAATCCAACGATGCATCTTCCACCATGAGACCCCCTCCATCCCACACCTTCCCTCTCTCCCTCTGCTGCCTCACACACACGTCCTCCTCTTCACCCCCCTCCTCCTCCCCTCCCCATTATAACTCCCCCTCCACCCCACACCCACTTCCTCCTCCGCACCCTTGAGTCTTCCTCTTCCTCCCATCCCCATTCTCCCTCCTCGCCCAGTGGAGACACATAGGACGGTGTTGGCCGATGCCGATGGTGTCGGGAAAGTCGAGGAGCTACAGGGCAAGCCTTTCACGATTTCCGCAAAGGTGTTGCTCTCAGCGACAACATCATGGTCGAGGATGATGTAGTCGAACATGAGCTCAAGGAGGCGACACTCGCTAGCAAAGAGGATGCAGACGAAGGCAGAGGCAGCGCGGATCCAACGTTGTATCTTCAACTCGGTTGCATCCCAGGACAGGGATTGGGCGTCGCTGACCTTCTCGAGGTTGAGGTCCATCTAGGCTCGAGGCAGCGGATGTAGGTGCGGAAGCACTCAGTCTCGCAGCCGGAACCGATCATCTGCTTCACGATGCCTTGGATGTCGAGAACCGCGTCAGACGACATCAAATCGATCTCCCAGATGCGGCTCGCGATATTGGACCTGGATCGAGTCTTTGTGAGGCTATCGTGCATCCCGATCCCGTTTCCGATCTCGTCCTCCTCCTTGGCGGCATCGTTCGCGTAGCCCTCGTTTGAGGTGAACATGAAGAGAGAGAGCTGAAGTGGATGGGGACACCGCTTCCATTGCATGTCGACCTGGAGGAGGGCGGGATGCCATGAAGAAGGTGAAGGTGCCCTCGGCAGCAATGGGGGGCATATGATGTGGGATCGTACAAGAGGTAACGAAGGTAGGGGAAGGAGGAAAAGGAGGGTGTGGATGGCAAGGATAGAGGCGATGAGCTGAAAGGGGATGTGATGGGCGAGGGAGAGGGGTGGTCGAGAGGGGCGAGGCTGGCGAGGTGGAAGGGGGTGGAGGAGGCGAGGTTGTAGTTGCTGTCACGGAGGAGGAGACGGGGTTGTAGCTGGTTGGGGTGGGAGGTGAGGAGGTGGGTGAGGTGAGAGAAAGGAAGGAGGGTCTTTTTATAATTATGATAAATAAAACGAGTAGTATGTTAAAAAAATTTAACGAAATCCGATTAGTATTAACAACCAAATGGATGGGAGTTAACCACAAAGTATGTGAGTAAGGGTTAGCAAGTTTACGGAATCAAGGGAGAAATATTGATGTTTCAAAGGTCGAGAAGGTAATTTACAAAGTTTATAGGGTTCGTGGGGTAAAAATCCCTTATAATTAAATGGAAAGCGAAGGTTCAAGAATAGTATACAACTGCAATGTCTAACCCAACAGTGAATCCCTCAAAGCCCCTCTCTCATACCCCTATTTTAACTCCTCATCTACCCTGTCAATTAACTGAGAGATCACTCACACAAGAACTCCATTTATCATAGCATCAATAATTGCATACAATCATCCAAGATCTACATAAAGACCATGCATGTTCTAGTAAATTCTCTACATAGTATCTCTCCGTTTAAAGATAAGAGCATTTTTGGCCAACCAGATGGCCCAACACAAGACAACATGTCTAATCTACGCAACTTCATACATATACTTTGAGAATCCAACTATCTTTCAGAATTTTGCACGGTTCACGGTATTAAACCAGCCCAACTAAACGAGTTGACACGCCTCTTTGATTCCACTTCAATCAAAGAGATGGTTGAGATCTTCCACCTTAACCCCACAACCACGACAAAAATCTGATGAGCCTAGTATAAATCATGCCATGAAAGCTCATGTCAACAACTTCCTTCAAACAAACACATAAAGATCTTCATTTCTAATGGTGCATGCACCTTCCAAATTAATATGCAATATCTAGCAAGGTCCATATCGGTCAATATACTACCAAGATGAAGAACTGTCGTATGTACCCCCATGTTGCACCATATCCTACCAGACGAGGGTCTAGTTGTCCGGTCAATGAGCTTAGGGGGGGATCTAGGGGGAGCAGATGCGCTCCCCTTGCGGGGGCGCAGTGCAGCGCCCCCGACCTGAAACAAAATATATAAATCATTATGTGTTTTAATATTGGAAATATGTAAATAAGTAGTAAAATCAAGCTTACATAGATAATATCGTTAATATACATAGATATCGATGAAATTTCACCGATATCGACCAGAATCCGAGAAATTTTGTAACGGAAACCATGAATTTCACCCCAAATGGGTCGATATGTCGAAATATCACCGATATTTCAACCATCTCGGTCAAAATCGTAGAAATCAACATATATAGGAGTTTCGATACCCATGACCTATCAAAGCCAAAAAAATTTGGTGAAATTTCGCGAAATTTCAAACCTTGCTCCTATCAAAGTGCATATTGAGGTAATGGGGTAAGTCTTTGCGGAATGATGCAAAAAATGTATAACATCGATGACGAGCTTGTGATTAACAACGCATGGTTACCTTTATCTCTTTGGAAAGGAATTATGTGCACCTTGCCTGAAATGGGAGAGGCCCTCAGATTGATGGTTGGTAATGGAGAATCTTTTAGATTTTGGTTGGATAACTGGACTGGTATTGGAGCTTTCAAGGAGAGATACCACTGGCTATTTGCAATGGTTGCGAATAAGAATCTAAGGGTTGTTGATGGACAGTCCGTGGTCCCCAACATTCACGGTTGGTTTCTCGAAGCAAAGATTTTAGGAGTACTTGAGGATGCTTGGTGACTTAAATAATGTTGAAGGTGTCATACAAGGTCAGGATCATTATATCTGGGACAATGGCAAGTTCCTGGATAAAAAAGTGTATCAATTCTTCGTGTCATTTGGAGTAGCAGAATCCCGCAAAGGACCAAGCTTTTCTCATGGCTTGTACAACATGGACGTCTCCTTACTAAAGTACATCAAGATGGACTGCTTCGTACATGGGATCTATGGTGCAACATGTGTGGACAGAATAATGAAGACATGGATCACCTCTTCTTCCAATGCAGGATGTCATCTGAGGTCTGGTCATGTGTTGGGATTCCTTGGATTGAAGTCAATAACAACACTGTCTTTTGGAACTCCATTAGATCATATTGTGACAATTCACATGACGAAAGCTCTCCAGTGTTTCTTCTTCTTTGGGCAATTTGGGAAGAAGAAATGAATGTATTTTTCAAAGACAAAGGTTCTACCCAAACAAGCTTGCAAAAATCAACCGACTAGACCAACTAGTCGACCCGATTAAGCGACTCGGTGGCCTAGCCGACCCGATTAGACCTAGTCGGTCTTTAGTCGTGTACCCCGATTAGTCGAGTCGACTAGTTGGGAAAGTCGACCGACTAATCGATCGATTTTTGCAAGACGAATTCGGAAATCCGAAATCTGAATAGCCATGTATGAAGGTTTTAGGTTATCGTTAGACAGTAACCCAAACCTCACGTACACCAGATCCTTCGAGCACCCTCCCAGGCGATCACCCCACGATCACCGCCTACTCAAGACCCCAGCTTCTCCAGTCGACGACGGCTCCGGTCATCGCCTGCTCCATCTGGCCGCCGCCTGCTCCATCCAATCATGGTTAGGGTTTTATTTTTTTGTCATTTTTAAATAATAGTTTGTTGGATGATTTGTTGGATCATCCAATCTTGTTGTATTATGCCATTTTTTAGTTGGTTTTTGCTTTAAAGTGCCAAATTATGCATTTCATCATAAAAATTTGAGTCCCACTTGAAACACTTGGTTATTGAGTCATGTGTGTTGCATCTATAAGCATAACGTTCAAGGGTATTAGTTTATCATTTTAACATAAAATTCCACAAGAAAAATCAACAAACAAGTAATGCAAGGGCAAGATAACTTTTTTTGCTATGAAAGAAGAGGAACTCCACATGCAATAAAAATGTCTCATTTGGTGTTAGGCCACCTATGGAGAGGGAGATGATAGGAGGAGTATATGCCCTCGCTATCTATGTTGCATTTGTACCTTAACTTTATAGGTGTTCATGAAATATCTTAAATGCGACCGCGCGGGGATTGCACATCAACTACTTTTCAACATCTGTTATATTCAACATCAAAATAATAGAAGTATTGAATTCATGTTTTAATAATAAATGTATTTGTAGGAGTTGCAGCTTGTTTGTTCTTATTTAAATGCAAATTGCAATTATGTGTTCTTATGCGAAGTTGTAACTTGGTATTGTTATATTTTTAGTATATAAATGTTACTAATAGAACAATAACCGGTAACTTGTTCGTATCAAGTTTTAACTTGTGAGTTTCTGACAATGTCGATGGCCACACCTCCTGCGAATACCACTTCTGGTAGCAACTTGTCCTTCTATGTGCTCGTTGAGATCAAGTGATCTTGCATGACAATTTGGATACCTTTCAAAACATGCGGGATCCGAACACGGTTACTTGCAGGTTGCGTAAGAAGGTGGTGAAAGGGCGGGAGGAGGGTTAGGTTCAAGCAACATCTTGCGCACATAAAGGCGACGTGATTGTATGTCCAAGGTGAACGAAGATACGAAGAAGATGATGATATCATACTTGGATGACATTAATAAAAAGAAGAGTCAAAAAGCCATTGAGACGGTTGAGATGAGAGATAAGATTGATATCGACATTGTTGTATTCGGTCTGCAAAAAGACATCGACCTGTTGAATCTCTGGAGCAGGTCGCCGTCGTCTAAGGATCACGTTACATGAGCATAAAAGATGCTTTATCCAAGGGCCGTCATGAAAGGGTTGTCTCCTATATATGCAACTGGGCATATGCATCAACGACCCCTTTCCATGCATTAACCACAAAATAGTTCAAGCAGATGGTGGAGGCAATTGAGATATATGATCCAGGTCTAAGACTCCTACGAGGTAATGAGATTACCGGTCTATTTTTAAAGAAAGCGTTCAAGGAAATATTTGATGACTTGCAATGTCATCGCATTACATGGAAGAAGGCATGATGCTCTATAATGACCGATACATGGACTGACATGCGAGGACAGAGCATCATGAACTTCTCTGTCAATTGCTCCTCGAGGACTTCATTTTTGAAGTCCATAGATGCTTCTGACAAGACACACACCGTCGAGTACATCTTTCAGTTCGTGGATGAGTGCATAACTGGAGTTGGCATTGAAAATGTTGATCAAGTTGTCGCGGATAATGCTTCAGCAAATGTAGCAACAGGGAGATTGATGTTCACAAAATATCCCCATATATAGTGGATTTCATGTGATGCTCATTCAATTGATCTTGCTTTGGAGGAGATCAGCAAAGATTCGAAAGTGAAGAGCACAATTAAAAAGGCGAGAACACCTGTAATTTTTATTTATGCTCACACTAAAACTTTGAGCTTGATGTGGAAGTTTATAAACATGAGAGACATCGTTAGACCGGGACAAACGAGGCTTGCTACTACTTTTCTCACTCTTGAAAGCTGTCTAGAGAAAAAAGACAAGCTCAGGTTGATGTATTCGCTGCAAATGGTACAATGTCAAAAAGGGAGAACAAGTGACGTCCATAGTCTTCACGCTACTTTTTGGAACCACGCCGCATTTGTAATCAAAATTTTTACACCTTGGTTTGTCTATTACGTGTGTTTGATGCGAATTGGTGCCCATCTATAGGTTTTGTTTATGAAGGGCTTGAAAAGGCAAAGAGAGATAATTGCAGCTTTTAATAGCGTAGTCATCTTACAAGTTTTTTTGTGGACGCTATTATCTCCAAGACCAAGGGCATGCTTGACACTCCAATGCATCTAGCAGCTTACTTTTTGAACCCATACTTCTTTTACACAGAGTGTGGTGGTGATGCAGATATTGTGGTGAAGAGAGGATTTATGGATTGCGTGGAAAGATTTTATCCAGATTGGGATATACAAGATGCTATCACAACAAAGGAGCTTCTTGATTATAGACATGATCGTGGGGCATTTGGGAAGCCACTAGCCATGAGACAGAGGATGAAAAATGACGAAAATGTCAATCCAGGTATTTCAAGCATTATTTTCAGTTAGGGTTTTTATCAGTTGTGCTCCTCCGAGATATTGCAATATCAATTATGCCCCTATCTTTTTGGGAATATCAGTTGTGCCCACAACTTCTTGTCATTCTATCAGTTGTGCTCCTCGGGTTAGTTGTCGTTCACTTCCAATGCAAAGGGACTTTAACTTTGGGATATAACGGGAATTAAATTAAAAGTAAAAGCTGAAAAGGTCATTTTCTCATCTTTTTTCCTCCTTCCCCATCATCTTCCTCCTCCTCCCCCTTCTTCCTCCTCCTCCCCCATCCTCTCCATCCCCCTTCTTCTTCTCCCAGCCATCGCTCCTCCAAGGCCCCCTACCACCACTTCAAAGCTCACGTGCCTCACTCAGCTCTACCTCGAGAACAACATGCTCGAAGGGATCATACCTCCGAGCCTGGGAAACCTCCCACTCCTGCTCACTCTCCCCCTCGTTGGGAACATGCTCCATGGCCCGATCCTGTCGAGCTTGGGATCGTTCAAGAACCGGGTCCAGATCAATCTAGCCAACAATCGATTTGTGGGTACGATCCCACTCGACTTGAGAAGCTTGCACGGGCTCCAATTTCTCGACCTCAACCACAACTCCATCACCGGTTCCTTACCTCCATTCATAGGGAGATTCAAAGACTTGACGTTCTTGATCTTTCCCACAACCAGTTGGTGGGAGATATCCCCGTCTCGATCTGCAATCTGTCTAATATCCTGGACATATCATTGAGCCACACCAATCTCACGGGTGGGATACCGTCGCAGATAGGTAGATTGCGGTCCCGCTCCTCCACGGCCCCCTCCGCCCCCGCTCCTCCACAGCCCCTCCGCCCCAGCTCCCCCCCGACCTGTCGACCCTGCCGCGAGCTCCTCTGCCCCTGCTCCTCTACGACCCCCTCCGCCCCGGCTCCTCCTTCGCCCTCCCTCTCTGCCCCTACGCCGACCCCTTTGCACCATCTCCTCCCATGCCCTCCGCCCAGCTCCTCCCCTGCCCCCTACCCCGAGCTTCTCCGCCACTGTCGCACAAAGGTCCTCCTCCCATGTACCTCTGCCCCTCCCCCCCCAGCCCACCCTTCCTCCCTAGCCCGTCGCCCCCTCCAATCCTGAGCTCCTCCCCTCCTCCCCAGTTCGACCCTCACACCTCCTTTTGCCCCCTCCTCCCTAGCCCAACCACCTCCAGCCACTGCTCATCCTCCTCTACCCCCATTCAGCATTTGTTTATTTAAGATAAATTTTTTATTTATTGATTCATAAAAGTTCATCAAAAAATACAGTAAAATTCAACATTTGATCCGCAATGAGTGATATATCCGTGAAAATGCAAAAAATTTTAGAGATTCGATGGATGCATGAAGATGTAACTAAGAGAGAGAAATTATGAAGAGAAAGGAAGAAGAACAAATGGAGGAGGAAGAAGATGAAGAAGAAGAAGTATGGACAATTATACCCCTCTTAACTGCATCATGGTTTGAAAAAACCATGGTTAAGTCAACTCATTGACGACTAAACTAACGGAGGGGCACAACTGATAGAACGGTAAGAAGTTGGGGGCACAACTGATATTCCCAAAAAGATAGGGGCATAAATGATATTGCACTATCTCGGAGGGGCACAACTGATAAAAACCCTTTCAGTTAATGTCATTTGGATCATCTTTGATTTCATTGACTTAATCAATTCTCTATTTTATTACCAATTGGTGGTACGATTATGGAGATGACACACCACATTTGAAAGACATGGTCATCAAGATCTCGAGATTGACTTATGCATCCTCTGGATGTAAGCGCAACTGAAGTACGTTTGACTCGACAATGACTATAGTGACCAACCTAATAGAAATATTAGTATTTAATTAATAATTGTTATAGACCATAGTCACAATTTTTGTAATGTTTCTTACTGTTGGAGTATTTGTTATATGTGTCACTTGAGCAAGGCCTTAAATGTCGGTTTCGGTCACCATTTCGGTATTGACCAAAACAGAATTTCGATGGAATTTCGGTGGAATTTCGACAGAAATTTCGGTCATTTCGGTCCTTTTTTGTACTAGGACCCTCATATTTCGGTCATTTCGGTCATTTCGGTCGAATTTCGGTTTCGACTGGATATCGATATTCGATAGAAATTCGACCGAATTTCGCTGAAATTTGAGGCCATGCACTTGAGTAGATGGGATACCACACCCGGTTGTTTAATCTCACATCTACCATCTGTGGGATGTAGAGACTCAATGAAGGCTATATAAGAAGCCCCTCACCCTCCGTATCCAATGAGAAAAGCAATAGACTATCAGACCTTTGAGGTATTTTCCTGTGGTTTCATCCCGCTCCTTATGGAGTAGATTCCACGTTAAAATCATGTGTTCTTCAATATTTTTATCTTTATTTCTCTGATACTGCTTCGGCATTCATATTTTCTAACATGGTATCAGAGCGGGTCGATTCTCGAGGATGTTTATGTTCTTTATTTTCATGTTCTCAATGTTTATTCTTTTTCTTTGATACGCTTCCCCGTGTCTATTTTCTAACATGGTATCAGAGCAGGTTTGATTCTCGGGGGTTTTATGTTCTTTATTCGAGATTCGATTCTGGTGTTTTTTCTTGAAGATCATTTATGTCCAAATATGGTTCGAGAGTTGAGTTTCGTTCTAGGATTTTTCAAAACCCTAAATCTTCCAGAAGCAACCTTCACGCAAGGCGGCGCATCACCTGATCGCGCGAGCATCAGATCTCCAAGCTCGAAGGCAGCCAGTCTGCCACTCCAGCCCCCAACGCAATACCATGCGGCATTAGCGCTACCATTCTCTATCGCAGGCGATGCTCTTCTCCTCCTGCAGCAACAGGCGACCCTCCATCACAAGGCAGCGCCCCAGCACCTCACTCCCCCTATTGCGCAGAGCAGAGCATCTCAGGTCTCCGACTTCAATCGCGCTCCCTCATTATTCAATCGCACATCTAGTATGGAATACAAGAAAACAGTTCGAAGTCTAGGCAGCGACACTCTCTTCCCAGATCGCCGCACAACTCCATGCACACAAGTGACGTTGTTGCACATCCGCTCCGCACGAAACACAAGGCAGAGGTCATGGTGGCACCTCCATCGCCTCCAGATATGAGATTCCATCGCCTCCAACACCTCCGAGGTAGAGGTCATTACAGCAGCAGGCGACACGATCTCCAATCACCCTCCTCTCTAGTTCGCCTTCTCTCGTGCGATGGCGGAGCCCTCCAGCATGCCTAGTCCTCCTCTTGTGTGATCTTCTCTCGTGCAAGAGCACGAGCACAAGGCTGAAGAGTAGCATCCTCCAGCGGTGGAGGAGTCTCCCGAGGTAGTGGCGCCCAGTTTGTCTTGCCAAAGTAGGGTTTCCTCGATTGAGAACCCATGGGAACCCTAAATAGGGCTCTGCATCTAAGCCCGAGTTGGGCCGAATTTCAAGGGCCCAAAATAGGCCAGCGTGAAAAAAAGGATTGCATGTTAAAGCCAAAATGGGCAATGGTTTATTTTGAAGTATAGAGAGAGAGAGAGAACATAAGTTGCATCGTATGTTGGGGTCAATTGGCCCAATAAAAAATGTGTATGTGCTTTTTTAAAAAGGTGTATACAGAAGAAAAGCCATAAGCTTAAAAATATATTAAAAAAGAGTTGGAAAAATATGAACAGCTTATTTTAAAAAAAATTGTGACGGCTATTAAAAAAATGATGAATGAAATAGCCGAGAAAATGATGAAAAGCCATAAAAAATAAACATCTTATGTGATGTTTTGCTTTTCCCTATTTTTCATGTCTTCTCCCAACTTTGTTGATGTCGATGTATTTTGACAAGTATGGGAGAAAGGGGGGGTATTGTGTATAAGCACAGGTATGTTCCAGATTCAAATGTCATATTCCAGACCAACTAGATTTTCCATATTCTACAAATGTTCATATATTCAGACTGGACGTCAGATTGGCTTCGAGTCTTCGATTCCAGAGACACGTATGTAAGCGGTCTTTTTCAAATGTGCACATGTTTGTGGTCCCCATCTTTTGTATTTCGGCCAGGGTTATCATGTGATCCATAGGGACTCCAGAGTAGAGATCTCATTCCCTATACCATGTGGGCTAGGGTTTTCATGTGGTTTCATAGGGACTCCAGAGTAGAGATCCCATTCTCTGAGCCAATATGAGAGAGACCCAATTCTCCGACGAGGAGACATTATTCAGACTCCATTCTCCGACGAGGAGACATTACTCAGACTCCATTCTCTAGCAACCGTGGACTCCGACGAGGATTGCACTCCACGACTTTTCAATTCGACCCTTTCGGAAATGGAGCAGTTGTCCACATTGTGGCGGGCCAGAGTACTTCAACGAGGAGACTCATTTCAGTTGCAGTGACTCTGACAGGCGATACATAGCACATGCTCTCCGACGAGCAGATTCAGTTTGACTCACAATCCAGCCCATTTGTTCCTCCTCACCTGCACAGCATGAGAAGCAACGTCCTCGACAACAATCAACAGTTGTGCACGTTGAGTTGATATTGTTTGTAATGTCTTGTATTGTGAGTTTGAGAGATTTCTTTTTGTCTGTCCAAGTTGACCATTACATGCTCCAGCTTGAGGGGAAGTGTTGGAGTATTTGTTATATACGACACTTGAGTAGATGGGTAAATGGATCCCTTCAGGATCCATTTATCACATCTGGTTGTTTATTCCACATCTACCGTCGGTGGGATGTGGAGACTCGGTGAGGGTTATATAAGAAGCTCCTCACCTCTGTATCAAGTGAGAAAAGCGATAGGCTATCAACCCTTTGAGGCGTTCTCCCGTGCTTTCATCCCGCTCCTTAGAGAGTAGGGTTTCACATTATAATCTCATGTTCTGCAATATTTTCAACTTTATTTCTCTGATTTCGCTTCGGTATTCCTATTTTCAAACACTTACATATCCATACCAAGAAGAGAGGTAGGTTGGAGACAAAGAGGCTAAATGATCTTGTGTGCGTTCGTTTCAATTCCAACATGATGGAACAAGCTTGAAAAATAAAAATATCCTCTTTCCTCCCGTGATCGTGCACATTTAGGTGAATGGACTGGAGAGATCAATGTATAAGCTCGAGATGAGGTCTTTCCAGATTTCGGATTGACTTGGGGTGCAGTGGCTCATGCAAGTGGTGCTAAAGAGAATTTGGAGTTGAGAAGAAGCCAAAGAGGTGAACGTGGCAAGGGAGCTTCATCTTCGAGCTCAAACGTTACACCTATAAATGAAGAGGAGGAATTCCTAACTGAAGACATAGATGATGAAGTATAAGATGATGATGAAGAAGAGATTAATTTGGATGATGACTTTGATGGAGAAGAATAGCTTTTTACTTGTTGCTTGAATTATTTTATTTTAACATATTGTATATGTTTGTGAACATTAGCTAATGTTATGTAGCCGACATTTGTTCTTAGCTTGCTACTTTTTTCCTTCAATTGCTTCTTTTTTAGCTCTTATAAAATTGAAAATTACTAAATCTATGCACATTTATGACTGAGTACATGTATAAAAAATAATTTATAAATTTAAATAATAAAAAAATCAAAACCGACTAATGTCCAACTGGTCGCTCAACTGTCGACTAATCATTAATCAATGACCCGATCGACCGAGTACCGACTGTCGACTTCTACAACCTTGTACCCAGACAATGTATGGGTCATTTTCGAGCTCCAAATCAAGCTCTGATGCAATCCTACTTTATTAATATTAATACATTACTTTGCCGTGGATCTCACCTTGGGATTCCACCCTCCTTCCTCTCAAAAAAAATGTTTACTATTTTTTTATCACCATCAATACAGATTAAATTATGAAAAAGCATAATTTCAATGCTAGAAAGGATCCATTGTAAATTTTAAGATAAAAATATCTAATCCTTGAAAAAGAGAAAGAAAGACAAAGATGGGTAAAAAGGATTGGGCGCATTTAAACATAATATAGCCATATGAACTTAAGAGGTCAGGAACAAGGCGAAAACATCACCATGCCAATACAAGTTATACTCCTAAGATGAGATAACATGCTTTAAATGGTAGCATCTCGTCATTTATGATTTTATAGAAAGCAGGGGAACAAAATAAAAGTTGCTTACAAAGTCCATTGGCATCTACTGTCCTCATTATTCTTAACTTCCTTACAGTGCTCAAGAACATCCTGTCAAGAATACATGCATAGTCAATAATTCTATGGTTCAAGACATTGTACTGTAAATATGAAAATCCACACAACACGAAGACAAAAAAATTTAAGTTTTTAATCAGCAATAGTTAGCATGACTTAATCCCCCACCCCTCACTTAAGAATATTAAAACGGTGTCCATTAAGGCATATTTGGTTCATGATTAATAATTCACAAGGATGGGTTTTAGAGACTCGGTGAACCAAGGTAACCCAACATAACATTTGGATTTTTATGCTTCATAGTAGGAATAAGTTACTAGCTAGTAGTAAATGTTCTGGTAATGTGATAAATGCATCAAAAACTACTAAAGGGATGAAAATTATCTTTTTATTTAAACATAAACAAGTTCATAAATATCAAGGACAAAAGCTGCAACCCAATCCCAACATAGGATAATACCTATGCGGCTAATCCCATGATTTGATCTCATTCCAAATAGACCTGAAGGCATCTTCCAACATGACTTCTAAATGCACAATGGTTATGTTATTAAATCAGTTATCCAGGACCATCTCATTAACAAAGCAGCCCAAATCATGATGGGATTGAAGGAGGAATAGAATGCGTTTGGGTTTATTACAAGCAACCTTACCTTCCAAATATGCAAGAAGTTGATCTTATGTCTTAACCCATGATACCTTGGTCACACAACAAGCAACCTTTAGGGCATGGCTTCCCTAATAGGGAATGCTGATAAAAATGATGATCATGAGTTGCCGTTATACTTAAAAGAGTTAAATAAGCACTCACCCCCATGGAACATCACCCACAAGCATCCAATCCCCATCTTTGTCTTCATATGTTAGGACAAAGTCAGAGGGACCATCCAGCAGTTTTGAAGTTCTTAAAATCTCTGGAAAAATCAAAACACAGAGCACATGGATCAAACATCAAAACAAATAACTTCATATACAACACCAATGCGCCATTTTGCACTGCTCATCGGTGCATAGCAGTTCTATAATAGAAGCTTCAAGTTCTCACGTGTGGAGTTGGTCTTTGTCTTGGGGTTATTCTGGAACATTTCTTCCAATGTGAGCGCGAGCGTCTCATAGGATCTATGCATGCTAAGATCCACATTCCTCCCAATAGGCATCCCATCCATTTTTACTTTAACAAAAAATGTCTTTGGTTTCTTTTTCTCATGACTCTGAGTAACACTCCCCACCTTTTCGTTGCTTCTAAGATTGTTTTCCGCACTTTGGAGGGCATTGACCCTATCTGTACCAGGCTTCTTTTCTTGAGCATCTAAACTGCCCTCCAGGGAATTATCCTTCACATGGTTGAATAAGCTATTTATCCTGAATGCCCTTATTGGCGGCCATCCTACCATCTGACTGCATATAGAAGTTCCCCGAAAGAAAAAGTGGTAAGAAATCAGTAAAACATGCATACAAACAGAGGCACGTAACATGCATGTGAAGATTTATCATTTATAGGAACGATCCAACTATACAATTAACTATGACTATCTCATTTTCTCCAAAACTAGAAAGTAATGGAGACTTTTGAAGATGAGAAGCAGAAACAACAGGCGAAAAATGAACAGGAGGTTGTCAACAAAGAGAAGTGCAATAAGAACAACATGAGGGGAAAGACCACAATCACGAAAAATGAATCTGAACGCCCAAAAACGTGACAATAAACGTACAACAGGGGCACAAGAAGAACGACTTGAGCAAATCTAAGATCCTGCCACTGATAACACACTACTCACACAACAAGGATGGACGAGGGATCTTTTGGGGGGAACATGAACAAAATGAACAATCGGAAAAGATCATAAACTCTGCTATTTTTTTGGAAAATCTCCTGAACAAATGTAATAAATTCTAACCGAAGTGCCTTTTTTGTTATTTTAAAAAAGTAATATTTTTCCTCGTAACAATATGATACCAGAAACATGCAAAAAGTTCGACAATAGAAGAAGAATAAAAACGGGATTGCTCAATGCACAAACATAACAAAATCAAAGAATATACAAGATCAAATAGCTTCAGCCAGAATAAGTCCCACAAGACAGAGAGAAATGAACGAACACAACCATCTCCAGTGAAAGACCCTAAAATCAAAGCAAATCCTAAAAACAGGAAATCAACAAGCAACACTGCACATAACCCCCTCGGCAGATTCCAGAAAAGAAAGCACCAAATAAACCAAAATAGCATCACATTTCATCTCACAAGCAAACACCATGAACACAAGCACGCAATATCCAAGCAAAACATCATCAAGGAAGAAACGACAGACATGCGAAGCAAATATCACGAAAAAACTCATCAACAGATCTACAGCCCACTCCAGAACCTCAACAGATCCATAAATAACAAACAAAACACTCCATATAACTCCGTGACAGATGCAAATCACCAAAGATTTCCACAAAAAAATCAACACGACAGAACCCACAAAAAATCAACCCATTAACCCCGTCAAGGCTTCAAAAATCGACAAAAGATCTCACCTTGGTGCCACATGATCAGCAGTCCTCTTATTACCAACATTTCCGCCACCTCCCCTCCCCCCGAGAGAAGAGGACGACGACACCGACGAAGATGACGAGAGAGGCGATACCCTCGATGTCCCAATGGAAGGGAAGTCCTTAGCCGTAAGTATTCTACAATACTCCCCCCACTGCCCACACGAGCCACTTCTTGGTCCCACCTTGGCGGCCATTTTGGCACCGAGGCTGAGACCCAACTCGAGCTCTTCCCCGTCTCCATCTTCTGTTGCACGGTGGTCGTGCTCTTCCAGTTGCTGTTCTTCTTCTTGCTCTTCCATGGGGACTAGCTGGGCCCTGTGGACGTATGAAGAGGAGACATCCTGTGAGGAGATACCTCTTGGACGAGAGGACATAGGAAAAGTAGTATTTGCGTCACAGAGAGAGGAAGGGAGAGAAGAGAAAGGAAAGGCCTGAGGCTTGAGGTTTGAGGAGGAAGACGAGGGGTGGATTGCGAGTGCGGGAGTTTTGGCGCTTCTGTTCTGTTCTCTCTCCCTGTTTCTTCGTCTCTCTCTCTCTCTTTTATCTCTGTGTGTGTCTTTTCGATATACAGGGGGGACCCCCATCAAGTGCTGTGCTCCCTTGCGATAAAAATTGGCCCCGTTCTCTTACACGATATTGTTTTGTCTCGCGACATTTATTGGTTCCGTCGGTGCAACGCCGTTCGCGCGACCATTACACATGAATACTCGAACGTCTACGTATATCCATTTTTAATGAAAGCAAAAATAATAGATATTGCCATGTGAGTGGAATTGGCTTTGGACCCTACCCTCCATCGCCTCGCAGATGCCAATCTCATCCCTCCCTCGTCACTCCTGCTGGATATGCTCGTCTCCTTCCAAAGGTAGAACCGGCTCCACCCTCCACCCTGTAGTGGAACGAGAATGAACAAGTAAAACCAATGGAGGATCTCTTCTACGTATGAATTCTTCAATGGAATATTTTCCCATTCTCGAGCTTAGTATGTGTGTCCATGAGACGGGTATCAGACCTATTTGATAGCGTTTCACCCTGCCCGGATCTATTGTTATCGGGTCATGGCTTGCCATGTCACATTTCAACGGGTACTCGATTGTAATAGATACCTGGCTAATATCAATTGATGATGAGTACCCACGAGTACCAGTGAGAGTACCACCTCTATTAAAATGAAATTGTTTATCTATTAGACAAATACTAATAAAAAGATAAAATTGACTATTATAATTTTTTCATAAACTCTAGTTATCGACTTTGAATGTTCACGGTATTTTTTATCGTCACTTCTTCGTAGATTCATTTCTTCTTGCATTAGATGGGTTAAGTTTTGTTACATAAGTTTCTTACTTAATATTCAAATGAAACATTGTTTACGAATTTTATGAAATGTTTATATTCGTGGACATGTGGACTCGAGTGAATGTTGTCGAGGTGGGGTATGTTCATTTGAATAGAGAAAGACACTGCTAGTGAGAGACGATATGTAAAGCAACATATATACATTTTTTATCGGTTGTGTCCTCCTTAGATGTTGCAATATCATTTATACTCATCCATTTTTTTGGAATATCAGTTGTGATCATGTCCTCTTGCACCATTATCACTCTCCACGAGGTGGGCAGAGGAAGGGAGAGGGGTGAAGGGGTTGGAGGGGGAGGAGAGGAGAAGGATGAGGGGCTAGAGCCAGAGGGAGATGGGTGGAGGAGTAGGGGTTGAAGGGTGAGGGGCGGAGGAGAAGGGACTGGAGAGGGATTGGGCAGAGGAGGAGGAGAGGTTGGAGAGGGAGGGGCAGAGGAGAAAGGGTGGGGGGAGAGTTTGGGTGGAGGAGGAGGAAGGGCTGAAGGGGAGGAGGGAGGAAGAGTGAAGGAAGAAGAAAAAGAAAAGGAAAAGATAAGACATTTCTACCTTGATTTTTATCCAATTAACCTTGAGTCTCCAATGTTAAGTTTTGTTTAGAATGGATGAAAACTAACTTGAGAGGCTCACATGATCATTGTGTTGGACATGTGATCCCACGGTGAGCCACTATGCAATAAATGTTATTGCAAATATCATTCCCTGATCTGAAATGAAGAATACCTAATTTGCATAATAGGTCCCTTAGTACAATTAGGGTTCGTTTGGTTGCAGGGTTGGGCAGGGTTGGATTATGTTGGGTACTATTCATAAGGGTAGTCCCTCCTCACTGTTTACTATTCACTCAGCCCTGTGAATAGTACCCAACCCTGCCCAACCCTGGAATCAAATGAACCCTTAGGGTTATGTACCATGGCCATCTTAATGATCATACAGCTGTTGATTCAATTATTGAATTATAGAGGCTGGTGCTTGGATGAATATCTAATGAGTTAGATTGAGGACTCATCAAGCACTGTCAAATGATTATTAAGAGATGATCTTCAGCCTGATAGGAGGTGGCAATCCTTTTTCAGTTAGGCTGATATCTGACCGACCACTTGATGCAGGTCCTTTGCATAGGGATAGAGATTCGGAGGTGTCAGATTAGTTAGGTCAAAGAGTTGACTTAACGACATCGAGACAACCAAAGTCCTATGTTGTATGATGTCACAATATAGGCACGCATCCTCTGACCGGAGACAGGTGTGTTAATATATGTCTGAGTATGTGCATTTGACAGACCAATAGGTTGATGACCTAATCAAGGTCTATACACTGGCGCGTTGGTGTGCATGCAAGGGCATATGAGTAATACGATCTCTCAAAGGGATCATACAGGTTCAGATCTGGAAGACGTGAGCTCACTCATGAGATATTGGGAAGAATCAAATTCCGTGCACGGTCGTCTCGTTTGGAAGCTTGACTGAATTTGTAAGTTTGATATATACTTTTTAGAAAGTATATGATCAAGACCTAGGTATGATATATGCTTTTGGAAAGTATATGATCGATACCGACTTCCAATGATCGAATGAGAAACTTAATGATAAAACTCTAAAGTAGACATTGTAAAATTGATCTTATATTTTAGGTTTATTCTGAGTCTTCCAGTATGCAGGATGTACAGGTATTGGGAATACCTGAGGGTGATGTGATCATAAACAGTTGTATAACCATGACGCTTACATTCCTAGGGAGTGATGAAACGGGTATGGATTTTAGTGACTCCTCTCAGTAGAGAAGTAATATAATCTTAGTCCAAATGTTGGACATTGGTCTGAATGCCATTCAGATGCAATGAGAAAATTAGATTTGCAGTCTTGATTTAATCAACCATCTATGGGAGGCTCGAGATCTGGATTTGAGATGTGATCTCAATATTCAAGTCACTATACGTGGAACAATACAATCGTCCTGTCCTTATCTCCAAGTATTCGCGGAGAAAGCGCATTATCCTTGAAAGAGTTCATGGATAATTCTATCATTGATATATGTATCCGAGCATTGAGAAAATGGATAATTAAATGTGATCTAATTATCATGAATAATATGAATTTGATTCATATATATAGAGTTATCTAAGATAATTAAATGTGATTTGATTATCAAAGATGTTAATAATGTGAATGTGATTCACATTGTTTGGGCATATGAGAATAGAGATCCAAGATGATTAAATGTGATTTAATTATCATGGATATGAATAATGTGGATAGAAATGTCCATATTAATTATATATATTATAAATGTGATAATATACAAGAGAGAGCTATTTGTAATTTACATTTGTTAATTAAATGTTAATGTGAATTGGATTCACATTGAACATTAAATTGAAAATGTAATTCACATTTTATTTTGGGTTGTGAATGTGATTCACAATTTTCCAATGGCGAGATTGCAATATTCACAAATAATTATGAATTATTTTGTAGAGTAATTTACAACAATTGTTGTTGTAAATATTGGAGATATATGCAATCTTGGAGATTGCATTGGAATCTCCCTTTCCTAATAGAAGAAGGGACGACCACCAATTCCTACAAGGAAAGGGTGGCCGTCCACCCCTCCTATATGGAAGGAGAGATTCTCCTTTCCATTATCTCCAATATTAGTTGATTCAATTTGAGGATTAAATTATGTTGATTTATCAATATATATTTAATCTCAATTAAATTAATTATTATTGGTTTTACCAACACAAATCTTAGCCATTAAAAGAAACACAAATCAATGAGAGCCATTGGATTTGTGTTGCCCATGGATTAAGATCCATGGGTCTCAAAATATTATAAATAGAAGGGCACCCCTTTGCTCTTCTCTACACACAAGAGAAATAAGTCTCTCTCTCTCTCTCTCTCTTTCTCTCTACACGTCAGCCCTCTCTCATCCTCTCTCATGGCCGTCCACCATGGATGACCTAGAGTGAGTCTCCATAGCCGCAGCATCGTCGTTATGCTGCCTGATCGTTTGCTCGTGGATCTCTGTCTCCTTGGCGCACCTCGCTCGTGAAGAAGACGTCGGATCTCGTGTGTCGAGATCAGGAGATCCGTCGCTTGGATCATCAACATGGATTTCGAGAAGCACGTGATTCATTCTCGCGCTCGCAAGCGTCTCCTCCGTCGGATCAGACTTGAGATAGGAGGTCTCTTCGTTTAGAGACTCGATCACAACCACGCTTCAAGAGGTAATCCTATTACTTGTTTGTGATTTAGACGAAACGATCCGAGAAGTGTTCTTGGATCATGTGGTTTAGTCGCTTGAATTTTTTTTAATTTCCGTTGCATAGAACAACTAGCACGACTAGTCATTCCTCGTCGTATTCGATATGACGCTCATGCTTCCGTGATGCGCTTGAGGATTATACCATATCCTTCACATTGTGGAAGAAATCATGGATAGAATTGATATTCCAAAAAAGGGAGGGGTATAACTGATACTATAATATCTAAGGATGGCACAATTGATAAAAGAATATCTATATTTATAATGATAATGTCGTATGGACACGATAATGTAAATGATAATGAATGTTATCGAATAGCGAGATGTGAATACGCGTAAACAAATAATTAATAAGGATAATACGAAACTATGTAAATTACAAACCATATGAATATATGAAATCAGAAGGAATGCAATTAGACACAATCTACTAATTCCATGTCCATGTAGATTCATTTTTATACTGATACGGATATGGATAAATGAGACGTAAATAAATAACTACACGATACCATGACAAATGATGTATAAATGTTTTTTTGTATTCATATATGATTACATTAATTATCACCATATTTAATTGTCGGGATATATATATATGATGTGATTTGTATTCGATTGCAATCAGTATCATCATGTTTGGATGTCAGGATAGATATATAACAATTTAGATTGTATCTGATTCATTATCATATACGTTAATTCAATTGTTGACATCCATGTGTATGTCCATTTCAAGATGGATACATAATATAGATATGAATATCATCATGTGTGAGCCATCCAATGGATGTAAATTTAATCTAATACATACAATATATTTGATCTGCATCCATTTTATATCCGTATATGTTTCTAATGATTTGGTGATACATTTTCCATATTCACCAATATATGTATCTGCATCACGTTTAAATTTTAAAGTAGATAAGAACAATGTAACATATATATCTGTATTCGTATCTAAAAATTGGCATCTTTTTAAATTAATTGGGTCATGTAAGCTCCCAACCGGGTACCCAGCGGGTACCTATTAATCTAATTGAGTTTATTGGATGGGAGCATGGGTCATGGTATATCATGTATTTGACCCATCATTTTCAAATTGATACCCGTGAATTCAGGGTCAAAATGGACAAGACAAGCTAGGAACCGATGGACTCGAATCTTAATTTTGAACAACCCCACTGCTATGTATAATTAGGCTTAGATCTAGTCATTGGAATTTACCAAAGAAAACTGATGGTGCCTTCCTTTCTTTCAGCTCCATTCCATTTTAGTTGTATTTTTATTTATAATGACAAAAAATTTATTATCAATTGATCACTCTTGTTTCTTTTGTAGGTGTGGGGATTTTTTAAATAATTATTAAATAATTCGTAATTAATTAAATAGGCATGAACTTAGAGAATTTAAAAAAATAGCTGCCAATTTGGATATCCCAGCCCAAATCGGCACCTCAGGTGCTGATGACCGAGATCCGTCGAGGGTCGTACAGTTTCACAAGGCAAAACCGCAGTCGGTGTATTGACCACTTCAATAGGCTTCAATCAATCAACAATTAACTCACAATATAAATCAAGCAATGAATATCAAAAATGTGGAGATAAAATTTATTATAACTCTACAACAAATGTGTATAGGTGTAAATATGTGTAGAGGTCAAACTCAGGGAGCAAACGGTAGATGGGGGCAATGAAGCTCAAAAACTTGTTCTTTTCTCTTGTCCAATTTTTATTGTTTTTATGGTTTTTAAATTTTTTATATTTTTTGTTTTATAATTTTGTATTTTATTTTTAATTTATTATTTTTAATTTTTCTTTTTATATTTTTATGTTTTTAATTTATTTTTATTTTAGAAATATTATATAAGATATTTAAGGTTATATATTTAATAGTAGAAAATAAATATATAAATATTACTAAAAATAATACAAAAATATAGAATTAAATATTTTTGGAATTTAAATAATTTTTTACTATATAATGATTTTTTAGTGAATTTTGCTAATTTTTCTATATTTTTAAAGTCAAAATTACCATAGAACATGGATGAATTAAATGGCCGAAATTAAAATGGAAATTAAAAATAGAAACTGAAGTCTAAATTTTTCCAAATAAATTTTAATATGTAGATAATAATACAGGGAAAATTATAGAAACATAAAATTATATTTTTGGCAGCTTTAAGATTTTTTTAGAGTTTTATAAAGGTGTTTGGGGTTTTCCATTTTAAGATCTCTTTTTTATTTTTAGTGATATTTAGACTAGATTTAATACATGATAAAATAGACAACATATAATTTTTTTGAAATCTTTCAAAATGTTTTTATATTTTTGGTATTTTATAAGTTAGACAGAACAGAGATGTGCATTTTTTATTTTTAATAAATGGTTAAAATGCCCAAAACTGCAAAACAAATATGGGGCATGAAAGTACAAGCTATCAGGTATCTAACCCTTATTTTGCTTAATTTTTAGAGTAAGGATGTTATTTTAATAAATGAAATCCAAGCACCAAAATTCATAGACTCGCAGGGCATAACTGCAAATAAAATAAACTTCAAGGGCTTCAATGCAAATTTGCCAAAGATATACAACATATATAAAAATTTATTTTATTAAAAAGTAAATACAAAAAGTCATAAGGGCTTCCTTGCAAATTACCTAGCTCACATGGGACTGCACGTGAGTCGAGCTGGACATGACCAAAACGCAAATATACATAAGCATGTGGGCCTGAATGCAAAATGTCCATTTTTATTTAAACTACATATTTTATTTATAGGGTTATTAATAAATACAAAAAGTAAGCAGGACTGAAGGTGCAATTTACCCCATAAGGCATGGATCGGACGGTTCTGGTTTAGTCACTTAAACACATGTCGAACCTACGCTTCACAATACCGCTTCGCATATGATGCCTGAAATTAGACCTCAAGAGAAAGATCAACGGCTGAAGCTTAGGATGATCCGACGTCCATTGTGCGATCTGGAGAAAGGTTGAAGATCGGGCGGTTCTCGAGGGCGATGGAAGAACAATGGAAGAACTCCCCCTCGATGAGTTTCGATCAAGCATTGCTCTCTCTTTGACCTCCTCGAGAGCCTCTGGCTAGCTCTGCACGTTTCCACAAGTTCGGCGAAGGTCCCATGTCCCTTAGAAAAGTCTAGAGGCCATCAATAGGACTTTGGATGCTCAGAGAAGAAACGTGACCTGAAGAGCTTCAGGTCGGATCAGATTAAGCCTAGAAGGGTCCTTTGACCGCGTGGCCTACGCATATAAAACACAAGGCCAAGGGCAAAGTGCCTTGGCCAATAAATAGTGGGAATTGAAGCGAAAGGGGGCAGAGTGGCGGATCTTCGACGAGTGAAGGAGGAGGGGATCCGGTTCGCAGATCTAAGAGAAGATCTGGTTGGGTGGCGATGTGGGAAGCGTGGAGAAATGGGTAGGGAAGGTTATGGGGTGGAAGACGTGGTCGGAGACGGGCGATTCATGATGACAGAAGGTGGCCAAATCTACTCTAGGATAATTACATAGATAAAACATGAAATTAAAGACAAGAAACAAAACCTAAGACTAATCTAACATACAGAAAGTAAAACGACGCAACTCGTACCTTTCCCTAAAGAAAGGGAGCGGAGATGGCCGGAGCTCACCATGGTTGCACCTCCCTTCCTCCATCAGCCGCCGTGGAGCCTTAGGGGACTCCCCCTATCACAGGGATACGTAGTTGACCAAAGTTATGGAGCTTTAGGGGTTGGAAGATGACCAAAGAGGAGGAGGAAGCTGGAGGTGTTTATATATAAACAAGTATAAGCACCCTTATTGATCGATGGAATGGAAAGGATCGAACGTATGTACACAAGATCTAAATTCTCGACGTGAATCCTGAATTATCAATTCAATATCGGTGAAGGGCTCGGGGATGATGGATCGATGGATCGAGCAGAAAAAATGGATGAAAACGGAAAAAGACGGTTCTGATGCAAGTCAGATGCACCAGGGGGAGTTGAATAGAGGTCAACAATCCTCGGGCTCTGATTGGTCTAGGTCAGTCCGCACAAGGGCAAAATAGTTATTTTATTCGAATTCCATTATTAAAAATAGTAAATGATTTTATTGATTTTTGAATATAAAATAAAAATTGTTTATTATTTTATGTAGTATTTTATTATGATTTTTATTTATTTTTTGGTGTTATTTATTAGTAGTTAATTTTTATGGGTATATTTGTAGATATATTCATCTAAGTTTTGCCTATTTTATTTTTATTATGTATATTTTATTTTATTACCTTATTCTCATATTTTATATTTTATAACTTATTTTTAGGTACATAAATACATTTTATCATATTTTTATGATGTTATTTGTATACTTAATAAATATAGGTATAGATTATATAGGTATAGTTATAGTACATTCATCTATGTATTTTGTACCTTATTTTATTTTCAAGTATTTTCTTGGTTTTTATTTTAGTTTTATATTTTTTAATAAAATAAATAATATTTACAATAGTATAAAAATATATAGATGAATAAAAGAGTTGATGAATAAATTCCTCTTTTATTTATTTACAAGTATTAACATAGGTATTTTACCTATATATTTTAAAAACTTATTTTATTTTAATGTTTTATTGTGGTTTTAATATGTACATGAGTTATAGATAAGATGTACAAAATTATAAAAATATAAAATTGTAAAAATAATAAAGAATGAATAAATTGAATATTTTATTTGGGTATACTATACAATGAGGGGTCCAATACCTAACTTTCACAGCTTAACTCTAAAAAATACGCCTTCATGAAATAGCTTATTAAAATTTACATAAAATTAGAGTTAATTTGTACATTTTGAGTTTTTATTTGGAAGATATGGATATGTGAAGTTGAGATTTTGGCTTTTTATTTTGTGTATAAAAAGTACATTGTGTATTATTTTTGTACAGACTCAATTTGGTATTTTTATTTACACTATTATCTATAACTTTCATGTACAAAGTTTCTTTATTTGATGAATAAATAATAAATAATAAAATGGGTGTCAAAAATGAATTATTGATGAATAAATCAATGTGATTTTTATTGTATTTTGACCCTTATCTCCCCATACTTTATTCCATGTCGACCAACTCAATTGTTGACTTTGTCTCGGAGTTTAAGATCATAAAATACCTTTGGTATTTTATTCTTTTTCTTTCTTCTCTTTATTCTATAATTTTGGCATTAAAAATAGTATATTTTACACAATAAATGTAATGAATATTGAATGCTATTTTGTACAAATTAATGATATTTATATGCAACAGCTAGGGTTTTTAAGGCCAAAATGATAGAATAAAGGTATTGAAATGGAGATTCATTGCCCCTATACTTGCCTTTGCTAATCCCTAGCATATACTTATGCAATAAATGCAGAAAAATGAAAATAAAGAAAAGAAAAAGAAAGAAAGTGGATTGAATTTAATTTTCAAACCTATTTTCAAAATCAAAGTTTGGAGCTCAAGTCAGACCTTGGTGAAAAAGTGTGTGTGGAACTTGGTCGGGAACCCAATTTAAAACACAACAGCCTTCGAGAGTCACTGAACTCGCTTCAAACCACCTCAATAGCGAGGTCAGAACTATTCTACATCATACACAAACCCTTACTAGTATGAAGCTGACTTGTACGGTGTAAGTGTAGTGTCTCTCCCCAACTGAAATGACAAAAGAACTGAATTCTCCATAATGACATCCCAATGATTCCCCAATTCCGTAACTCTTTCCTCGAGGAGTGGGGTATTCCCTTCTAAGTTCAAGTGGCAATCGACTCAAGAGGAGGGGGTGAAGAGAAGAATGGACGGTAGCTAGTATAGCTACCTATCATGGGATGCATGACCACTGTAGTCAAGCCATCCAGCTGCAAGCTCACGTGATATGACTTTGAAGCTCAAGCTTGCTTATTGACTATACAAATGTATACACTCCTGCAGGCATTTTATTTTCAATCAAGCATGTCTACTTTTTTGGAGTTTTTTTTGAAATACTATATACATCAGCATTTACATAAGGAGTTTTTCCTCTTGAACCAGAAGACTATCCCTCTTTGGAAGCATTATTGCGACCCGCACTCTCCTATCGTTAGACCTCATGGCTACTGGATGGGTTGAGGTGCACTTCCCTCCCTATACGAGGATGAATGTTTCCACTCGTATGCATCTCAAACCAGCAAATCCAATCCCCTCACCACTCCAACTGAGTTGAGCCAAGTGAAAGGTGCATGTATCCAAGTTAGTTCACGACCGACATGAGTCATGCGTGCGTCTTGAAAAGTTCTAGTTAGTCAGTTGAGGTGCCTTAAACCCATCCCTGAGTCTCAAAGAATTAAATCTGAATAGACCTGAAGTACCTTAAACCTAGTTCCCATAAGGTTCTAGTGAAGTTAGGTGCAGTAAGGTCCAACCAAGCTCCAATCTTCGACTTTACTTAGACTAGTTCAAACATCAAGCTCAATCTGAAAAAATGTGAATGCTATGCAAATACTATGCACAATGAAAAAAACTTTTTGGTGCAATTTTTAAAAGAATTTGATATCCACAAAATAAAAAATGTGTGCAACTATTTACAGGAGCGTGCATCTTTTTTTTTATTTACAGTAATAAAGAGTTTGAAGAATTCATAGGTGAAATATTGGTTTTTGTTATAGGTATGTATATACAATTGATAAAGAATTTTTTATTATTTATGTAATTTTCATTGTATATATATTTCTTATACATATATTCCTCAAACTTATTTGAAAACAATTTTGAATACTATATTACAAAGTAATTTTGCAAATATTTACAAACATTTGAAAACCATTTTGCAAATATTTTTCAAACAATATATATATATAGATTTTTCAAATATTTTTTCAACCATTTTCCAAAACCTTTTGCAAATAGATTTTCAAGACATTTTATTTCACACAAAGAAAAGATTTTTTATAAATCAGAACATTTTTACAAAGGTTAATAGCATTTTACAAAAAGTTTTCCAAATGGCTCAGACCATTTTTCAAATCATTTTGCAAAAATATTTTTAGCCTAACTTCTTAATCAATATATAAAAAGAATTTGAAGAATAATATGCATCATGTTATTACTTGATTTAATGAATTATATATGTGTGTATAGTATTTTAGGCATATTTATTATCAATAATGTGAAAGTACGAGCTATGGCTAAAGTATATGCATAGTAACCTCTATACTTAGCTTAAGTTATGTCCTCATAGATCAGAGAGAAAAAAAGAAGACATAGCTCGTACTGAGTATAGAAAAAGTCTTAAAGAATAAATGAATGAAGATATAATCGAAGAAATAATTGAATGAGAAGTCGTATGTCCCCCCTATACTTAGGATCAAATAATCCTAACTATAACAGGTTGTACACAAGGCATGGATGGTCAAGGGTGGGGATAAATAGATCACAACTCAGTTTGTCTCCCCCTATACTTAGGGTGAGATATCCCTAAGTATAGCGGAAAAAATTAACAAGTGAGGAGACAGTGGAGGGGATCAAAGAATGAAAGAACTCTTGGTACACACCCCCTAGGACAAAGTACGTTCTAAGTATAGAATCCTGGCCAAAAGGGGTGACACCTCTTCGGAAGAAAAAGAAAAAGGAAAACGAAAAGAAGAAAAGAAGAAAAGTCAGACGACGTTAGAAGAAGAGATCATCGAGAATGTACACATCACTCCCCCTATACTTAGGGTAAAAGAGCCCTAAGTATAGGCGACAACAAGAGTGATGAAACAGAACAAAGAAAGAACAACAGGATATGTACACCCTATACTTAGGACAATGTATATCCTCAGTATAGACACACAGATATGACGAATGATCTGGGGTATACATGACACATGGGAGAAAGAAGGAATGTAAGACAAAACACGTATATACAATAAGTAAAGAATGATGAATCACAGGGTGGTATCTGTCAATCGAATACTGTATTCTCGTCACCGTCTCCCTATGAGAATGGTGATGTAGTCAGAAAGAGAAAAGACACCCTAATAGACAGTCAAGTGGGTGTCAGCTACCCGGGTCATCGGATCAAAAATGAAGCCAGGAACCAGTAGCAAAAGTATAACATCGACTCATAAGAACAAAGTGAAGGATCAAAGCTAATACCGTGTGACACGGAGGAGGAAAGATCTGTACAAATTCCCCCATGTCATTTATAGTCTCATAAAGATATGAAAAGTGAGGAATAGGAGACTCTCTATGCATCATGATATCTGGTGGACATAAGGTCGACAAATCAGGGATACACTGAATATCGCAAGATATAGCTCAACCCTACGAGGGTCATCAAGGTGAGCAGACTCAGATGAGCCAAAGATCTCAAAATAATCAGAAGACTTGGTCCCGTGCTCCAAAAGATTGGAGACACAACCAGAGAGGAGATCGAGTACACAAATCAGACGACTTGGCTTCGTGCTCCTCTAAATTGGAGACACCAGAAGTGAAGCCGGGTACCCATAAAATGATGTATCCTCCCGCAGATAACCCTCAAGGAGTGATACATACTAGATAATGAATAATCAGAACAGAGCTCACCCTTGCGAGGGTCATCAAGGTGAGCGGGTTCAAAGGAGTCGGATCCATCAGATGGATCAGCAAGAGCAGTCTCGGTAGGCGAAAGATAGGCTACCGACAGAAGAGACCGAAAGATCTAGAAAATGCTATAGCCTCTCGCAGCTAACCCACAGAGAGTAATGTGAGATAAGCATGGAATAACCAGAGGGAGACGGCTCATCCTTGTGAGGACTGTCAAGGAGAGTGGACTCAAAGGAGCCAATACAAGTAGGTCTCGTGATCCGATAGATTGGATAGACAACAAGGCAGTGGGACCGAAGTCATATGTCAGACGACTCGGTTCCATGCTCCAACAAATTGGAGACACAATCAACATGTGGAACCGAACGTAAAGAAAATGTTGCATCCTCCCGCAGATAGTCCTTGGGGAGTGATGTAATGAAATCAAGGGAATGCTGGCACCAAATCTTAGGTCCTCAATGAATATCAATCATTCACCAATAGGAGGGCATAAGACCAAGGGAGGAACAAAAAGATCACCGGGGTAATCACAAAAGCGATCCCTCAAATTAACCAAATCAGTTGAGATGGATCAAGCAGTCAGAAAGAAATCCTCTGAGTACCCTAGATGGATGGGAAAGTCAGGAGATGGAGGATGGACCAGTCAAGAAGATGAGTGAAATCATGTGGGTTTCGGCACCGTCGCTCTGAAGCACATATCGAGATAGTACATCAAACCTCCAAAGCAAGACGTGCAGAACCGAAGAAAAGATCAGACAGTCAGAGTTCATGGAATCATCATCAAATCAACAAAATAGATCACATCCTCAATCTAGTGTGCGAGATCAAAAATCCTCAAATAAGAATCACACATTGTATTCGTGTCAAAAATCAGAATTGTTAATAGTCTCTATGCACATATAGATGTCAGATTCACCAGGAATGGCACACCAATCTCAATATCCTCAAATCTGCCCTGCTTACTCAAATAATCAATATAGTCCGAAAAACCTTGATGCAAGCCTTGTCTAATAGCACAGTACTCCTGGGAGAAAGAAGAGATGATACTGAAGGGGACGAGGAGGGCAGGCAAGATTTAGGCAGAACATAGACAAAATTGTGGCTCAAGGAGGGAGTCTCCTTGAACCGGACCAAAAATACGGTGATATGGGCAAGATGAAAGCCACAAAATCCAGCAAAGATGATGGATATCAAGACATGATATCACGACACAGATGCAAATGAGGAAATATATAAACAAGAGAGGGAGAGAGATTCAATGATCAAAATGACACACACTCAATGGACTGAAAACTCCATGAGAGATGAAACAAAGATGGACTCAAAATCACAATAAATGTACAAAGCAAAACCCATGTTTACCTACTCAACACAGTGAAGACCGAGATGGTGGTCTTTTATCTTTTCCATTTTAGAGTTAGGTAATCATCAAAAAAATGTACAAACACGATGATAGGCCTAATATTGGGGCTCTAATCCTTAGTGTGTACGTAGGAATAAAATGCACATATAATGAGGGGGTTGCTATCCCCAAAGCAATGAATCCATGACGTTTATTTAAAAGTCCAATAGAGTTAGCAGCCTCGATTTTTTTTAGGTTATCATTTTTTGATATTTTCCAATGCACGTGCTTAACGAGTTTCCAATTCCATTTAACATCCTAGGTGATCAAAATCAGAGGGAGAAGGTCAGAAAACCATGCAAGTCAGGAATCGATGATGCATACAAAGTCAGGAGACATACAATGCTTCCCAGCTCTCTCCATGTAGGATGCATAACAGGATTAAAACCTACACTATATGCAAATGCAAACCGATGAAATTGCCCTAGATCAGAATATACTATTAGCATGAAGCACCCGATGTTAATTATTTAGAAGAGAAACCAAGGTCCAGTCTTCGATGCCACCCGGTGCCCGCCACAATGGGTCATGCACGAGTTGTATGCAACCTCTCTCGGCATGCGGTCTCAAATCTAAATAATTAACAATTACGATTTGACTAAGTGCAAAAGCGAAGCTATAGGTACATGCAAATATATCAGGGCTTTGGACCTTAATCTATCAAGCAAGTAAATCCTAAGCTAAGGCTCATTCACATAAAACAAATAAAAAGATATAAGCAAAAAATAAATAAAAAGAAAGCGACGAAAACCCGACAAGGACCCCAAGGGAACAATCCCTCGGACAGTGGACCTCGTGAAGTAGAAGTGTCTATGAGAGTCCAAATTATTACATATTAAGTACTTCTTTCTCTCACTTTAATTAAAAATAAAATGAAATGAAATTAAAATAAAAATGTAAGAAAATTATGTTCAGAAATTCCTTTGTGTCCTCCTTTGTAGCTTTCTCCTACCGGCTAAGTCAGAAAACTGACTCCACCTTGCTTGGGTGCGCAGGTCCTCCTATGAAGTCCTCCCTCGCATGGTAGTCCCTCGCAACAAAGTTAAACAAGAAGGAGTGTCAGACAATTCATAATTAATATCAAACAAAGTAGGAAATAAATAAATAAATGTTAAAAATAAATAAATACCAGAAATAGACAAGAGAGCATGATCAAATAAATAATCCCAATTTATACGGTGTTGCTCCCCGACAACGGTGCAATTTGATGAGAGAGATGTATCGTGAGTCTATATATGTCTCACACAAGGCGGAGACACATGAGACACAATCGCTGTGGTGACCCACAAAATCCACAGGTGGACCGACAATCGTCATTTGATGAGAGAGATTTTGGCCGAAGTCATGCCAATCCACTGGGCGGATTGACAACCATCGAAGGGACCTCAGAAAAAATCTTAATCAATCAACAATTAACCCATACTACTAGCAACGACGCCATTTGATGAGAGAGATCTTGGATGAAGTCATGTCAATCCACAAGGTGACCGACATTCGTCGAAGTGACCTCAGATAAAATTTCAATCAATCAACAATTAACCCACAATACTAATCAAGCAATAAATAACAAGAACTTGGAGTTAAAATTAGTATAACTCTGCAACAAATGCGTATAGGTGTAAGCACGTGTAGAGGTCGAACTTAGGGAGCAAATGGTAGATGGGGGCAATGAAGCTAAAAAACTTGTCCTTTTCTGTTATCTGATTTTTATTATTTTTATATATATTACATTTTTATTTTTATAATTTTGTATATCGTTTTAATTTTATATTTTTTATTATTTTTTTTATTTTTATATTTTAATTTCCTTTTCTTTTAGAAATATTATATAATATATTTAAGGGTATATATTTAATAATAGATAATAAATATATAAATACAAATAAAAATAATAAAAAATTATAGAATTAAATATTTTGTGTTTTATATAATTTTTTACCGTTTTAGTGATTTTTGAGTGAATTTTGCTATTTTTTTCATTTTTTTAAGTCAAAATTACGCTAAAACTAGGATTAATTAAATGGTCAAAATTGAAATGGAAGTTTAAAATAAAAACTAAAGGCCAATTTTTTCCAAACCAATTTTAATATATAGATCATATATAAAGAAATTTATAAAAAAGAAAAATATATTTTTTTGAAAATTTTAAGAATTTTTTAGATTTTTATAAAGGTATTTGGGGTTTTCCATTTTTAAAAGTTTCCTTTTTTTATTTTAATGATTTTTGGACTGGAGTTAATACATGATAAAATAAACAACATATATTTTTTGGAATTTTTCAAAACATTTTTTATATTTTTTTGGCATTTTATAAGTTAGACATGATAAAAATGTGCTCTTTTTTATTTTTAATAAATTTTTAGAATGCCCAAAAGTGCAAAACAAATATGGGGCGTGAAAGTACAGACTACAAGACATCTAACCCTATTTTTGCTTAATGTTTAGAGCAAGGATGTTATTTTTAATAAATAAAATCCAAACACCAAAATTCATATATTAGCAAGGGCATAACCGCAAATAAAATAAACTTCAGGGGGCTCTAGTGCAATTTTGCTAAAATATAATATGTTTATAAAAATTTATTATATTTAAAATAAATACAAAAACCTGTAAGGGCTTCCTTACAAATTACTCAGCTCACGTGGGACTTTACGCGAGCTGAGCAGGACAGGACCAAAAAGCAAATATACATAAACACATGAGCCTGAATGCAAAATGTTCATTTTTATTTACACGGTTAATTAATAATACAAAATGTAAGCGGGTCTGAAGGTGCAATTTACCACATAACGCACGGATCAGACGATTCTGGTTCAATCACTTAAACATGTGTTGGTGTCACACTACATAATGCTCCTTCGCCATGGACACCTGAGATTAGACCAAGAGCGAGATCAACAACTGAAGCTTGGGATGATCCAACGTCCACTATGTGATCTGGAGAACAGTTGAAGATGGGACAGTTCTCGAGGGCATTGGAAGAACAAGGGAAGAACTCCGCCTTGGTGAGTTTCGATCGAGTGGTGCTCGCTCCTCCGACCACTCCGAGTGCCTCTTGCTGGCTCTGCATGTTCCCACAGGTCCGACGAAGGTCCCATGTCCCTCAAAAAAGTCTGGAGGCCAACGATAGGCCTCTAGATGCTCAAAGAAGAAACATGACCTGGTGAGCTCCAGGTCAGATCGGATTGAGCCCAGAAGGGCTCCTTTGACCACGTGACTTGCACATATAACACACAAGGCCAAGGGACAAAGTGCCTTGGCCAGTAAATAGTGGGAATGGAAGTGAAAGGGAGGCAGAGTGGTCGATCTCCAACTAGTGAAGGAGGAGGGGATCCAGTTTGCAGATCTAGAGCAGATCTTGTTGGGTGGCGAGGTGGGAAGCATGGAGAAATGGGTAGGGAATGTTATGGGGTGGAAGACGTGGTTGGAGACGGGCGATTCACGACGAACAGAAGGTGGCCGGAGTAGAGCTTCGGCGAGGTCACTTAATCTACTCTAGTCTAATTACGTAGATAAAACATGGAATTAATGACAAGAAACAAAACCTAAGACTAATTCTAACCTACATAAAGTAAAATGGTGTAGCTCGTACCTTTCCCTGAAGAAAAGGAAGGGAGGTGGCCGGAGCTCACCATGGGTGCACCTCCATTCCTCCCTCAACCACCGTGGAGCCTCAAGGGACTCCCCGTATCGCGGGGATACACACTAGACCGAAGTTATGGGGCTTTAGGGTTGGAAGATGACCAAAGAGGAGGAGGAAGTCGAAGGTGTTTATTTATAAACAAGTATAAGCACCATTATTGATCGACCGACTCGAAAGAATTGAACATATGTACACAAGATCTAAGTCCCGATGTGAATCTTGGAGTATCAATGATTAAAATCGATGAAGGGCTCGAGGATGATGGATTGATGGATCAAGCAGAAAAATGGATGAAAACGAGGGAAAAGATGGTTCTGACGCAAGTCAGAGGCGCAAGGGGGAGTTGACCAGAGGTCAACAATCCTTGGGCCCTAATTGGTCTAGGTTAGTCCGGATAAGGACAAAATAGCTATTTTATTTGAAATTAATTAATTAAAAATAGTAAAAAATTTTATTAATTTTTTAGTATAAAATAAAAAATGTTTATTATTTTATGTAGTATTTTATTATTATTTAGTTATTGGTGTTATTTATTAGTAGTTAATTTTTATGGGTATATTTATAGATATATTCATCTATATTTTGACTATTTTATTTTTATTATGTATATTTTATTTTATTACTTTATTCTCATATTTTATACATCTATAATTTATTTTTAGGTACATAAATATATTTTTATTATATTTTTATGATGTTATCTGTATACTTAAATAAATAGGGGTATAGATTATAGAGGGGCGATCCTATGAGATGGATTTTGGTGAGATGGTGAGATGGGATACTTTGGACCACAAGTTTCTGTATTCTCTCTCCTGCCTTTCTCTCTTTTGGTTGGAACTAGTGGTCCAGAATGCCCCATCTCACCATCTCACCAAAATCCAATCTCATAGGATCGCCCCTCATAGATTATATATGTATAGTTATAGTACATTTATCTATGTATTTTGTACCTTATTTTATTTTGAAGTATTTTCTTGGTTTTTATTTTAGATTTATATTTTTAATAAAATGTAAATAATATTTACAAGAGTATAAAAAATATAGAGGAACAAAAGAATTAAAGAATAGATTCCCCTTTTATTTATTTACAAGTATTAGCATAGGTATTTTACCTATAATTTTATATACTTATTTTATTTTAATACTTTATTGGTGATTTTATTGTGGTTTTAATATGTACATGAGTTATAGATAAGATGTACAAAATTATAAAATTATAAAATTGTAAAAATAATAAAGAATGAATAAATTAAATATTTTATTCGGATAAACAATACAATGAGGGGTCCAAAACCTAACTTCACACCTTAACTTTGAAAAATATAAAACCACCTTCATAAAATTTTAATAAAAGTTATATACAATTAGAGGCGATTTGATACATTTTGAGTTTTTATTTGGAAGTTATGGATCTGTGAAGTTGAGATTTTGGCTTTTTATTTTGTGTATAAAAAGTACACTATGTATTATTGTTGTACAAACTCAATTTGATGTTTTTATTTACATTATTATTTACAACTTTCACGTACAAAGTTTCTTTATTTGATTAATAAATAATAAAGAATAAAATGGGTGTCAAAAATGAATTATTGATGAATAAATCAATGTGATTTTTATTGTATTTTTCGCCCTTATCTCCCCCTACTTTATTCCTTGTCGAGAAACTCAATTCTTGACTTGATCTCGGGGTTTAGGGTCATAAAATACCTTTGGTATTTTATTCCTTTTCTTTTCTTCTCTTTATTCTATAATTTTGGCATTAAAAATAATATTATTTACACAATAAATTCAATAGCACTAAATGCTACTTTGTACAAATAAATGCTATTTACATGCAACAACTTTTTTAAGGCCAAAATGATAGAATAAAGGTGATGAAATGGAGATTCATCTGGTGCTGATTTGGCTAGGGCTAATTGCACATTATTCCCCTCTCCCCCTTTTACATATTATTCCCCTCTACTTTTATAAACAACTTCTAAATAGTTATATAAATAATAATATATTTTTTGTTAATAACATTCTATAATTGATGTATAATTATTTCTATGGAAAATCTTATTGTTATTATTTAAAGTAAGTGTAGATGTACAAATTTGTAATTGGTGTATTACACGATTCCAAATAGAAAAACAACATCAAGAATATATATATCTTAGTTTTTGATTTGAGGCGCAGTTGATAAAAAAGGGGCCAGATCTCTTCCTAAATCTGAATCTGAATCATCCCGAAATCTCGATGACAAGAAATTGGCCTTCAGACTCAATTAAATTTATCGTATTAACAATTTTATTATACAAGAATGATTGGTTTTTTATACTTAATTTCATTGTTTATGATTTAACTTTAAAATATTTTTATTCGACATCCCAAAAAGATCATAATAAATAGAAAATAAATGTAAACACATTAACAATGATATACATGAGCTCAACATTGTACATTTTAACATTAATCCTTTTGGAAAAATACAATTATTATATTGAATCATAAAAATACAACAGTTTGTCTACAAATAATAAAAAAATATGTTACAACATTTTATAATTTCTATATCTTAAGAAATCCTTTTAGGCCTCCTCCTCCTTCCCCTCCTGGTTTATCGTTTCCTTTACCACCGTCTCCTAATTTCTTGTGACTCTATTCATGTGTCTTCTTCTTCTTATGATGATTGATGTTCTGTTCCGAATGTGCTGGAATGTGCCTAGGAGGATGCAACTTAGCTGATGACTTCTGTGGAGCTTCGACTGGTTGAGTATCTTGATCTCTCGTGCTCCTCATGCTTGTTGATTATCGGGGTGGCTTTGATGGAAGAGGCTCAATGATCCTTACTCCCAGAGAGAGAGAGAGTCTTTGAGACGACTCTAGAAGCTGTTGCGCTATTACTATGGGTATACCAAATAATTGTCTGTCGAAGTCTGTTGGCTCAAATTGCCAAACACTTGCAAATAATTCGGCTTGAAGAGCCGTCGAATAATATTGAGTAGACGGTGTAAGCTGAGAGAGTCCAGAGTCAAATCGGTTCAAAGGACTAGCAAATGATGGCCCTGCAAACTGTGGCTGACTCAAGGCTTCTCCATATCCTATAGTAGTGAGATATTCACATTATATTAAATATGGCAGAAGGTAAAAAAAACTTCTTGGAAAGAGTCGTTCAATTAAATAAGTTATTTAAACATGAAGGTCCAAATCCGACTTCATCGTATTGAGACCAAATGCACTATATTCTATGTAGCCCATACCTGAAAGATTATAATTATATTAGATGTCACATAAATGAAATGATTAGTGCGAGAATGATATAATTTAATAAATCAACGATAACAACCTGAAACTCCAAAGCCTGATTGAACTGGCAGACACCCTTGCCCGCTATATCCTACAGAAGTCATTCCTAATATATTTTTATTATATTCAATATTTAATAATATAGGCATTGAAAATAAGAAAATTATACAATGAATTTGTTACCATTTTAAATTCCAAAAATTGATTGTTCAATTGGTTGATCTTGTGACAACCCATGTCCACTTTATCCTGCTATATTACATATAAAGGATTATTGATATATTCCTAAAAAGCTAAACACTAATTTAAGTTAATTACAGATAAAGAATTAAATCCAGCTGAAGTCGCAAATGTCAGTAGTTGTTGTGATCCCTTCCCGGTATATTCTGCGTAATTTATACCTATACACCCGCGTAATTTATACCTATACATTTTGCATCATATAATTAAAAAAATTAGTTGTTTGAAAGAAAACCAATTTAATCTAGTTTTACAACAAAGAACTAATGAAACTCGATGTTCCAGAAGTATGATGCTCTTGTGATGGCAAATACGTCTGGTCGTAGTGTGGAATGGATACATCAACGAGAACATGTTGATTGTCTCATCAAAGTAATTCATTGTATCTTCAACTTTTGTCTTTATATTCGGAGGCAAGTCTTTTGATTGTCTAATCTCATTGAAGCTCTTCCTTTCATGAAGAATTATAGTCATCTATTTAATTTATGATATAATAAGTTAATAGAATATGGTAAAAATAAGGAAAGTTAAATGTAACATACCAGGTGTCCTTCTATTGGTCCGTGTGGCTGGTAAGCTATTGTAGAAGGAGGAATTTGTGTTTGGATCCACCTTCTTGTTATACTAGAGTATCACTGCATTAAACATCGTTGTTTGCATCCACATGTTCAAATACAACTGCTGCTTCTCTCTACTCCCAACAATTTACATATAGTAGACCAATTTAGGATATCGGTACTTCTTGTCTTATTATGTCGAGAGACAATGTTTATCCTCTCAACTATAGCTGGGATATGTTGTCGCATCCCAAATTGGTGCATTACACGATCAGGTACGTGCATAACTATGGCATCGTAAGATTAGTGGCACTCTACTCATCAAATAGCTTGACCACTTCGACAAATATGATGCAATTGTGCTACTTCTCCCTCGACTATGGCATCCAATTCATCTACAATTATTGAAAAAAAGGACATGTAATTATTTACTCGAAATTATAAACATAGAGAATAATTGTCATTTTTCTACCCGATGAACCTGTTGTGTATCCAACTAATTACGGTAAAATACAAGTGTTGTTGTTTAAACGTTCTCCTTAAAATTTCACATACCTATCTATTTTAAGTCCAATGATCCTCCATGGATCCGCGTACCAGCTCACACCATTGGTCTTCCTATATGAACATGCTACCATACCCAAACATGCATATTGAAAATGTTAAATGACATAAATCGAGACAATGCAATCAAAAACTCGAGACATGGAATACGCTACATACCTGCAAAACTGAGAAGAAGCCATAAATCCTCGACGTGATGATCTTTACACCTCTGTCCAGCTCAGAATACATATGCGCCAAAGATGCAACACCCCAAGCAAGTTGAGCGCATTCCTCCAATTCACGTAAATGCAGTAGGTATCTATAAAAATAAATGTAGTGATATTACTAAGTACGCATTAAACATTGGAGAACCCTATTTTTGAATCGTAAATGCATACCTTAGAGGCACCATATCTCCACTGCTATCTGCAAGAACATTGCATCCTATATGATAAAAAATAAGTGCCCTAACTATACGTGTTGCTTCCCGTTCATCTTCAATACACAATAGCATATCATCATGACTAAATAAGACCTCACGTATCCATGATAGTTTCACTTTTACACTCTTTATCTGAGTGGGTATAACGCCTAACAAACTCAAACATAGTGCATCACATCCTGCTGTCGGAATATCAGGACCTGCGACAGGACGATCGTCAACCCTCAATCCACTTATCAATCCCATATCCTGTAATGTAATAGTGGCTTCACCGAATCGCAGGTGAAAAGTATGAGACTCAGGTCACCACCGCTCCAGTAAACCGGTTAGCAACGAAGGATGCATATGTACCCTTCTCATGTTCACTACGCATGTGAAACCTGATGATTCTAACACTCGTTGTATCACTGCACTCTTCTTGTCAGAAATATTGTTGAGCAATTCATTATGTTATACAAATTTAATCTGTAAAATATGTCGAGCAAAACATAAGTTACGATATATATCAAGCGGGTATAAATCTTATTTAATTACTTACTGAGCTTGTAGGTTGTGAAGACCGATGCTCACTCTGCATGTACAACATTGACGTATCTACGGGTCCAGATACTCTATCTATTTGTGCCATCTACATATAACAATCAAACATGTTATTACATATTACTAAATTTAATGAAAATTATTTGCAAATAAAATTTATAATACACAATTAAAATGCTCTTACGGGTCCAGGCACTGTATCCATTTGTTCTTAGTTTCTTCGTGAACAACTTAATCTATTGTGATTCGGTTGCTTGCAGATTTTACATAATTTAAGCAGCACACACATTTCATCCATTTCATTTCTAATTCTTCCTTGTATACGTCGTCCGAGATCCTCCTCCTGATTATTGGAGGTAGCACAATAGTGTCGTCTTTTGCTCCCCAATAACACTGATCTAGGATGGGATGAAAGAAGAAGTTGTACGCTTGACGATAATAATTGCTGACATAATACTGCGAGCAAAGGTCGTAGTTATCCAAGTGTGTATGTGAATGTGAAGCTGTTGCTATGACATGTGGACATACAAAGTATTTCATCTGCATAAAATCACACATGCAATCACTTTCTCGATCATTTAAGTTGACTTCATATGCATATGCATCGTGATCGCAGACTTAAAATTTTGTTAGTGAAAATTGTCGTATGTGGCACGGTCTTGCCTCTCCGATTTGTATCTCTAGCAAGTCTTTGCATTCTTAGTCAAATATGTTTTCATTCCCTCCAACTCCTCATGGTGATCATTTAATAACCATTAATCTTGAGAAAAAATGTTAGAATCAACGATATGACAGGTAAACCACATGCTCCTCTAAAGGCTCCGTTAAAACTTTTTGATAAATTTATTGTCATATGTATGTAACGATGTCCATTATATAAACCTAATGCCCAATAAGTCTGGTCACCATTATCTTGAGATACGATCAATTTGAAAGCATTTCTGTCAAGTATGTTAATATCTCTTATCATACTATTAAACTTGTTTTCACATTGCTCCTCCCCAACATCGTAAAATCTGTTTTGA
Source organism: Ottelia alismoides (assembly GCA_037367405.1). NCBI lineage: Eukaryota > Viridiplantae > Streptophyta > Magnoliopsida > Alismatales > Hydrocharitaceae > Ottelia > Ottelia alismoides. Next base: position 699,627 of record JAZKJV010000807.1, read on the forward strand.
ATTGTACGAGTCTTATGTCCAACTCGGTGCATGTTTGCATGCATATGACGGAGACAATGGCGATGAGTGAATCCCTGTTCTGGTGGAAATAAACCACGCACAACATATTTCAACCCAGAAAATCGATCAGTAACAAAACATATTTCCCTGTGGTCAATGATTTGCCTTAACAAATTAAGAAACCAACTCCATGCTAAAATGTTATCGTTCTTTTCAGCTATAGCAAATGCGAGCAGAAATCAACCATTATTTGCATCTATCACTGTAGCCACACACATATGGCTTGCATATCGTCCATACAAATGCGTTCCATCAATATTTAAAACATGCTGACAATGCTTTGTGGTAAGGTCTAAATTAAACAAATAATCTTTGAAAATGTACAATAGTCTCGTTTTCACCTCCTTCTGTCTTGAACCACGTATAAGTTCTGGGGTTGTGTCTTTCCAGAGTACGAATGAATCTCCAAATATCACGATATGACTCAACTTCATTCCCATAAATAATATCCATTGCACGTCTCCTAGCATTCCAAGTTGTAATGTAATTAATTTCGATCTTCAACTCATCTTTTATTTTATATATAATTACACATGAGGTCATACTAACTTGTGCTCTAAAGGAAGATAGTACGTATTGTGCTACAAATATAGATGTGTGTTGACTGTGTTTGAGTAAAAGTACAGAATTTCTACATGTGTGCTTTCCTCCATATCATGAAACACACCAGCCCCCTCAAGATTTTCTCTCCGATACATGCAAACACCATTCACAATCTTCATAAATACATACAACAATCAAAATCTTTTGTTTGAGGCTTTGATTTATATTGCACGTGATTTCCATACTCTATTTTTGTAGGTCATATTGTAAATCCCTTTTTGACTTGTACCTCCTACCCAACCAATAACTTGATCCAGAATCTTCGGTGGTATCACCTTATCTCTCTACAAAGGCTACATCTTCCGTTTCTGCAATTTCGTGATCAAACACATGTGGTAACTCATCCATTGGTACTTGATCAACATCCCCATTATTTGTACAATAAGAATGTCCTCATTTTCTAAGGCTAGCATTAGTGAACCGTATCCAAAATCATGCCAAGTATTATTATTATTTATATTTTCTTCCTCTAATGAATGAGATTCATTTTCAGACTCTTCACTTTCTTTTTCAGATATTGGTGTCAACAATTCCTCTTCATCATTTACTTGTGAGGGACCCTCGATATCCTCAAACACCGTTGGCCTAATTGAATTATATGTTTATCAGTTTAGAGAAAGGAAATATATGATTATTCCTTAATTTAAATGTGATTATTTTACCATGATTATGATGGTATGTTTTCCTGACCAAAAGGGGTTGCTTTTATGAAAGGTGAATGAACCTCACATTAATGATTGTATTCACCATTGCTAAGGCGGATTCATTATCGTGAATAGGTATTGCATAGAATTTGGATCCTTCATACAACCACTTACACGTTAATGTAAGGATATATTGATTGAGCGGGGCACTGGTGGCTTTGGAAACTCGATCCAATAGATCAAAGTATGTTAATTGGCCCGGTAGTATGACCATACGTTATTGCCTCCATTATAGTCTATCTGATCATCTAAGACAATAACCGATCCATCCCAATATAATAACATATGAACAATGTTGAATGCCATATCTAAAAATAAATAAATGATTTGATTAGTTGATTTGAATTAAAGAGCATAACGATAATGTACATTTTGTAAATAAATAATGATTGAATATTTTTAAAATTAAGTATTTAATATTATAAATATTTTACATGATGAAAATGATTATTTAAATAAAAAATCTAATGTCATATACGATATTAATAATTATTTCTAAATTTAATATAACCATTAATTATTTTCATCTTTAATAGAATAATTGATCTTAACAAAAAAATTAAAATCACATATAAATTAATACATAATCAACGAGACCAAAATACGCACAAAGATGTATAACATATTTTAGTTGTAAATATAAATTTTAAAATTCAACGTCAATAGAATCATAGTGTTTAAAATTTAAATAACTCGTGGAACGAGGAATCTAATGTCCGATCTTATAGATGCATGCGGTGTCCGACAAGTCGGATCCGACCAACGTTGTGTCGACACCTCTCTCGGCATTCCATATTCAAACCAAGCAATATTTCTACAATTAACCCATAATAAAATATATGATGTACAAATATTCCATAAGTTTTAATGGTTTTTTAAAAAAATATTTTTATGATTTTTCACAAAATAACTTAAACACACAGAATATGCCACATACATTAATCAAAATATTTACATTCCACAAAGATGTACATTTATATTCTGAAATTGCAATATATAAAAGATACTAAATTTAACATATTTAAATGATAATACAATTCTTTAAAAGCATCTAATTTCACACATCTACTTAAATGCTACAATCAAAAAACAAAAAGTGTAAATGTCATTTTACTTGGAATAACATGTATCTTCAAAGCGAGTAAATATATCTGATAAGAATTTGAGAGATATAACTGAATATCCGCAAAAAATACTCGCCTTTGCTGATAAAAAACCTGCAAAAAAATATTCACAAGAAATGATTTACGAAAAAATTTCTTATTCTTACTCGAATAAAAATAGAGGAATTCAGATGCGGGAAATGCTGCTTGAGAGTAGAGATTGGGAGAGATGGGAGAAGTAGAGATGAGATGGGAGAGAAGTAGAGATGAGAGAGGGAGAAGTTGTGAGGAATGAGAGGGTGAGGTGGATGGTTTATATAGATTTCGAAAGAGGGGACCGTTTGCAATTTCGTCAATGGCTCTCTCTCTCTCAAATCGGCACCTGAGGTGTCGATAGATGCCTATTTTTTTAAATAATTTTACATGATGCTTATTTAATTAATTATAAATTATTTAATAATTATTTAAAAGAGTCCCTAGGTTTGGGGTGTCTACGCAATTCCCAAACTTACACTTAACGAAGGACAACCATTGATTTGATTCGATTATAATTTAATAAATTATCTTGAAATATTGCAAATTGATTAAAGCAAGTATTCCAATTACTTTCTCATGCGTGAATCAACTTGGAAGGTGGATTATTTTCCATTGAACTATTGAATTTACTTAATATTTTGTTTTTTTTTCTGATGTTTGACTTCATGGAAAAAACACTCCAATCTTGCAAATATCTGTCGCGTTTGATAATGCAACCAGTTATGCAACTAGTTGTGATAAATAAAGCAAGATGTTCAGCTCGTTATTTTTTCCTTCGAAAGAAGATACAAAGAAGATATAAAATATATTATATCGAGCTTTTCTTGACATTAGTGTGTTCTCGCCATTCAACTAATGAAATGGTGGACACACGAAGAAAGAAGGGAGGCATGATGGGGAAATTTTTATTTGAGCATTCATTTTTTATTTATTAGATGATGAAAGCTAACTACCTCCTCGACTCGAAAATAAATGCATTAAAAATATTTCTATGTCAAATATCTTATTTTAATAATCAAATAAATCACTATTTTAAATATTTGATAATTATATGTTAGCAACTGATATTTTTTGCGGGAACTGGATTACTAGAGGAGATATTATATTCATATCATCTCAAGCGATCTATATGGACACCACATGCTACATTAGAAAGTTTGTGTATTCTACAACATGAAAAGACTTAGAGGAGTTGTGTTTTTATTCCTTACCAAGTCAGTTTGTAAAAAAATAGTATATGACTAAAGTGTACAAAACATAAATTTTCAAATGTTGTTGCATCAATGCAAAGATTCTATGATACCAATATCTTTTCAACAACTCATTATCTAACACAATCATGTATGGTGCACTAGTGCAACCCAACCGTGCATCGATACATGCCTTTTATATCAACCGCTACACCTTGCTCATTGGTACACTCTTGATCGTGTACAACCAATAATGTTTTATATTTGTTGCAATGCTGCATATTTTCAAATCTTAACATTGTCAGATTTTGAAATGAAGTGTTTCAAAGTTATAAATTATTGTTACTTTTTACGCATCGATGTAGAACTTTATGCAACAGTACATCTTTATTGTTGGCTTAGGTAATTTGTGTGTTTCGCCCTTGATGCATTGTTACACCTTCATGTACACTAGTACACCAAAGTCATTCTTCAATCATCGAGTGAAATTTAATCAAATTCTTCTATTCTTGGACCTACTTTAAGCATATAGGACAAATGCACTCATTTCAACAAAACCAAGAGGACAACATTTTATATTCACCCACACTATATCCTACTCTTTATTGAGTTTTTCTTACGTTAAGAACAATTCTAGAAAGTTTCTCTCTGATCTTCACATTTTTACGCTCTTTAAAGCTTTGCTTTAAAAGTATGTTTCTCCAAAAGGGCTTTCCTCCCAAAATCCTGGGTAAGATTACATAGTTTGAGGTGTTCTCCACAAATGCTTTTCTTCTTACGTAGAAGATAAATTCTAGTAAGCTTTGTAAATGGTTTTGATTAAACCAGAAGTAATTTGTATAATGAGCATCGGTAAGCCTCAGTAAGCCAAGATCGGGCACATGAAGTAACCCTTGTGTAGGATAACCCTATATAAATCTATATCCATAATGGATTGCTTGTATGGTTGTTTCTTCTTTCTCCGAGCTATTTGTTTTAAATTGACCATAGTTTCTCTTTAGTATTTCTCAACCCCATTTAGTTATCATCATTTGATATCATAGCATCCATGTTTGGTGATTTTGATGTTCCTCCAGTACACTAACAACAATAAGATCAAGTGATGTTAATAACCACATTAAAGGACAATCAACCAAGTGCATATCCTACTTTTACGATGCATGATAAAATCACTAGAAAATAAATTAAGATATCTATATGAAGTCATATATAAAAGAACTTTCATTTTAAAAAATTACAGAAAAAGAATTCAAGATTCTTGAAATCAACAAAGAGCTAGTAGATTACTCGTCGTAGTGGGAATGCAATCGCCAAAAACGATGAGGCAATGAGTACTCTGTATTGTGCTTATCAACTAATGAAACTAGTAAGGTTTATCAATTTGAGATGGTATACATGATTTGAAAATGTTTTGAGGTTACACATGAAGGGACATACTAAATCAAGAATCAAAGCCAGAGCTCTCAAGATTGATTTCAAAATTTTCAAGATGAAGCCGTGTGAATTAATCAAGGATTTGAGTATATGATTTGCAAACATAGTAAATCTACTCGAAGGTATTATCAAGGAATATTTAACCAAGGATAATGTTGAAAAGTTTGTGCGAGCCTTCACAAAGTAATGGCATCCAAAGATCATAGTTATCCAAGAAACTAATGATCTTAGAAAGCTTACCTCAAATAATAGATAAGAAATCTCATGGAACATGAAGTAAGCATTGAGAAAGACAAAAAAGAAGATGTTAACGAAGATCAAAAGAAAGGTAAAGCTCTCACCTTTAAAAGTAAATTCTCCTGACACTGCGATAATAATAGAAGATGATGAACAATGCATTAATCACTCGATAATTATGCAAATATGTCAAGAAATGAGAAACCCGTAGAAGGAATTTTTCAAAAAGAACAACGAATATTTTATTTGCTACAACTGCAAAAATAAGGGACACATGACAAGACAATGTCCACTATGCTATAGGAAAATACAGAACATGCAACGGTCGACCTCCATCCTCTATGAGTGAGCGATCGTCTCCTCTAATAAGAGAGGACGATCAATGGTCCATCCTCGTAGGTTGTGTCGCATTTGCCTTATGGGACATTGTTTACAAACATCACCTTTAAGACACCTTAAGGGATGGTCGAGATCTTCTCCATTGATAAAACACAGACAGGATGGTCGGGACGATCCCATCTGACGAACATGGATGACGGTTACAACCATCATATATGGGTCATCGTAGGAGATGGTCATGACTGTCCCATTTAATTCAATCTCAGGGGACGGTTGTGATTATCCCCTAAAGTTGTAGATGACGTCTCTGGAGCGTATTGTTGTTGCTTACAAAATGTTCCATAAGGGACAATCGCGACCGTCCCCTGTGGGTTGGATCAGAGGGGATGATCGCGACCATCCCAGGTACTTTATTGGTCCGTCCCCTCTGACCTAAAACTATCTTCTGGGACGTCTATTGTAGTCGGAGGGGAGGTCCCGACCATCCCCTGACCCTCTAATTATGTGCTCAAAAAAAAATTACGTACCTTTTGATATGAATTCATTCTACATTGCATACCACTTTAACTTGAATCATTCAGTACACATATCAATATCGACTCTTCATCAAATGGACATGGATCAAGAGAAAACTAAACACATTCATTTCACATACAAGATGACAAGAAATGTTATGAAACGAACAATAATGGGATTTTTAAATGAAACTACTCTACCTTAACTTGTTCAAACTATTTAAACAACAAACTAACTACTCTACATTAGATTGTCTAAACTAATTATATAATGTACTAAATCGTTCTACTAATTAAATAATAAAACAAAACATGAGATAACATTATTCATTGTCGTCTCTGTCATCGTCCTCATCTTCATCTTCTTCTCCTTCATCATCATCGCCTAGCCTCTCAACTTGATTACTTGGTTGGATCAGTTGGCTAGTCAAAGTTCCAGCTTGATGTGCCTACATGATCACATTAAAAATTGCAATTTCTCTGCGCAAATCTTGAATTTCATCGTTTATGCCCATCACTTGACTCTCTAACTCCCTCTCCCATTGTGTCTTTTGAGAGGAAGATGGGATGCTCCTACTCCATACCAATTACAAAGGGTATCTCCATGAACACCACAATGTATTCGTCCATGATGCTTTGGCCTGGTCACTTGGAGGAAGGCCATATCAGGAGTAACAGGTGTCTGACTCGTACATGTGCTATTTAGAGAGCTAGTGGTTGTGAGTTTGATCATCTCCTCCTAAAATATTTTCAAGCTAAACTAAATAAACCATTTAAAATGCTATAATAAATATAAAATTATTATTAAATTCTTACATGATTGGACCATAAGCAAGATCTACTTAGTGAATTTCCCCACCTACATCCCGACTCTTAGATTTTTCAAAAACTTCAATTTGAATATGCTCACGATTGTTTTCTGTCGCCTAACAAAAATAAATAAGAAATACACTTAGTTTTAATATAGAGTAATGGGTGAATACAAAATATAAGGTATATACTAAACTATTTACAAAATCGTCCTTCAACTGATTTGTATTCTTTCTATCCATTCTATGGGTAGACTTAAAACCTTTCTTTTGATGTTCAACATTTCGCTTTGCGATTCCCTATAAGAATAAAATAAAATCATACAATATACTTCCATTTTTTAGATAAACACATTTCATACTGCATGTTCTTCTCCCATCTAGATGTATATCAATGCCCTCTAATGTTCAATAGGTATATTAGGAGGACAATTCGCCAAAAGTGTCTCTAATGAAAGCTTCGGATCGAAGTACTAGAAATAATTAAATCAATTGCATACATTTCATCAATGATAAAAAACTCGAGCTATCATTATATAATCCACTTACTCGGGCCTTCAAACAACCCTGATATTTATGCAGTAATTCGATGCCATGTCTTAGGATCAAAACGTCCGTAGTCGGGTCGTGATCCCATGAAAAACTAGCCTGAAAGACAGTGAATATAAAATAAACAAATGTACATTAAGTCTACAATAGTAATAAATAAACTTTTTAATGACCTCTAAATCATTAAGTATGGCATCCTTGATTGACTGCTTAACTAAATGCCAATCTGTTATGTGTATGGGAACCTGGACTCTACACACATGTCCCATATAACCCTGAAACCTAGTGGAATTATCCTCCACTGTGTCACCCCCAACAATCCTCACCTGCGGGGTCTCACCAGGATGCAAACGATCCAAAACACGTCATTTTTATGGACCTCTACATCTAGCTGAGTTGCCAGACCCTGCTGGATCGGGCGAGTCACTATCTACATGGGGGAGGGGGAGGGTTGATGAATCCCTGATGCATCTCGAACGTGGAGCCATATATGTCTGTAAACAATATAATAAGCATTTACCGTAAGATTAAATATAACATCAAATAAATATGGAAAAATGATGAACTTATTCTTTAAGGATTTAGGACACTATCACCAAATCTTCAAGTACGTGTCACCACATCTGCATCTATCCCACTAGATAGATGATCATGGATCTCATTTTGATATGCATCATCTATATTTAGAATTTGCCATCATCGTTAACATCGAAGAAGTCTCGTGGTACTGTTCTCATGGGTATAATAAACCCATCGCTTTACACATCAAACTCGTGAGTAAAGCTGATCTCTATTATATCGAGAATTTCTCCATAGTAGCCATCTAAACTGGAAGGTGAGTCTATTTTCATTATGACACCAGATATTTGCATTGATTTCAACTTGTCAGCATATTTCATTCTAAATCTGTAACCATTTACGATATACATTGTATGAAACAACTTATGAATACATTGTACGCAGAAGAAAATCAAGTTTTAAGTTCCACATGTTATCACCAATGTCCTTTAACTTCTTTACATGTGCACGGAACAAACTGATGAAGTGAGTTTTAAGATGAATTCAATAAATAATGAATTGCACTCGTCAAAATACTCATCAATATCGGATAACTACATCAAGATATAATAGTGTGTGAGATCTCTATTCTTATCAGATATTTCATGACAGATACCTTTAAGTATATGCATGCCACATGGCTAGAAGACTTACAATCGAGTATCGTCTTCTTCGACTATAATTTTGCCATCATCATTTCGTTCAAATCGATTGAACCATATGCTTTCAACTCCCATATACATTTCACAGAAATTAATACACCCTTCACAAGAGATAACCCTTAACAATACATCATTGGGGTTGTGCCTCATTGAAGACCATATTTTTCAATTTCGTCGGGTATCATTCTATTGGATACATCCAATGATATTGAATCGTCCACCAATTCTATCTTCACTTGCTAATTGAATTGCTAAATGCACCATTACATCAAAAAATGCAGAGGGAGGGGGAGAGTAGTTGTTCTAATTTACACAATGTGATCAGAATATCCTCTTCCCATCTTTGTAAGATTAGTGGATCTAAAACTTCGAGCATCACTTTAAAAATCTGCCCAATTATATTAAGGATTGTAGAACATCATCTTCAATGACCCAATAGCTAATAGAAATAATATTTCTATGTAAACATGACATTCTTGACTTTTTAATATGGATATCTTTCATTCTCCTTCATTTACACACCTGGCCAGCTATGACGAGAACACATCTTATACTTTCAGATTTTTTTTAAAAAATTAAGAATTTTATCACGTTCTCCATTCATTAATGTGTATATAGCTCCAAGTAAGGTAATCCATTCATTGTCTAGTTTAATTGGTGTAGATCTTCACGAACACCAAATTAAATTAAATTGTGCCTCATCCTCAAAGTATCTTTTGAGTTCCCTAAAAGATTCAACATTCCTAATATATTCTCCAAGTTATTCTTCTCAATATGCGTCGGATGAATTTGTAAATCTTTCCAGTAAAATAACTCTTTGAAAAAATACTTTGCTTCCTCCATCCAATGGGCACATTCTTCTTAAAAGGACATCACAAGCAATTAATTCCAACTACCAATTGCTGTTGCGATATATTGTTGCCACTCACACGACTTAATCTAATTTGGTGTCTGAATGGTGAACCATCAAAGTTCTTATTATTATATGCCCTCTTCCATCTATGTTTCGGTGGAAGGAATAGACTAGGGTGGAGCATGGTCTAGGTCTGGTCCAACCCAGCCTGTTGCTCAGTCCACTCAAGCCTGGCACAAGCCCAAGTACACCATGGATACATGCAGGCCCGGGACTCACTTTTGACCCATTTTCTAAATCAGGTCAAGCTTGGGGTAGGTTGGACCCGAATCAGAAGCCCATAAGCCGACTGACGAATCCGAAAATGTCTCTTTTAATAAGTAGTTTTTATCGTGTTGTGCATTGTAGGCGGCAATCGGAAACGATCAAGAAAATACCACAAATAATTTATTCAATTTTTAATATCGTGGTTTTATGTTTATTTTACTTGGGCAAGTCCCAAGGTCGATCACAAGGAGGCAAAGGAACAACCTAGAATTAAGTCTATCAAAGTTCGAGTTCAGTTTTCGAGGCGGTCTTTTTTTGGAATTTTTAATGCAATATGAGATGCAAAATGCAAATTTGGCCTTATTTTAGGGACTAAAATGTAAATTTCAATCAAACGATGTCCGAAAAATACAAAACTTAGCCACAATGTAAATGACGATGAAATGAGTGCACTGTAATTTTTTTGGAATTTTTTGATGCAATATGAATTTTTTATGGATTTTTAAATGGAAACAAAATGATTTTTAATATTTAATTTTAATAAATATCAAACCTACTTATTTTCAAGAATCAAAATTATCTGAGATCTATCACTAGATGACGGATCTCAGAAAAATCCTAAACCTCGAAAATGTGGGGTTTAATACCTATTAAAAATTAAATACTAAAAGATGCAAAATGATTTTTACAGGAAAAAATATGCATGCAAATGCAAATCTTTTTGGGCACAATGTTAAGAATAATTAAATCTACGATATATGATTTTTCGGAGATTTTTAGAGCAACGGTTAATCAATTATGAATTTCAGAGCGAGAAATGGGTAAAATATGCAATTTTCCATAAAATAATTATTTATTAATTAACCGTCCGTCACAAAAATAACCACAACATGTCAAAGCGTAGAGAATCAATTAACCAACATCATACTATTTTTTGATTAATAAAATAATGTAGATAAGAGGTCCAAATATACGAGGGAACACAGGGGTACAGATGCAAATATTATAAATAAATATAATGCAGAACAATGACGTAGATGTAATTACCAATAGGCCTAGGGAGAATGCTGTAAAATTTCCAAGGGGCACGTGCTGCGCACGTGCCCTTGGATGGCGGGGGTTGCTGTGCGAATAGGGAAAACTCCAGGGGGCTCCTTGTAAATTGCCCACAGGCACGTGAGAGACACGTGACCCGTGGGTAGCGTGCTAGTGAAGTTTCCCCACGCACGTGCGAGGGGCGTGCGGGGGGCCTCGGGCTTCGAGCCCGGCCGATGGCGAAGGGGCGGGGCTTCTGAAGGTAGCGGCGGAGGAGTCGGTGGTGGCCGACAAACGACCGTGGGGCGTCGAGGTGGAGGAGGATGAAGACGACGATGAAGAGACTCCAGCAGGCGGTGGTGGGCGTGCGTGGCGGTGGAGCGCGGCTAAGGGCCGAAGTGGCGGAGTCGAGTGGCCTGGCGAGGCTTCGGCGGGAGTCGCTGAGGGCGTTGCTAACGAAGCGGCGGCGGCGAAGATGTAGTCGGAGAAGGAGGAGCAGAGCTCCAGTCGGTGGCGCGTTAAGTTGATGGTCCAAGGTCGATGAAGTCGTGGTCGATATCGAAGGTAGTGAGAGCTAGGCCAACGAGGGGGCTTCTCCTGGCGGAGTTGGGGATGTTGAGCCTCCAAGCGGCGTGGCGGTTGTCGGAGCAGATGAAGGCGGAGGAGGCGTTGTCGCTTTGCGTTTGACCGGCGATAGGTGAGGTTGAAGATGACGTTGGCTCGACGCTAAGGGGCGGAGCATGGCAGGGTCTTGGGAGGAGACGTCTGCTAAGGCGTCGCGGGAACCGTCGGACCTCGCCGGTCAAGTGAAGCCCCGGGCTGTCACCACCGGCTCTTCCCTGTACTCGGCAGATCAAGTGCGATGAGGGGGTGGCAGAGGTTAAATAGGAGAAGGGCTTCTCGCCGGATATGGCAGAAGGGGGGTTGATTGAAGGGATGGAGGTGGAGACGCGGGGGTGGATTCCACTGGGGATCTGATTGGGGATCGGGGGCGGCGATACGAGGATCGGAGATGGCCGTGATTTGCGGCGGAAATCGCAGGGCGGCGGTGGATTTGGGAAAGGGGCGCGAGGAAGACGATGCACAGGCGCCGACCGATCGCGCGTGATCGGATGGCGCCTGTCGCGCCACGTGGCGGCACAAGGCGAGAGGAGGAGGTGCACGTGCGGAGCACGTGCCTTGGAGGCACGTGCGACGCACGTGCATCTTTTTTTATTTTTAAATTTTTTTTATAATAAAAACGAGTTTAAATAAAGCCAAAAATGGCTGACACGTGGCGGCACCAGGTGCGGCCACGTGTCAACACCAGAAAATTCGAGAAATAAATCTTTTGTAAAATCGAAAATAAATAGTAAATGACCTCGGATCGAAAAACTTTCTTCACGAAAATTGCTCGTCTCGATGAAATCTACAACTTTCATGAAGACATAAAAACCAAAATCGATCATTTGCACAAAGTGAATTTTTGGGGTATCCTATGTACATAGAATACCTTAATTTTGGGGTTTTGTAATTTTTATGTCATTTTTTTATCAGATAAAAATCCGGAAAAATTACGGTAAAATCAGAGATAAATAAAGAAACTTAATTATAATTTTTTTGGATTTTTATTGATTAAGAAAATATATACATAAAATATAAGGTCAAAAACCGCGAAAATATACAATGTACAAAAGAGGCCCAAAACCCAACTTTCACATACGAGCTCAGATTCACTTGAACTTGGTCTTGTTTTGAAGGTAATTGAATGCACATTAGTTCAAAAGTGAGTAGGATTAAATCGGACACTGGATGGAGAAGATATGTGGCTTTTAGTCCGAAAATCCTAAAATTAGGGTTTGGGTTTTTGGTCCACTTATTTGGGTTAGTTATTTTTTTGTATTTTTCCTTTATTCTTGTTAGTGATATGTACACCGTGGAAGTGGTTTTGAGTCATTCGGAGTTAGCATGAATAGGTTAAAAATTAGGGAAGTTAGGCTTTCTACAGGTCATTTTGGTTTGGATTTTTGGCTTCTTATTTTATGCAGAATTTTGTGCTAAAATGCAATTCTTATGAAATCATGCACTACTGCTAATTATGCAAAATAGATGCAAGAATGCTGTTGATTTTTAGGGATTTGAGCTTAATAAATGAGATTTAGAGTGATGAATACGAGATTCATCATCCCCCTATACTTAAACCATGCTCGTCCCTGAGCATCAAAAAGAAATGCCATGAGGTGAAATGAGATTGGGTTCCATACCAAGATCATGAGCTGAGGGTAAAAATGAATCTAAACTCAACCTTTGGATTATTTGTGTGTCGGAACTTCTGTGAGACTTAGAAATTTAAAATCAACAGCCCTCAAGTTCTACACATCATTGCTACAGTTTCGGCTCAGAAGTCATCTTAGATCAATCCTCTTCCCAAAGTATACCCTATGAACATTGAATAACCGACTCTTGTGTGTGAAATATTTTAGCTCTTCCCAGCCAGAATGCCGGACTACCGCGCAAGCCTCCTCTCCAATAACTCGTCCTCGGGGAGTCAGGTATTTCCTTCTAAGGTCTGTCGCGCTGTGTTCACAATCGAATTGGGGGGAGAAGATAGAAGAATAAGAAAAGAACTGGAGGGTGGCCAGTGTAGTCACCTCTCCTTGTGAAGATGGCCAGTGTAGCCGAGTCTCCACCAAGATCTGCAGGTTTCTGGAAGCTTGGACCTTTTTGGTCAGATTTTATTTGGTAGTTGCTTCTTTGTATTTGGAATTTTTGGTGGTTCTGCTTGGATCTTGTTGTGCCCCTACGGATATAGAATCTTTTGTTTCCGTACATTTTTTTGGGGTCTTAGAAAAAATTGTGCCCAGCCATCCATCCCTTTTCCGAAGCTTTATTTCAACCCGTACTCCGGTCTTTAGATTTCCATGCTACCAGAAAAGAAACTTACACAACCTTCCAACATCCCGTCTGAGTTGAGCTAAGTGCATAGTGCGAGAGTACAAATTAATTCCCTATTCCAGAGTTGTATCCAGAATGAAGAGACCAGGTTAGACACTAAGAGTCAAACGCGGTACATTGTCATGTGGAACTCAAAGAATTAAGTCAAAGACCTGAAGACTCTAAAATCCTATTTCTCGGTGAAGTTCCTCTGAAGATTAGGTGGATTAAGGTCAAGTCCAGACCACTCTCGGTTTTGGCTCATAACTCGGTTCAGAACCCAAAGACTTTTCACATATGCAAATGCGATGCTTGATGAAATGCGAGTGTGTGAAATGCAGACACATTTTTTTATTTGTGATTTTTTTTATATATGCAAAAATGAATAAGAAGCCATTTTTTTTTTCAAAAATTTTGGGCAACGTCAGTGTTAGTGGCAAAACATTTTTTTTTTGGAAAAATTACCCACCCCGTAAATACATATAGACTTACGTGCAAGTACGAGGTATGGCTAAAATATATACAAAGTATATATACAGACCCCCTATACTTAGCGAGTGCTGTGTCCTCAGAGCACAAGAAGCGTAAAGAAGACATAGCTCGGGCTAAGCGTAAGAGAGTGAAAAAGAAAAAGATTTACAAAATCGCCCCCTATACTTAGACTGTGAATAGTCTAAGTATAGAAGAAGAGCGGAAAATGAAGCGGTCAGGGTATGTGCATGAGGAGAGTATATACAGGTGGGCATCGGTTCCCCCATACTTAGGCTCTGGTCAGCCTAAGTATAGAAGAAGGGTGGAAGCGAGTCGATCTGGAGGAGTGTGATGGGAGAAATGGAATATACAGATGGCATCAGTCCCCCCTATACTTAGGCCTTGGCATAAGTAGAGGAAGAAGCTGTACAAGGAGACTGATGTGGTCGGGAGGGAGGGTGGGTAGCCGATGATTAAGGCGGTTTACGGCTAATCTTCTTGTGAGCCTGCGGTGGGAGATCGTAATGATGAGTCGGAGATGAGGCATATGATTCCCAACTATTATCAGTGTCATCCTCAGAAATATCATGATGGATAGTAGATGAAATATTTGAGTCAGATGAAAAGTAACCATCATCAGAGTTATCCTCAGAGGAATAGTATTTGAAAGTGGACACACTCCAGATGTTCATGTCTTTTTGTTTTTTCAATTGTTTCCTCAAGCTTCGTTCCTTTTTAAGATCAATCGATTTGTCCTCAGATGAATATTCAGATGCTCTGGTCTCAGTCAGCTCATAAGAAATAATTCCAGTGTACTTGTGGAAGGTAGGAGCATCAGCTTTGGCTGAGTAATAATTAGGAACGGGAGTTGTCCAACGAGAATCGAATTTTGGATCCTTGCGAAGATATGGCTTTAGAGCTGCCGAACAGACTTCACTCATGTAGATTACCTTTTCCAGACCTGATGAGGGATCATCAACCGATTCCTCTTCCGAAAGATCAAAGGTGACTTTCTTTTTCTTATTTCGTGAAGTTGTCGGTCCACTTGAGTATCCAGATGAGTAGCCATTACTGTTCTTCTCCTTGGTCGGTGTTTGTGCTGCAGATTTGTTTTTAGTTTCCTGAATGTTGGTGCACTCTTGATTTGGGAGGATTTGGTCAAGATAATCAGAGTATGTTGCTCCAGGGTGCGACCATGCAAATGTCTCAGGATCGTAGTAGAAGGATTTGTCTATTTTGAAATCTGCGGGAATTGAGATATCGGGGAGAGTCTCTAAACCAATAGTCTCATTAACAAATGCAATCTCAGGTGTAGCAGCGGGTAGGGCTCTTCTACCGTTTCATGGTTGCGGTTGTTGGGGACTTCATGGGTTACCTCAGAAAATCGTGCTTCCTCAAAGACTGTATCAGATCGTAGTGATTCCAATGCCGTAAAATTTATTTCTCGAGTCTCACAATCGATACTCGCCTTGGCCAATGCCAAGAATGGTTTTCCGAGAATGATTGGAGACCGGGTGAATTCTCCTTGATGCTCAATATCAATGATCGTGAATTCTACCTTGAGCGGAGCGCCTTGAAATTTCATGATGACAGAAATGGTTCCTCTCGGCCTTTTTATCGATCGGTCTGCTAATTGTACAATCTCTCGTATCTTCCGAATCGGTCCGAGTTTGAGTTCCTGAAATACAGAGGTCGGGAGGATATTGATCGGTGAACCGTCATCAATACGAGCATGTGTGAAAATTGTGTCTTTGATTTCGCAGTCAAATCTAGGCAACTGCTTCACTATGCGGCTCTTGGTTTTTCTCCTCAACACCAAGGAGGAGGCCATTGACAAGATATGTCTTTCAGTTTTTGTTCTAATCCTTCCTGACTTTTTGATTATTAATCTGTCCATTAGAAATTTCTTAAGGTCAGGGAAGTGTTCAATGGCCTTTATAATGGGAAGTTCAAAAATCAAGTATTTTTCCAGTGCTTCCCGTAAAGCAGGATCCAAATTTCTCAGATCTTCTTCAGATTCAATTTTTATGAGATTTTCTGGATTTTCAATTTTTTTTTGTATTTTATATGTGGTTTGGCGATGTGGTGTCTTCCTTAGATGAGAAGGGGCCTTGATATTCAGGGTATGGATCAGTGGCATAATCATTCCTAGGGGAATAATGAGCAGAAGTGTTGATGTTAGAATCATCCTTAGGTCTTTGAATATCCTCAAAATTTTCATCATGGGATCCAATCATTTCCTCATTTAGTTTTACACCCGATCCACCATAGAATGAGATTACTCGGTCGGCAAATTTTTGAAATCTATCCTCCATCAATTCAAATCTTGTTTTTATCCTCGAAACATTATCCTCACAATTTTGCTCATGATCAATCATGGGAGCACTCGGATTTTGTTCAATGATTCTGTCTTCCATTTTTCTGTACATACGGAGAGGAGAATCTCTTGGAATATCCATTATATGATCATTTCTTGAAAATTTCTCCTCAAAATTTATGGAAGGAGGCTGCTCATATGGTACAGGCATGTGTCTTTGATCTGAGTAGAGTTCGGTCTGTTGATCATGTTTGGTCAGATCTTGATATTGTGGAGTCAGCATACAGGGTCTATATGTGTCTAGGAGGTTCGTCCAATCCTCTGTATGGGTTTCATGTCTGACGAGGGTTCTGTCATGGTCAATCCAACGCTGATGATCATTAAGTGCATGTCCTTCCATCTGGGTTTGGTTTCTCTGCCAGTCATGGGATTTAAAGGGATTTCGATTTTGAAAGGGTTCTTTGGCGAGAGATTGAGAATGAGGTGATTCAGTCCAAGATGGTAAGTGGTCATTTCTGGTTGGATGTTTTGAGTAAGGATTCAATGAGGTGGCCGAACTCATTTGCGGTTGAAAGTTTCCCACAAATGTTGGGGGATTATTGAAAGAAGAGGATGCAATTGATTTGGGCCAAACCGAGACAGATTTGTTTTCATAGTGATGTTCGATCATAGTTGAGAATAATGATGGGTTGGATCTGAAATTTGGAAAAATTTCCATGATGAGATTAAAATCAAGAGACAGGAGAGATGATTGTATGGGACAGAAAATTTTATCAAATGTGCGGTTATTGATCTTTGCTATCGGTTCACGCACACCAATACAAACACAAATCAACCCTGGGTTCACCAACTCACACAATGAAGCCGTAAAATTTCGGCTATTATCTTTTCAATTTTAGTTGGTGATAATTCAATCTTGGCAAAAATTTAGTGAGCTGAGATTTTGGATTTGGGCTCTATCCTTAAGTGTCGTCTCTCGCTCACTCAGAAAAGTATAATCATCCAAGGTCGGGGTTGTTCTCCCGCAGAAATTCTTGATTTTATGGGTTATTAAGATCGGCTATTTTTAGCAGTCCCAATTTTAATGAGGTGATCACTGAAAAATTAGATGAGCACAAATACACGTCTACCGTCCATTCCCAATTTCCTTTAAAGTTATGTTTATAAAACAAGAGAGAGGAATTCGGGAAAAGCCGATGCACGCAGAAAACTATGATGAATGCTCAGTTAGAAGACTTACAGTGAATCCTCGCAATCTCCATGTGGGATGCTAGACAGAATTTAAAAATTATTCTATATGATGTGCAAACCGATGAAAAAACCACACCTAAGCAGAAAGTTCTATTAGCGGGAAGAATTGATTTAAATTTGGCTAAGTTGAACGATCTATGTGCGTTTCAATTAAAGTGCAGTGTGGCTTAAGATCCTACGAGCACAAGCAAAAATATAAATGCTCTGAGAGCCGTATGTGCAGGTCTATCCTAATCGCCACTCAAGTCGGGCCCCACCCTCTCCGGAGAGTGAAACAGGCCACGACACACCACAGAATAAAGTCAGAGGTCTTTCTACACACACGAGAGTCCAAACGGACACCGCTGTAAAATTACAAAAATTAAAAAAAAAATTGCAGGAATTAAAACCTAGACTCTACGCTCTCTCACGACTCGACTCGATCTTAAATTAATTGCGGATTTTTGCAAGAGTCGGTGAAGTTGCGTCGGTTATTGAAAACCGCTCCACGTACAAGGTACTTCGCAAAAAAATAAGAGAGAAAATGTAAGAGAGTGACTCAAAAATATATGAAAAATAAAGGCTGAAAATAAATTGAAGGAAAATGAAATTTACAATGAAAAATTCGGGGGGTCAGACTACCCGAATGCGGAAAACCGAATAAAAAATTTTTTTTAGACAAAAATCTAAGCCGTTTGCCTCCCCGGCAACGGCGCCATCTGACGAATCCGAAAATGTCGCTTTTAATAAGTAGTTTTTATCGTTTTGTGCGTTGTAGGCGGCAATCGGAAACGATCAAGAAAATACCACAAATAATTTATTCAATTTTTAATATCGTGGTTTTATGTTTATTTTACTTGGGCAAGTCCCAAGGTCGATCACAAGGAGGCAAAGGAACAACCTAGAATTAAGTCTATCAAAGTTCGAGTTCGGTTTTCGAGGCGGTCTTTTTTTGGAATTTTTAATGCAATATGAGAATGCAAAATGCAAATTTGGCCTTATTTTAGGGACTAAAATGTAATTTTCAATCAAACGATGTCCGAAAAATACAAAACTTAGCCACAATGTAAATGACGATGAAATGAGTGCACTGTAATTTTTTTGGAATTTTTTGATGCAATATGAATTTTTTTTATGGATTTTTAAATGCAAACAAAATGATTTTTAATATTTAATTTTAATAAATATCAAACCTACTTATTTTCAAGAATCAAAATTATCTGAGATCTATCACTAGGTGACGGATCTCAGAAAAATCCTAAACCTCGAAAATGTGGGGTTTAATACCTATTAAAAATTAAATACTAAAAGATGCAAAATGATTTTTACAGGACAAAATATGCATGCAAATGCAAATCTTTTTGGGTACAATGTTAAGAATAATTAAATCTACGATATGTTATTTTTCGGGGATTTTTAGATCAACGGTTAATCAATTATGAATTTCAGAGCGAGAAATGGGTAAAATATGCAATTTTACATAAAATAATTATTTATTAATTAACCGTCCGTCACAAAAATACCCACAACATGTCAAAGCGTAGAGAATCAATTAACCAACATCATGCTATTTTTGGGTTAATAAAATAATGTAGATAAGAGGTCCAAATATACGAGGGAACACAGGGGTACAGATGCAAATATTATAAATAAATATAATGCAGAACAAGGACGTAGATGTAATTACCAATAGGCCTAGGGAGAATGCTGCAAAATTTCCAAGGGGCACGTGCTGCGCACGTGCCCTTGGATGGCGGGGGTTGCTGTGCGAATAGGGGAAACTCCAGGGGGCTCCTTGTAAATTGCCCACGGGCACGTGAGAGACACGTGACCCGTGGGTAGCGTGCTGGTGAAGTTCCCCCACGCACGTGCGAGGGGCGTGCGGGGGGCCTCGGGCTTCGAGCCCGGCCGATGGCGAAGGGGTGGGGCTTCTGAAGGTAGCGGCGGAGGAGTCGGTGGTGGCCGACAAACGGCCGTGGGGCGTCGAGGTGGAGGAGGATGAAGACGGCGATGAAGAGACTCCAGCAGGCGGTGGTGGGCGTGCGTGGCGGTGGAGCGCGGCTAAGGGCCGAAGTGGCGGAGTCGAGTGGCCTGGCGAGGCTTCGGCGGGAGTCGCTGAGGGCGTTGCTAACGAAGCGGCGGCGGCGAAGATGTAGTCGGAGAAGGAGGAGCAGAGCTCCAGTCAGTGGCGCGTTAAGTTGATGGTCCAAGGTCGATGAAGTCGTGGTCGATATCAAAGGTAGTGAGAGCTAGGCCAACGAGGGGGCTTCTCCTGGCGGAGTTGGGGATGTTGAGCCTCCAAGCGGCGTGGCGGTTGTCGGAGCAGATGAAGGCGGAGGAGGCGTTGTCGTGTTGCGTTTGACCGGCGATAGGTGAGGTTGAAGATGACGTTGGCTCGACGCTAAGGGGCGGAGCATGGCAGGGTCTTGGGAGGAGACGTCTGCTACGGCGTCGCGGGAACCGCCGGACCTCGCCGGTCAAGTGAAGCCCCGGGCTGTCACCACCGGCTCTTCCCTGTACTCGGCGGATCAAGTGCGACGAGGGGGCGGCGGAGGTTAAATAGGAGAAGGGCTTCTCGCCGGATATGGCAGGAGGGGGGTTGATTGAAGGGATGGAGGTGGAGACGCGGGGGCGGATTCGACTGGGGATCTGATTGGGGATCGGGGGCGGCGATACGAGGATCGGAGATGGCCGCGATTTGCGGCGGAAATCGCGGGGCGGCGGTGGATTTGGGAAAGGGGCGCGAGGAAGACGACGCACAGGCGCCGTCCGATCGCGCGTGATCGGAGGGCGCCTGTCGCGCCACGTGGCGGCACAAGGCGAGAGGAGGAGGTGCACGTGCGGAGCACGTGCCTTGGAGGCACGTGCGACGCACGTGCGTCTTTTTTTATTTTTAAATTTTTTTTATAATAAAAATGAGTTTAAATAAAGCCAAAAATGGCTGACACGTGGCAGCACCAGGTGCTGCCACGTGTCAGCACCAGAAAATTCGAGAAATAAATCTTTTGTAAAATCGAAAATAAATAGTAAATGACCTCGGATCGAAAAACTTTCTTCACGAAAATTGCTCGTCTCGATGAGATCTACAACCTTTATGAAGACATAAAAACCAGAATCGATCATTTGCACAAAGTGAATTTTTGGGGTATCCTATGTACATAGAATACCTTAATTTTGGGGTTTTGTAATTTTTATGTCATTTTTTTGATCAGATAAAAATCCGGAAAAATTACGGTAAAATCAGAGATAAATAAAGACACTTAATTCTATTTTTTTTGGATTTTTATTGATTAATAAAATATATACATAAAATATAAGGTCAAAAACCGCGAAAATATACAATGTACAAAAGAGGCCCAAAACCCAACTTTCACATACGAGCTCAGATTCACTTGAACTTGGTCTTGTTTTGAAGGTAATTGAATGCACATTAGTTCAAAAGTGAGTAGGATTAAATTGGACACTGGATGGAGAAGATATGTGGCTTTTAGTCCGGAAATCCTGAAATTAGGGTTTGGGTTTTTGGTCCACTTATTTGGGTTAGTTATTTTTTTTCTATTTTTCCTTTATTCTTGTTAGTGATATGTACACCGTGGAAGTGGTTTTGAGTCATTCGGAGTTAACATGAATAGGTTAAAAATTAGGGAAGTTAGGCTTTCTACAGGTCATTTTGGTTTGGATTTTTGGCTTCTTATTTTATGCAGAATTTTGTGCTAAAATGCAATTCTTATGAAATCATGCACTACTGCTAATTATGCAAAATAGATGCAAGAATGCTGTTGATTTTTAGGGATTTGAGCTTAATAAATGAGATTTAGAGCGATGAATACGAGATTCATCACCGACCCAGATTCTGACACGATATTAACCTGACCGAACCTGACCCACACCTGGACCAACCCCCTAAGAAAATCCCAAGTCCCTAGTGGCTTGTTATCCTAGCCTGCGTCCCCTCCCAGTCAAAATTCCCAACCTAAACTCCCACCGCCCACCTTCCCTTTTGAAAAACCTGAGATTACCCTTTGCTACTTATGTGGAATTAACGTTAAATTTCATTGCAGGCAAGAAATTCGGATTAATAAAAACTGCTAAATTAATTATCCAATTAAAGCGAGTAGTCAATTTATTATTTTTTTACTTAGGCAACTCAAGGTCGAATTCAGGGAGGCCACTGTCTCATTAGATTGATTATTAGGTGATCTAGAGACTAGATTTTCAAGGAATATTTTTTTTATTATTTTTAAATGTAATTTAATAGATGAAATGCAAATTTGACAAAGTTCGGGGACTAAAATGTAATTTTCATTCAAATAATGCCCAAAAATCATCTTAGCCAGAAGATGAAATATGATGGAATTAAGCTACTGTATTTTTTTTTGGAATTTTCGGATGCAATATGAATTAATTACGAATAAGATATGACTACGGTGATTTTTCGTAAATTAATTTTAATAAATAACAAACCAATTTAATTTCATGAACTAAAATAGTCCTAGATGTATCTAATGAGGATCTATCCAGGAAAATTAATAAATCCTAAAAGTGATTGATGTGCGACTTATTAAAATTTAATTACTAAAACCACCGTTTAATTTATTGTGACCTCATTATGCATGCAAATGACATAAAATTTGGGCACAATGTAGAACATAGGAATTCTATCTAATTTGATTTTTCTGGGAATTTCAAGATAGTGAATAATTTAATAGCAATTTTAGAGCATAAAATGGGTAACTACGCACGTTATCACGAAATTAATTATAATAAATAAATCACGACTCACAAAAATGCAAAAATGCTCATTAGATAAAGAATTAGTTGAACTACAATATGCAATTTTTGGAAATGAAAATTGATGCTAAAATGTTGTTCAAATCTCAATGCAATTATAGAAAATAAAGAAATAAAAGAAATTACTGACAAGGTCTATTATGCAATTACCTAGACTCTAGGGAATGCACATGCAAATTTTCCAGTGGGCGGATTCTGCGCACGTGCTCCTTAAAAGGCGAGGTTGTTCTTGATATTTGCAGAGAGTTGGAGATTTCTGGCATAATTTTCCCCCATGGAACGTGATATGCATGTGCCTCTAGAGAAGGGGGTCCTTCTGATATTAATCTGGAAGTGTGGAGAGTCGTCCTGCAAATAACCCGTGCTTACGCGCTGCTTACGTATGCCTAGGCTCGGGGTGAGGCTCGGAGCTCTCGAGGTTGAGGTGGAGGCTCGGATTTGGTTTGTAAGGCGACTCTACCCTATCCTCCATGTGGACGCCTCTTGTTGGTTTGGATCTTCCCGAACATGTAGGTTTGAACTAGGCTTGAAGGTCTTCACGTGGATGGATGAGAGCCGTTGGATCAAGGCATAAGCCTTGATCCTACGACAACTGTAGGTCGAGGGTGGAGCGGGTCGACGGAGAGGGTTATGACGATCTGGAGCTCCGCTTCTCCTGCGTCGATGAAGACGGTGGTGGGGATCCTAGCAAAGCCCCTGGAGGTCGATGGCAGCTGGGCGTCGGAGTCGCGGTGTCCGCTCGTGGGCTGGTGATGTTTCGCGAAAATCATCTCTTTAATAATCTAAAGTTGTAGCATAGGAGATGAAAAAGCGTTCGATCAAAAACCACAATCTTTGAATGTTGTGGAACAATTTTTACTTGGTAAGTCTATCAAGGTCGAACACAGGGAACAAACTATTTCTAGTTATGTGGTTTCACATTAAATTAAATAATTAATTAATTGATATGTTAATCTCTGTGTCAGAAATAAAATGATAATAAAAGAAAATACGAGGATGAAGTTGTGAATAAACTGAGAGGATAAATGTATAGCACATGATCTGTAACTTTGATAATTTTAATCCATTAAAAAGATGATCACTTTATCCTTGAAGTTAATCACAGATTAAAAGATAGTAGGAAATATATTCAATCAAGTGTTATGCTGCATGCTAAAAGATTAGTCTACGGATCATTCTGTAAATAATAAGATCAAAATTATCCTCGAAATTCCCTGTAAATTAGTCCTCAAAGAAATTTAAATTTTAATCATATAATGTCATGGAATTGAATTTATTTTTCCTCAAATGAGTTCCTACAGAAGTTAGATCCTCAATTAAATATGATCAATTATCACGAGAGGATTAGAATGAAAATCTCCTTGAAAATCTCTGTGTAATTCTAATTCCTCCTTGATCTTGCCCCCTATAGAGATTGATTTCTCAACTAAAAAGATTAATTATCAACGGAGAATTAATAAACTCAAAAGCCTCAATCGAATCCCTACAAAATAGATCATTTATTTTCTCAATAAAATGATGCGCAAAATGCCAGTAAATTGGCATGGAAATGTCTACAATGATCTTCAAGTAATAATCATCAACATCAACCCTTAGATCTATTCACAAGATATATAAAATAAAAGGGTACAAAATAAGCTTCAAAACGACATATTATATGCTAAAATCAGAGTTTGAATTGAGAATATACATGCTCAAATGAAATTCCGGGACTAATATGCAATAAGAATAGGAGTTTTTATCTCAAAAGAGTCCCTGGAGGATGTATCTCTGACTTCTCATAGTTAAGGGGACCCAATCAACTTGCCCAGGCTGTCACATGCAAGGCACGTGACTGTGCTAGCGGAGGACCCTTTTGCAATGTTAGGAACTAATGAGGGCATGGATGTAGTTTGCCCCCAATGCACGTACATAGCACGTGCCACAGGAGGCTGGGGTGGCAGCCCGGATGCGCGAGCCTGCGTGGTGGCTTGCGGTTTCTTTCATCGACCTGAGCCTCTAGGCTTGGGTCGAGGCTCAGGGAGTACACGCGGATGCTTACAGAATTGTTGGATCCAGAGCACCCTCAATCCAACGGTGGATGATGCGGTGGAGCACTGGGGCTGCAGGGCGGAGGGCAACTGGCGGAGTCACTCCCTCGACTGGCACACAATGCGAGGGGCGATGGCGTCGGGCAAAGGGCGATCAACAGAGCAAGTCCTCCGTAGTGGCTTCGGAGGGTGGAGCTGATTTTCAACCGACACGTGGTCGCTTCATGGAGAAGCGACCGAGGGTAGCCCAATTTCATCTTGCAGGACACCTACAATGGTTAGCGAAAGAACACCGACGAAAAGGGGGTGGGGCTCCTTAGGGGAAGGCAGGAGATTGGAGCTATGCTCCTGCCTTAGCGAGGCCATAGGCGAAGGTGGTCTGGAGGATAGAGCATAAACAGAGAGGGTGACGGGTGAGGCGACGATGGCGTTTGATGGCTGGCGAAGCTCCAGGATGGAGGAGGTGTGAGTAAGGCGGAGTAAATTGGGTTGTTGCGAGGGTGAAGGTCAGCGGAGGAAGACGCAAGGGCGAGGGAATAACGAAGGTGATTCACCAGTAGGAGGAGGAAGAACCTTATTCAGTTGCCGCTCGAGTGCTTGGAGAAAGCACGAGCTCTGCAGCTCGATGGGGAGGCTGCGACGAGGGGGTAAAGGCTCCTCGAATCACGCTTGAAGGTAGAGGGTTGCTCGAGCTGCAGATCTGCTGCTATAACCCGAGGATCAGCGAGCTCCTCTCCTTGCCTTCCTAGGGAATGGCGGATACTGAAGAGGGCTGGTGATTGCAGGTTAAATAGAAGAGGAGGAGAACGACTGGAGGGGGAAGTGCGTACTGGCAGAGGTGAATGGTGGTGTAACTGTCGCGATGGAGGTGGATGGTGGCAGCGGTTTTTACAAGAGACAGAGAAGTGTTCGTGTAGGGGAGGGGATGACGTACAGAGAGAGGAAGGGGAAAGGCACATGCGGAGCATGTGCCTACGAGAGAGAGTGGGAGGCGAGTCACGTGCCGAGCACGTGACCTGGCTGGGTGGGTTAGGTAGGGAGAGAGAAGGAGAAAGAAAGGGAAGAAAGAGGGAAGAAAGAGGGAACAAAGAGAGGAAAAAATAAAAAATTAAAAATAAAAGTAAAGTAAAAAATACAAGAAATAAAATTAAGGATTAAAAATATAAAATTAGATAAAATATTAAGATTAAAAGAAAAATAGAAAAGACACAGTAAATGGAGTCAAATGAAAAAGTGTCAACATGAAAGTTGCTCGTTTCGACGAGATCTACAATTTTCGTGAAGGACGCAAAAGCAAAAGAGGTCTACTGTACAAGACCCACGTATATAGATAATCGCTTTTGGTGGTTTTGCAATTTTTTAGTGATTTTTAAAGAGGACAAAAAATGTAAAAAAACACGATAAATAAAAGATACTTAATTACACATTAATCTATTTTTGTTTTTTATAAATAAATAAAAAAGGGAAATAAAATAGGAGTATGAAAGAAGCAAATTTTGTACAAACTAACAGAGGTCACTCGGATACAATTAGTTTATTTTATTTCAATCTTGATTTGTATTTGGATTTTTATGCCACGTGATAAAACTTTCATCAAAGAACACAAATGAAAAAGAAATAAAAATAAAATGGATTAATTAAGTACATAAAAACTCATGTGAAAAATTGCAAAAGGATAAAATAAGCAAAAGAGGCCCCAAACCCAACTTTCACAAATGATCTCCGAATTTTAGGAAATTGGTCTTTTTTTGAAGGTCTTTGAAAATGGAGCACTTTAAAAGTGAGTAGACCAAAATCAGATACTGTATGAGGAAGATATGTGCATTTTAGTCTGTCTGATGTGAAATTCAGTTTTGGGTTTATTTGTCATTTATTTAAGTTAGCATTTTTTGTATTTTTTCTTTGTTCTTGTTAGTAATACCTAAACAATAGAAGTAGTTTAAGGTCAATTAGAGTTATGATGAATTAATTAAAAAATGGAAAAGTTAGCTGCTTTTTAGGTCAATTTACACATGGATTTTTTGTTCCTTATTTTATGCCATTATGCATGATGAAATGTGAACATTATTTACACATGTATGAATGCTAATGATGCTATTTAAATGGTTAGATGCATATGAATTTTGAGGAACGGAGCCTAATTGACCAGTTTTAGCATGTTGAATTAAAGATTCATCAATCATTATACCCCCTATACTTAAACCATGCTCATCCCCGAGCATCAAATAATGAATGGCTTAGTTGGATAAATCGCTAATTGTGCATGTGAATTTTCAAGGCTCAATTCATAGAAGACTCTTAATTTGAGTGATCCTAAAATTCTGGGCTCAACCATCCTTTAATAAAAAGGAATCCAACTTCTCTAATGATCAGACTCTCTGTTTATACATATAATATAAGGATATGACTTTTAGTGTACTGCATTCATAAGAGTCGAGTCAAGATGTCACCCAAGGTTCCAGTCCAGGAGACTCTACTCCAGACCTAATCCTCAACACTAGGGAATAAGTCGGTTCTTGCATTCAATCTACCATCTCATTAGTTTGTCAGACTTGAAAGTGTAGATGGACGACCAGATGATGGAGGGCATAGGATTGTGTAAATTCTTCTCTCCCTCACATTGGAGCGAGGGGCCCCTCGAGTGCCTTATTACTCAACACATGTATATTTTTTGTTTGTTGATCAATGTGTCCGTCAAGATAATTCGCCATCGCCTGCACTTGTTTTCTTGGAAGTACACTAGGGTGTGTCTCTTTTGAGTATCTAAGATACCTTCGACACCCAGACTTGTATCACTATATGATGCAGAGCCTTTTTTTGGTGCTAGCCCGACTCCTTATTCCTAATATCATTTGGTCCAAGTGGATTTGAAATGGTTGGGAGAGCTCGCCTTTGGTGGAAGCTCATTTGAATTTGTATTTGTAATGATAGAGCTTTTCTTTGTATGAGAGAACTTCTCTCGAAATTTATTTCATTGTTTGCTAGCTCCACTGCTTTTACCAAAAGTTGGCGCACATTGATCAATAATTTATTTAGGCTTCATCACACCCTAGCACTTATGTAGGTATCAAACGATAGCATGCGAACTTGTTCACATACTGTCTAGGGTTTTGCTGACACTCGGGTTTCTTGAAGCCTTCATTGACTTTATCCCATCCTCGAGTATCATTAAATCGGGTCTAAACTCAAATCTCCAGTCCTAGTTCCTCAAGTGATAGCTCAACTCATCTCATCAATCATGCAATTGTGAAAGTGATGTACTGGTCATATTCTTTATAAGGTAGAGATGAAGAGTGCAATGTAGCGCTCAAATCCTCAAACTAGGGAAGTGTGGATTATTAAGTTCAAAAATCCTAATGACTAAGGCTGGTTTACTCAGACTCTCAAGATCTCAAAAATCAAGTGTCACCAAATCCTTAAGCCTTGAGTGATAGTGAATGTGTCAGGAATACACCAACTCAAGAATGCATGGATGCATGAGTTGCTTAATGAAATGCAAGACTATGAGTGATTTTTTTGAAAGCCAGATATATTTACAAAGAGCTTAGTATACATAAAATACACAACTTGTACCCATAACTGATTTTAGATGAAAATAATTAAAGTGCGACCTATGGATAAAGTATGTAGAATATATATGAACACACCCCGTATACTTAGCTCATGCTATGTCCTCATGGTACAAAGTGAAATGTAGACATAGCTCGTACTAAGTATAGTTGAGCGAAAAATAAAATGACTTTCCCCCTTATACTTAGACTTTTGAGGGATTTAGCATAGCAGAAAAATATGAAATGAGGCAGTCGGGGGTAAGAAGAAATAATAGAAGTGGAGAAATCACAATGTGGTCGGTACCTCTATACTTAGACTCAGATCAGGAGTTGGGACCGGTTCTTCCTGTCAAGGCGGACTAGCTTCTGTAAAATTCCTTTGACCTCCCTGTTTGACACCTTGACCATGCCATTGGATTGTGGATGGTAAGGACTAGCAACACGGTGCTCGATGTCGTATTCCTTACTCAACTTCTTCACTTCCCGGTTGACAAAATGGCTACTCCCATCATATATTTATACCTTAGGGATCCCAAATCTCAAAATAATATGATCTTTCAAAAACTTGCAGACGATCTTGTTGTCTGTAACTCGAGTAGGGATAACCTCCACCCACCTAAATAGATAGTCTACCGTGAGAAGAATATATTCATATCCTTGACTGTTAGGGAATGAGCCGATAAATTCAATGCTCCATGCATCAAATACATCACAAATTATCATTGGTTGTATAGGAATGGCATCTTTTGGACCAATGGTCCCTCCCATTCACTGATAGATTGGGAATGACCTGACAAAATTATAGGCGTCCTTAAACAAGGTCGCCCGGTAAAATCCACACAGAGTGATGTCCTCCCGCCTCCAAGGTGTGACATAGTACGAAGACACTTTGGTATTCCTCTTGAGGAATACATCTCCTCCATATTCTGTTCTTGGGCCAACCCTAGGGAACTTTCCTGGAGACAAGATAGTTAACCATTTCGGCATACCATGGGAGAGAGTCAATAGCAGAAATTGACTCGTCTGGGAAGGTTTCAAGGATTGATTCTAAATAAGGGATTTTGTCTTGTTCAATCCGTGATAAATGATCAGCCAAGACATTCTTAACTCCAGGTTTATCTTTAATCTCCGAATCAAATTCCTGAAGTAAGAGTATACACATGAGGAGACATGCTTTTGCATCTTTTTTCTCCAATAAGTATCAGATGACTAGATGATGAATCTACAATTTATCATCTTTATTCATTTATTTTAGCTTACAATCCCTTAAAAAACACCTATATAATACTAACTCCATATTCTTACTAACTTGCATCTGTGTGTAAATATTATACACTTACTACCATTTTAACCTAAAATAAATAAATAAAGAAAGAAAGGAAAAATAAAGAAAATAAAAAAGGAGGTATGTATATATGTAATAGATACATGCTGACCCGAACCCCGAGAGAAGGTCAAGACTTGACCTGATCGATCAAGAATAAAGTAGGGGGAGATAAGGTTCTTAATCAAAAAATCCAAAAAAATGTGTGATGTATATCTGTGTATACTAAACTATTTTATCTGTACACCAATTGACCTCAAATTAAATATTTTTCAAAAAAGTTGTAAATAAAAACGTTTCCTAATTAATAAAATATTTGCAAAATAAAATCATTTACAGAATAAAAGCAACCACACTTGGAAAAAGCCGCTGAGCAATAATTGAATAACCGAATCCGGCTCCATATGACTCAAATTGAACCAAATTCACTTCCACTATACTCTAAATTAAATTATATTTAAAATGGTTGTGATTTCATAATTTTTGGAGTTATGGTTGAAAAACCAGTTTTCTGGGGTGGTTTGTGCAATTTTTTTCATTTATTTGTGTATATTGTATTTGTAAATATTTTTACTAACTATTTAAAATAAAAATAAAAAAAATAAAAATTTTAAAACAAAAAAACTAATTTCCTTATTTAACTATGTATATAATGTACCATATGTATATAATATATGTATATAGTTGCTTCTCTTAAATAACCACCATAAAAAAATAAAAAATTGACATTTTTATTTAATTTAATTAAGTGACGAAAATACAAAGGAATAATTATTTTTTGTAAATAATTCTAACATTAGTCTCTATCTCATTTCAATTTTTTCCTTTTCTATTTATTTAATTTCAAATGTTTGAATTTCAAATTCTTATCTTTTCTATTTATATGGCTCCTTCTCCCTCATTCCAACTTGATCAATCTTTGGTGAGAGGAGCCTTTTCTCCGAGAGCTATCTTGTCGCAATGAGGTGCCTAGCCTCCGAGCCGTCCTGTGATAGCGAGTCGGCCTTTGTCGAGGTGATCAAGGTCATTTTCGTTCCCAAGGTGAGATCCATCGTTTCTTATATTATTTTTATCCTAAGTTAATCGTTGTTTTATTTTTCGTCTCTTTATTTCGTCGTCATTTTTAAAATCTAGATCTTAGAATCCATCACGATTTGATCTGCCACCGACTCGATTTTTCATTTCACATCTCGATGTATTCGTGTTCTTTTCTACCTTGCATGATCTCTCACCTCCGACCACGCACGGTGGTCGGAGATCCAGTTCCATCCGCCATTTTCCTCGGAACCACACTCGTTCATGTCATCCGTTTTGATTTTGGGATTGAGCCGTAGAGCTCACATCCTAATTGTTTATAAAAAAATAAAAAACAAAAAAATTCTTTTTGTTTCTTTCTAACATTTATTTTGCAGTATAAATAAAAAACACAAAAAAATAATAAAATTTTAGAAAAAATTTCGGTTACAGTTTTCTATGAAAAACAAGAATAAAAGTTTATTTATTTTTCCTGATTTCTATTTACATTTGAAAAAAACAAAAAGACAAAAAATTGCTGCCATCTCCACCGCCCTCGCTCGTCCTTGCGATGCCGCACGACCGTCGCCTGCGCGCCAGCAGATCAAGCGCCGCATGGGTCGACTCCACCGCCCGGCACCGTCACCGCGGTAGCCATCGCCAACCGCGCAGTCCACGGCTCCGCCACCCTTGCCATTCTTGGTCGCCTGCGGAAGCTGATGAATCTGTGATTCATCACTTCTAAAGTTGAAAATAGAGCCTTGTTCCCGAGTATTTAGTAGCATATTTCCCTTTATCTTGCATAAATAACATTCATGCATAAATCCACAATACATGCATTTTAGCATTCATAATTGCATTAAATAAGAAGCCAATTTATTTGTAAAATTCACTTGTAAAATATCCACCACTACCCTCTTAATCATCGTATTTTATCCCCCTCTGAAGTCAATAACACCTTCCTTATACTGTGTATAATACTAGTTAATAATATAAGGAAGAAGGCAAAAAAATCCTAGCTTGTGAATTACCCAATAAAACCCCAAACCCAGTTTAAGACCCCAGATCTTAGAATGCCAATATCCACCTCATACAACCTCTAAATTAGGTCTACTCACTTTCAAATTGATCCACATTCAGAGACCTTTAAAATGAGACCAATTTCATTCAAATCGGAACTCGTATGCAAAACTTGAGTTTTTGGGTCACTTTGTATACTATATGTATGTATATTTGTACACTTATATTTTTGTATCATATTTGACCTCATCTCCATTTTGGTCAACATGAAACCTGTAGATCTCCTCAAGATCTACAACTTTCATGTTTTGAGTTTTCCAAATTCGGCCTCCTTCTCTCTCTAATTTCATTTTCTTTTCCAACCATTCAGAGCAGGCCACGTGGCGCCCTCTGATTGCGCCACGCGACCCGCCCATTTGCGTGCCACACGCCTTCCATTTCCGCCATCCGATCGCCCGCCTTCTCTCCTAATCTGAACCATCCAAACCGCAAAGCTTCTCAGCCACTCGATCGAGCCATGGATTCAATCTAAACCGCTCGCTAGCGCCACGCCCTCCTTGCGCCACGTGGCGACGTCTACGCCCTCCGATTTTCTCTAGAAGCTCCCAATCTTGGCCATTCACCTTTCTTTGGATCTCCACCGTTCGATCAAAGCCAAGCCTTCATCCCGTCCGCATGCTAGCACCTTAATCTCCGCCCGCCACGTGGTGCACCCTACGCCCTTGATCTCGCCCCACTGATCTAATCCTAACCCTCCTCTTTCGCCCTTCTCCTGACCATTGGATCGCTCGATCCAACGATCGATACATCGTCTCCTACCTCCCGCAAGCCCTGTGCCCCACGTCGCCCACCTTGCGCGAGGGCCGCCCCCTTTCTATTTTGGGAGCCACTCCGACCACCCTCTCTGCCTCCTGTCACCACCATGTTGCACCCCACTCTTCCCTTATCCTCGCTGACCCCCTCGAACGCCATGAACTCCCCCACCTCGCTCCACAACGTCCACCAACTCCATTACCTCGCCACCTACGCCGTCACCTTCCACCTATAAATATGCCCCCACCGTCGACCGCCAGCCCTATCCGCCATCACGGAGAGAATCCCCGAGCTCCCTCCTTCCTATTGGTGATAGCAATTTGAAGTGACATCGAGCGACGACCGAGATCCATATCTGGTGAGATCCACGACCATCCTCCACCGTGCCGCAACCTTCCCCGTGAGCTGCACGAGCTCATGACCATCTACCGTCCTTCGAGCGACGACCAGGAGCACGCCTTCGAGCTCCATTTCCCAGGTAGACGCTTCCATCTCCCTCCTGATCTTCTTCTTCTTCTTGCTTTTTTCTCCTAATTTATTCGCCACCCATGATCGACTTTGCCTTCGCCTGATCACTCTTCGAGCTCCACCTCAGAACTAGCATCTTCGCGCATGCTTTCATCTTCTCCGACGACACACTCCATCCCACGCCGATGTGAGCTCCGCCACCTTGGCGGAGCACTATCACCGGACCACCTCATCGCCCCTTAGGCCTTACACCTCACTCACGATCACTCCACGCTCACATCGCACGCCTCGACTATTAAAATAACCCCCTGCAGGTACTCCTTCTTCGACTGACCATAACTTCATCGGAGTTAAGTTCGAGCTTCTTCACCACTGCTCTCCAGCTCATTCCAGCCGCTCCTGAGACCTCCGACGGATCCCCGACGCTTCCACGATTCTTCCCAGCTACTGGGGAGCCACCGACAACCTTCATTAACGACCAGAGGAGGAGGCAGAGCTAGAGCTCCTTCACCGGAGCGCAGCCATCTCCGCCGCAGGAGGCGACAGACCCTTTGAGCACGACAGCCAGCAGCCGTCTGATCTCCTTGATAGGATGGTTTAGAGCACACCACGTCGCCAGCCATTCGCAGCCATTGGATCCTCATTCGAGCTACGGTCCATAGCGCTCCACGAAGCTCCTCCGAGCCTCTTCCCCGACCACCAGGCTCGGAGCACCTGAAGCTAGCCGAGCCTCCATCCGAGCTGAGTCCGAACCTCCAGAGCTCACGAGCCTCAGCCCGAGCCTCCGAAGTCACCCGAGCCTGGGACCACACGTGGTTTTCACGTGCGACCTGGGTATTTTGCAGCGATGCCCTTAGAGTTTTGATATTTGCATTCTAGTACCTGCCAAGAGCACCACGTAAGGCGTACGTGTTCTGTGGGTAATTTGCATACATGCCCCCCTCATTATAGTTAATTGCATATTAGTCCCTATCAGCATTTTTAATTTTTAGCAATTTTATTTTCTGTAATTGCAGTTAGGCCCCTGTCTTTGCACACATCTTTAGGCATTCATTTGAAATCATTTTTCAAGTTTGAAAATTGCATTGTGTATCTTAATTTGTCCTCTTTCATATGTGACAGTTGTCATATTTTTGTCGTAGCAGTGGATTTTATTATTAATTAATTGGTGGAATTTTGTCATATTTTGCCCATTTATGCCTTTTAATTTGTAGTAAATTCTCTGTGTCTCCAAGAATTTTCATAAATTCACATTAAACTCATGATAATTAATTTTACATTGTATCCAAAAATCATCTCATTTGCATACAACCCGAGGCTGAATTTAATTAATTTTTAATAGTCCATTTCACATAGAAATTTAGGTTTATTATTAAATTTCCTTGATTCTTCACACTTAGATCTATCTAGGATAATTTTTATATCTGAAAATATTGTGGTTTGGTATTTATTAAAATTGATTTAGTCAAAATCACCTTGTATTCATTTTTAATTCACAGTAAATACATCTAGTATCAGAAAAATCTAAAAAAATAGCCTAGCTTAATTTCGTTGCATTCCATCATCTGGCCAAGTTTCATAATTTTTGGAATTAATTTGGCAACTTTTCTGAATTAACTTGTAAACTGGCCCGATTTTGCACGTGTCTTTTCTTTCTTGCATAAAATATATTGAAAAAGACCAAAAAATATCAACTGAAAATCCGACCTTAGAAATTTGCTTAAAATCTACCTAAGGAGACAGCTGCCTTCCTGAGTTCGACCTTGGGCTTGCCCAAGTAAAAAATAAATTTGCTGCTCGTGATTAAGTCATCCTTAATTAAAAGTGGTTTTTGATTAGCTCTTATTACCTGACTACAACGAACGACACAACAATTAATTTGATTAAATTAATAAGGGTAGTAAGACCGCTCTTCAGGAGCCGCCAACCATCCACTACCTGCACGAGGCCTCACCGTGCCATCCACCCCGGCAACCCTTCAACCGCGTGCACTCGCTCAGCATGCTACCTCTACAACGCCAGCTTGGAGCTCCACACACCCGCCATATGGAGCGAGACTCCACCGTCGATCACCTTCAACCTCGCCGGCCCGCAACACCACTGCACACCGACCACCGTGATCAACCTCTACGTATCGCCGCACACCGACCACCGTGATCAGCCCCCACGCATCGCCGCCGCTCAGGTCACCTAGGCCGAGAACGAAGAAGAAGGGCGACGTTGCTTCCCCGTTTTGATTGAAAAATGCATGAACAAAAGAACCCTAGGGGGATTATAAAAAATTGGAGAAATTACATATATACCCCTAAGTGTTTCTGAAATTTCAAAAGAGCCCCTACCAACACTTAGCATTTGCAAGACGCACACTTTATTTAGGTAAATTTACGTCCAACCCCTTGCAGATTCCATAATTTTCTCAAAGATCCCTGCTCAAACCCAAGCACGTGCAACACACACCCTATATAGGTAATTTTCATTTTCACGCCCTACAAGTTATTTTTATTATCATTTCATATAAAAACTTATAACATTTCCATTTCAGTCCTTGAATTCCATACATTCATTTGCATGCTCTTTTCGGTGAAATAAATGTTTTTATGGTCAATAAATTTTGCAAAGATCATGCTATGTTCTTGATGTGTGTTTCTTTCTAGCTTAAAATTTTCATTACATTTTATTTTCATTAGTTATTATTAAAAAATAAAAAACAGTCATTTTCTCTTAAATTAAAAAACTCATAAAAATTTGAATATTGGTCTAAAAATTCCAAAAAATAGATTAATTTCCTTTCATTGTCTTTTAATTTCTATGCAAATTTCGTGCATTAATTCTTTTCAAAATCCCAAAAAATTGAAAAATATCAAAAATCTTAGAAAATCTAAGAAAATTCTATAAAAAATCCAAAAATAGTGATTTCAATTCCTGTGTAGATATTTGTCTATATTTTAGCATAAAAATAATTTCTAGGAGTTTTGGACACTAAAATATTTTTAAGTTGTAAATTACTTCAGGCTGTGCATTGTTTATTATTTTTCCACTATTTGATTTTTAGAAAAATACAAAAACATCTGAAAATCATACAAAAATTCCCAAAATATTTCAAAGACTTTAAAACTCACAAATATTTTCTCTAGATTTTTCTAAGCATTTTTTAATTTTATTGAAAAATATAAAAAGAGTATAGTACACGTATTTCTTCTCGTGTGCATATTGTTCTTTATTTTTGAAAATAAAAATTGCAAAAATCAAAATCTTAAAAAATTTGAAAATCTGAAACTAAAAAAAATAAAAATAAAAAAATTAAAAAATAAAAATTCACAAAATTTGCATTGAGATTCCTTTTCTTTAATTGTTTTCTTTCGATTAATTGAATAACCCTCGGGATTTGTAGCCTCCCTGAGTTAGAACCTATCCGCTATAAAGGTAAATAAGTAGCAAATATTTCTCTTGCTCCACATTATTTTCTATAATTATTTCTGCTTGAGAAAGAAAAAATTTATTTGATTGACGCTTGATTGGGTTGCAACGACAAAAAGCAAAGCAACAAAAGGGCACCGTTGCTGGGGAGGCACGGCGAGTGTAGTTAGGTTTCTCTTTTGACCTGCTATTCTTGGTTGTACATATTTGTTTTATTTTCCACATTCATTCCATTGTTCATATTCAATGTTTTTATTTCATTTTTTCCTGCTCATATTTGATAATTGTGTTTCTTACACATTCTCTCTTTTCTTTTTCTTGCGAGGGCCCGTGGAGCGAAGGAGGCAATCCTAAGAGAGCCGAAGCACCCAAGCGACATGGAGGCAGCTTGATTGTTCACCGAGCCACATGATAGCATGGGAGGATGTGAGGAAGAATTGAAGGAGATAAAAAAAGATTTATTTATTTATTTTCTAGCATTTGAACCATTGTAAACAAACATTCATTTTTACGGGTCTATTTCGCCAAGTGCTGGTGCACTTGGGGGACCCCACCGATTTTGTTTTCATCGCCTTATTTTTCTTTGTTTCCCGCGGAATTCGTGAGCTACATGTTGATTGCTTTAATTAATTTGCTTAAGCCAGGTAATTAATTAGGTCAAAATACCCTAAACAAGAATTTTGTACCTATAGAATAGAGCGTAATTGGACTTAGTCAAATTAACATGTTCTTGCCCATTAATAGAAGCTATTGATTAGGACATTTTACTTGCATTTGCATATATGTTAGTTTATTTTTCTGTATTTCAATTCTGCGCAGATCACTTGCATGTAGAGTGCAGGCGACAAGGTATGCATCTCTAACCCTTGCATGCATCGTTGTGTTTAATCACGTATTGGCATTTCTGATCTCCTTCCTTGTTTTCACTCACATAAGTTAAAAAGGAAATTGGACACTCGGTAGGCGATTTATCTATAATACTCAAACCAAGTGATAACTACCTAAAACTGGGACTGCTAAAGAAAACTCGACCCTAAAATAAACATAAGGAAAAATAATTATTTTGGGGAGAGCAATCCCTGTCTTGTTTGATTTATCTGCAGCGAGAGAGCGACCCGTACACTAGGATAGAACCACACCTAAACTCTCTTCAGACTACTGTCTTGTGATTAGTTGTTCTCCAGTAAGGACTTCACTGGGTAGCCGGTAATTGGTCTGGGATTTCCTTAGCAGAGTGGGCAAATCTGTAGCCGGTAAATGATCTGCACCCCTACTGGCTGAGAAAAACTAGTTATGAGATTGGGATAGTCTCATGGGAGCATTGTGTTCCCAATTGCTCGCTTTAACTGCTCTGATAGATTGTATTCTCACCAAACGCTAAAAACTGACAAGATAATTGACCGAACCTTCACGGTCTTCCCATTGCATTGAGTTGGTGAACTGGAGGTTTGTATTGTGTTTGATTGCTTGTGTGCATACTAGATCCTTGTATGCATTTGCGCCTTTTTCTCCACATATTTTGACTTGACTTGTCCATCATGCTCTCCCAATCCCGTCTTTTGTTTCGGAGATGACTGACTGGAGTTATTTTAATCCGATCTTTGCGGATTCCTCGTATCCTCCAGCCGGTCCACCTTCGTTTTCCAGGAGAACTTTCCCCCTGATTTTTGTGCATATCTGCCTAACCCATTATTTCAGGAATCAGACGATGATTTTCACCCACCCTCATTCCACTTACCTGACAATGTGATTTTGGAGTCACCTTTCATGGTGCCCACACTTGAGACCTTGATCCAGATGATGGAGCATATGAACTCAAGAATTACCAATCTATTTAACATGAATACAAGCCAGAATGCTGCTCCATTAGTTGAAGATATGGATTCAATTGAGGATAATCATGGGAGCTTGCAATCATCCAAATACAAAAAAATGAGAAAATTTTAAAAATCCAAAAAGATTTTGGGAGACACATTGTTGATTCATTTTGTGAGGAGAGGGCACCCATGCCAAACCATTTTCCCACACAATCATTCACCACATGTCCCACATTTGACCCCGAGGATGCTACTGTACAGACTACTCTTGACAATTCTCGTGTATATGCTGATTCTGATCTCCTCCCTTGTATGGAGGAGCTCCAAAAATTCAAAAAATGTTGATTGAACCTGAAGTGATGGCCATCATTCATGAGATCATTAAAGCCCCACTTCACCTAGCCATGACCCATTTATCTGCTCCTCAATACAAGAAGAGAAAGCGAGGGAGCATATCTGAGTGTCATATCTTGACCATGGCCACTGCCTACGCCATCTTTCACCGTCCACATTTTAAAAAAGGGATCACTGCCACACCTCTTGTGAATTTCTCCATATCTGACTATTCTTGTGATAACACTCTCCTTGATGGCGGTTTGTCAATCAATATAATACCCTTCATTATCGTATACTCTCTTCATCTTGGGCCTCTCAAGAAAATTAGGATGATAGTTCAATTTGCTGATGGATCTATCAAGAGGCCGAAGGGTATTCTAGAAAGTAATGTCATTCTTATTCAGGGCATGAACTTTACTTTTGATTTTGTCGTATTGCTCATGGAGACCTCCACCCCTGTGGAGCACCCTCCAATTATCCTGGGAAGACTTTTCCTCGCCTCTGCGAGAGCCGTTATTGATTATGGATCTAGAGAGATTCGTTTCCGTTCTGATGTAGGGAGCGATGTGTTGATCACTATACCCACTACTGACTAGAGACCTGCATCCCATGAGAGTATGTCCGTGTTATCCAACCCCAAGGACCTTGACCTTGATGATAATATCAGAGATTCTTGTTGCATGTTGGATGATAATGAAACCCAAGAATTCCTCTTCAAGAAGGAAGACTCGGAAAGCATAGACCTTGGAGTTCCCTCTTCTGGTATATGGAGATGCATCGATGACATCCATGGGATTTACATGATAGACACCCTAGAGCGGAAGGCAGACTCTGAGACTAGACAGGACATACATGATTTGACTACTTTCACTGATGAGTCCGTTCCTATTCACCTTGATTTAGATGAGACCGATAAGGCCAAATTTGATTTGGTTGTTTTTATAAAGGAATTTGGGAACTTTTGATAAAGATGATGATCCAGTAGAGGCTCGTCAAGCTGGAATTGATCTTACTTTTTCTGATAATGATTTTGAGCATTTTTACTTTGATATTTGCGAGACTTCCCATGCAGGACATGACCACACTACTTCCACTAACTAATTCTTGCCCACACACTCTGAGACTGTTGAGGACACATTCTTGGTCGATCCTGATTAGTTCATGTCTAATGACAACCCCAATATCGACCTACACCTTGTCAGATCCATACCTCAGCGGTCCCGCAAGAAGGTTTGCTTTTGACCTTCTTGACCTTTGTATATCCACTCCTCTTGTATATCCTTTCGTTTCACTCTTTCTTCTTCGTTTTATCATTCACCCCTTTTTTCGTGTGTGTATGCTATACTTAGGATGTGCTTTATCCTAAGTATAGGGGGGTGAATGATTTGCATTGTTCATATTCGTCTTGTTCATAACTCTTGTTGTTGCATATACTTAGGGATACTCTACCCTAAGTATAGGAGGGTGATGTTGTTCATATCGTTTATTTTATTTTATTTTTGAGTATGTACATTCTCTGCATCGGTTTTCCCCTTTTGTACACTCTTCTATACTTAGGATTACTTGATCCTAAGTATAGGGGGGATCACCGACTTCTATTATTTTCATTTCTCTTTCAGCATTGTATCATAGGAGTCTTATCACTTTTCTATACTTAGCACGAGTTATGTCTTCCTTTGCCGCTCTTTGATCACTATGAGGACATAGTTCGAGCTAAGTATAGGGAGGTGTCGTATATATTGTATATATACTTTAGGCATAACTCGTACTTTTAAATATGTTTATTTTTGGGGTTATGTATATAAATTCATAAAATCCACATGTGTATGTATATAGACTTTGATCACCTTTCAAAAAAAACATTAACAAAAAAACCTTTCAAAAAAACAAAAAAAGCTCCAGCGGGCGGCGCCCTCCGCCCCA
The DNA here is from genome assembly GCA_037367405.1 of Ottelia alismoides. Lineage (NCBI taxonomy): Eukaryota > Viridiplantae > Streptophyta > Magnoliopsida > Alismatales > Hydrocharitaceae > Ottelia > Ottelia alismoides. The sequence continues at coordinate 740,016 of JAZKJV010000807.1, forward strand.
CCGCAATCTACCATCTCCAGACCGACCATCACTGGCGACACCCACTAGAGCCCGTCCTCCGCGTCACCCAGCTCCTCCATTCCAGATAATCCTGAGCACAGCCGTTGTCATGCAGTCGGTCTCTACCAACCTCCGCACACGAGGGCCTCCACTACCACCTCACGAGCAGATCCATCGACTTCCTTGCTCCTGGGGAGAACCATCTTCACCTCCACCGTGGGCCCACCAGCCCTCCTTGGAGCCCCCTGCACCTGCACCAAACTACAACAACTTCTGTCAGCCTCCGCCGTTCAAAGCAACGCGCCCTGCGCGAGATCGACGTCGTCACTCGCTCAGGCCTGCCGACCTCCTCTTCCGCCACATGAGCGTGTACGCCCCCTCGTCATGCATCCCTCCTTCCACCGCGGCTATGGCCTGTGTGACCACGCCGCCGCCACGGACCCCTGCAGCCGCACCACCGGCCCCAGCCCTTGGCTCATCTTTGAAGAATGGCGACGCCTCCTCTAGAGAGAAAGAAGAGGGCGGTGCACCTGTACCTCCATTGCCCCCTTTTGCTTTTGAAGATTCGAAGGGAAGAATAAACCCTAGGGGCTAATATTAATTTTTGGGAAAATTACAACTGTCCCCCAGAAGTTTTCAAATTTACAGAAATTCCCTTGCTAGTACAAGCGTTGGGCAAATTGCGTACGAGTCCGTCGACATTTCAAAAATTACGCGAACGCCCCCGTAGCCTCACATCACGTGCATAACACGTTTATCGTGGGTAATTTTTGCTTTAAGCCCTCTATTTTATTTCTGTTATTTATTTGATGCAAAAAACATTAAGTATTTACTTTTAGTCCCTATTATCTAGATTATTTATTTTGCATGTTCTTTTTATTGAAATAAATATGGTGTTTGTTCTTAAAATTCTAAAAAATTTTGTGTATACTTCTGTTATGGTCATGTTCATTGCATAAAATTTTCATTGCATTTTATATCATTTGATATTTGTAAAAAATCAAACACAATATCATTTTCTCTTCTCGAAATTCAATAATTCATAAAAATTTGAATATTTCTCTAAAAATTGCAAAAAATTAGATTAATTTCCTTTCATTGTCTTTTAATTTCTATCCAATTTTTGTGCATTAATTCTTCCAAAACCCCCAAAAATTGAAAAATACAAAAAATCTTAGAAAAATCACAAAAAATTCTACAAAATTACAAAAATAGTGATTTCAGTTCCCGTGTGTAGATATTTATCTATATTTTAGCATAAAAATAATTTCCAAGAGTTTTGGGCATTAAAATATTTTTAACTTGCAAATTACTCCAGGTTGTGCACTATTTATCATTTTTGCCACTGATTGATTTTTAGAAAAATACAAAAAGATCTGAAAATTCTACAAAAATTCTGAAAAACATTTCAAATCTTTTAAAACCCAAAAATATTTTCTCTAGATTATTCTGAGCATTTTTTTATATAATTGAAAAATACAAAAAGAGTGTGGTGTGCGTATTTCTTTACTTGTGCATATTGCTCCTTATTTGAAAATAAAAAATTGCAAAATTAAAATCACTAAAAATTTAAAAATTAGAAAAATAAAAAAATTAGAAATAAAAAAATTAACAAAATTAAAAGACAAAAAAATTCACAAAAAACCAAGATAGTTTGCATTTGAGATTCCTTTTTCTATTAATTGATTTTTGGATTATCTGAATAACCCTTGGGAATTGTAGCCTCCCTGAGTTTGATCCCATCCGCTATATAGGTAAATAAGTAGCAAAAACATTTCTTTTGCTCCATCTTATTCTTTGTAATTATTTTACAGCGAGAGAAGAAAAAAATTGTTTGTTTGAGACAAGAATTTGGGTATCGCAATGACAACTTCACATCCATCATTAATAACCAATCCTCGAAGAATTTTTTTTGGTTTTTGTTTTTTTGAAAGTTTTTTCTATTTGTTGTTGTTTTTTTTGAAAGGTGATCACAGTCTAAATACACACATGTGGATTTTATGAATTTATATACATAACACCAAAAATAAACATATTTAAAAGTACGAGTTATGTCTAAAGTATATATACAATATATACGACACCCCCTATACTTAGCAAACGTTATGTCTTTCTTTGCCGCTCTCTGATCACTATGGGGACATAGTTCGAGTTACGTATAAGGGGTGTCGTATATATTGTATATATACTTTAGACATAACTCGTACTTTTACATATGTTTATTTTTGGGGTTATGTATATAAATTCGTAAAATCCACGTGTGTGTATATAGACTTTGATCACCTTTCAAAAAAAAAAGAAAAAAAAACAAAAAAAAACAAAAAAAACAAAAAAACATCTTGTATATACTTGTATATATTTTACTAACCCTTTTTCCTTTTTGAAAAAAACAACAAAACTAAAAATCTATAAAAAGTTACATAAAAACTCTTTTCACATGTGCATCCCTTTCTTTTCCATAAACCCATAAAAAGTTCAAAATTAGAAAATTGTTTCAAAAAAAATGTTTTTTGCATTGTACATATTTCTTGCACTTGCATGCGCATTTTTCAGGATGGTATTGACATTTATACTAAGTCTGGAATAAAGTTGAAGAATAGAGCTTAGTTGGACCTTAATCCACTTAATTTCAGAGGAACCTTATAAGAATTGGAGTTAAGACTTTTCAGGTCCTAGTGACTTAATTCTTTGAGTCCATAAGACTATGTTCACATGTCATCTTGATTAGTCTAAGTAGAACATTTAACAACACACGCATGATTCTTTCAGACCGTGGCTTATCTTGGACAAACACTCTACACGTAGCTCTTCATGGAGGAGGCAATGAGGAGGCATAATCTTTTGGCTTGGAGTAGCTTACACGGGTAGTACATCTCGGCGGAACCTCTCGTCTTCCTCTAGGGAGGGAAGCACGTCTCAACCTGGTCTAGCGATGTTGAGGTCTAAAGACAAGATGCTGTAGGGTTGCAATAATGCTTCAAAAGAGGGATAGTCTAATAGCTCAAGAGGGAAAACTCCTTATGCACATGATGCATCTTGTATATATTCTAAAAAAATGCAGAATCTCCAAAAGTGGACAGGCCTGATTGAAAAGTAAAATGCCTACCGGAGTGTATATATAAGGATTAAAAAAAGAAATTTATAAGCGCTTTAAAGTCAAAATTTTGTAAGCTTGCAGTTCGATGACTTGGCTACACCGGTCATGCATCTAAGGATAGGTAGCTACACTGGTTACCGTCCATTCTTTTCTCCATCTCCTCTTCTTGAGCTGGTTGTACTTGAACTTAGAAGGGAATATCCCCGCTCTTCGAGGAAAAAGTTACTAGATCGGGGGACTAGAGTTACCTTGTTCAGGGAGGCTATTTCTTTGCTAATTTTGAGATGGGGAGCTATATTTCACTTACACTGTACAAGTAAAGATTTATAGTCATAAGAATTTGTTTATGTAAACTTGTCCTGACCTGACTGTTGAGGAGACCTGAATAGGGAACTTAGAGGCTGTTGGGTTTTAAATCCCTTTCCATCAAGGTTCTGCCACACTAATAATCCAAAGGTCTGATAGAGATCCATACTACAATTTTATGAAGATATGTTTAATCTTCAATATTGTCCTAATTTCTTCATTTTTCTTTTCTTTTTCTTTTTCTTTTTATTCACTTATTCTTTCAAATAAGTGTTTGCTAAGGGAATAACAAAGGTAAAGCATAGGGGGATGATGAATCAACATTTCATCATCTTTAATCATTTATTTTAGCTTAAAATCCCTTATAAAACACCTGTATATAATACTAACTCCATATTCTTACTAACTTGCATTTGTGTGTAAATATTGTACACTTATTACCATTTTAACCTAAAATAAATAAATAAAGAAAGAATGGAAAAATAAAGAAAAGAAAAAAGGAAGACTGTATATATGTAATAGATACAGGCTGACCCGAACCCCAAGAGAAGGTCAAGACTTGACCTGACTGACCAGAAATAAAGTAGGGGGTGATAGGGTCCTTAATAAAAAAATTCAAAAAAATGTGTGATGTGTATATGTGTATACTACACTATTTTATTTGTACATTAATTGACCTCAAATTAAATAATTTTCAAAACAAAAGTTGTAAATAAAAATGTTTCCTAATTAATAAAAGTGTTTGAAAAATAAAATCAGGTACAGAATAAAAGTAACCACACTTGGAAAAAGCCGCTAAGCGATAATTGAATGATCGATTTCGGCTCCATATGAACTCAAATTGAACCAACTCACTTCCATTGTACTCTAAAATAGATTATCGTTAAAATGGATGTGATTTCATAATTTTTGGAGTTATTGTTGAAAAGTTGGTTTTCTGGGGTAGTTTGCGCAATTTTACCATTTATTTATACATATTGTATTTGTAAATACTTGTAAATATTTTTACTAACTATTTAAAACAAAAATAAAAAAACTAATTTCCTTATTTAACTGTGTATATAATATACCATATGTATATAGTATTTGTATATAGTTGCTATTCTTAAATAACCACCAAATTTTTTTTACATTTTTTATTCAATTTAATTAAGTGATGAAAATATAAAAAAGAATTAATTTTTGTAAATAATTTTAATATCAATCTCTATCTCATTTCAATTTTTCCCTTATATCTTTATCTCATTTCAAATTTTTGAATTTCAAATTATTATCTTTTCTATTTATATGGCTCCTTCTCCCTCATTCCAATTGATCAATCTTTGGTGAGAGGAGCCTTTTCTCCGAAAGCTATCTTGTCGCAGATAGGTGCCTAGCCCCCGAGCCGTCCGGTGACAGCGAGTCGGCCTTCGTCGAGGTGATCAAGGTCTTTTCCGCTCCTAAGATGAGATCCATCGTTTCTTCTCTTATTTTTATCCTAGGTTAATCGTCGTTTTTTTTTTGCATCTTTATTTTGTCGTCATTTTTTTAATCTAGATCTTAGAATCCATCACGATTTGATCTGCCACCGACTCGATTTTCATTTCACATCTCGATCCATTCGCATTCTTTTCTACCTCGCATGATCTCTCACCTCCGACCACGCACGGTGGTTGGAGATCCGGTTCCATCCACCATTTTCCTCGGAACCGCACTCGTTTATGTCATCCGTTTTGATTTTGGGATCGAGCTGTCAAGTTCGTATCCTAATTGTTTATAAATAAAAAATAAAAAAAACAAAAAATATTTCTTTTTGTTTCTTTCTAACATTTGTTTTGCAGTATAAATAAAAAAATACAAAAAATAATAAAATTAAAAAAATTTCGGTTACAATTATCTAAAAAACAAAAGTTTTTTTTATTATTTTTCCTAATTTCTGTTTACATTTGACAAATAAAAAAATAAAAAAAATAAAAAATTGCTACCATCTCCGCCGCCCTCGCTTGCTCGCTGGAGCCGCCAACTGTCCTTCGCCCGTGTGAGGCCGCGCGGCCGCTTCCTGCGTGCCAACAGATCAACCGCCACAGGGGTCGACTCCAATGCCCGGCACCTTCAGCGCAACAGCCGCCGCCAACCGCACAGTCCGCGGCTCCGCCGCCCTTGCCATCACACACCACCCGTGGGAGCCGCCAATCGTCCTCCGCCTGCGCAAGGCTACACCACACCATCCACCGCGATAGCCCCTTCAACCGCGCGCGACCCGCTCGGTAGGCTGCCACCACAACGCTAGCTTGGAGCTCCACCCACCCACCGTTTGGAGCGGAAATCCACCACCGATCGCCTTCAACGTCATCGACCCACATCGCTGCCGCACACCGACCACCGCGACCAGCCAAGCCGAAAACAATGACGAAGCTCTTTGCGCCACTACCGCTCAGGTCACCTGGGCCGAGAATGAATAGGAAGGGCGACACTGCTTCCCTGTTTTGATTGAAAAAAGCACGAATAAAAGAACCCTAGGGGATTGTAAAAAAAGTGGAGAAATTACATATATTCCCCTATGCATTTCTGAAATTTCAAAAGAGTCCCTACCAACACTTAGCACGTACAACACACGCACTTTTATTTGGGTAAATTTACATCCAGCCCCTTGTAGATTCCAGAAATTTCTCAAAGATCCCGGCTCCAACCCAAGCACGTGCAACACACGCCCTACCTGGGTAATTTTCATTTCACGCCCTACAAGTTATTTTTATTATCATTTCATGTAAAAACTTTTAACATTTTCATTTCAGTCCCTGAATTCCAGACCTTAATTTGCATGCTCTTTTTAGTGAAATAAATATTTTTGTTGGTCAATAAATTTTGTAAAAATCATGCTATGCTCCTGATGTGTGTATCTTTCTAGCATAAAATTTTCATTACATTTTATTTTCATTTGTTATTAACAAAAAATCAAAAATAATGTCATTTTCTTTCCCTGAAATTCTAAAATTCTAAAATTCATAAAAATTTGAATATTTCTCTAAAAATTCCAAAAAAATAGATTAATTTCCTTTCATTGTCTTTTAATGTATGCGCAAATTTTGTGCATTAATTCTTTTCAAAACCCTAAAAAATTGAAAAATACAAAAAATCTTAGAAAATCACAGAAAATTCTACAAAAATCCAAAAATAATGATTTCAGTTCTTGTGTGTAGATATTTATCTATATTTTAGCATAAAAATAATTTCCAGGAGTTTTGTGCACTTAAAATATTTTTAAGTTGCAAATTACTCCAGGCTGTGCTTTATTATTTTTGCTACTATTTATTTTTTAAAAAAATACAAAAACAACTAAAAAATCTACAAAAATTCCCCAAAATCTTCAAAGATTTAAATCCCAAAAACATTTTCTCCAAATTATTTTTGATATAATTGAAAAATACAAAAAGAGTGTGGTGCGCGTATTTCTTCTCATGTGCATATTATTCTTTATTTTTGAAAATAAAAATTGCAAAAATCAAAATCATTAAAAATTTGAAAATCAGAAAATAAAAAAAATAGGAATAAAAAATTTAAAAATTAAAAAGGCAACAAATTCAAAAACAACACAAAACAAAAAACCAAGATAGTTTGCCATTGAGATTCCTTTTTCTTTAATTGTTTTTTTTTGATTAATCGAATAACCCTCAAGAATTGTAGCCTCCCTGAGTTCGATCCTGTCCGCTATAAAGGTAAATAAGTAGCAAAACATTTCTCTTGCTCCACATTATTTTCTATAATTATTTCAGCTTGAGAAAGAAAAAAATTGTTTGTTTTACACTTGATTGGGTTGCAATGACATTGTTCATAATTAATACTGACACCTTAGACCTAGAAGTAGATACCAAAATTTCTCTAAGGCAAAGACTACCTGCAAGCATTTCCTTTTCTATCACAGTATAATTTTTCTAAGTTGGATCTAAAACTTTGCTTGCATAGTGAATATCATGCATGATTCCATCTTTCCCCTATCCTAACATAGCTCCTACTGCAAAATCATAGGCATCGGTCATGATCTCAAAAGAAAGAGACCAATCAGGATCTTGTAGGATGGGAGATTCCATGATCTTTTTTTTGAGCAGCTCGAATGCCTCAAGACACTTACGATATACAAGGAACTCAGTGTATTTTCCTAAGAGCTCAGTCAGCGATCGAACAATTTTTGAAAAATCCTTATTAAATCTTTGTTAAAATCCGAAGTGTCCAAGAAAAGACCACACTTGTTTTACGTTGGTTGGTGGCTCGAGTTTCTTGGTAACATCTACCTTGGCAGGGTCAACCTCCATTCCCTTCTTGGAGATGGTGTGCCCCAACACGATGCCCTCTTTACCATGAAATGACTTTTCTCCCAAGAGAGCACTAGATTCACTTCCCTACATCTCTTGAGGACTCGATCTAGGTGCACAAGGAAATCATCGAATAAATCACCGTGGATAGAGAAGTCATCCATAAAAACTTCCAGGAAATCTCCAACCATTTCGACAAAACTACAATCATGCATCATTGGAATGTGCTGGGGGCATTATATAGCATGAAAGTCATGCGCTTGAAAACGTAAGTACTGAAGGGACAAGTGGATGTTGTCTTTTCCTGATCCTCATGGGCGATGGCTACCTGATTGTAACCCGATTACCCATCTAAAAAGCAAAAGTATTTTCTTCCCACCAGTCTCTCCAAGATCTGATCAATGAATGGTAGTGGGAAGTAATCCTTCTTCATAGCAGCATTCAAGCGCTTGTAATCCACACAGACGCACCATGAAGTGGGTACTCATGTCGAAATCTCCTCTCCCTCCTCATTGGTGACGATCTAGAGTCCTGACTTCTTCGGGACTACGTGTAGTGGTGTCACCCATTTGGAGTCCGAGATGGGATACATGAACCCTGCTCCACACCATTTCTCTATCTCAGTCTTAACCACTTCCTATAAATTTGGATTCGGCCTGCTCTGGAATTCACGGGAGGGTTTAGCATTTTTCTCAAAGTATATATGGTGTGGACAGAGAGCTGGGTTAATCCCCTAAAGATCAGACAATCTCTAGCCTAATGCCTTGCGATTTTTCTCTAAAACTTGTAGCAGGAAGATTTCCTGCTCTTCGGTCAGATGTGAGCTGATGATGACTGGAAACTTTCGCTTAGGTCCCACAAGGAAGACATATTTAAGAGTAGGAGGGAAATGGTTAGAGCTCGGATAAATCTGTATCATTCATAAAATATAGCTCCATCATTGCTGATCCTGGTTGTGATGTGGACAGATTCTATGTAACATTATCGGCCACCGACTGAACTATTTCAGGAATCAGATCGCTAAATATATAATGTGATTTGACAACCACATCCGATCCATCTATGTCACTCCAAGATTGTCAAAAAAGAGAATGGGTTGATAGGTCAAGAGGGACCTCTGAGTTTCCAGGAGTGTAGGTTGATGCATGCATGAGCTGGCAGATTAATTCGCCAACAATGTCCTCTACAGACGAGATTGATTCTATCATTGCGTCCATGCTCTGTCTCCATGGCACAACTATTGCTTCTTTATTTTCTTTTGCCTCTGGTTTTGATTTTTCAAACTCGGTGCTAGATTCAGTGCCAAATCTTTGAAACCTATTTTGCTTCATTTCATGTTCAACTTATCCAAACTGGATTCTCCCAGATGAGTAATCAAATAGATCTCCTACGGTCCTAAGGAAGGGTCTCCCTAATATCATTTGAGAATCTTTCTAATTTCTAGGGACATCCATGTCAAGTACTATAAAATCTACTAAATAATTTTATCCCTCTATATTGATGACAACATTTCTAATCTCCCCCTTAGATCTCTTAGTTGATGAATCTGCGAATTGAATTATGGCTCTAGTCTTCTTAAGAGGACCTAGATTTAGATGTTCATATATAGTGGTGGGCATGAGATTTATGGAGGATCTATTGTCTAATAGTGTTCCGGTAAACTTGATTTCATTGATCTAGCTTGTCATAAAGTGAGCACCCATGTCTCTTTTCTTCCTTGGTAGCTCATTTTGATCAGACGAGATGTGGCAATAGAGAGTATGCGCTTCTTTGTTCGTCTAGGGTTCTTTTTGCCAGTCCTTGTTGGTGTTCATCTCACCTTAAGGAATTTTATAAAAGCCAGGTCTCTTCCAATCATCTCGTCTAAGGACAAAGCGACTTTGATGTTCTCTCTATAGATGCGGGCCATCTCTTCATCATTTTTTTTGGTTTTTTATGTTTTTCTGCTTTCCAGCCATAAGAGCACGGGGGAAAGGAATTGGCTGATCGTGATTGAAAATGTCACTTTTATTGAATGAAAAAGTATGTACAGGACTTGGACTGACTCGACTGAAAATAGGGAAATTGGCGGACGACGTTCGGTTCTGGTGTTGTTTTGGTGTGATGAATCTCCATTTCATCACCTTTATTCTATCATTTTGACCTTTAAAACCATAGCTAATGCATGTAAATAACATCAATTTGTATAAAATAACATTCATCATTTATTGCATTTATTGTGTAAATAATGTGGTTTTTAATGCTAAAATTATTGAATAAAGAGAAGAAAAGAAAAAGAATAAAATATCGAAGATATTTTATGACCCTAGACCCTGAGACCAAGTCAAGAATTGAGTTGGTCGATAAGGAATAAAGTAGGGGGAGATAAGGGCTAAAAATAGAATAAAAACCCAATTTACTTATTCTTTATATATTCATTTTTGATACCTATTTTATTCTTTATTATTTATCCATCAAATAAAGAAACTTTGAACATGAAAGTTGTAGATAATAATGTAAATAGAAATACAAAATTGAGTTTGTAAAAAAAAATACACAGTGCACATTTTCTACACAAAATAAAAACCCAAATCCCAACTTCACAGACCCATATCATTCAAATAAAAGCTCAAAATGTATCAAAATCACTTTAAGGGATTTTTACCCGACAAACCCTATAAACTTTGTCAATCACCTCCACGACCTTTGAAACAACCTAATTCCTCCCTCGACCCCGTAAACTTGCCAATTCTTACCCTACAAACCCTACGGGTAATATGTTTTAAGCCTGTGGGTTTCTTGGGGTAATTTACAGGGTCGATGGGATAATTACGTTGTGTAAAAGGTCGTAGAGGCAATATAAAATGTTTATAGGGTCTTCTAGGTAAAAATCCCTCACTTTAATTGTATATAACTTTTCATAAGCTATTTAATGGAGGTGGTTTCATATTTTTTGGAGTTACTGTGTGAAAAGTATGTTTTGGGACCCTCATTGTACATTATACCTAATTAAAATATTCAATTTATTCATCCTTCATTATTTTTACAAATTCATATTTTTATAATTTTATAATTATTATTTATAGCTTATGTACATATTAAAACCAAAATAAAACTAAAAAATATAAAATAAAATAAGTCTATGTGAAAACATAGGCAAAATTCCTATAATATTACATGTGCATAAATAAAAGTGAATTTCATTCTTTTATTCTTTATTCATATTTTTATAATCTTGTAAATATTATTAAAAATATAAAACAAAAAAACCCAATAAAATACATTAAATGAAAATGATGTATATAAAACATAGATGAAATACCTATAAGTATACCTATATAATACACATATCTATTTATTTAAGTGTATAAATAACATCATAAAAAATAAAAAAATTAGTTGATCACATAAAAATAAGTTATAAATATATACAATAAAAGAATAAAATAAAATAATAAAATAAAATGTACAAAATAAAAATAAAATAGCCAAAATATAGGCAAATATACCTATTAATACACCATTAAAAATTAACTACTAATAAACAAAGTCAAAAAATAAATAAAAATCATAATAAAATACTAAATAATTTAATTAACATTTTTATTTTATACACAAAAAATAATAAAATCGAATACTATTTTTAAATACTTATCTAATAAAACAACATGTTTTGTCGTTTAGCGGGCTTGGGTGGACCAATCGGCATCCAGCTTTCGTTGACTCCGAGTCAACTCTCCCTCCAGCCCGTTGAGTTGATGCAGTTGTCCAGTCCCCATTTTTTCGCCATTTTTCATGGTTGCTACATCCATCCATCGCCGTCAATTCCTTCAGAGAAAATGATCATTGATCATTGTATATACACGACATATCATTTGATCCCTTGTACATACGCCCTATTCGTTCCATTCGACCGGTTAAATAAGGGTGCCATCATGTTCTATAAATAAAACCTTCGTTCTCCATGAATTTTTTGGCCACTAATCCGAGTCTAGGAATCCTATTCTTTCATCTAGGGAACTTCCTCATGACATGAGGAGCTTTCAGGCGGTTGGAACCAGCTTCGAAAGGACGAAGGTGCGCCCACGGCCGCCCTCGCCAGCGACTTTACTCCCTGGACGACCCTAGGTATAAGAGCTGCTCTTTTATCGTTCTTTTTCACCACATTTAGTTGTAGATTCAGTTTTGCATTCTTAGTTTAAGTTCTAGCTAGTTAAATTAGGGTAATCAGTCAATCGCGTAGTTTGCCAGAGCTGAGCTCCAGCGAGCCTCTTTGTGCATGCTCATCTGCTCCCCGTTGCTCAGATCACCCTCACTTCATTCTCCTACGCCTTCTAAATGCCCCGCACCTTTTCATTCACCCAGATTGACTCTGATTTGGAGATTGGGTCTCCATCTCTGCCACCCTCGCCAGGGACCTCTGCTTCGACCCACCTTTGCTCCTCGCCACTCAATAAAGCCCCCCAGACCGTCCTTGTGATATTTTGAGTTTACTGTGCAGGTTTAGGGAGCTAAAGGACCCTTGCGAGGGTCGACTTTGCTAACAAGAGATACCTGGACGCCCTGAATTTTCCCGACCTCGACTGGAGTGCTCCAGTGAGCCTCAGGTCCCCTTGAGCCCTCCAGTCAATAGACGAAGGCCCCAAGAACCTTTTTAAGCTGATTGCAGCGAAGGAGATGATTGGAAGCCCGCCTGCCACCCGATCGAAACTCGAAGATGGGGGTGTTCTTCCCTGTTCTCTGAGGCTTCGTTTCTGCCGTCCGATCACCTTCGACATGCAGATCGCGCCACAACCGTTGGATGCAAAGCCGTTGAGCCATCACATCTCTCTCGGAGATCTCCATCAGCAAAACGTCAACGTGCGACAAGGACACGGCATGCATCAAGTGAGATCCAATCTGCCGTCCTATCGCACGTAATAAATAGGAAATTTTTACCTTTTACCCCGAAATTTTCTATATTTACATATTAGTCCTATAAAATAAATTGTAATGTGTAAATAAAATGGAAATTTTATAACGAGGCCCCTGTACTTTCTGTAATTACATATGGGTCCATTCCACGTTACCTCACGTGCTGCCCCATGTGAGGTGGCGAAATTGCATGTTAAACGCTGCCGGTTTTCATAATTGTAAAATAATCTTTAAAATTTAAATAAATGTTGTTTTATGTTGGCAAATTTGCACCTGAGCCCTAGGAGTTTATTTTTATTGCAAAAATGCCCTTACTAGGATATATGTTTTTATGCTTTTCTTCTATTTATTGAATATAGCTAACGTACTCCGAAAAATAAACAAAAATATGATTAAAATCCTCATTCCATGTACTTTCATGCCATGTGTTCACTTTGCATTTTTGGGCATTTTAATCATTTATTAAAAATAAAATGGAGCCTACTTATTCCCTGTTTAAATTAGAAAATACCAAAAAATAGAAAAAAACGTGTTTAAAAATTCCAAAAATATTATATAGAATATATTTTGTCCTCTTTTAATTATGAAAAAAATCACAAAAAATGGAAAAACAAAAGGCTTAAAAATCGAAAACCCCAAAATCTTTTTATAAAAATCTAAAAAATCCTTTTAAAAATCCAAAAATAGGGTTTTCTATTTTAAAATTTTCTTTATATAAATATTTATATATTAAAATTAATTTGGATAATTTTGGAACATATTTGGTATTTTTAATATTCAAATCAATTTCAGATCATTAATTAATCCCTTATTTAGGGTATTTCTGATTTTAAACATAAAAATTAGCAAAAATTCCAGAAAAATAACAAAAAAAATTAGAAAAATATAGAGCACAAAAGTGTTGTATTTACTATATTTCAACTATATTTACATCTTTTTATATATCTAGTATCTTTATATACCTTATATTGTATGTATACACATATGTATATATCTTATACATTTAAATAAAAAAAGAAATATAAAAATTGGAAACTATAAGAAAAAGAAAATACAAAAATACAAAACATAATAATAATATATATAATTAAAACCCACAAAAAGATGTATATACACAATTGATGACTTGGTTGTACATAAATAACCGTAGTCTACCGGTTTGCTCGTTGTGGTTCGACCTCTACATGCTTAATCACTATGCATCTTATGGTAGAAAAAAATAAATCTTAATCTCACATTTTTTATTATTCATGACTTATGTATATTGTGGGTTAATTGCTGATCAATTAGGGTTTTCGTTTGGGGTCTCTTTGACGAATGTTGGTCCGCCTTGTGCGTTGACAAGACCTATACGAAAAACTGGTTATCATGGTGATGCAAACTCTGTCCTTGACTCTCCTGAGTTCTCAGTGGTGTAGTGCTTGATAGGTGGTGTGGGTGGGACTTCTTATTTCTCCTCCTCGTACCTCTCTTCATCTTCTTCCCCAGGATTGTTTGAATTTGTACACATTGGGGCTATGTCACCGTGTTCATTTGCTCGATTAGGCATGGTTACACTCTTTCCGCTCCTAAGAGAAATATGATATATGTCATCATGCGAAAGATCTCATATTCAGGTAAAGAACATTCAGAGATTAGTACCTGATTCTGTTCGAAGCTATTTGGATTAGCCTGGACTTGAACTGGAATCATGTGCAATCAACTCATCTCTTCACCGAGAGAGTCGATTGATGTCAACTCTCATATCATGAAGTTCGTCTAGCACTCGCTAGAGTTTGAGAGAGATCAAAGAATAGGAAGACCGCTAGCCTTGCTTGGCCTGAGGCTGCTGGTGCTGTTTGAATTGGCCCTACTGGCCATGGCGCTGATACTGCTGCTGTTGAGGCGGTGGGTTCTGATAACCTAGACGGTTCTGCTGACGCTGTTGTTGTTACTGCTGAGGCTGGTAGATGGGCCGAGATTGTGGTGGACGAGGGTTTGAAGTAGAGTTTGGATTCGATCTATTGACATGATCAAGGTTATACCAGACTCTGTTTATCTCCATAACTTATGGAGGTTCCTCATAAATAGTTTGAGCGGAGGTTTCTTCTGTTTTATGGGAAAAGACTTGATCTCCACCCCATTGGCTCTGTTGCCCTACCCCTTTCCCTTGAATGTAGCGAATTTGGTGAATAGGGATAGGGGGTGAAGTCAGGGCAGGTATCCGAATCTTAGATTCTCTGTTAGCCAGTTCCTCCATTTGCTTTGGCAATTTAGCCAATTTCTCCATATCAGATGATTTATGGAGTTCGTCCACCTTCTTATAGATGTGTTCGACATGGTCAGATTATCAACTGTTATTCCCATGTTGGCATTCTGATTGATCAACATATTATTAACAATCTTCTTGGAGCCGGCTGTGTAAGCCTGACTGGTGGTTTGTGCTCAACTGGATTCCACTAGTTTCTCAAACACCTTGTAGATGGTGTCCTCGTGGGCCTCCCATGTAGCCCTTAGGTCTCATGGTTTAGTCCACTGACAAGACTTTGGACCAACATCATTTTGCTTATCTCGTGCCCTGGGCATTTTTGGATTGGTTCTGTGAACCTTTCCCAGGTTTTGTGGAATGGCTCGCTCAGATGTTGGGTAAATCTCGTGAGCTTGATCAGCTTTTGATTTATTCTACTGACTAGGTAGAATTTCTTGAGAAACATGGTCTTGAAGGTGGCCTAAGTGGTGACCACTTCCCCTAAAAATTTCAGCCAATAAGCCACCTTATCTGTCAAGGTAAAGGGGACAACTCTCAACCTTATATAGTCTTGACTAACCCTAGGGTATCACAGGTTGTTGCAGACTAGCTCGAAGTTTCAAAGGAAGGCTTATGGTTCTTCATGATTATTCCCTCTGAACTCAGGCAATAAAGCGAGGAAATGCGGTTTGTTCTCGAACACATCCTCGGGAGCTACATGCCTCAACCAATTATAATCTTCATCTAATTCAGGGAGGTATGTATCTTCCATAGCATATTCTCCACATTGTAGTTCTGCCATCTGTGCTCTAAGTAGTGCATTGTGTTGTTTGGTAGCGGTTATTCTAGCCAAAAGTGCTCGCATCGGGTCATTGTCATTCTCTTCCTCACCAGGGTTCCTCTTTGGAGGCATCTTGACTTCTTCTTCATCTTTAGATGCACATAAATCTGAGTTTGGCTCATGCTTGAAAGGTTTAGGGGTTTTGGTAAAGATGAAAGTTTCTTTGATGGGATGGGCATAGTAAAGAGGGTTAGTCAGGGGTTGACTAATCCCTATAGGTGAAGGGTGGACCATGTTTTGAAGAAAAAAGGTCATCCCCAAACCATGGAGTTTTGAGAAGAGGGTCATCTCGAAACTGGGGAGATGAGTTACTTGAGGAGCTCAAGGATTTGTTCGTAAAGTCTGAACAGAGAACTCCAGAAGAATCCATCTCGGATGAAAGGAGTGGTTTGGAGCATAAAGAAATACTTAAGAGAGAGAGAGAATTCACGGGAAGTACAAATATACAGAAGACTCACACAAAACAAACACAAATCAAACTCATTCGCTTACCCACTCAACACTGGTGAAGGCACGCCAGAGCTCGGCCGCTCATCTTTTCGATTTTAATTTTAAATGATCACGCAATCTTGAAGATTGAGCAGAGTTGTTAGGTGATGAAATTGTTCACAAAGATTGTCCCAACTTCATACAACTATTTGCACCTACTTTCAACCAGTATAGTGTAAGTACAAACCGTAAAACAGCTACCGTGTTACTTAAGGACGGTGCCTTACACAATGTCCTTTAAATCACCCACTCTGCTAAGGGAAGTATGCACCGTAGAACGGGTACCCGTGTTCCCTCACTGAGAAGTAGATAACCATTTTTAAAAATAGTAGTCTAAATGAAAACTTCAGATTTGTAGCTCTACCCTAAGCGTGTGATCTCGTCCTTACAAACAATGAGTGGGTTTCTCTCCACCAGACACAAGGGTTAATTTTATGTCAATTTTATTTATAGTCGCCTTGATTAGCTGTCCCGATTTTAGATTAGGGTTGTCGAGGTCTTAAATGAACTCAAAAATATCATGCCTAATGAGCATTCCCAATCCCTTTAATTCCTAAGTTGTAAAAATTGAGGAGGGAGAGTTGAAAAAGCCAATGCAAGCGTAAATAAATGATGCATGCTTAAGAAGGAGACTTACAGTGATTCCTCACGTTCTTCATATGGGATGCAACACAAGAAATTTAAATTTACATTAAATGATATTCCTAGAGGAAAAATGCCCTAGACAGACAGTTCTATTAGCGAGAAGAATGGATTTCAAATTTGATTAAGTTGAATGATCTACCGATGTGTATAACTAGTGAAAAATATGTGGCCTAAAAATTACGAGCACAAGAAAAAGTAATTCTAATCTAGTGTATGTGCGTCTAATTCCTATGCCACTCAAGTCAGGTCCCAACCACACTGAAGGGGTTGAAACAGACCCAACACACCCTAAAATGTTCAGTCCAAATTATTACAAGCTTAGTGGTTCAAAGAGAGGGACCCGATGAATGATGTTGAAATTAAGTCTATTCTAAGCTCTCTCTCACAAAAAAAAAATAGTCATCTTCTTCAAAGATCATTAAAGTTTAATGCAAAAGTCATTCCAACTGTCTGCAAAGAGACAAGATGCGGTTAGTATTTGTAGAGAGAGAAATACAGAAGAAAGGGGAAAAATCGACACAGAAATTATTAATTACAGAAAATAATTTAGAACCCTAAAAATTTGTCGTTCCCTGCCAATAACGTCATTTGATGTTCCACGAAAATCATCTCTTTAATAATATAAAGTTGTAGCATAGGAGACAAAAAAACGACCGATCAAAAATCATAATCTTTGAATGTTGTAGAACAATTTTTACTCGGTATGTCTACCAAGATCGAACACAGGAAACGAACTATTTTTAGTTACGTGGTTTCAAATTAATTAATTAAATAATTAATTGTTATGTTAATCCCTTTGTTAGAAATAAAATGAGAATAAAAGAACATGTGAGGATGAAAATGTACATAAACATAGAGGATAAATGCGAAGCACATGATCTGTAACTTTGATAATTTTAATCCAATAAAAATACGATCACTTAATCGTCGAAGTTAATTACATATCAAAAGATATTAGATCCAGAAATATATTTAATTAAGTGTTATGCTGCAGGCTAAAAGATTAATCAACGAATCATTCTACAAATGAAGGGATCAAAATTATCCTCAAAATTCCTTATAAATTAGTCCTTAAAGAAATTGAATTTTTAATCATATAATGTTAGGGAATTGGACTTATTTTTCCTCAAATGAGTTCCTAGAAAAATTAGATCCTTAATTTAGTATGGTCAATTATCACGAGATGATTAGGATTAAATCTCCTCGAAAATATCTGTGCAATTCAATAATTCCTCCTTGATCTTGCCTTGCAGAGATTTATTTCTCAATTAAAAATATAAATTATCAATGAAGAAATAATCAAATCAAAAACCTCAATAGAATCCCAATAAAATAGATCATTAATTTTCTCAATAAAATGATGCACAAAATGTCAGTAAATCGACCTGGAATTGCTAATAAAGATCTTTAAATAATAATAATAAACATCAACCCTCAGATCTATTCACAAGATGCATAGAATGAAAGAGCACAAAATTATCTTCAAAATGACATATTATACACTAAAATCGGAGTTCGATGGAGAAGATATGCTCATATGAAATTCTAGGGACTAATACATAATAAAAATATGAGTTTTTATCTCAAAAGAGTCCCTGGAGGATGTATATATAAATTTCTCAAAGTCGAGGGGGCCCAATGCAACTTGCTCATGCTCGCACACGCATGGCACGTGTTTGTGCTGGTGGAGGGCCCTTTTGTAATATCAGGAACTAACGTGGGCCTGGACGTAGTTTGCCCCGAATGTACGTGTAGAGCACGTGCCAGAGGAGGTTTGGGCGGCAGGTCGGATGCCCAAGCGGGGATGGCGGCTTGTGGTTTCTCTGGTCGACCCGAGCCTTGAGGCCTGGGCCGATGCTCGGGGAGGATGCGTGGATGCTTACGGAATCATTGGATCCAGGGTAGCCCCTGATCTAACGGTGGATGACATAGTGGAGCCTTGGGGCTGCAGGGTAGAGGGCAACTAGCAACGTGGCTCCCTCTACCGACACACGACGTGAGGGTGGTGGGAGGATGGTCATCAGATCAAGTCCTCCGCAGTGGCTTTGGAGGACGGAGCTGATGTTCAACCGACACACGGATGCTTGACAGAGAAGCGGATGAGGGCAACCCAACTCCGTCTTGCGCGGGCACCTGCAAGGGTTAGCGGAAGAACAACAACAAAAAGGGCGGGGCTCCTTAGGGGAAGGCAAGAGATTGGAGCTAAGGTCAGGCCTTAGCGAGGCCAGAGGTGAAGGGGGTTTGGAGGATAGAATAACAATGGGGAAGGCGACGGGTGAGGCAACGATGGTGTTTGATAGCTGGCGAAGCTCCAGGACGGAGGAGCTGTGAGTAGGGCAAAGCAAATTGGATGGTCGCGAAGGTGAAGGTCGATGAAGGAAGATGCGAGGGCGGGGGAAGAATGTAGGCGATTCACCTGTAGAAGGAGGGCAGACCTTCCTCAGTTGTCGTTTGAGTGCTTGGTGAAAGCACGAGCTCTGCAACTTGATGGGGAGGCTATGACGAGGGGTAAAGGCTCCTTGGATCATGCATGAAGGTGGAGGATTGCTCGAGCCACATACCTGTTGCTGTCACCCGAGGATCGGTGAGATCCTCTCCTTGCCTTCTCGAGGAATGGCAGATATCAAAAAGGGCTTGCGGCTGCAGGTTAAATAGAAGAGGAGGAGAACGGCTGGAGAGGGAAGCACGTAACGACGGAGGTGAATGGTGGTGTAACGGTTGTGGTGGATGGTGGCAGCGACCATTACAAGAGAGGGAGGAGCATTCGTACAAGGGAGTGGACGCCGTATGGAGAGAGGAAGGGGAAAGGCACATGCGGAGCACGTGCCTAGGAGAGAGAGTGGGAGGCAGGTCACATGCTCTAGCTGGATGGGTTAGGTAGAGAGAGAAGGAGAAATAGAGGGAAGAAATAGGGAAAAGAGAGAGAGAGAGAGAGGAAAAAACAATAAATTTAAAATCAAAAATTTAAATAAAGTAAAAATAAAAGAAATAAAATTAATGATTAAAAATATAAAAATTAAATAATATATTAAAATTAAAAGAAAAATCGAAAGACATAGTAAATGTAGTCAAATGAAAAAGTGTCAACACGAAAGTTGCTTGTCTTGATGAGATCTACAACTTTCATGAAGGACCCAAAAGCAAAAGCGGTCAACTGTGCAAGATGTATTTTTGGTGGTTTTCCATGTGTATAGAAAGCCACTTTTGGTGGTTTTGTATTTTTTAGTGTTTTTAAGGGGACAAAAAATCTAGAAAAAATTATAAATAAAAGACACTTAATTACACATTAATCTATTTTTTGTTTTTAATAAATAAATAAAATAGGGAAATAAAATAGTATTAGGAAATAAGCAAATTTTGTACAGACTAACAGAGGTCACTCGAACACAATTGGTTTATTTGATTTCAATCTTAATTTGGATTTGGATTTTTATTCCACATGATGAAATTTTCATCAAAGAAGATAATTGAAAGGTAAATAAAATAAAATGGATTAATTTTGTATGTAAAAACTCATGTCAAAAATCACAAAAGGTAAAATGCGCAGAAGAGGTCCAAAACCCAACTTTCACAAATGA
Organism: Ottelia alismoides; assembly: GCA_037367405.1. Classification (NCBI taxonomy): domain Eukaryota; kingdom Viridiplantae; phylum Streptophyta; class Magnoliopsida; order Alismatales; family Hydrocharitaceae; genus Ottelia; species Ottelia alismoides. The sequence goes on from JAZKJV010000807.1 coordinate 760,381, forward strand.
TCTTCGAATTTTATGAATTTGGTCTTGTTTTGAATATATTTGAAAATGGAGTACTTTAAAAGCGAGTAAACCAAAATTAAACACTATATGAGGAAGATATGTGCATTTTAGTCTGTCTGATGTGAGATTAGGGTTTAGGTTTATTTGTCACTTATTTAAGTTATCATTTTTTTGTATTTTTCTTTTGCTCTTGTTAGTAATAACTACACAATAGAAATAATTTTAAGTCAATTGGAGATTGGATGAATTAATTAAAAATCAGAAAAGCTAGATGCTTTTTAGGTCAATTTACACTTGGATTTTTGGTTCCTTATTTTAAGCAATTATGCATGATGAAATGTGAATTTTATTTACACATGCATGAATACTAATGATGCTATTTAAATAGTTAAATGCATATGAATTTTGAGGAATGGAACCTAATTGACTAATTTTATCATGTTAAATCAGAGATTCATTAGCTGCACAATGAGGCTTGGTTGCCGATGACAAATCTTCGGGTTGATGTGGTCTTCACCGGAGGAGGAGCTGTAGATGTTGGCGCAAGGCAGAGGGACGGTGGTGCAGGCGCAACGAGGCTTGGTTGTCGACGATGATGGGAGAAGTCAATGAAGAAACAATCAGGAACCTGGAGCGTACGAATGGGAGTGGCTTCTGGAGAGGATCGATGGTGGAGGAGTCCTCCAGGTGGCCGTGAAGATTGAGCATGCGGACGAGAGAAGGTGGACGGCAGTGTAGAGTCGGAGATGAAAGTGGTCAGAGAAGAATGATGCACGGTGAGGTGGTGGAATCAATTGAGGAGAACATGAACACTAAATCGTGTTCGATCGATGGAGGATGAAGTGCAAAAGGCCACTCGACGAAGCGAAGGGCCAATACGTGAGGGGTGTCCTGTGATGCGTGTATCTATGAAGGTGCTCCCCATTGAGATGGAGGAGCTCGAGTGAAGTTAAGGTGAATGCTGTTGATCGGAGATGAGGGTAGAGAGAGAAAGATAAGGCGGAGTGGAGAAAGCGAAGGGCAGAACAAGGAAATGTCGGAGGATGATACTTGGGGATGATGGAGGCTCAAAGCAGAGCTCCGATCTCGACTCGAGTCACGGTGGAGATGCGCAACGAGCTTGGCAGCTCCATGACAACTGCAATGATGAAGAAATCTCTGGATCACGCTGCTATTCGGAGAGGACATCGGAGACGAAGACCCACGCTTACGGCGTTGTCACCACCGGAGAAGGCGAAGGAACCCCCTCTATTGCTGTATTGGCGGATGGAGATGGACGATGGAGGTAGAGGGTGATTTATGGCCCGTTGACTGGAAGATGGGATGGAGATCATGACGTGAGAGGGTGATGTGGGCGAGGGGTGCAGAGAGATGGAGATTACACATAGATGGGGTAAGAGGATGGTTGTGTCTTGCAAGGGCAGGTGGGAAGAGGGAGAGCGAGGAGTGCGGTTGCGGGGGTGGAGGTGGTTGTGGGCCGTGAGGAAGGCATGCACAGATGTGGGTTGATCGGAGGTGGTTACAGATGAGGATCATGGAGAGAGAGATATGGAGGCGGAGGAGCGGGCTTGGCGGAGGAGGAGCACCGCAGGAGGTGGGAGGATGCACGCGAAGGATGGAAGGGAGGGGCCCGCGTGGCAGGTGTTGGAGGCTACCACGTGGCACCAAATAAATAAATAAAATTAATAATAATAATAAATAAATAAGAATAATGATAATAAAATAAATAATAACTAAATAAAATAAAAAATAAATAAATAAAATAAAGATAACATAAATAAAAAAAATAATGAAAGTAACAAATAAATAAAGACAAAATAAATATGTAAATAATAAAGTAGTATAATAAATAATAATTAAAATAATAAATAATAGAATAAATAAAATAAAATAAAAATGGGGTGACACGTGTGGCTCTAGAGAACTAAAAAATTAAATATAAAGAAAAATAAAAAAGAAGTCAAATCAAAAAGTGGTCAACACAAAAGTTGCTTGTCTCGATGAGATCTACAACTTTTGTGAAGAATCAGAAACCAAAATAAATCATCTGTACAAAAGTTTTTTTTTGGGTGGTATATTATAGGTATAAAATACCACATTTTTATCTTTCACAGTTTTTGGAATTTTAAAATAAGATAAAAATCAAAATAAAATTAGAGAAAATATAAGATAAATGTTTATAACTTAATCCATTTTTGTATTTTCTAATAATTAAGGAAAATAAAGAAAATAAATAAATAAAGGGGGACCTATGTACAATATACAAGGAGGGGCCCAAAAACCCAAGTTTCACATACGGACTCCGATTCTTTTGAACTGGGTCTTGTTTTGAAGATAATTGAACATAAATTTATTCAAAAGTGAGTAGGGGTACATAGGAGACTGTAAGAGAGATATACACGTTTTTAGACTCTTAGTATCAAACTATGGTTTGGGTTTTGTTAGTCAATTTTATGAGATTGCATTTTTTGACAGTTTTCCTTTATTAGTGTTAGTAATATATAGACTGTAGAGTTGATTTTATTCAATTCTAAGTCAGTGAAAAACAGATAAAAATAAGGAAAATATGGGAAATATTCATGTGATATTTACAAGTGAATTTGGCTTCTTATTTAATGCAAATATTCATGTTAAAATGCAGGCATTAATTCTAAATGCATGAATAAGAATAATGCAAAATAAATGGAGATATGGAGATAATTACTCGGGAACAAAGCTATATTTTCGGCTTTTGGAGTGATGAATCACAGAATAATCACCTCCCCAGTCCCCGCATGATGCCGCATCCTCCCTCACCTTCCAGAGCCCTGCTGCCGTCCCCTCCAAGGCTCCCAGCGCAGACCACCGTGCGGCGGTGGCACCATCCCCTTGTCCCCTCCCTCCCTCTCCTCCCAGCATAGGTAACAATGCCACGTGACCCATGACACCCCCTCTCGCATTCACTCTCCTCAAGTGCAAGCCACCACACACCACCCCCTTCATCCCCTCCCATTGCAGCTACGCCGACCACCACAAGAAATCATGTAGTCTATTTGGCTTGCTGGAATGGCCCTTTAAAGTCATTGATTTTTTATGCAGTGTCATTCTATGTTATATGCAGGTCCATATTTTTCATCATTGTGCAATCAAGGAATGTCACATTATGTTTTATATTAGAGTTTATGCTTATATATATGATGCTTAAATTTGCTTTCTCTATTCTTACCCACATTGAAATTCCATGTTGGTGGTATCCAATTCGCAAAGGCACGGTTTTCATTTGTACTTAATTAATTGGCAAGGGGTTAATCCCATTCTAAATTGACGAGAATGAGAAAAGAGACATGAATCCAGAGTACCATTCACATATTATTGATAATGTGATTCCATCAATTGATTCAACTAAAGAATAAGATAATATCCTAGAACACATCTAAGTTAAACAGGTCATTGACATGGTCTTAGCTTTTGTGTGTGCATCATGGGTCCGCCCAACGTAGGCTCGTCCATCATAAGTCGGGTAGGGATTGGACTTGTGCCTGGCCTGTGAGACCGATTTCATAGATTGAGTTGGGCTAGGTTGGGCCCGGCTCGTACCGACCCTTGCTCCACACTAGAATCGACCATGACCCAAATAACAATGCTTCATACTAGTTGTAATCTAGGATGACTGTGTTTTCTCAAGGCATACGCGACATGTGAGTTTATCTAGAATTCGGTACTCTGTACAGACAAACTTGCATATGCTAGAAAGTCGCTTATGTTCCACAACAATGCAACATACATTATAAATCTTTCTCTTCTGAAGGCATCGTATGTCGGTATTCCCTTGTTCCATAACAATTTCAATTCATCTAACAATAGTTGCAGGTAAACATCATTCATTTCCAAGACTTTAAGATCATGAATAAATATTGTTATCATCATAAATGAAGAACTCATACATCCGGGGTGGTAGATTATAAGTCACCAAAATCACGGACCAAATACTATAACTAGTATTCATGTTACTAAATGGATTGAAACAATCTGAAGCTAGTCCCAGCCTTGTGTTCCTCTCATCTTCTTAGAAATTAGGATATCTTTGATTGAATTTGAACCATTCTTCTGTATCAGATGGATTCCACAAAAATCCATAGGCATCTCTATTTTTTGAACGAGCATGCCACATCATCCACTTCATAGTTTTTCTGACATAAAAAGACGCTTCATTTTTGGATTTAAAGAAAATCACCATAAGATTTTCTCTGACTTCTTCCTCTTTATAGTACATATATCTTCTTTATATCTAGAAATATTACAAATTTGGACAACAACCTAAATGTAAATTTTCTCTCCAGAAATGTATATAATCATTAGGACATGCATCAATTTTCTCGTATTTTTAGACCTAATGATCAAACATCTTGGTTCCGCATCTTTCCAATCCTGTGGAAACTTGGTTGGATTATTCAACAACTTTCAAATCAAAGATAATACATTTGTCATTAGTGCAATGGTTAATCGATTCCTTACTTTCGTCTTAAACATTTCCAATAAAAACTTCCATCAAGACATTTCAATCCCAGGAGCCAACATGGTTTCTACATCTATTAGAGTATCATGAAACCTATCAGATGAAATGAATTCTTGTGTTTCAAGTCTACTTAGGTCATCCATCAAATCAAATAACACATTATAAATGTTTTCTGTTTGCCCAGAAGTACTTGCAACAACAAGTATATCTTCATCCATTCTTATATGCTTTATATCTTCTCCATGTTTAGTCTTTGAGTGATGCAACCAAAATCCATTCAGTATAAGATGACTATAAACTTCTTCTCTATCGCTACATTTAATACTCTTACATCTTTTGCATCAACAATTAATTTTGTCACCACCAAATCTTTTATTTACAACCTCCAAGTGAAATAACCAATTTAAAAACACCAATACTCCTTTCTTATATTTTTGAAAATTATCAGATCTCTCATTCATCCATGTCTTATCCATTTTACTGCACTAATAAAACACTATATTTTAGTCTTAAACCAATAGCCTAACATGTTGGCCTTCTAGATGATAAACTTTGTTGATTTGTCACTCAAATGGTTTCCTACTCAAGTCTAAGATGATTATTAATAGTTAAATCATGTTATTGCTTCTCTTATATATTATTTGAGATTTTATCTCTCCACAACCTATTTAATGCATTTACACCCATCCAAACAATTAATCTAAGTTCAATTACGTGTATAAGATCCCAACTAAGTCAATCTCATACATCTACATACATCCATCCATTCAATACATCTAAGAGTCCAATTTAGTCCAACTGAAAGTACAACTAAGTTAATATATATGATTTTAAACTCTATCTCTGCATAACCTATTCAATGCATCTATATACATTAATATGTATACACTACAGTGTATATACCACAATCCATATCACATACACAATGTACATACCACAAGCCATACATAAACAAAAACATACTATTAATATTAACAAATAAGATGTAGCTCTAAAAAACTAGTTAACCATAAGAAATACCTCGAGGAGATCACGAAGCCAATTGCGGAGAAAGGACACAAAGAAACATTGGCGAACACCACAAGAGAAACAAGAAGGAGACCATTAACCATAGAAGATGGGGGTGATGAGCAACGACAACGACGGAGGTAGGAGGGGAATTTGGGAGAGGGTTTTGGGAAAGAATGGAAGGAAATGGGATTCGATTGGTCTTTTTTCGACATGACAATCGTGGATCACCATTTTGACCATCCTTGATTGCATGGGTAAGTGAAAATATCTCCACTACAATGGAGTGCATGGTTGTAAGTGTCCCGTGTGAACTTCAAGGGGACGGTCGTTCTCGACCATCACCTCTTGTCGATGCATCTCAACACCAGCGCTTTCCATGACATTTACAGAAGTGTAGAGGGGATGGCCGAAACCGTACCCTCATGTTCTTGAGGGCCAAAAAATTATCTAGAGAGGGGTTAGGCATATTGGGAACGATCGTTCACCACTAGCACTTTCCGTGACATTGACAGAAGCACGAAGGGGATGGTTGAAATTGTCCATCCCTATTCTTGAGCGCCCAAAAAAGTGTCCAGAGAGGGGTTGGACACAGAGGGGATGGTCTCTAACGACCGTCCTGGCTGCTCATCAACCGACCCAAATGTTTTTCTAATGCTGACAGAAATGTGGAGGGACGATTGAATCCGACCCCTCTGGTTCCTGAGCACCCAAAAAATCATCCAAAGTGGAGTTGGGCACAGAGGAGACGACCACTAACAACCATCCCTCATGATCAGAGCCACAGATCACCGATGCTTTCGTGACACTAATAGAAACATGGAGGGGACATTCAAAACCATCGCCTTAGGTTCTCGAGCACCTAAAATCGTCCAGAGAGGGGTTGGGAATAGAGGAGATGGTCGGTAACGACCATCCCTTATGCTTAACAACTACACAAGACAATGGCTATTTTATATTCAGAACCGTTGAATGAGATGATTCATGATGGCATATGGGACGGTTGGGGCGCAACCATCGTATATATATTTCAAAGGAGATGGTGGTTGCCCGACCGTCGTCTGTTATCTTTCCAAAAAAGACATATTTCCTGTAGTGCTCCAAAAATAAGATAAAATGGAAACAAAAGAAGTCAAGAAGAAAAAGATCTTCAAGAAGAAAGTAATCCTGACAACATGTGACAATTCAAACATCCTGTGAAAATGAGAAATTTTGAAGGCTTAAATGAAAACAAAATGCAAGTTCACTTCAAGGTAAATAAAACTGAGACAAATGAACTGTTACTGAACTTTTAGATGCACGTAATGAAATATTATACTAATGCATGAAAAGAAAAAGGAATACAAGTCTATAACGAACGAAAGAAAAACACTAGCTACTAAAAAAGAAATCTTAGAAGGACGACTTACTACAAAATGATAAACTTCTTATTTAAAAATAGTATTTGAAACTAATAGTCTTAAACGTAATATTTGTGTATTCTTCTACACTTAGCATACACTAAGTTAGGGGGGCGAGTTGCATTTGTGTACATACTCCGCATTGCATTGTACTATATTTTATGTATATACAACTAACATGGGGTATGGGTAATTTTTGTAAAGCCTGAGAAACTTGTACAATGCGAATAATGTGAATAAAACCATTTCAATCACAAAAAATCAAAATTTCAAAAAATATTTGCATCTCATACACCTGCACTTCATTCAGCATTACATGCATCCACATTGGTGAAAAGCCCTTAGATCCTGAACCGAGTTGTGAACAGAAACCGAGAGTGGTCTTGACTTTGCCTTAGTGCACTATATTTCATAGGAACTTCACTGAGAAATTGGATTTTAGAAGCTTCAGGTCTTGGACTTAATTCTCTGAGTTCCGCATGACAATATTCAGTCTTCGACTCTTAGTGTCTAACCTAGTCGTCTCATTTTGATTACGACTCTTGAGTAGGGAATCAATATGTACTCCAGTACTATGTACTCAGCTCAATTCAAACGGGGTGTTGGAAGACTGTGTGAGTCTTGTTTCTGGTAGCGTGGACATCTAATGACTGGAGTATGGGTTGAAATAAAGCTTCAGACGAGGAATGGGTTGCTAGCACAACTTTTTTAAGACCCCAAAATATGGGAGGAACAAAAGATTCTATATCCTTCGAGGCATAAAAAGATCCATACAGAGCAACCAAAATTCACGCCAAAAGAAGCCAACTTCTGAATACATAAATTGACCACAATGGTCCAAGCTTCAGATATCCTGCGTATCTTGGTGGAGACTTGGTTACACTATCCAAGTTTCAAAGGAGAGGAGATTACACTGGTCACCCTCCAGTTCTTCTCTTATTCTTCTAAAAAGTCCTTTCCCCCATATTCATTGTGAACTAGCATGTAACTGAACTTAAGTGTGAAGACCTACCTCCCCGAGAATTAGTTATTGGAGGAGTGGTTTGTGTGGTAGTCCAATATTTCGGATGGGAAGAGCTAACACCCTTCACACACATGAGACAATTGTTCAATGTTCATGAAGTATGCTTTGGGAAAAAGATTGATCCAAGATGAGTTCTGAGCTGAAATTATTACAATAATGTATAAAACTTGGAGGCTGTTGATTCTAAAATCCTAATTCTCACAAGAGTTCCGCCAAACTAATAATCCAAAGGTTGGGTTGAGATCCATTTTCACATTTTACTCATCATCTTGGTATGGAACCCAATCTTATTTCACCTCTTCATTTTTAGTTGCTCGGGGACAAGCAAGGTTTAAGTATTGGGGGTTGATGAATATATGATTCATAAGTCCAATGAGCTGAAAATAGAGCTTTGTCTTGAGAAATTAGGTTCATTCATTTGTTAATATTATAAAATTAACTTTCATGCACATGTAAATAATTTACATGAAATAACATTCATTTCTGCAATCATAATTATCTACATATTTTCACCTAATTTCATATATTTTCAATTACTTCATGCTAACTCCAAGTGTCATGAAACTGACTTCATTGTGTACATATCACTAACCTTAATAAATGAAAATCTTAAATAATACTAACTTGTACATATTTGAAATAAGGGATATTTACACCCATGACCCTGAGTACTTTCGTAATTTACCCCACAAACCTCGATAATCACGAATTACACCCATGACCCTGAATTAATGCTCCATTTTACACCTATAACCCTCCGCTAATTTAGTTCATTAACTCAACTAGATGGTTGAGTTAATCTAACCAATCCGTAATCTAACGGCTGGGAATTACCAAAAGTAAAAAATCTCCTTCCATTCCGCTGCTCGTGCCCTTATCGTCTTCCCCTTCTCCCCAAACATGAGCTCCCTGATCAGCTCTTCCACCTATGCCCTCTCCACATTGCTGTTGATCTCCATGCCGATGCCCCACTCGTTGTACAGGTACCTGTAGTTGGTTTGCTGCTCCATAAGGAAGGGCCAATACACCACGGGAACGCCACCGCTGATGCTCTTGATGGTGGAGTTCCACCCGCAGTGGGTCAGGAAACCACCGACGACAGGGTGGTTCAACAAATCCTCCTGTGGGCACCAGTTCGCCAACAGACCCCTGTCCTTGGTCTCTTCCATGAACTCCGGCGGCAGCACTGCAGACCCCCCCGAACAAGATCGGGTCTAATGACCCAGAGGAAGTCGAATCCACTATTCACCAACCCCCAGGCGAACTCTACGAGCTGTTGGTTGGTCATGACGGTGATGCTCTCGAAGTTGACGTAGATGACAGAGGAGGAAACATGCTTCCCCTGCAGCCACTGGAGGCAGCTGATGTCCTCCTTATAGAGGTTGGATTCCATGACGGACACGAGGCTATAGTGGATTTGCTTGGAGAGCAGCCACAATGGCCCCACTGTGTACACGGGGGAGCACTGCCGTCATGGCGTCGAGGATGGGTCCGTTGAGGTCATGGAAGGTGTTGAGCACAATGGCAGAGGCCCTGGATGCCCTGCTCATCTCGCACATCATTAATCTGAGCATGAAGTCGTCTGGGTCCACCGTCCTGACAAAGCTGGGGATGTCCCTGAAGCGCGTGCTTTCCATCCCCAAGATGCCACCTACTTTCATGTTCAGATACTCCTCGTCAAGGCTTCTCATATCTGTGGGACAACTCCTGATTATGTTAACATCAACCTTTGGCGGGGGAAGTGGAAGGCACCAGCGGGTTTTGACGAGCAGCGTGGGCGGCGACGAGGCTTCTGCAGGGGGTGGAGGGTGACAATGGGGGAAGACGATCATCAAGTGGCGGGTGGAGGAGGATGGTCGGGTAGGCGGAGGGGGCCCTCGATTGGCTTGAATATGGAGGAGGAGGTGGTCGGAAGCAGGAGGAGTTGGTCGGTGGGGGGAGGGGTGGGGAAGGGAAGGCACCAGGGGCCTGACGGGAGGAGAAGGAGGAGGAGGTTGACAGAAGTTTGATGATTGGAGGAGGAAGGAAGATGGGGCATTTTTTGGGAATGTGATTTTGTAGGAGGGGTAAAATTGTCTAAAACAGATGGAATCTGTCAAAGTTAACGACATAAATGGATGGAAGTTGACACAGGGTTATGTCATGTGATGGTTAAACATTATTCGTGGTTTTAGATGTAATTCGTGATTATCGAAGTTCCTTGGGTAATTACGAAAGTACTCAGGGTCATGGGTGTAAATATACCTTGAAATAAACCACAAACATTGATATCTCTCTCATATAACGTTCAATTTCATTAAACTCACTTTTGAGTTAATGTGCATCCAATTATCTACAAATCAAGATCAAATTCAAAAGAATCGGAGTTCATTTGTGAAAATTGAGGTTTGAGACCTAACTGTGCATTGTACATTGTACATACTTTGACATGTCATTTCATGTGGATATTTCACTCATTATGATTTATTTCCTTTTCATTTCTTTAGTAACTAATTGCATAAAAACTAAAATATAAAACATCAGGAAAGTAAATGCCACACATTAAGACAGATTTCGACTTGAGCTGACTGACTAACTCATCTGTACATACCACAAAATTTCCAATTAATTTTAATTCATAAAAATTCTAAAAAATTGCATTCAAGTCCATTATATCATTTCATATCATGTTTGATTTTTGTATGCATTATTTATTCAAAGGAAACCAAATAAAAATTACAAAACTACAACATGGTATTTTACAAACATAAGATATCATCAAAATATCATATCTTGCATGGATTATTTCATTTACACTCGAATCCTTTATGGACATTATATCTTATCTACATTTTCCATTTTATGCATTTCTGCATTCGAGTTTGTTATTTATTTATTTATTTATTTCTATCTTATATGCATGGTCAAAGTTGTCAACATTCACCTTAATCCACATGTCAGTTGCCCGTTGGGCCACCTAACCGCCTGGTCAAAGTCGCCCAAGTCCTTGGTCAACGGACCTTGTCCGTTAGTACCCTTGTCTCATGCTGTTGGATCAAGTTCAATCCAACGACCCAAGTTATTCCCAACTTCTTCTCAACCCTCCCAACGTGCTAAGCATGTGATCACTTACCCACAATCGGATCACGGTTGATTCAATGATGTAAGATTCATACCCTTCCGTCAACCCATCACTGCCCTTGTGCTACATCTCCCCTGACACCAATCTCTCCTGAGCTTCGCCTTCTCGCTCGACCGCAAACCACCACTCTAATCCGCCACCGATCTATCTATGATCGATCCCCCTCTCCATTGTCTACCTCTATCTCTCTGATTATCCCTTTTTCGATCGAAACCCTAACCACCTACCAGATCCTATCTCCATCTCCGTTACCCCTTCACCGAGCTTCGATGAACCCATATCTTCTACAACTCTAACCAACCACCTAACTTTATCTCCTAATCCCCTCGCCCATTCTGACCACCAGTCTACTCCCTCTCTGATTAACCAACTGCAACTTAAATGAAACGAACCCATATCCTGTAGCCTCGATTATCCTCTCATCCAAAACTCAATCCTTACGCCTCTTCGTCGAGGCTGTCGCCGACCTCCCATCAAGGCAACCATCAGAACTCGAGTAATCTTCCTTCATCCTATTGGTGAACGTCTCACCCCATCCTATTCTTCACCACATATCTATGCTCAACGGATTATCCTCTCCTTCGTCTCAGTTTTCGATCTATTCTCACACCAACATAAGCTCGTTCTCCACCATTGATTCATCGCCATCTTCGAGCCTCGTCACCTTCCCTTCTATCTCCTCCATACCATCCACCGCTTGGCTCCTCCTCCTTGACCTGACAATGGAGAATCCCAACCACCTTCCACACATACAACAATAGCCATCCCCCTTGAAGTCTGTCAGTCATGTGTCGAGCATCTCTTTTCTGAACGCCTTCTCATTAAGGTCGATGAATAAGCGGGGCCTCTCCTAGGTTCATGTCACAGAAGCCCTCTAATTAGGAACTGGGCTTATCTTAGCCATCCAGAGATGCTAAAACTTCAACCACTAATCGAAGCTCCATCAAACGACCCCGATTCTACCAAACCTCCTTACCCGACCCTATTGCTTTGTATGTGTCGAAGCAAGGAGATGTGTCCACGTGAAGAGTCATCGCCGAACCTCTAGCCTCAAATTACTTGTTATCAAATCATGCCAAAAGCGTATGCGTCAGGGGGAAAATTTCACCGAAGCCCTGTTGATTTTTCACAAACTACAAGAACATCCCCGCTAGTGACAAATTGTCGAGTACCCCTAGACGATTTTGAAGTATTGCATTTCAGCCCCTCTAGAGGTCCAGATTGCAAGGATTTTAATTATTTTTATTATGATTAGGACACTGACTTCCATTATTTATAACTTGCACATCTATTATCAGATTTCGATGTTCTTTATACAGTTTTGAATCTTGTTTATCTCTTTCATCTTAAACATGTGATTAATTCTTTAGAGACATATTTGATAATAATTAGTTTGAGGAGGCTATTTCTTATATTGAACACATTTACTTCAATTCACTGATTATTTATTGCTCAATAAATTATGGAAAATTTGGGATAATATCTTCCAAGAATTAACTTGATATTCATTGAATAATTATTTGCTGAGATCTATTCATAGGGGGAGGCTCACTGATTTAGATTGATTTGGCTTGATCTCTTGATTTCCCGCTTGCTCCCACTTCATCACCTTGCATTCATCTTGCATCATTTCAAAATTATTAGAAATATTGCATTATGAGCATATCATTATTTTTCTTGCATTAAAATAAATTTGAAAATACATGCATTCATATTTCTTTCTTTTATTGATTAATTACAACTCTATAATTAAAAATCAATAGAAATCTGAAAAATACAAAATACCAAAAATATTGTCTTCCTTGAAAGCCTAAAATTCTAGATTATTTAACTATTGAATCTTGACCGTCATATTACCACCCCGAGTTTGACCTTAGGACTTACAAAGTTAAATAAATAAATTGACAACATTAAGAATTTATTTTCCATATTAATTTCTCGATGCAGCCATTTTTGACAGCTCTTGATTGTTGATGATTCTAATAGTCACCGTAGTTAATGTGTGTTTATTTGCTGTAGTCGGCAATCAGGATCGATCAAAAATTAACCACATGAATCGATGAATCAACGAATTAATTAAAGTGCGGTTTTATGTATTTTTAACCTCGGCAAGCCCTAGGGTCGACTCAAGGAGGCAAAGGAATAACGTCGGATCAAATTAGGTGAATTGGCAAATGGTTTTTCAAGCAAGATTTTTGTGGTAATTTTTTATGCGAAAAAAATGCAAACACACAAATGCGATAAGTTCGGTTATTAAGAAAATAAGAAAATTAGCCAAATTGATTTTAATATAAAATCAAATTCCAAAATAGCCAAGTTTTATTTTTCCTGAAAACCTAAGCCAATGTTAATGCAAAATATATATTTTTGGAATTTTTAGGATTAAGACGCAACAATGAAAATGAACACATTTTATGAGTTTTTATGTAATTTTCCACACAAACAGAATGCTAAAATTTAAAAATTTTACTGGAAGCGAAATATGATGAAAAGAATCTACACTAATTTTTTGGAATTTTCTGAAAATATATGATTTTTATGATTTTTTTACTGAAAACAAAGTGACTGCGAGTTTATAATTCCTAATTAATCCACAAAATCAATTTATCCAAAAAGAAAATGATCTCAAATATATACGTTTATAGACAATCCAGGAGACTTGAAATTTCACAAAAATGATATTTGTGGATTTAATTAAAAATCAATTACATAAATCACTAAAAAATTATTTTATGCACAAAACATCTCTATTTGCAATGAAATTTGGTTAGTATTTAAAAACCACGTAGAGGCATCATCTAGAATTTTTGCATAATTTTTGGAGCAATATTTAAGTATGCACGAATTTTAGAGCATAAATGGCAAAATATCACTGAATTTCAAACTATGATTTTTAATAAATTATCCAATGCTCATAAAAATATAATTAAATAACCAAAAGGTAGAGGATTAAATGCTCTACAATAAGAAATTTTATTTAAAAAGATTGATGCAAAATGGATGTTCAAATCAGAGCATAAACATAGGGTTGTCTATGTAATTAACGAATTAAAATAAACAAACTAAAATGAACACATGGGCACATTTGAAATTTCAAAAACACGAAGGGAAGAAAATGCAATTTGTTAAAAATAGTAAAAAAACCTTTTAGGATAACGCGAGTTACAGAACTGGAACCCACTTCTCTAATTGTCTATGGCACGCACGACCGCCACACTTGCGAGGTGGTAGTGGGGGGCTAGCATTGGAGCGTCTGGCGGAGCGCAAGGAGCGCACGAAGAGCGGTGTCGTGGCTGGCAGTGAGCAGTGTGCATGGGGGTGCGTGGGCGACGACCCGTTGCTAGAGCAGGGCCTCGCGTGCAGAGGGCGAGGTTGCGTGTTGGAGGAGGTCAGAAGAGGCGCAGGCATGGAGTTTCTCCATGCGGTGGAAGTGGACATCAACGGAGGCAAGGTGGCTGTAGCCACGTGAAAGAGGCCAACGAGGGCTCGGCACACGTGTAGAAGGTGACACTACATGTCGGCGGAGGTCGCGAGGAGGCACGACCAAGGGCGGCTGTCTAGCGGGGAGATGAGCCCTGGGTGGACGGATGGCCAGGAAGGGAGGTGACACATAGTGGTAGGGGGCCTGGAGGCTGGCGGCGGGGACACGATGGCAGAGGAATTTGGCGGTGAGGGAGGGCCGTATGTGGAAGGAGGACCGTGACACTGGGCGCGCGAGGTGGATGGAGGCTGTGCTGGGCCGCTGGAGGATGGCGGTTGGGAGCAACTGTTTCTTTTTTTAATTTCTTTTTTAATTTCTTTCTTTTTTAATTTTTAAACAAAAAAATGTAGAAATGAAATGAAAATGTGGTGAATGAGATGGTGATGATGGTGAAAATAATGGTTCCGATGATTGGTGGTGATGTGTAAAATAGCAACAAAAAAATTGTAAGATAGAAAATTTAGAAAGTGAAGATAGAGAAGTTAACTATGGTTCATCAGATATAGGAGGAGGTAGAACTCAACTCCGATCATCACCTCAAAAAGGCTGGCAGAGTTCTTCGAAGCTGAATCGGCTTCCTGCAAGGGATGGCTGCGACGAGGTGGTTGAAACCACCTCGGATCTCGTTGTGGAGAGGTCGTTGCTTGAGGAGGATGCTAGGATGCTGTCATCAGTGGAAACACTCCAAGCTCACTCTCTTTTTCGTTGAAATACGGAATGGCGGATGAAGAGAATGAAGAGGAGAAGGGAATAAAATAGAGGACATGGAAGTTAGAAAAATGGTGGAGAAAGTGGGAAGAATGGGGAGTTGGTGACTTGGAGTGGGGAACAACTAAAGAAGAAGTAAAAGGGAAAAATATAAAAAATAAATAAAATAAGTAGGCTACTAAAAATAATAAAGAGAAAATAAAAGTAGAATAAAAATATTAAAAATGGAAATAAATAAATGTAACTAATTAATTAAAATAAAAAAATAAAATAATAATAGATGAATAATTAAATTAAATTAAATTACAAAATAATAAAAAATAATAAAAAACTAGGCGACAAGTGGCGGCTCCAGGAGCTCCACACGTCGCACTTAGAAAAATCAAAAACTAAATGTAAAAAAATAAAAAAAGAAATAACAAAAGGGATCAGATCAAAAAGTGCTCAACATCAAAGTTGATTGTCTCAACAAGATCTACAACTTTCATGAAGGACAAAAAATCAAAAGAAGTCATATATATAAAGTGTATTTTCAGGTCGCCCTCTTGCACACTTCAGAACTGAAGATATCTTATAGATTTAAGATACCGTATTTTTATCTTTTGCAAATTTTTTTATCATTTTAAATAAGAGAAAAATCAAAATAAAAATAGAGAAAATATGAAAGGAATATTTACAACTTAGTCTTTTTTTATATTTTTAATAATTAAGAAAACAAAAAGATAAAAATAAAGGTTATTTTGGTCAATATGTACAATATACAATAGGGGCCCAAAATCCAAGTTTCACATACGATCTCTGATTTTTATGAAATTAGTCTTGCTTTTAAGATCTTGAATGTATATTACTTTGAAAGTGAGTAGACCTAGATCATACACTGTATGAGAAAGATATTCACATTTTAAGTTTCATAGTCTTAAACTTGGATTCGGGTTTTATTGGACAATTTTACAAGTTAGTATTTTTGATATTTTCCTTTGCTAGTGTTAGTAATATGTACACAAAAAAGTTGATTTTATTAGATTTATAGTTGGTATAAAATAGATACAACTAAATGAATTTGGCTAATATACATGTGAATATAAACAAGGAATTTCAGGCTTCTTATTTATGCAAATATGAATGCTAAAATGCACAAATTATTTACACATGCATGAATGCTTATTATGAAATATAAAGTGGAGATATGCGGCTAATTACTCAGGAACGAAGCTCTATTTTCAACTTTTAGAGTAATGAATCATATATTCATCAACCCCCATACTTAAACCTTGCTTGTCCCCGAGTAACTAAAATGAAATGCAAAAGTGAAATGATTTTGGGTTCCATACCAAGGTCATGAACAAAAGGTGAAAATGGAGCTTGAATCGACCTTTAGATTAATAGTGTGGCGGAACCTTATTGGTAATCGAATTTAAGACTTAACAGACTTTAAGTTCCACAAATCTTCTATTCAAGACGCCTCAACAGTCAGGTCAGAACAGATCAATAGTTCTCCACATCAGAAATGATAAAGAAACAACCTCCTCTAACAAGGTAACTCTAATACCCCAATCTAGTAACTCTTTCCTCGAGGAGCGGGGCATTCCCTTCTAAGTTCAAGTGCGACCTGCTCAAGAAGAGGGGGTGTAGAGAAGAATGGACGGTAGCTAGTGCAGCTACCTATCCTAGGATGCTTGACCAGTGTAGCCAAGTCATCCAGCTGCAAGCTTACAAAAACTTTGAAGCTCTTCTTATTTTTCTATACTTGTATATACACTATGGCAGACATTTTACTTTTCAACCAGGCCTGTCCACTTTTGGAGATTCTGCATTTTTCTTCTCTCTCTCTCTCTCTCTCTCTCTCTCTCTTTCTCTCTTTTTTGACATATATACAAGCTGCAACATGTACATAAGGAGTTTTTCTTCTTGAGCTAGTAGACTCTCTCTCTTTTGAAGCACTATTGCAACCCATAGCATCCCATCATTAGACATCAACGCCACTAGACTAGGTTGAGATGCACTACCCTCCCTATAGGAGGACAGATGTTTTCAACCCCGTGTTACTCCAAGCCATAGGATTCTACCTCCTCACCACCTCATCAATGAAGAGCCATGTGTATGGTGCTTTTCCAAGTTAGGTCATTGTCTAAAAGAATCGTGCATGTGTATGAAATATTCTATTTAGACTAATCACGATGACATGTGAACATAGACTTGCGGACTCAAAGAATTAAGTCACTTGACCTGAAAAATCTTAACTCCGGTTCCTATAAGGTTCCTCTGAAATTAGGTAGATTAATGTCAAATCCATCCTCGACATTTATTCATAACTTGGTTCAGAACCCACTAACTTCTCACTTTGCACACACATTTTTTTGAATGCAAGGATAATATGCAAGATTAAATAATAAGCCTATTTTTTGTTGTTTTTTCAAAAATTTGATATACCTCCTATTGTACAACAAACTTTACAAAAGTATTATTTATAAGAATTTTACAACTTTTTACACAAATAGTATACATATTATACAATATACATATAATATAAGTATACATTTATTTTACAAAAGTTTTTTTTCACTTTTTACCCACCCATAATAATTGCATAATATATAAAAAATACATGAAAGTATGAGCTATGGGTAAAGTTATATGTAATATATACACATCCCCTATACTTAGCATGTGCTATGTCCTCAGAGCACGAGAAGCGAGGAAAAAGACATAGCTCGTGCTAAGCATATGAGAGCTAAAATAACAAAAGAGTATAGAAGTTGCTCCGCCCCCAATACTTAGGATCTAGCAACCTATGTATAGAAGAAGATCAAAAATGGGATGGGCAAGGTTAAAAGGGGAAATGGATGAGTATATACACATGAAGGGCATCGATCCCCCTATACTTAGGCTCTGGTCAGCCTAAGTCTAGGACATGAGTGAGTGTGAGAACCGATGAGATCTGGAGAATGCACAGAAAATGATCATGACACTTGAGGCACTCTCCCCCTATACTTAGGATCTGGTCATCCTAAGTATAGCCATAAAATGAAACGATATGTAGTCGTGTTGAGTGATACGAATCATTGGGGAGGGAGGGAAGTAAAATATATATAAGGAGGAGTAAGAATATACAAGGATCAAGAAGGTTTGTGACAAACTTTCTTGCGGGAGCGAGGAGGTAGATAGTATACATATGCGTCGTTGTCGGAATCGTCCTCAGGTGAATAATAGTGAGGTGTAGGGATCGTCCAATGAGGGTCGACACACGGCTGCTTGCTCAGATATGGCTTAAGAACAGTCGAACTGAGCTCACTCATATAAACCACCTATCCGGACCTGAGGAGGATTCCTCTGAAAATTCCTTCTTCAGTATGTTGAAGGAGACTTTCTTAGTTGGTTTTCTAGAACCTGAATCATGGAGAGGGAGAGGAGAGTGAAGTGCCTTGAGGGGTTCGGGGGAACACCTCTAGGAATAAATTCTCGACTTCCACTCACTGGATAACTGACTAGAGGAAGGAGCAACCGTGGTTTTGGATGGGGTTAATTCAATCCTAATTGTCTGCTTTAAAGGTCTGGGATGTGGTGCGGTGCTGACGATGGGTTCCTCATCAGACGAGTCACCATATAGATTATAATATTCCCGAAGGGTTAGCGCATGTCTCGGGAAGGTGCTAGTGATCTCATTTGGCGTGGCATTATTAGTCATGGATGTCGGATCATTGAAACAGTTAAGACAATCAGCAAAAATCGTGTTCGACTCAATGACAATTTAGGGTTGTGAGTCTTTTATTGAAGCTGACACATTGGTGGTGATTCAAGCAGCGGGAATCATGGATGTGTGAAGAGTCTCTAAACCAACGGTCAGCTTGATAATCGGTATCTCAGGTGTAGCAGAGGGGTAGGACTTATCTACCTCTCGATGGTCACGACTTTCATCAGCTTTGTGGGTCAACTTCGAGTAGAGTGTGTCAAAGAATGTATGAGGTCGAAGTGCTCCCAATGCTGTAAAATCAATTTCCCGAGTCTCACAATCTATAGTCGCCTATAAGAATGACTTCTCAAGAATAATAAGAGACTGGGAAAACTCTCCTCGGCACTCAATGTCAATGACCGTGAAGAGTAGAGCACCTTGGAAAGTAATGATGACTGCAATGGTTCCTCTCGACCGTTTGAGAGATCGATCAGCCAGCTGAACGATCTCTCTCGACTTTCTGATTGGCCTGAGTTTGAGCTTATCAAACACAAAGGTCAGAAGGTTATTTATCAGAGAGTCATCATTGATTCTTGCATGGGTAAATATAGTATCTTTGATTTCACATTCAACCCCTAGGCAACCGCTTCAGTCTACGACTCTTGGTCTTTCTCCCCATCACCAAGGAGGTGTCCATAGGCACCATATGTCTCTCAATCCTTGTCCTCTTATTGCCCGACCTCTTGGGCATCAATTTACTCCCTACAAATCTCTTGAGGTCGGGGAAGTGATCTATGGACTTTATTAAGGGCAACTTAAGAATCAACTCCTCAGCAAGGGCTTCCCTCAGGGTAGGATCTAATTTTTTTGTCATTTTTATTTTCTATTTTTATGAGATTTTCTGGTTTTTCAAATTTTTTAGTCTTTTTGATGGGTGAATGATGAGAAGGAGAAACTATAGACTCGAGTTTGGAGGGCAAGTGGTTAGTAGAAGAGGGAGGTAGAATGGACTCCAGCTGTACAGAGCATGTGTTTTTCCTTGTGTTTGATTTGTCCTCAACATCAAATCCACTTATTTCATTTTCCACTTTAATACCCAAGCTGGCAGTAACTGAGTGCAATATGTAAGTGACATCTCTCAACTTGGCACCAAATGATTCATTTTTCACGATAAGCGGAGAAATGTCATCCTCCAAAAAGTCATCGTGACAAATCATGGGAGAAGTTTGCTTAATTGGAGGATATTGCTGAGAATTTGGTGTCTCATACTCAACATACCTAGACCCTGGCATGTAATGCTAGGTCGAGTATGAACCATCTGAATGGCAAATATTGGTCGGAGCCTCATATGATGGAGTAAATAAAGAGGGGGTTCATAGATTGAATTCATGAGTCCAATTCTGTGAATGTGTAGGCTCTCCCAATGTGTGGTATGAAGGCAGGTCAATGTAGGCTTGATTACTAGGATCAATCAAGTCAGGAAGATCATAAGGTGTATGCCTCTCCATTCGGTATGTTCGATCGACCATGTCATGCCCTAAGGTCAAGTCAGGATGTGTGAATTATTGTCCGGTCCCTACTTGAGGTGAGAATGAGGTATCAGTAGCTTGCTCTTCAAATGATTCCTTGATTCTAGTTTGCGTCAGACTATAAGATGAACCAACCCAAGGTGGAAATGGATCCGGTATAAGAAGGTGGGGAAGGTGAGAAATGCAAAGAAGTGGGGAAGTCAGAAGGTCTGGCTTCATAATCGAGTCAAGGTGGAACCGACCATGGGTAAGGCTCTCCCGTGGATGGTGGAGGATACGTGGAAGAAGGAGAAGGTGAAGATGAACGGTATATGGTCGAGGAGGAATGACCAGGGAGGTCTGGGTATGGGGACCAATGTCCCGACATCTTGAAGAGAAGTGGACGAATGTAAGCGGATCGAGGTAGAAAACATGCAAGTATATAGGATAACACATACGGACATACACAAAACAAACACAAGAACAAACCCTAAATTCACCAACTCTACACGTGAGGGCCGTAAATGTTTGACCAAATTATCTTGTTAGTTTTAGTTAGTGATAAATGCAAGTCTTGAAAGATTAACGAGCAATTAGGTGCATGTGCTTCCTACAAACTATCCTGATTCTCACGAAACCCACTTTCAGCCAGTATAGGAGTAAGTGCGGATTGTATAAATACAGCTACCCGTTTCATGAGGACAAAGCCTTATAAGGCATCCTCTAAACCTCCCACTCTGCTAAGGAAATCCAGTCCATTTACCGACTACCCATAGATCCTCACTGAAAAGTAGCTAATCATTTTGAACCAGTAGTCTGTATGAAAATCCTGGCTTTGGCTCTATCCTAGTGTCGTCTCCCTCTCACTTGTAAGTAAATTCAGACAATGACAGGGTTGTTCTCCTATAAACAAGGGTTAATTTTAGTCAATTTTTGGCTCCAATTCAATTAGCAGTCCCAATTTTAGAGATTAGTTATCATTGTAGTTAATCCATACAAGCAATCACGTCTACTGTCTAGTCCCAATTCCTTTATCCTAAGTTAGAAAAACCGAGAGAGGGAATCGAAAAAAGCCGATGTGATCGAGAAAACGATGATGAATGCATGAGTTAGAAGACTTACAATGCCTCCAGTTCTCTACAATGCAAGATGCACAACTGAATTGAAAATTTTATACAAGATGGAATGCAAGCGAGAAAACTGTTCCTAGACAGGCAGTCTTATTAGCGAGTGATGAACAATTTAATTTTGACTAATAGCTCTGCGATCTAAGTGCATCTTGTTAAATGAGATGTGTGTTCCTATAGACTACGAGGACAAGTAAACAAATTTCCTTGGGGAGCCACAAGTGCAGGTCCTAGTTTACGTCAAGCAACCACACGACCACGAAGGGTCCAATGTTCAGGATCCGGATACAGATGCGAGATTCCAAACGGTTCTGCTGTAAATATGCAATCATTACAAGATATTTTTTTCTTCAAAAATTAAAATCTCTCTTCTCTAATAATTTTTTCTTGATGCCTCAACAAGCGGCCCGCTCCACGAATCACCAGCCTTCCATACTCTTCGAGATGCATCGATTTCAAGAAAATCACTCCAAGTTCATCAGACCCTCGCAAAAAAAAAATAAAATTTGTTTCAGAGAGAGAGTGACAAAAAATACAAAAAATAAATATAAAAATAATTGAATAATGAAATAATTACAGGGTGGTTCATGGGTCGGACTACCCGATTGAATGGAAAACCTTAATCTTTTTTTTTCTAAAATGATCCTAAGCTGTTTGTCTCCCTGACAACGGTGCCATCTGACGATTCCAATAATCACCCTAGTTAATGTGTGTATATTTGTTGTAGTCGGGCAATCATGCTCAATCAAAAATTAACCACACAAATCGATGAATTAATGAATTTATTAACGTGCGGTTTTATATATTTTTAACCTGGGAAAGCCCTAGGGTCGAATCAAGGAGGCAAAGTAATAATGTCAGATCAAATTAGGTGAATTATCTCACGATTTTCCAAGCAGGATTTTTTGATAATTTTTTATGGGAAAAATGCAAATGCACAAATACGATTAGGCTATTAAGAAAATAAGCAACTTTGCCAAATAGATTTAAATATAAAATTAATCCAAAATAGCCAAGTTATATTTTTCCTGAAAACCTAATCCAATGTTAAACGCAAAATGTATTTTTTTTGGAATTTTTGGGATTAAGATGCAACGATGAAAAATACACACTTTTAATGAGTTTTTATGTAATTTTTCACACAAACAGAATGCACAAATTATGAAATTTTTACTAGAAGTGAAATATGATGAAATGAATCTACACTATGTTTTTTGGATTTTTTTTGACAATATATGATTTTTTATGAGTTTTTTATTGAAGACACATTGATTGCGAGTTAATTCCTAATTAGTCCACAAACTCAATTTATCTAGAAATAAAATTCTCTAAAGTAGATATTTAATAAACAATCCAGGAGACTTGAAATTTCACAAAAATGATATTTGTGGATTTAATTAAAAATCAATTATATAAACCACTCAACAATTTATTTTATTCATAAGACATCTCCATTTGCAATGAAATTTGGTTAATAATTAAAAAGCATGTAGATGCATCATCTGGAATTTTTGCACAATTTTTGGAGCAATATTTAAGCATGCACAAATTTTAGTGCATAAATGGGTAAAATATCACTGAATTTCAAACTTTGATTTTTAATAAATTATCCAATGCTCACAAATAATTAAATAACTGAAAGGTAGAGAATTAAATGTTCTACAAAAAAAATTATATAAAAAGATTGATGTAAAATGGATGTCCAAATTAGAGCATAAACATAGGGGTATCTGTGCAATTATAGAATTAACCATAAACATAGGAGTTCCTCCTCACATTGGAGGCGGACGTCAGCGGAGGCGAGCTGCTTGTAGTTGTGCGGTGGAGGCCGGTGAGGGCACAGCGCACACGCACAAAAGGTGGCGTTGCAGGTCGGCGGAGGTTGCAAGGAGGCGCGATCAAGGATGATTGACTGCCGGGGAGACGCGCGCTGGGCGGGCGGATGACCAGGAAGGGAAGGACACACAGTGGCAGGGGGCCTGGAGGCTGGCGGCAAGGCCGCAATGGAGGAGGAGTCTGGCGGCGAGGGAGGGCCGCACGTGGTTGGAGGAGCGCGACGCTGGGCGCGCGAGGCGGATGGATGCTGTGCTGGGCCGCTGGGAGCAGCCGCTTATTTTTTTAATTTATTTTTTTAATTGTTATACATAAAAAATGTAGAAATGGAATGAAAATGTGGTGAATGAGACGATGATGACGGTGATAATAATGGTTCCGATGATTGGTGGTGATGTGTAAAATAACACTAAAAAATTTTTAGATAAAAAATTTAGAAAGTGAAGATAGAGAAGTTACCCGTGGTTCGTAGGATATCAGAGGAGGTAGAACTCAACTTCGTTCATCGCCTCAAAAAGGATGGCGGAGTCCTTCAAAGCTGAAGCAGCTTCCTACGAGGGATGTCTGCGATGAAATGGTTGAGACCACCTCAGATCCCATTGTGGAGAGGTCGTTGCTCGAGGAGGATGCTAGGCCGCTGTCATTAACGAATACACTCCAAGCTCACTCTCTTTTTCGTTGAAACACAGAATGGCAGATGATGAGAAATAAAGAGGAGAAAAGAATAAAAAGGAGGAAAGGGAAGTTAGAAAAAAGGTGGAGAAAGTGGGAAGAAT
Source organism: Ottelia alismoides (assembly GCA_037367405.1). NCBI lineage: Eukaryota > Viridiplantae > Streptophyta > Magnoliopsida > Alismatales > Hydrocharitaceae > Ottelia > Ottelia alismoides. The sequence continues at coordinate 784,532 of JAZKJV010000807.1, forward strand.
GTGGAGTTGGTGACTTGGAGTGGGGAACAAGTAAAGAAGAAGTAAAAGGGAAAAATATAAAAAAAATAAAATAAGTAGGCTACTAAAAATAAAAAAGAGAAAGTAAAAGTAAAGAAAAATGTTAATAGGAAAATAAATAAATAAATAAAAATAAATAAATAATTAAAATAAATAAGTAATAAAAATAATAAATAAATACATTATATTAAATTAAATTACGAAAATAATATAAAACAATAAAAATAGGGTGACACGTGGCGACTCAAGGAGCGGCCACGTGTCACACTTAGAAAAATAAAAAAAATTAAATTTAAAAAAATTAAAAAGAAATAACAAAAGGGGTCAGATCACAAAGTGGTCAACATGAAAATTGATTGTCTCGACGAGATCTACAACTTTCGTGAAGGACCAAAAATCAAAAGAAGTTATATGTACAAAGTGTATTTTTGGGTGGTATCTTATAGATATGAAATACCATATTTTTATCTTTTGCAAAATCTTTTTGTAATTTTAAATAAGAGAAAAATCAAAATAAAAATAGAGGAAATATGAAAGGAATATTTACAACTTAGTCTATTTTTTTTGGATTTTTAATAATTAAAAAAACAAAAAGATAAAAAAATAAAGGGTATTTTGATCAATATGTACAATATACAATAGGGGCCCAAAACCCAAGTTTGACATACGATCTCCAATATTTATGAAATTAATCTTGTTTTGAAGGTCTTTGAATGTATATTACTTTAAAAGTGAGTAAACCTAAATCGGGCAATGTATGAGAGATATTCACATTTTAAGCTTCATAGTCTTAAACTTGAATTCGAGTTTTATTGGACAATTTTATATGTTAGTATTTTTTAATATTTTTTCTTTATTAGTGTTAGTAATATGCAAACAATAGAGTTAATCTTATTAGATTTGGAGTTAGTATAAAATAGATACACATAAGTGAATTTGGCTAATATACATGTGAATTTGTACACGGAATTTCGGGCTTCTTATTTATGCAAATATGAATGCTAAAATGCACATATTATTTACACATGCATGAATGCTAATTATGCAATATAAGTGGAGATATGTAGCTAATTACTCGAGAACGAAGCTCTATTTCCAACTTTTAGAGTGATGAATCAGAGATTCATCAATTGCCCGTCTACAACAATTAAGACGACAAAATTAAAAAGGCTGATTATGGATCATTCGTTACCCCTACACCGTTACTCCAGAACCTGATTATTCTTGATCGATTGTTCTTTTGAATGGGCGAAGCGATAGTTAATTATAGGTATGGAAAGATTACGTTCCACTCATGGAGTGAAAAGATCACCATAAATATGATCACAAGGCTGAAAGCTGTAGAGAGCACATCTGACAAAAGAGAGCTAGCACCACCTATCGAAGTCTGTGATATTTTTGAGCAGATCAAAGATTGAAGCTTACCACTGAGTGACATATTGACACAGGAAATCCTCTTTCCAAAGGAGGACCTGGACAACACAGTCTACTCCTACTCCTTTGCTAACACAGAGGATGTTTCAGAAGCACCGATCGAGCTATTTAAAGAAAATTCATGCCAAATCGAACAAGAATAGATCATTATAAATATGTTCGGTACTTTAATGTCCGAGCCAAGGATGATAGAGATGGACAACACCTTATTATTATCAACAGATCATTCACCAACCAGTTCAATTTTAGAAGTGTCCGATAAGTTGACTCTGAATCTACCTGAACCAAAGAAACTTGCGTCAGATCTTAAATGTGTTTATTGCAGGTGAGAAGAATATGTATCTGGTCATCATTAGTAGTAGATTTACCACAGATCAAGAATCTCACTTGCTAAAGATTCTAGAGAAAAATCGCAAGGTATTTGGTTGGAATGTTTCGGATCTTCAAGGGATTAATCTGACCTTGTGTTCACATCATATCTACTTAGAGGATGACTATAAATCGTCTCGTGAATTACAGAGAAGGTTAAACCCTAATCGTAGGGATGTCATCATGAAATAGATAATGAAATGGTGTGAGACTAGATTTATTTATCCTATCTCCTGCTCGAAATGGATTAGCTCATTGCATGCAGTTCTGAAGAAATCCAGAATTACGGTGGTCACAAATGATAAAGAAGAGGAGATCTCTACCCGAGTACCTACTTCATGGTGCATCTGTGTTGATTAAATACACTTGAATTGAGCAACTAAGAATCACTTTCCTACCCTTTATTGATCAAGTACTTGAAAAATTGGCAGTGAAAGAGTTCTTTTGCTTCTTAGAAGGGTACTCTAGGTACAACCAAGTGGCAATCACTCTTGAAGATCAAGAGAAAACTACATTCACCTGTTCGTTCAGCACCTATGCTTTCAAGCAGATGCCCTTTGAATTGTGTAACATGCCCCTTACATTCCAGAGGTGCATGTTGGTTGTTTTTACCGACATGGTGGGTAGTTTCCTCGAGGTTTTCATGGATGATTTCTTGATATATGGTGATAGTTTTGATACTTGTCATGCTCTTCTAGATAAAGTACTTATTGTAGATCAAAAAGTTCTCCAAGCCTCTACTCAGCTGAAATATCTTGTCATTATGACACCCATCCTACAACCACCCGATTGGTTTCTCCCATTCGAGATCACAATGGATGCTTTTGATTTTAACATTGGGGCTGTATTAGGACAAAGAAGAGATAATTTGAACTACGCTATCCATTATGCCAACAGAACATTAATGATGCATAAAAAACTATACAATTACAAAGAAAAAGTTACTGGCATGTATTTTCGACCTGGAGAAGTTCAGGTCCCATCTCATCGGTTCAAAAGATATTGTGAATACTGAATACTATGCTATCCAGTACCTATAATAGAAGAAGGATGCCAAGTCATGTTTACTCAGATGGATCCTTCTCCTCCAGGAATTTGATTTGGAAATTAGAGATAAACCTGAAGTCAAGAATGTGGCAGCAGATCACTTATCCAGAATTTTGAATGCACGTATACTCCCTTAAGTAGCATGACGATTATTGGGACCTTTCTTGACGAATCTATTCTCAGTGTTACATCTCTCACCTGGTACGTCGATATTGTGAACTATCTCATTTATGAGAAAGTTCCACAAGATTGGACGAGAGTAAAGAAGGATAAATTTCTTTCCGATATTCAGTTTTACAAGTGGGAAGACCCCCAACCTTTCAAGGAAGGTACGGATTACATTTGGCATCGCTCATTCCTCAAGAGGAGTACACCAGTGCCCTCGAGCACTATCATAAGTTCGAATATCTAGGACATCATTATGGAAGTAGAACGACAAAGAAAGTATTGCAATGTGAACTCTGGTGGCCCACACTATTCCAGGATGTCACAACTTATGTGAAAGGATGCATTGATTGTCAGAAGATGGGAGGAACCCTCAGTTCCAAAGATTCGATGCGCCTTAAGTTTATTCAGATATCAGATGTTTTTGATGCCGGGGGATTGATTTTATGGGACCATTTCCCAACAGTCAAGAATTTGAATACATCTTGTTTACTGTTGATTATGTGAGTTGTTGAGTGGACGATATTCCCGCCCGATCCGCTGATAGTCGTACCATTTGTCACTTTCTCAAAGATAACATTATTTAACAGTTTGATATTCCAAAGATTTTAATGTCAGACGGGGGTATCCATTTTGTTACGAAGTCAAAAAGCTTATGAAGGAGTATGCCATCGATCAGTGTGTTGCATCTCCTTACCACCCATAATCAAATGGCTTGGGTGAGTTATCGAATAGGGGGATCAAGAAAATCTTACAAAAACTTATTAGGCCAGATAAGAAGAAGCGGTACCAGTTGCTTGACTCGGTTTTATGGGCTTATCAAATCACCTACAAGTCTCCACTCGGTATGTCTCCATATCATCTGGTTTATGAAAAGTCATGCCATCTGTCGGTTTAATTAATTTAGATATCTCTATGGGAAGTTAATATCTGCAACTTGTACTCACATCAAGGTGGTCCGACTCGAAAGGAAAATCTGAACATACTCTTGGAAATTTTGAGACTCCACATATAATAACAACCTTATATATAAGGAGAAAGTAAAATGTTGGCATGACACACACATCAAATAAAAGACTTTCAAGCATGGATAGAATGTGTAGTTCTTTGATGTGAAGCTGAAGATATTCCCGGGCAAACTTTAAAGAAAATGGACAGGACCCTTCATTGTTAAAACTACACGCGATACTGGAAGTATACTGATATCAGAATTTTCATCTGATGCTCAACTATTTGTGGTCAATGGGCAGTTGTTGTAGCCGTATTTAGAGCATGATACATTTATGTCTGTTGACAACTCAATTAGTGTGATATTTGATGAAGATCTTCCAGCCGTAACATTAGAAGATTCAGACAATGTCTCTAGAAACATTTTTGATTGATTCTTTCTTTTTTCATTCTTTTTCAGCTCTTTCACTCTTTTGATTGATTCATTCATCCCGTTCATCCATTCTATACTTAGGATATACTTCATTCTAAGTATAGGGTGGATGAGTGTATTCCGTGTATTCTTCATTTATCTCTCGCTTGTCTTCCAACTTGTTGACAATTCTTTTCTATACTTAGGGATATTTTACCCTAAGTATAATGGAAGACAAGCCAAGTCGTTGAATTTTGTGCAAGTTCCAATCCTCGATCATCCCCACTTTGTGTGTAGTCTTCTATGCTTAGGATTAGTTGATCCTAAGTATAAGGGGAATGATCGATTTCCCATTCAATCATTGTAGTATAGATTTTTCTATACTTATCATGAGTTATATCTTCCTTTATTTCTCTTTGATCACTATGAGGACATAGTTTGAGCTAAGTATGAGGGGGTCATATATATGCTATATATACATTAACCATAACTTGTACTTTTGTAATTTTCAATAATATGACTAATATACTGCATTAGGTAAGGGTATACAATAAATCAACTGCAAAGTATAAACTCTTGTAAATTGTATAAATTTTTTGAGAAAATCATGGAGATATTGGTTTGAAACTATTTTGAAAAAGGATATGTAAAATGGTTGAAAATGTTTTGAAAATATTTTTAAAAACCATTGAAAAGTATTTGTAAAATAATTTCAAACCATTTGAAAAAATAATCTCTTCAGAAAATTCTTGTGAAAAGTCTGTAAAAATTATTGTAAAAAATATTTAAAAAATTCTTTGTAAAATTATTTGCAAAATGAGTTTTCAAAATGTTTGACAAATGTTCGCAGAAATATTTTCAAATTGTTTTGAAATCCATGTAAATAATACCCCCATAAAAACTATTCAAATAAAACATATACATATCTATATAAAATGTGTACACAACTCGTATAAATTTCTTTTCAATATGTGTAACATCTTTGTGAATTCACTAACTCTTTTACTTTTCAAAAATCCAATAATTTTTTTCATAATTTTAAAAATCTTAAAAGTTTGAAAAATGTTTTCAAAAGTCCATAAAATATTCCAAAACTTTTTGAAAATTCCATAAAAAGTTCAAAACTAGAAAGTGGTTTCGCAAAAATATTTTCCGCATTACATAAGCATCTTTCCTGAATATTTTTGACAATTGAACAAGTCTAAATAAAATTTGAAGATTAGAGCTTGTTCTATACCTTAATTCACTTAATTTTAGAGGACCCTTATAGGAACCATAAATAAGACTTTTCATGTCAATGATACTAAATTCTTTAAGCCTACAAGGCTATGTTCACATGTTATCTTGATCAGCCCGAGTAGAGTATTTTGAAGCACACATACGACTTTTGCCGATAGTGACCTAACTTGGACACCACACTCTGCACTTAACTCAACTCCAAGGAGATGGTAAGACATGATTCTTTAGTTTAAGGAAGCACACATGTGAACACATGGAGCCCCAACAGATGGCAGTGCCCCCCAACCCGGTCTAGTGGCATGGACGTCTAAAGATAGGATGTCATGGTTTGCAATAAAGCTTCAAAAGAGGGATAGACTACTGGATCAAGATGAAAAATTCCTTATATAAATGCTATTGTATACATTACCAACAAAAAAATAAAAATAATATGCAAAATCAAAACTCCAAAACGAATACACTGGTAAAAGTTAATGAAAAATCAAATCCTATTGGAGTATTTATGAAATAAGCAAGGCATTATGATTCAAGTCAATTATCTCAAAGTTGCCTGTAGCAGGAGACTTGACTACACCAGTCAAGCTCCATAGGATATGTAACTATAATGGTCGCAATCCATTCTTTTCTCTACACCCTCTCTTCTTGAGCTGGTTGCACTTGAACTTAGAAGGGAATGCCTTGATCCTCGAGGAAAGAGTAGAGAGATTGGGAAATTAAGGTTATCTTTTAAGGGAGGTAGTTCCTTGCTACTTCTGATGAGAAGAGCTACATTCACATACATTGTACAAGTAGGACTCATAGTCATAATGGTTTGCATATGAATAGACTTATTCTGATCAGGATATTGAGGCGAACTGAATAGAGACTTGTGGAATTTAAGGTCTATTAAGTTTTAGATCCTATTCCCAATAAGTTTCCGAACACATTAACAATCTAAAGGTCTTAACTGAGCTCTAAACTTCGATTTTGTGAAGCCAAGTTTAAAAGTTATAATCATTCTACTTTCTTTATTTTCCTTTTCTTTATTTTTCTCTTTTGCATAACCTATTCTTCCAATAAATGTTTTCTAGGGACTAGCAAAGGTAAGTATAGGGGGGTGATGAATATCCATTCATCTACCTTTATTCTTCCATTCGTATTTAAATCCCTATCATAACACCTAAAAATATTACAAACTTGTATAAATTAAGATTCCTTATTCATTTATAAATGATATTTAATTATATGTACTTAAATCTAAAATAAAAGAATAAAGAAAGAAAGGAACATAAATGAAGTATCAAAGATACTAAATGACCTGAGTTTCCGAGACCGAGTCAATAACAATCAGGAATAAAGTTGGGGGAAGGGTCAATACAATGTGTATAAAACCCTAATTATTTATTCTGAAAATGGCCATTTTACACCATTTTATTCTATATTTTACACGCTCCAAATAATTAAGTTTTCAACATGAAACTTGTACATAAAAATGCATAGAAAGTTATGAAAATAATTGTACACAAAAAATAATGCATAATGCAACTAGGATACACAGATGAAAAAGCCGCAAACCGAATTTCACATATCAATATCTTCTCCATATGAACTCAAAATTCACCAAACTCACCTTTATTGTACTTCAAGTTAAATTATCTATCAAATGAAGGTTCATTAAAAATAGAGTTAAGATGCAAAACCCATCTTTCTGAGGTCCCATTGTACTATGCATATGTATATTTTATTCATATATTTTATTCATTATATTTTTATTCTATTTATATTTTCAATAATTTTATATATTATTTAAAACATATTTAAAACATAAACATAAAATAAAATAATTAAAAACTTGAAATAAATAATACATTAATATATATATGTATATTATACCTACAATGTTAAGTATTTAAATAAAATCAGAAAAATAAAAAAAAATGTAAATATGTTTTAGTTATATTATAAATATGTAAAATATGTACATATGATAGTAAAAATATAAATTCTAAAATAAAATATAATACCCAAAATGTAGGTAATATACCTATATCTATAAATGTAAATATTAACATCTCACAAATAATATTGTAAAATAATAAAATTCACAGAAAACCGGGTTATAAAATTATAAGTATTTTCATATTTTAAGTTTTATTCAATAAAATCATTTATTAATTTATTTTTCTACTTATCTCTTTTTCTATTTTATTTTATCATATTGTGTCCTAGGTGGACCAATCAGGAGCCATCTTTTGTTGACTGCCTAGTCAACTGTATCCTTCGCCCCCTCTGATAGTGTTAGAGTCTAAAGACCCAGTCTTCTCCAAAATTCTACTCCTCTATTCCTCCATTCTTCTCGAGCAGCTCACCTTTCTGTAGCTTCCATCACCCTCATCCACTCCCTGTAGATAGGCTCCATCAACCCTTCTCTTCCTTCACACAATCCCCCTTCTAAACCAACCAATAACCCATGTTTATAAATAACACCATCCACCCCCTTTTTCCCTTTTGATCCTCTTCTACCCTTCTGTAACCCAATCCATATGTGAGAGAGTGAGATAGTAACAATAGCTTTAATCTACTGGTGTCGGTGTGGAGAAAGTCGGTGTAGAGAGAGAGATCCAACCCTTGCCGGAGGCACCTCCAACGACCTCTGCTCCTTGGCCTCCCAACCAGGTATGAGTTATTTTTATTCGCTTTCAGGGTATCTTTTCATTCCAATATTTGATTCTGTATTTTATTTCATGCATTTAGAACATATTTTAGCCTTCAGTCAATCGTAGTTGTCCGATCTTGGCTCCAGCCATCTCTGTCTGTCATGATTCACTAGTTCTGACCATCCTTTGATCATTTCATCACCACCCCCATCACTTGTTCTGTTGGACATGCGAGCCCACGACGAGCCATTATGCAACAAATGTTATTGCGGATATCATTCCTTGATCTGAAATGAAGAATAAATAATTTGCATAATAGGTCCCTTAGTACAATTAGGGTTATGTACCATGGCCATCTTAATAATCATACAGTTGTTGATTCAGTTATTGAATCATAGAGGCTGGTGCTTGGATGAACATCTAAAGAGTTAGATTGAGGACTCATCAAGCACCATCAAATGATTGTTAAGAGATGATCTCGAGCCTGAGTAGGAGATGGCAATCCTGGACACCATCTCGAGTTTACTTTCACAGAGATCTTCTTCGCGAGATGCCATGGTCGGGACAACACATGTGGACGATGCAATACCAGCGCGGTGTGTCACTTTACATGGTGAGTCAGCTTCTACACACCAGCCCGAGGATTTGGATGATGCAGCACCACTGACAGAGGAGATGACTGTGATAGCAGAGGTGCGGACCCAGAGTCTACTTGAGTTTCCATTGGCCTTCCAGTTGGAGTTCGAGTCAGCCCCAGAGTTCCCTGTTGACAAGTCTTGGATATCAGATCTTCTGATACTCCAGGAGCCGGAGGAGCCCCAGCTTTTGCAGCCGTTGATTCAGACAATTCAGATTCCAGTCCCGGAGGAGTCAGTTTTCTTCCTGCAGAGACGCTTCTTGGATGCAGACAGTCACCAGGCCTCAGCCTAGCAGCCACAGCTTGAGGAGGGACAACACTTTGAGAGAGTTGATACAGAGAGTCCCGTCTTCGAGCCTTTTGTCCTCCACTTTATCGAGATAGATACATTTCCTGAGGACCAGCTGACAGACAGCATAGCCGCAGAGCGAGGATCAGCCGCAGACACTTTGCCAGCTTCCGCGGTGTTGACTAGTACCTTCTCCTGTTTCCAGATTGCCGAGACTTGCACTTCTGATGATGATGCAGCCTGGTGCACTGAGTGGATACTTGATAGCAGCGCAGATGCCAATCTAGATCCTGATCCTCTTCTTGTCACTTCTGATCTTGCATCTCTCCCCGAGGGTTATCTGCGGGAGGATGCCGCACTCGATGAGTACTCGGTTTCACCTGCTGAGAGTGTTTCCAATCTGGCGGAACACGAAACCGAGTCTTTAGATCATTCTGATTCTGAGTCTTCTCACCTCGACGAGCCTCGCGAGGATGAGCCCATCCTGGAGATATTCGATGATCTGCCTGATCTTCTTCCATTCTATTCATCGGATATCAGTCTGCTTAGAGAGTCTCCTGATCTTGATTGTCCATACCTGTTTGAGACACTGATTGACGTGGAGGATTCTATTACTGATCCATCCTTCTCCACGTTTGATTTCTTCGGCTCTATACTCTCACTCCAGTCTGACCCAGAGCCGATGATTTCTTTTGTGCTACCGGATCCCGATCATGTCTTCCCATATCTTTGGCCGGTAGCAGACACCCGCCTGATTGTATACATGGGTGCCTTACTTTACACTGTTGAGTTCGTCGTTGTTCTCACACCGAGACTGCGACGACAGTACGACATTCGCCTTACCGATGCCGTCCTGAACCTTGATACTGCATTGTCCTAGCCTTTGCGCCCAGCTAGGGGCGTAAAACCTAGGGCTTGTTGAGAGGCACCTCAACATTGTACTCTCTTGTTCATACGTGTTTCGTCTTATTTTGATCCTTCTTTCTTCCGTTCTTGTTTTCACCCCAGGTCTCGCTTAGGATTATCTTTTCTATACTTAGGATATTGCTCATCCTAAGTATAGGGGGGTGGAGACACCGGGTTGTTCTCCGTTCTGTTCCAGCACTTCTGTCGTTGCCTATACTTAAGGTGCTTCGCCCTAAGTATAGGGGGAGTGATGACCCTCCATCTTGTAGATATTCGTGATTTTCTTCGTGTCTTGCCTACCCCTGTTTTGCTGCCTATACTTAGGGATATTTCACCCTAAGTATAGGGGGGGTAGACCCTGTACATTCTCCACTCGGTTTTCCCTTAGTGTACAGCCTGCTATACTAAGGATTATTTAATCCTAAGTATAGGGGGAAGACCCGAGACCCTCTTGACTTTCCTATTTCATTCTTCTTCTTTGTATATAGCCCTTCTTTTCACTTCCCTATACCAAGCATGAGTTATGTCTTCTTCATCGCTCTTGACTCTGAGGACATCGTTCGAGCTAAGTATAGGGGTGTGTGTATATATTTCATATATACTTTAGCCATAACTCGTACTTTGTGTGAGTGTGTGAATAAATAAAATGTCTAAAATCACAAAAATTAAAAAATTTTCATGTACATAAACTTCTTTTATTTGCACATAAATAGCTAGTGTACAAATTATTTTTGTAAAAATGATTTCAAAAATCTTTTGTGTAAAGCTTGTGTAAATATTTTTGTATCAAAATTATGTATATAGTACAAAAATTTTTCCAAAATGTTTTGAAAATCAAAAGTTTGCAAAAATCTTGTGTAAATGTGTGTAAATATCTTTTTGCAAAACTTACACTTCAAGCATCATCCATTCATGATTTCAAAACATTTTTCAAAAATTTTGCATGTTTGTAAAATCTGTGTAAATAAGCATCTTTTTGTACATATGTATATAGTTTTTCTGGATGATAGTTGACATTTAAACTAGCCTGGAATCAAATTGAGAAATGGAGCTTGATTAAGATCTTAATCCACCTAAATTCTAAGAGGAACCTTATAGGGCTTAGGTTTAAGGCTTTTCAGGTTCATGGTGACTTAATTCTTTGAGTCCACTAGGCTATGATCACATGTCATCTCAATGAGCCTAAGTAGAGCACTTAACAACAACACATGACTCATATAGATTATGGCTTTACTTGGACACCGGCACTATGCACCGAGCTCTCTACGGATGAGGTGGTGAGGAGGCAGTCTTCCTTAACTTGGGGTAGCATATGAAGGTAGTACTTCTAGGCGGAACCTCTCTTCTTCTTTTAGTGAAGGAAGTGCGTCTCAACTTGGTCTGGTTGCCATGAGGTCTAACGACGGGAGTTGTGGGTTGCAATAAAGCTTCAAAAGAGGGATAGTCTACTGGCTCAAGAGGAAAAACTCCTTGTATATACGCTGCACATGTATATGTTGTACAGATGTACTTGAAAAAAAAGAGAAAAAAATGTGTGGAAAAAGAAAATAACTCCAAAAAAGTGGTGGGTCTGATAGAAAATGATAATCCCACCGGAGTATGTATATAGAGTGCAATAAGCAAAGCTTGCTTTCATGATCCACCTGTTGTAGCTTGCAGCAGGGAGACTTGGCTACACTGGTCAAGCTCCCAAGGGTACTTGTCTACACTGGCCTTGACCCATTCTCTTCTTCCTCCTCTTCTTGAGCCGGTTGAACTTGAACTTAGAAGGGAATACCCCGCTCCTCGAGGAAAGAGTGGCCCGATTGAGGTCATAGAGTTACCTTGTTGGGGAGGGTTGTCAAGTTGCCATTTCTGAGGTGGAGAGCTTAGACCTCACTTTCACAGGACAAGAAAAGATTCATGGTCTTCAGGGTTTGTGATTGATGACTTGTTCTGATCTGGAGCATTGAGGAGTCTTGGTTATAGATTAGTGGAACTTAGAGGCTGTTGAGTTTTAGACTTAAGTCCAAATAAGGTTCCGACAAATTAATAATCCAAAGATCTGATCGAGCTCCATACCCCAATTTAATGAAGGCAAGTTTAATAATCAACCTTGATCCTTGTACATCCTCTTCTTCTTTTTCTTTCTTTCTTTTTCACTTCTTTTTCAAATAAGTGTTTGCTAAGGGACTAGCAAAGTTAAGTATAGGGGGGTGATGAATACTCATTCATCACTCTTTATTCTTATATTTTAGCTACAAAAACCTTTGCAAATGCATGTAGATATATGTAAATACAAATAATTACCAAAAGCATGCATTGTGTAAAAACCTATAATTAGCATGTTTTTGTGCAAAAATAAAAGAATAAAGATTAAAAAGAAAAAGAGGGAAATATTTAGAATAAATATTGAGCAACCTAGCCCAAGGGAGGGCTCAGCATGGGCCCGACCGCATAAAAGCCAAAGTAGAGGGAGATAGGGGCTCATGTGTGTAAATATTTATGTAAATAAAAATATTTTCCTTGACAAAAATAAGCTTAAATTATGCTTGTAAATACTTGTATATATCTATAAGTATAAAAACAAAAGAAAAAGATAAAAATCAAAAAGACCAAAAATACCACCTTCACCATGTATATAAACCACTCTTATATATTTATTTAGTCTTGTAAATAAATAAAATTAACTTTTCTAATTTTTGTAAATAATCTATATTCTATAATAAAATAAGAACAATCAAATCAAAAACAAAATAAAATAGCAAAATTAAAAATACAAAAATATATTACCTTGTAAATAAATGTATATATGTATTTATATTACCTATGTATATAAATAATAAAAATAAAATAAAAATATCTTTTTATTCCTTATTTTATAATGAAAATAAATAAAATATTAAATAGGAATAAAATTGCATAAAAATAATAATTAAAAATCAAAAATTAAAAACCCTATAGTGTACATATACCTATATATAGTACATATAATGTAAATACCTTATTTTATTTCGAAAAATTAATTAAAAATCACAAAAAAATAGAGAAAAATAAAATAAATATTTTTCATGTTTTAAGTTTTTATTAGTTCGTCCTTTTTCTACCCAAAATAAATAAATAAGAAATTTGTGCTTGGCAGGCTCTGATTGGTCCACGGGGATTGTTGACCCCCGGTCAACTCCCCCCCAGGACCACCAGAGCCGGGTCTGTCCTGCCCGACCCGTTTTCTCCACTTTTTTCCCGCCTGACCCGACCGCCAGCACCTCAAACCCCGGGCTCCGATTAACCTACGATCATCCAGGCCCCTCGCCCGGGGTGGGTTTGCTGGATCCGAGCCCCGTGCATCTCGCCTGACCTCCTTCTTCTCGGATCCCGCACCATATATAATGTCGTCTCCGGCGACCTAATTCTTCCATCTTTGATCTTCCCCTCGGAGCCTGTGACCTCCTCCGGAGTCCCTGAGTGACAGCCGTGGCCTTGGGAGTTGCAGCGAGGCCCGGGAAGCCGGGAGTCACTGATCCGGTGGTTTTCACCACCGTGCGCCGCCGCGAGCGCGCTGAGCCTCTGGGAGTCGACGGTCCCTTGCAGGCAACGACCAGGAGCTTCCTGAGCTCCAGCCCAGTCGACTACATTCGCCAGGTAACTTCTTTAGGCCGTAGATTAGCGTAGCTTTAGGTTTTTCCGATTTCAGTAGAATAGCTCCGCTGCCTCCACCTTCCGTCTCCGTCCATCCACTGAGCCATCCGACTACGCCACCACCTTCGCCTGACCCCTCTCCACCTTCTCCACCCAGCCATTCCTCCTGTCTCGCCCCGGAGCAGGATCTTGGGTCTTCACCTCCGCCGCTCGCCGGAGACCCACCATACCGACGCACCAGCCACTCTTTTGCTGCTCTGACGGGTCGAGGCAGTTTGCCCTCGACCCAGCTTCTTTCCTGTGCAGGTATCCAGGCCATTCGACTTCATCTGGAGGTCGAGTCTTCAGAGCAAAGGGGCTCCTGTTCATCCACGTCGCCGGAGCTCTCTGGAGCTCCTCGCGTCCATCGGAGCAGCGCATCGGGTGCGGAGCTTCACGACGAAGCTTCCACGCACCTCAGGAGCATCAGACGAGGCCTATCGTGCACGCAGAGGGCCGGCGAAGCTCGCCGACAGCCAGTTCTTCCAGCAGCCTCGTCCACCGTCCGATCGTCCCAGCGCCATAGTTGTCATCTGAGCCATTCATCTCAGGCGTGGCATCACCGTCCGATCATTTCGAGGACAGATCTTGACCATCCGCTCGGAGGAAGAGGCACCAGCACGTCTCGTCCGTCGGATCTGCCATGTGCCCTCTCCTCCTCCGTCGATACACCAAGGGCTTGGCCTCCAGAGCACCGTGACCGTACGATCTCCACGTGGAGGGCCATCGCCCGTTCGATCAGGCCGAGCGTCACCAGGGTAAAGGTGCCATTGCTCTCAGTCACCAGATCCGCCACGCGTCACACATCCGGCCATCGACGTTAATAAAAGGGGTAAATAACTCTTAGGCCCCTTAGTTTCTGTCTTTACTATCTAGTGCTGTAAATATCTAGTTCAGTTCTTTTATGTTTGTAAATTTTGCATTGAGGACCTTATCTATTATGTGAATTGCATTTATACCCCTGCCAGTGGTGAACACGTGCATCGACACGTGGTATTTTGGTACATTTGCATGTTTGGCCCTGTGTTTTTGGCTTGTTAAGTTTTGCTTTTATAGAAATAGAAATTGCAATTAGGTCCCCCCAGGCCTGAGTCACGTGTATCGTGCGTGGCCGGGGGGTAATTTGCGTTCCTACCCTTATACTTTCCAAGCTTGCTACTCCAGGGACCCAGAACTTTATTATATTTGCAGATAGGTCCCTGTGCACTGTTGCTTCTTTTTATTTTGAATAAAATAGCAAATCACCTCCAAATCCAACGAAAATGGATACATGGCTCCTGCCATGGTGTAAAATTTTCGAGGATTTTTGAGGACATTTTTGATTTCAT
The DNA here is from genome assembly GCA_037367405.1 of Ottelia alismoides. NCBI lineage: Eukaryota > Viridiplantae > Streptophyta > Magnoliopsida > Alismatales > Hydrocharitaceae > Ottelia > Ottelia alismoides. The sequence goes on from JAZKJV010000807.1 coordinate 799,617, forward strand.
TTGGTATTTTTAAAAATTCAAAAACCTTTAATTTCGCTACTGTCTAACTTTAAAAACCCAAAAAAAATATTAAAACTCATTTAAAAATTCCACAAAAATTATCTACTGTTTATTTTGCTTAGTTTGATTTTCTAGCCAATTCTGGCTATTTTTCATTACTGAAAACCCCTAAAAATTGAAAAACACTTAAAAACTTATAAAAATTCTAGTAATTAAACCAAAAACCAAAAATAATAAAATTGGTGCCTAAATTTTCCTTGTTTTATTCTCTTTACTGGAAAATTACCTTCCGGCTATTTTAGGGCTTTTAGATATTTTATCTAGGCCTATTTAGCTCGGCTGGATAGTGCCATTTGTTTCAGTCGCTTTTTGATTTTTAGAAAATTAAATAAACATCAGAAAATTCTCAAAAATTCGCCAAAACATTAAAAATTATAAAACACATAAAAATATTTTTGTTTGAATTTTTGGTTGATTTTTAGTGCTTTTAAAGAATTTGTTGAAGTGTGTGCTTGTTTACTTTTCTTATTTTCTTTATACATTAAAAATCCAAAAAAAATATAAAATTAATTAAAAACCACTAAAAATAGTTTCTTCTTTTATTTTATTTCTTTTACTACTTCGTAGGCCGAGAGGCCAATCCGTGCTCCTTGAGTTCGACCCTGGTCTCTATACTAGGTTAATCCAATAGCAGGACCGCTATTTTGTGTTTTATCTGTTTTATCTATTCTGAGTGGTTCATTTTTCTTGATTGACACATCTGAGTGACCGAGGTCGCAACGACCATTTAGATACCTTTGCCTTAGTCGCTCGGATTTTCGTGTCATCAGAATGGCGCCGTTGCCGGGGAGCACGGCTTAGTAGTTTTCCTTTTATTTTTTGTTTTTTGTTTTCGCGGCTTTTCGCGGCTCTTTCAGAGCTCGCGGCTTTTTCGCGGCTTTTGTTTTTATTTTATTTTTGTTTGATTTTGTTTTATTTTCTTTTTCTTTTATTTTTATTTTGTTTTATTTTTGAGTGTTTATTTTATTTTGTATTTTTGCATATATACCCTCATTTTCAGTTTCATTTATTTTCTTTATTATTATTTGATTTCTTTGGTCTGACCACTTGTCTCTGTCTCTTGTGAGGGCCCGAGGACCGCGGAGGTGACTTTCGAGGAGCCGGTGCAACCGAGGAACTTGGAGGCGGCTTCCTTCTCTACGAAGCCGCAGGAGAGAGCGAGAGAGAGAGAGTTGAGTGGGTGAGGTTAGATTAGGTTTTATTTTTATTATTATTATTGTAATAATACAGGACACCCAGACTGGACTCGGACATTACTTGAACACTTAGCGGGTCTGTTTTCGCCGAGCACCGGTGTGCTCGGGGGACCCTTAGGTTTTTCGCGGCTTTTTACGCGGCTTTGTTTTCTTTTTATTTTTACTGCCTTTTCCGGTGTTTACGCGGTTTTCATCGAGCCCCTAGACTTAGGAATTTCTCTTGCTTGTGCCGTAATTAGTAGGGTCCCCACACCTAATTGCTTGCCTGTTCCTATAGTGCGCTAATTGGACTCACTAATAATCAACTAATAAAAATAATCGACTCATCTCCTTCATAGCCTACATGCCGCAGCTCACCCTGTAAAGCGCTATCTCCTACCCCCGATTTTTCGGGCAGAGGAGGGGTGGGACAAGACCGGACCCTTTGGCTTGGAGGTCGGTGACCGATTAGACGGTTCTGCGATAGAAATTGCTCATCTAGGACTCGGTTTTTCCCGTTGCATCATTTAGGGTAGTTTACTTTTCAGTCTTTAAATTCTGCGCGGATCACTTGCATGTAGAGTGCTGGAGGCAAGGTACGCATTTCTGACTCAGCATGCATCATTGATTTCATCGCGCATCGGCTTTTTCGTCTTCTCCCCCCTGTTTTGGACTAAATAACCAAGAGAACCGAAAAATTCGTTAGGCGTTTCTTTTTATTGAAAAATATCTAAAAACCAAAAACAATAAAATCGGGACTGCTAATCATACTTGACCTAAAAGACACTTCACTGAAAATCTATCTTGGGGTGAGTAACCCCCACCTTGTCTGGTTTGGATGAGCGAGAGAGTGATCCGCACATTAGGATAGAGCCTCCGATCCTTTCTCGACTGATTATCGGCTTTTAGTACGGGACAGTCGGTTGAGAAAGATCTGGATACCTATTGACCTCACGTAATCGCTCTGATAGACTGGATGATCACCTAAAATAAAATTGACAAGATAACTGACCGATCCCTTCGGTCTTCAGCTCTGTGTGCGTAGGTGAATTAGGGGTTTGCTTGTTCATCTTGTTTGATTGCCAGATCCCTTCGATCCTTTCTCATCTCCCTCCCTCACCTCCCTTCATTTCTCCTTTCTTCTTCTTCCTTATCCCTGGATGATGGATTCCCCTCACTACGAGCCGACTCTTACGGCTTCTTCTCCGTCTTCTGACCATCACTCCAGTCCACCTTCTAGGGAGGTCGGATCTCCGACCAACCTCCCGCTCCCTCCCTCCCTTTCATCTCATCACTCTGGGGATGCTGTGCTAGACGTCCGAGGATACCAGCTAGAGCAGATGCGAGACCCGGACGATGTTGTTGCTGAGCTGAGAGCGCACTCGGTTGGGGACCAGAGAGAGCAGTGGAGATCAGCAGACATATCCTATTCCAGAAGGATGGAAGAGCAGATAGCACATGGAGCTCAGTCAGCATCTACACTAGGTCCATTCGTCTTGGATTTGGATTACATTCAGCGACTGCCGACGTTTTCAGGAGAGGCTCACGAGGAGCCGTATCTTCACCTGTCCGCTTTCGAAGAGTTTTGTAGAGCACAGAGATATTCATACGTCACTGCAGAGGAGCTGATGAGCAGGACCTTCCCATTCACGCTTCACGACAGAGCCATGAGATGGCACCGACGATTGGGAAGGACATTTGAGACGTGGGGAGAGCTACGCCGAGAGTTTCTACAGAGATACTTTTCCCCACGTAGAGCAGATTTCATGCGGTCTTTGATCATGGACTTTTCAGTTGACCCCCAGGAGCCATTGCACGAGGCATGGCCGAGGTTTCTTGACCTCTTGAGGAGATTTCCTGAGCACGGACTTCCACTTACAGACTTGATTGAGATCTCCATGCGGGGGATGACCGCAGAGCAGCTTGCACTGGTGATTACCACATGTGGCGGTTCACACCGCGGTTCCGACATTCACTTCCTGGACACCATCTCGAGTTTACTTTCACAGAGATCTTCTTCGCGAGATGCCATGGTCGGGACAACACATGCGGACGATGCAATACCAGTGTGGTGTGTCACTTTACATGGTGAGTCAGCTTCTACACACCAGCCCGAGGATTTGTATGATGCAGCACCACTGACAGAGGAGATGACTGTGATAGCAGAGGTCCGGACCCAGAGTCTACTTGAGTTCCCATTGGCCTTCCAGTTGGAGTTCGAGTCAGCCCCAGAGTTCCCTGTTGTTGAGTCTTGGATATCAGATCTTCTGATACTCCAGGAGCCGGTGGAGCCCCAGCTTTTGCAGCCGTTGATTCAGACAATTCAGATTCCAGTCCCGGAGGAGTCAGTTTTCTTCTTGCAGAGACACTTCTTGGATGCAGACAGTCACCAGGCCTCAGCCCAGCAGCCACAGCTTGAGGAGGGACAGCACTTTGAGAGAGTTGATACAGAGAGTCCCGTCTTCGAGCCTTTTGTCCTCCACTTTGTCGAGATAGATACATTTCCTGAGGACCAGCTGACAGACAGCATAGCCGCAGAGCGAGGACCAGCCGCAGACACTTTGCCAGCTTCCGCGGTGTTGACTAGTACCTTCTCCTGTTTCCAGATTGCCGAGACTCGCACTTCTGATGATGTTGCAGCCTGGTGCACTGAGTGGATACTTGATAGGAGCGCAGATGCCAATCTAGATCCTGATCCTCTTCTTGTCACTTCTGATCTTGCATCTCTCCCCGAGGGTTATCTGCGGGAGGATGCCGCACTCGATGAGTACTCGGTTTCACCTGCTGACAGTGTTTCCGATCTGGCGGAACACGAAACCGAGTCTTTAGATCATTCTGATTCTGAGTCTTCTCACCTCGACAACCCTCGCGAGGATGAGCCCATCCTGGAGATATTCGATGATCTGCCTGATCTTCTTCCATTCTATTCATCGGATATCTGTCTGCTTAGAAAGTCTCCTGATCTTGATTGTCCATACCTGTTTGAGACACTGATTGACGTGGAGGATTCTATTACTGATCCATCCTTCTCCACGTTTGATTTCTTCGGCTCTATACTCTCACTCCAGTCTGACCCAGAGCCGATGATTTCTTTTGTGCTACCGGATCTCGATCATGTCTTCCCATATCTTTGGCCGGTAGCAGACACCCGCCTGATTGTATACATCGGTGCCTTACTTTACACTGTTGAGTTCGTCGTTGTTCTCACACCGAGACTGCGACGACAGTACGACATTCGCCTTACCGATGCCGTCCTGAACCTTGATACTGAATTGTCCTAGCCTTTGCGCCCAGCTAGGGGCGTAAAACCTAGCGCTTGTTGAGAGGCACCTCAACATTGTACTCTTTTGTTCATACGTGTTTCGTCTTATTTTGATCCTTCTTTCTTCCGTTCTTGTTTTCACCCCAAGTCTCGCTTAGGATTATCTTTGCTATACTTAGGATATTGCTCATCCTAAGTATAGGGGGGTGGAGACACCGGGTTGTTCTCCGTTCTGTTCCATCACTTCTATCGTTGCCTATACTTAAGGTGCTTCACCCTAAGTATAGGGGGAGTGATGACCCTCCATCTTGTAGATATTCGTGATTTTCTTCGTGTCTTGCCTACCCCTGTTTTGCTGCCTATACTTAGGGATATTTCACCCTAAGTATAGGGGGGGTAGACCCTGTACATTCTCCACTCGGTTTTCCCTTAGTGTACAACCTGCTATACTTAGGATTATTTAATCCTAAGTATAGGGGGAAGACCCGAGACCCTCTTGACTTTTCTATTTCATTCTTCTTCTTTGTATATAGCCCTTCTTTTCACTTCCCTATACCTAGCACGAGTTATGTCTTCTTCATCGCTCTTGACTCTGAGGACATCGTTCGATCTAAGTATAGGGGTGTGTGTATATATTTCATATATACTTTAGCCATAACTCGTACTTTGTGTGAGTGTGTGAATAAATAAAATGGCTAAAAATCACAAAAATTAAAAATTTTTCATGTACATAAACTTCTTTTATTTGCACATAAATAGCTAGTGTACAAATTATTTTTGTAAAAATGATTTCAAAAATCTTTTGTGTAAAGCTTGTGTAAATATTTTTGTATCAAAATTATGTATATAGTACAAAACTTTTTCCAAAATGTTTTGAAAATCAAAAGTTTGCAAAAATCTTGTGTAAATGTGTGTAAATATCTTTTTGCAAAACTTGCACTTCATGCATCATCCATTCATGATTTCAAAACATTTTTCAAAAATTTTGCATGTTTGTAAAATCTATGTAAATAAGCATCTTTTTGTACATATGTATATAGTTTTTCTGGATGATAGTTGACATTTAAACTAGCCTGGAATCAAATTGAGAAATGGAGCTTGATTAAGATCTTAATCAACCTAACTTCTAAGAGGAACCTTATAGGGCTTAGGTTTAAGGCTTTTCAGGTTCATGGTGACTTAATTCTTTGAGTCCACTAGGTTATGATCACATGTCATCTCAATGAGCCTAAGTAGAGCACTTAACAACAACACATGACTCATATAGATTACGGCTTTACTTGGACACCAGCACTATGCACCGAGCTCTCTACGGATGAGGTGGTGAGGAGGCAGTCTTCCTTGACTTGGGGTAGCATATGAGGGTAGTACTTCTAGGCGGAACCTCTCTTCTTCTTTTAGTGAAGGAAGTGCGTCTCAACTTGGTCTGGTTGCCATGAGGTCTAACGACGGGAGTTGTGGGTTGCAATAAAGCTTCAAAAGAGGGATAGTCTACTGGCTCAAGAGGAAAAACTCCTTGTACATACGCTGCACATGTATATGTTGTACAGATGCACTTGAAAAAAAAGAAGAGAAAAAAATGTGTGGAAAAAGAAAATAACTCCAAAAAAGTGGTGGGTCTGATAGAAAATGATAATCCCACCGGAGTATGTATATAGAGTGCAATAAGCAAAGCTTGGTTTCATGATCCACCTGTTGTAGCTTGCAGCAGGGAGACTTGGCTACACTGGTCAAGCTCCCAAGGGTACTTGGCTACACTGGCCTTGACCCATTCTCTTCTTCCTCCTCTTCTTGAGCCGGTTGAACTTGAACTTAGAAGGGAATACCCCGCTCCTCGAGGAAAGAGTGGCCAGATTGAGGTCATAGAGTTACCTTGTTGGGGAGGGTTGTCAAGTTGCCATTTCTGAGGTGGAGAGCTTAGACCTCACTTTCATAGGACAAGAAAAGATTCATGGTCTTCAGGGTTTGTGATTGATGACTTGTTCTGATCTGGAGCATTGAGGAGTCTTGGTTATAGATTAGTGGAACTTAGAGGCTGTTGAGTTTTAGACTTAAGTCCAAATAAGGTTCCGACAAATTAATAATCCAAAGATCTGATCGAGCTCCATACCCCAATTTAATGAAGGCAAGTTTAATAATCAACCTTGATCCTTGTACATCCTCTTCTTCTTTTTCTTTCTTTCTTTTTCACTTCTTTTTCAAATAAGTGTTTGCTAAGGGACTAGCAAAGTTAAGTATAGGGGGGTGATGAATACTCATTCATCACTCTTTATTCTTATATTTTAGCTACAAAAACCTTTGCAAATGCATGTAGATATATGTAAATACAAATAATTACCAAAAGCATGCATTGTGTAAAAACCTATAATTAGCATTTTTTTGTGCAAAAATAAAAGAATAAAGATTAAAAAGAAAAACAGGGAAATATTTAGAATAAATATTGAGCAACCTAGCCCAAGGGAGGGCTCAGCATGGGCCGGACCGCATAAAAGCCAAAGTAGAGGGAGATAGGGGCTCATGTGTGTAAATATTTATGTAAATAAAAATATTTTCCTTGACAAAAATAAGCTTAAATTATGCTTGTAAATACTTGTATATATCTATAAGTATAAAAATAAAAGAAAAAGATAAAAATCAAAAAGACCAAAAATACCACCTTCACCATGTATATAAACCACTCTTATATATTTATTTAGTCTTGTAAATAAATAAAATTAACTTTTCTAATTTTTGTAAATAATCTATATTCTATAATAAAATAAGAACAATCAAATCAAAAACAAAATAAAAATAGCAAAATTAAAAATACAAAAATATATTACCTTGTAAATAAATGTATATATGTATTTATATTACCTATGTATATAAATAATAAAAATAAAATAAAAATATCTTTTTATTCCTTATTTTATAATGTAAATAAATAAAATATAAATTAGGAATAAAATTGCATAAAAATAATAATTAAAAATAAAAAATTAAAAACCCTATAGTGTACAAATACCTATATATAGTACATATAATGTAAATACCTTATTTTTATTTCGAAAAATTAATTAAAAATCACAAAAAAAATAGAGAAAAATAAAATAAATATTTTTCATGTTTTAAGTTTTTATTAATTCGACCTTTTTCTACCCTAAAATAAATAAATAAGAAATTTGTGCTTGGCAGGCTCTGATTGGTCCACGGGGGATTGTTGACCCCCGGTCAACTCTCCCCCCAGGACCACCAGAGCCGGGTCTGTCCTGCCCGACCCGTTTTCTCCACTTTTTGCCCGCCTGACCCGACCGCCAGCACCTCAAACCCCGGGCTCCGATTAACCTCCGATCATCCAGGACCCTCGCCCGGGGTGGGTTTGCTGGATCTGAGCCCTGTGCATCTCGCCCGACCTCCTTCTTCTCGGATCCCGTACCATATATAATGTCGTCTCCGGCGACCTAATTCTTCCATCTTTGATCTTCCCCTCGGAGCCTGTGACCTCCTCCGGAGTCCTTGAGTGACAGCCGTGGCCTTGGGAGTTGCAGCGAGGCCCGGGAATCCGGGAGTCACTGATCCGGTGGTTTTCACCACCGTGCGCCGCCGCGAGGGCGCTGAGCCTCGGGGAGTCGACGACCCCTTGCAGGCAACGACCAGCAGCTTCCTGAGCTCCAGCCCAGTCGACTACATTCGCCAGGTAACTTCTTTAGGTCGTAGATTAGCGTAGCTGTAGGTTTTTCCGATTTCAGTAGAATACCTCCGCCGCCTCCACCTTCCGTCTCCGTCCATCCACTGAGCCATCCGACTACGCCACCACCTTTGCCTGACCCCTCTCCACCTTCTCCACCCAGCCATTCCTCCTGTCTCGCCCCGGAGCAGGATCTTGGGTCTTCATCTCTGCCGCTCGCCGGAGACCCACCATACCGACGCACCAGGCACTCTTTTGCTGCTCTGACGGGTCGAGGCAGTTTGCCCTCAACCCAACTTCTTTCCTGTGCAGGTATCCAGGCCATTCGACTTCATCTGGAGGTCGAGTCTTCAGAGCACAGGGGCTCCTGTTCATCCACGTCGCCGAAGCTCTCTGGAGCTCCTCGCGTCCATCGGAGCAGCGCATCGGGTGCGGAGCTTCACGACGAAGCTTCCATGCACCTCAGGAGCATCAGACGAGGCCTATCGTGCACGCAGAGGGCCGGCGAAGCTCGCCGACAGCCAGTTCTTCCAGCAGCCTCGTCCACCGTCCGATCGTCCCCAGCGCCCCAGTTGTCATCTGAGCCATTCATCTCAGGCGTGGCATCACCGTCCGATCATTTCGAGGACATATCTTGACCATCCGCTCGGAGGAAGAGGCACCAGCACGTCTCGTCCGTCGGATCTGCCACGTGCCCTCTCCTCCTCCGTCGATACACCAATTGCTTGGCCTCCAGAGCACCGTGACCGTCCGATCTCCACGTGGAGGGCCATCACCCGTTCGATCAGGCCGAGCGTCACCAGGGTAAAGGCGCCATTGCTCTCAGTCGTCAGATCCGCCACACGTCACACATCCGGCCATCGACGTTAATAAAAGGGGTAAATAACTCTTAGGCCCCTTTAGTTTCTGTCTTTACTATCTGGTACTGTAAATATCTAGTTCAGTTCTTTTACTTTTGTAAATTTTGCATTGAGGACCTTATCTTTTATGTGAATTGCATTTATACCCCTACCAGTGGTGAACACGTGCATCGACACGTGGTATTTTGGTACATTTGCATGTGTGGCCATGTGTTTTTGGCTTGTTAAGTTTTGCTTTCATAGAAATAGGAATTGCAATTAGGTCCCCTCAGGCCTGAGTCACGTGTATCGTGCGTGGCCCGGGGGGTAATTTGCGTTCCTACCCTTATACTTTCCAAGCTTGCTACTCCAGGGACCCAGAACTTTATTATATTTGCAGATAGGTCCCTGTGCACTGTTGCTTCTTTTTATTTTTGAATAAAATAGCAAATCACCTCCAAATCCAACGAAAATTGGATACATGGCTCCTGCCATGGTGTAAAATTTTCGAGGATTTTTGAGGACATTTTTGATTTCATTTGGTATTTTTAAAAATTCAAAAACCTTTAATTTCGCTACTGTCTAACTTTAAAAACCACAAACAAATATTAAAACTTACTTAAAAATTCCACAAAAATTATCTATTGTTTATCTTGCTTAGTTTGATTTTCTAGCCAATTCTAGCTATTTTTCATTACTGAAAACCCTAAAAATTGAAAAACACTTAAAAATTTATAAAAATTCTAATAATTAAACCAAAAACCCAAAAATAATAAAATTGGTGCCTAAGTTTTCCTTGTTTTATTCTCTTTACAGGAAAATTACCTCCCGGTCATTTTAGGGCTTTTAGATATTTTATCTAGGCCTATTTAGCTCGGCTGGACAATGCCATTTGTTTCAGTCGCTTTTTGATTTTTAGAAAATTAAATAAACATCAGAAAATTCTCAAAAATTCGCCAAAAACATTAAAAATTATAAAACACATAAAAATATTTTTGTTTGTATTTTTGGTTGATTTTTAGTGCTTTAAATAATTTGTTGAAGTGTGTGCTTGTTTACTTTTCTTATTTTCTTTATACATTAAAAAATCCAAAAAAATATAAAATTAATTAAAAACCACTAAAAATAGTTTCTTCTTTTATTTTATTTCTTTTTACTACTTCGTAGGCCGAGAGGCCAATCCGTGCTCCTTGAGTTCGACCCTGGTCGCTATACCAGGTTAATCCAATAGCAGGACCGCTATTTTGTGTTTTATCTATTTTATCTATTCTGAGTGGTTCATTTTTCTTGATTGACACATCTGAGTGACCGAGGTCGCAACGACCATTTAGATACCTTTGCCTTAGTCTCTCGGATTTTCGTGTCATCAGAGCTCACTCATTAGATATTGGGAAGAATCAAAATCCGTGCACGGTCTTCTCGCTTTGGAAGCTTGACTGAATTTGTAGGTTTGATATATACTTTTGGAAAGTATATGATCAAGACCTAGGTATGATATATGCTTTTGGAAAGTATATGATTGATACCGACTCCCAATGATCGAATGAGAAACTTAATGATAAAACTCTGAAGTAGACAACGTAAAATTGATCTTATACTTCAGGTTTATTCTGAGTCTTCTAGTATGCAGGATGTACAGGTATTGGGAATACCTGAGGGTGATGTGATCATAAACGGTTGTAGAACCATGACGCTTCCATTCCTAGGAGTGATTAAACGGGTCTGGATTTTAGTGACTCCTCTCAGTAGAGAAGTAATCCGATCTTAGTCCAAATTTTTAGACATTGATCTGAATGTGATTCAGAATCAATGAGAAGATTAGATTTGCGGTCTTGATTTAATCAAGCATCTATGGGAGGCCCGAGATTTGGATTTGAGATATGATCTCAATATCCAAGTCACTATACGTGGAACAATATAATCGCCTTATCCTTATCTCCAAGTATTCGCGGAGAAAGCGCATTATCCTTGAAAGAGTTCAGGATAATTTCATTGTTAATATATGTATCCAAGCATTGAGTAAGTTGGTAATTAAATGTGATTTAATTATCATGATTAATATGAATTCGATTCATATTATAAAGAGAGTTATTTTAGATAATTAAATGTGATTTGATTATCAGAGATGTGAATAATGTGAATATGATTCATATTATTTGGGCACATGAGAATAGAGATCCAAGATGATTAAATGTGATTTAATTATCATGAATATTGAATAATGTGGATGACACTATCCATATTAATCATATATATTATAAATGTGATCTATAATATATAAGAGAGAGCTATTTGTAATTTATATTTGTTAATTAAATGTTAATGTGAATTGGATTCACGTTGAAACATTAAATTGAAAATGTAATTCACATTTTATTTTGGGTTGTGAATGTGATTCATAATTTTCCAATGGTAAGATTGCAATATTCACAAAATAATTATGAATTAATTTTGCTGAATAATTTACAACAAGTGTTGTTGTAAATCTTGGAGATTTCCATGGAATAATGTAATCTCATGAGATATCATGAGATTACATGAGATTGCTACCAAATCCCATATTATGGAAGGAGGCAATCTTCATTCCAATAATCTCCATGATTGCTTGATTTAATTTGGGATTGATTTATATTGATTTATAAATATATATTTAATCTAAATTAAATTAATTGTTATTGGTTTTTACCAACACAAATCTTAGCCATTAAAAGAAACACAAATCAATGTGAGCCATTGGATTTGTGTTACCCATGGATTGAGATCCATGGATCCCAAAATATTATAATAGGAGAGGCACCCCTTTGCTCTTCTACACACACAAAAGAGAACATAAGTCTCTCTCTTTCTCTCTTTACACGCCTACTCTCTCTCTCCCTCTCATATGGCCGTCCACCATGGATGCCCTAGAGAGAGTCTCCATCGCTGCAGTGCCGTCGTTATGTTGCTCGATCGTTTGCTCGTGGATCTCCATCTCCTTCGGCGCACCTCGCTCATGAAGAAGACATCGGATCTCGTGTGTTGAGATCAGGAGATCTGCCGCTTGGATCATCAACATGGGTTGCGAGAAGCACGCGATTCATCCCCACGCTCGCAAGCGTCTCATCCATCTGATCGGACTTGAGACAGGAGGTCTCTTCGTTTAGAGACTCAATAACAACCACACTTCAAGAGGTAACCCTAATACTTGTTTGTGGTTTAGATGAAATGATCCGAGAAGTGTTCTTGGATCATGTGGTTTCATCACATGAAAAAAGTTTAATTTCCGCTGCATAGAACAACTTGTACGACTAGTCGTTCTTCATCGTATTCGATACGATGCTCACGCTTCCGTGATGCGCTTGAGGATAATACCATATCCTTCAAGTGGTATCAGAGCCTTAGGTCGAATGTTTTGGATAGGATCCATAAACCTAGGACAACTTGGGTTCGTTAAGGTTGCGAAAGTTTTTGTCGCATTTTATTTTCGCACATTTGTTTAGTGAATAAATTTGACCCTGTTTAAAATGTTTAAACACGAATTGATCTTGGATTTTGTTCCCCATTAAATAAGGAAACCATAGGATCTGAGTTTACGTACTATGGATTCCGTTTGCTCGAGATATGATCGTTTTAATGAACATGTATTCACTATTGCGGGAACTGCGAATCTTAACATGATTAATGAGTTAATTACTGTTTTGATCCGCCTCGAAATACGTAAAATATCACTTAGGTTCTGTCCTAAATCAAATTAGAAATCTTTGAAAATTGATTTTGTCTAATTTGGATTTAAATTGATTAAGATATGTTAATTTTAGTAAGTAGGGATCACTGCTGAAATTACAGTCCTAATCAAGAACCATGTGGTTGTCAATTAGTGAAATTAATTGTTAATTTCATAAAATAATTATGGAAAATATTTGAGAAATATTGAATGATGATTATTTCCTTAATTGACTTGGCCTCAACCAATAAATTGATTAGATTTGATCTAGATCATAATTGGAAACACAATCATCAAACTCCTTGCTTGAATAGGATTGAGAATTTGTCTAGCAAATTTCCTTATAATCAAAAAAATTTTGATTATTACTATATGGTATAATTTCGGTTGAAGAACTGATGATCATCTCAAGTACAAAGTGATTGACTCGGCATTATTTTTTCCCGAGGCAGATATGATGTCTAGTCGGGGATCGATGGGGTAGCGGGTCGCACCGATTGCGGTCTGTCCCACTCCCGCCAATACTGGCCATGACAACGGGTAGGGAATGAATGATGCCTGAGAGATCATAATCTATTTTCTAATTATTAAATTCGAATTAATACGTACTTTGAGATAATACCATATATTCAAGTAAAATCAAGTTTGTTGATTGAATTGGATTGATAATTAATTTAATGTGATTAAGTTAATTATATCCAATAAAAAAACTCTATTATGAATAGATGTATATTTCCCTTGGAAGAATTAATTATATGAATATGATTCATAATAATTGACTAAAATTTGAATATGAGGTGGAAGATCACATAAGTGACATCCATGGTCTCCCGTTAAGGCGAAGGGTTCCGTCCCCAGATATTGTATGTAGGAGATGCCTGTCCGAAGTGACAGCTCCTGCATACAATCCATTTAGATCTGGCTCTTCGCTTCTTGAAAGAGTAAGGACGTATGCGTAGTGACCCCAATATCGGATCCTCATATTATCGGGGTAATATTGGATTGCGCATAACGAGTTGTATTCCTGTTGACAGTTGGTTCAATTAATGACGGGTCAACATCACCTTAGGGTGGTGGACCCGGGTGTTGAAGACCGAATTGGGAGATGCAAGTTGGACTTGCAAGGCAGAATGTGTTCCCGCTTCTTTTTATCCAAGTTACAGGTTCTCATATTATTGGGATGTAACAAAGATAAGGAAGGAGATCCCAGATCTTGCTTGAGATATAATGGTAAGTATATCTCTTATATTGAAAGTGATTAAGGGAATGAACTTTCATTGTTGACATGGCAAGACAACTTTGATATAAAAATTCCTAAATCAAAGTAAATTATATATTTATATATGTTTATGCAAATTTCTTATTTCAGATAATCCTTCTTTAATCCCACTCAATCTTATACCCAATAATAACCAGTAGAATATCATGGATTGGACCCATGATCCAGATATTGTACTTGCAATTGGACATATAATGTATGTGATTGCAATATGAAAGATTCCTCATAATAATGAGGAATGATAATTAAATAGACAATAGGACTAAAACCCTAAGGTTTGTATGTCTATATAAGTCTTGATCTCATCGAATGTACTTTTGAAGTGACATGTCGATAATGATCGTAATTATCAAATAATCCTTATAAAATCTAAGAAGATGTTCTGGCATACATATATGCTCTCGACATATAAACATGAATGACATGGTTCTCTGCATTATGCAGAATGGTGCCTCTATAGGAGATGATGTATTCAAATTGTTTGAATACCTACCTGAACCTAAGTTTTAAGAGTTCAAATGGATGTACATACGATGAGTGTCATCATTTTACTATCTATACTCTAGTCATTCATGAAGCTTCATAATATTCATATTGTATGAATTGAATGAAGCATGTATTAATGTTAAAATACTCTTATGCTGATTTTTTTTATTTTAAAATAAGAGATGCTTTGTCTTGAGCAATGGTTGCTTATAGATAAAGGGAGCGCAGTTGAAGCATGGGTTGGACCCAAGTAAGAAGTATAGTCCAAGAGTTGACTGTACTTCTGTGACTTCCATATGACATCCAAAGAGTTGGATGAATGCTAATACTGCAATAAGTTGATGTGTTGATAGTATGACTATCAAATCTGTCTAGAATCCTTAGAGAAGGAACCAGATAGTACATCGGAATAATCTACATATAATCATTGAAATTGACTTACTTATTTGATAAGATAAAGTCTAATAATTGTATCTCAATCTTCTAATGACACTTGCAATTGGTTGCATCTGTATTAGAATATTAGGAATTTGATATTAAAGTTTAATGGTCATCCATGTTGGAAGTGATGCAATTGTTGCAACAATTTCCATTGGATCAATAGATTTCATATTTTCAGTGGGAGACCTTAGTCTTAGAGAGTATCTATGTAACCCGGATATTAGAATACACTCATAGTTTATTTCTAAATGTTGGAAATAAACATGAATTCTGGAATAAACATATCATAGAGAGTTATGATGGATATATTTCAGATAGTAATCTAACATCTAGTGGACTCTGCTAAATTAGAAAATAATGAATGGTTCATTAAGATTTCTAATACTGAAATTTAAACATTTAAAGATCAATAGGAGGATAAAGAACATTTGACAATGATCTGGCATAATGTTTTGGACATATGTCTGTTGATGAGATCAATGGACAAGTAAGAGATGAAATTTTAGAATATCTAAAATTTCAAAACTTGCATACTTATGAATATTGTATTCAAAGAAAAATGTCCAATACACCCTTCTTTGGGAAAGGTGTAAGATGTCAAGGTATTCCGGATCTCATACATATTGATGTATGTGAATATTCTATATCATAGTAAACATTATGGATATGTGATATCTATTGATGATTATTTGTCATATGAGATTTCTTCTCTTCACTTAGAAGACTTTGAAATGTTCAAAGATTTCACAAGTTTGGTTTAGAACCGAAGTTTGAAGGAAGATTAAATGAATTTGATCTAATCTAGGTAGTCAGTACCTATTAGATGAATTCATAGAATACCATATAGAGATATTAATATTATTTCTATCTCACTCCTCCTAATAAACCTAAACTCAAGAGAGTTGTAGGGAGATACAATTGGATCATGTGTGATATGATTTGATCAATGATGAATTTTAGCACAATTATCGCTTAGTTTCCAAGGTATATATGTAGTAGAGACTGCAATATATATCCTTAACAAAGTTCCATGCTAGTAAGCTGGAATATAGCACCGGAGAGTGCTACTTCATTAGGAAAATAAAGGATGGTATTGGATACCTACTTTATGACCTTGAGATTCTTAAAAGATCTCATCTTTGAGAATATGATTATTATAGGATGACTCTCTTGAGAATCAAGATGAAAATGAAGCAATGGAACTCGTTTAATCTTGAAAAAATAATGAGGCTCCTGAAATCGAAAACTAAAAGAATAATTAAAGATGAAACACTAATACTTCTTCAAATAAGTTTGAGGATGTATTCCACGTGTCAGTTAAGTCTGAAAATGATTGGACTTCATGTGATGAGCTTCCTGAGGATCATCACATGGAAAGATGGATGCTAGCAATAAAAGTCTAATGTAGACTTCATATACAAGTGTTGTATATGGACCCTCGAGGATCCACCTATATGGGTAAGACCCATTAAGGTTTAAATGGATCTTCAAGAGAAAGAGGGAACCTGATGAGAAGGTAGAGACCTTCAAAGCATGGTTCATAGCCATGAGCTATACACCGAAGAGAAGACATCGCTTGCGATGAGACTTGCTCTCCAGTGACCTTGCTTTAACCCATCAGAATATTGCTAACTATAGCTACACAACTTGACTAGGACATCTTCATGATGTGAGTCAATATTGCATTCCTCTATGAATATCTCTCTGGGGATATTCATATGAAGTAGCCCCAGGGCTTCATGGTTGAGGAAAGCAAGGTGTGCAAGATAAAGAACTCCATCTATGAACTCAAATAAGCTTCTTGTAGTTGATTTGATGAAATCATAAATGTTATGATTTCAGATAGAATCTTGATAAACCGCATGAAGCTTAGTAGGAGTGCTATTGTGTTCATCATGCTAAATGTAGATATCCTAATCATTTGGAATGATCTAAGGATGATAATAATAAGTGTTTTATAATCTGGTTGTCCCATACCTCAAGATATGATCTCAAGGATACCTCTTAGATCTTAGTTCTGAAGTTGTTCAGAAGTAAGAGAAGAGGATATTGGGACCGCCACATTAGTGGTATACCTTGGACATTTTCATTTTCTGGAAATTCCAAGAAAGACTTATTTTCCTCAAGATATGGTACTGACCTATCTAAAGGGATAGCACCTCAAAGAGTTGAGGATGTGAATGCTAAAACTGCTAGCCCTTGGGCATCAATTCTGAGAAGCCGGGTGTGTGCTAGATGTGTACAAAAAGCTAGATGGCTGCCATGTAGTGGGAGTAGTAAACTGTTACTAATCCTACTCTGGAAATAAAACACTTAGTTGCAGTAATAACAATATCTTGAAAAGATGATGAAACTTAGAGATAGTGATCTCAAAGTATTATCTTCAAAAGTTTAAGACCTTGTAGATAGTGATCTATAAGGATCTTAACTGTAGATACCTTAGGAGATAGAGATCTCCATGAATAAAGGCATTCTGATAAGGATTATGGGAATACTGGTTATAATAATTATTAAGATGTAGTGTCAAGGACACTATAACTAACAAAATTGATTATTGGTTGCATAAGATGCGACATTCACATTGGATGCGAGCACTGTTACTAGGGGATATGCAAGTGTTGTAAAAGGACATGGCGTAGTATCTCAGGAACAGAGTGACTGATCAACTTACCTAGCTACTTTTTAGCATATGATTGTCACATGAGTATGGGTTTAAATGATTAGCCCCTTAATGGCTCTTTGGACTAGTGGGAGATTGTTGGACATGCGAGCCCATGGCGAGCCATTATGCAACAAATGTTATTGCGAATATCATTCCACGACCTGAAATGAAGAATAAATAATTTCCATAATAGGTCCCTTAGTACAATTAGGGTTATATACCATGGCCATCTTAATAATCATACATCTGTTGATTCAGTTATTGAATCATAGAGGCTGGTGCTTGGATGAACATCTAAAGAGTTAGATTGGGGACTCATCAAGCACCATCAAATGATTGTTAAGAGATGATCTCCAGCCTGAGTAGGAGATGCCAATCCTTTCTCATATAGGCTGATATCTGACCGACCTCTTGATGCAAGTCCTCTGCATAGGAATAGAGATTCGGAGGTATTAGATTAGTTAGGTCAAAGAGTTGACTTAACGAGATCGAGATAACCAAAGTCCTATGTTGTATGCTGTCATGATATAGGCACGCATCCTCTGACCGGAGACAGATGTGTTACTATATATCTGAGTATGTACATTTGGCAGACTAATAGGTTGATGACCTAATCAAGCTCTATACACCGGTGTGCTGGTGTGCATGCAATGGCATATGAGTAATACGATCTCTCAAAGGGATCATACAGGTTCAGTTACTGAACCGGAAGACATGAGCTCACTCATGAGATATTGGGAAGAATCAAATTCCGTGCACGATCGTCTCGCTTTGGAAGCTTAACTGAATTTGCAGGTTTGATATATACTTTTGGAAAGTATATGATCAAGACCTAGGTATGATATATGCTTTTGGAAAGTTTATGATCGATACTGACTCCCAATGATCGAATGAGAAACTTAATGATAAAACTCTGAAGTAGACAGTGTAAAATTGATCTTATTCTTCAGGTTTATTCCGAGTCTTCCAGTATGCAGGATGTATAGGTATTGGGAATACCTGAGGGTGTTGGGATCATAAACGGTTGTATAACCATGACGCTTCCATTCCTAGGGAGTGTTGAAACGGGTCTGGATTTTAGTGACTCCTCTCAGTAGAGAAGTAATCTGATCTTAGTCCAAATATTAGACATTGATCTGAATGTGATTCAGAATCAATGAGAAGATTAGATTTGCGGTCTTGATTTAATCAAGCATCTGTGGGAGGCCCGAGATCTGAATTTGAGATGTGATCTCAATATCCAAGTCACTATACGTGGAACAATACAATCGCCCTATCCTTATCTCCAAGTATTCGCGGAGAAAGCGCATTATCCTTGAAAGAGTTCAGGATAATTTCATTGTTGATATATGTATCCAAGCATTGAGTAAATTGGTAATTAAATGTGATTTAATTATCATGATTAATATGATTTCGATTCATATTATAAAAAGAGTTATCTTAGATAATTAAATGTGATTTGATTATCAAAGATGTGACTAATTTGAATATGATTCATATTATTTGGGTACATGAGAATAGAGATCCAAGATGATTAAATGTGATTTAATTATCATGAATATTGAAAAATGTGGATGGCACTATCCATATTAATCATATATGTTATAAATGTGATCTATAATATATAAGAGAGAGCTATTTGTAATTTACATTTGTAATTAAATGTTATTGTGAATTGGATTCATATTGAAACATTAAATTGAAAATGTAATTCACATTTTATTTTGGGTTGTGAATGTGATCCATAATTTTCCAATGGTTAGATTGCAATATTCACAAAATAATTATGAATTAATTTTGTTGAATAATTTACAACAAGTGTTGTTGTAAATCTTGGAGATTTCCATGGAATAATGTAATCTCATGAGATATCATGAGATTACATGAGATTGCTACCAAATCCCATATTATGGAAGGAGGCAATCTTCATTCTAATAATCTCCATGATTGCTAGATTTAATTTGGGATTGATTTATATTGATTTATCAATATAGATTTATTCTAAATTAAATTAATTGTTCTTGGTTTTTACCAACACAAATCTTATCCATTAAAAGATAAACAAATCAATGTGAGCCATTGGATTTGTGTTACCCATGGATTGAGATCCATGGATCCCAAAATATTATAAAAGGAGAGGCACCCCTTTGCTCTTCTACACACACAAAAGAGAACATAAGTCTCTCTCTTTCTCTCTTTACACGCCTACTCTCTCTCCTCTCTCTCTCTCCATCGTCGTAGCATCGTCGTTATGCTACCCGATCGTTTGCTCGTGGATCTCCGTCTCCTTCGGTGCACCTCGCTCGTGAAGAAGAAGTCGGATCTTGTGTGTCGAGATCAGGAGATCCGCCACTTGGATCATCAACATGGGTTGCGAGAAGCACGCGATTCATCCCTGCGCTCGCAAGCGTCTCCTCAGTCGGATTGGACTTGAGACAAGAGGTCTCTTCGTTTAGAGACTCGATCACAACCACGCTTCAAGAGGTAACCCTAATACTTGTTTGTGGTTTAGATGAAATGATCCGAGAAGTGTTCTTGGATCATGTGGTTTCATCACATGAAAAAAAAATTAATTTCCGCTGCATAGAACAACTAGTACGACTAGTCGTTCTTCGTCGTATTCGATACGATGCTCACGCTTCCGTGATGCGCTTGAGGATAATACCATATCCTTCATGTTCATCACACATCCTTGCCTGGATCAATTCAATTCTCTTTGAATCGGTAAATTGAAGTTCTTTCTCCATCATTTGATGGAGTTTATCGCCCACCTCCACTTCTTACGATCAACTTCAAATTTTTGGTCAAGGCGACTCCCCCTTGAACTGCAACACTTTTCGCATGGGTTGGATCTTTGGATAGGCTACCTAGAGTGCAAATCAAGCCCAGGAACTCAATCCCAGGTGCCGAATATGAACGGATCTTTCATGCCTCCTCCGATGTGGCTCGGATCCAGTGGAGCCCATATGCCAATGCAGGAGCCTCCCAGGGAGTTATTGGGATGGTCAACATAGGTGGAGAAGCTCGGAGGAGGAAGCACTGACTGATTGAGGTGAGTAATATGGATACTCAAAGCCGTTGGATTAGAGCCATGACATAGATCTAATCTAGGCCATTGAAATCAGGTGAACCGCTATGCCTTGCGAGCCCTCAGATTTTATGTGAAGCCACAAGGAGCGCCTTCACCCCTCTGATCATGCCTCACACACTGTCCGCGTGCAACTCAGGGGTATATTTCACTCAACCCATGTGCCTATTTTTTATTTCATTTAAGTACTGTAAATACTTTTATTAATGTAATATTTTGTATAGTTGCACCTAAGACCCTAAGATTTTTGTTAATTACAAAGAGGTCCTTCTGCCTCATGTATCTTCCCACATGTGGGTGCTTGATATTTGCATGAATACCCTTGTATTTTATGGACCTATTATTAAATGGATGTAACCTTTTTACAAATTAAATTTAGGTCCCTTTGAGCTATACCCCCTTTTTTGTGTATATTTATCATTTTAAATATTTTTATTACTTCAAATATCATAGGAAAATTAATTTAAGTGACCGACATGATACTTGGACTCTCATAATATTTATTTAGCATTTTAGTTAATTTTCCTATTTATAAAAAATGCATAAAGAAGCTTTTATTCCATGTCTAAATATTAAAAACCATAACAATCAGAAAAACTTCTCCAAAAGTTCCTAAAAAATATTATCTATCTTATATTATATACTAGCACATTTCCAAAAATCCATAAAAATATAATACATAAAACCTACAAATCAGAAAACCCTAAAAACCTTATATAAATTAGCAAAAATTAAAGAAAAAACCAAAAGTATATCATTTTGTTTCAGAATTTTCTATATTATATATACTATACATTAAATTAGTTTAGGATTATTCTAGACTAATTTATATTTATTAAACCTAAAAAAACCTCATATAATTAATCTGTGCCATGTTTTACTATATTTATCACTTAAAATACCTAAAAATTATTGGTATTTTTACTCGGCAGACCCTATAAACTTTGCCAATTACCTCCACGACCTTTGAAACAACCTAGTTCCCCCCTCGACCCCGTAAACTTGCTAACTCTTACCCCATGAACCCTACAGTTAATCAGTGTGAAGCTTATGGGGGGTTTTGGGGGTAATTTACATGATCGATGGGGTAATTACGTTGTGCAAAAGGTCATAGAGGTTATTCAAAAAGTTTATAGGGTCTACCAGGTAAAAATCCCAAATTACTAACAATTCTTCAAAAATTACCAAAATTAGAGAAAAATATGATAATCACAAAAATATTTTATTTTCTATATTGTGACTATATCTTATATACTATATATCTTATATATTAGTCATATTATCTATAATGTCTATATTAGTATATATAATTATATATTTTATTTTTAAATCGAAAAGAAATTAAAAATTTACAAAATTAAAAAGAAAATATTAAAATAATTAAAATAAATATATATAATAATAATTAAAAATCCATAGAAATTAAATATAATTAAAAACCCACAAGAATAAGAAAAAAGGAAAGGACAAAAAAAATAAAATAAATTAGAAATTAATATTTATTAGCAATAATTAATCATTAATTTATGAATTGATACTCCACCATACTTACCATATACACATTTATTGTGGAGTTATACTAATTTTTAAGTCACTTGCATTTATTGCTTGATTTTAGTTGTGGGTTAATTGTTGCTTAATTGAGAGTCGGTCGTCACAGCTATTGCTATGCTAGCTTGTTAGCCTAGTAGACTACCCTTTCGGTTAAACACATGTATGCCTTACGTGGTGCATCTGGACATTTTGCACAAGGACCCCACCACTTCTTGAGATTCACATAAAGGTCCTCATATGCTAGGAATTTTATAGGGAGACGACCCTTGTAGATTCACATAAAGGTCCTCGCATGCTAAATATAGGGGGTATATGCATATATTTCCATATATATTTTATCCATTTCTTGCACTTTAAAATGTTTTGATATTATATTATGGGCTAAGAATATGTGAATTTGTAATTGATTTTGAAATGATTTGTAAAAATATTTTGAAAACAATTATACATATGTGACATGATTTTGTAGAAATGTTTTACATATTATTTGAAAAAGGGTAAAAATGATTTTGACACATTGTTTTATATATACTTAAAAATTGTTTGGAAAAAATCAACTAAAAAATATTATCTAAGAAGTGGTTTTATTTCTGACACTTTCACATCACAGAAGATGTGTAGTTCAAGATACTTGGTTTAGAGTGACACGTAAATTAGAGTTTAGGCATTCTTGTTCATTAGGGGTCTTAGGACCTAATAATTTAAACTCCATAGTTTGAAAGATATACACTATATTGCACGCCGAATATATATTCTCAAAAGAATATGACCAGTACCACACTTACACGGTTGCATAATCATTGTGATGAGTCGACGTTTTGCATGAGGAACTAGGATGAGAAGATTGAGTTTGGACCTGTTTTAATGATGCTTGAGGATGGGATAAGATTAAGGATCACTCCATGAAATTTGAGTCTCAACACTTTAGGCGGTATGAGAAATAAGGTACTTATACTATCTTGATTAAAACCTAAGTGCCTGTGTTGTATAAAATCTTATGATAAGTATGCACCAACTTGGTAAAAGTAGTCGATCTAGCCAAAAAGAAATAAAAAGAGAAAATAAAATATTATAAAGAAAAAGCTCATTCATTTCAAGAAAATATCAAAGAGCTTATGTTACTTGCAAGCGCTCCCAACCATTTCAAAGAGTCCACTTGGTCCAAAGCTACTAATCCATATGAGTCGGGCGAGCACGATAAAAGGGCTCTACATCGTAAGCGATACAAGTCCGGGTGTCGAAGGTATAATATATACTCAAAAGAGACATGCTCATTAATACCAAAAATACAAGTGTGTGTTAATAAGACACTCGAGTGATCCTTGTTCCTATGAAAGGAGAAAAGAAATGATACAAAGGCTAAATCCTCCATACATGGTCATTCCTTCTCACATTTTTCAGTCTGCCAACTAAAGAAATATTGGAATGCAATTAAAATCTATTTATTCCCTAGAGTTGAGGGTGGGTCCTAAGAATGATCTTTTAGCCTGGAACCTGGGTGAAGCTTAGACTCTACACTTGTATATCTAATCCACACAAAATGTCATACTCCTTATATGTATATTTATATAAAGATTCTGATAATCTGGGAAGTTGAGTTCCTTTTGAGTGAGTCTTGGTTAAACTTAGAGTGTAAGAGTCACATGAAACTCGTATCCTGAATGTCAAGTCTCATATCTCACATAGAGAAAAGAACCTATGATTAGCTTTTCAGGAAATTTCCAAAAAAATAATTTCAACAAAATATTTCAATTTCTTATTTTACTATGTTCAAATGTACTAATTTTTGGAATCTAGTGCTGGCAGGTATAATCCCCCCCAGAACAACATTTTCTTTCAGACCTTTCAACCAATCAATACGACCTCCTAAGACAGCTTTTGCTAAAACTCGAGCAATTTCTTGAAACTAGCTTCGGATATGAAACTTTGAGTATTCAAAGATGCTCTAATTATTCCTGATAAGATTGTCTGATAATAGATTGTTTCCATTCTTTGTTTGCTCAAGGACGAGCAAAGTTTAAGTACATGGGGGTGATGGATCTCAAATTCATCAACTTTATTTCTATTAGTTATCTCTCTATCTTAGACTAATCAATTGATTTAATAATTAAATAATTTAAATTAGCATTTTATATCTTGTAAATAATCAAGGCTAATTAACTACATAAATAAAGTATCTGATCATTATATACATGCACCTAATGATTCCCTTATATTCTGTGTTTTTCTTATTATTGAAAATTCTATAAAAATTACTTTAATATTAGACATAATATATTGCACATTATTTATTATTCAAAAATACCAAAAAACGAAACAAATAAAAGAAGTATTTTTTATTCCTTAAAAGTACTTATAAAAATATTAAGTATGCATACATGATGTATTTTGGTTTTAGGTCCTATATGAAAGTTGTAGATTTTTAAAATTTACATAACTTTCAAGTAGACCACTTTTTTATTTGACTTCATTTATTAATTTCATTTTAATTTTACTTTATTTTATTATTTCTCTTTTTCTGATTGGGCCACGTGTCCCAATCATTGATTGACATGTAACTAGCTCTTTATCCCCACCCGCCTGCAACCTCCATCGTTTGATCTCTTGATGGATGGTTCATGATTACCCAGTCCCGATTCCACCAAGATCGCTTGATCAAATGATCAAGCTTCTCCATTTGAGTCTTGCATGCTTGAATCAGGGCCGTTGGATCCTTAGATCCAACAGTCCCCGATCGTCCTCAACCTCCAGTCAGTTTCCAGCAAAGAGACGTGTTTCTTCATCGATGATACTTCTCCCATTTTCTACATACTTACACACATCTTCCCGGTAATAGTTCGGTACCCCATTATCACTAGTTCGACCCTTGTCTTCGTCAACTGCTCAATATCCTATCTCCTCCTCACATGAACCATCTATCGATGGTTGAAACCACCACATCCAACCACATAATGCCTGAACAAAAACCCCTTCTCAACCTCCATTCCAATTATCCACCCTTGTGAGAGGTTTCTCTGAGCCCAATCCTCCTTCCTAGTGATAGTGAAAGAATGGAATTTAGGGCTACTAAGGAGCACAACCTCCGACGAGATCCATGACCTGTAGGTCGTGTCACAACCCATATGAAGGCTGCTCGTGCTTCAAGCTTTCACCGCATTTGTTAAGCGATGAGTTAGGAGCCTATGCAGCTCCTAGCCCAATAGCTGCCACTTACAGAGGAGAGGGGATTCCATCAGCATCCATGTGTCGTTTGATCCCCTTGATTGAACGATCTGGATCTGCCCCGACCCGCCATTCAAGCCTATAGATTTGGAGTAAA
Source organism: Ottelia alismoides (assembly GCA_037367405.1). Taxonomy (NCBI): domain Eukaryota; kingdom Viridiplantae; phylum Streptophyta; class Magnoliopsida; order Alismatales; family Hydrocharitaceae; genus Ottelia; species Ottelia alismoides. The sequence continues at coordinate 825,152 of JAZKJV010000807.1, forward strand.
CCGAGCTTGTCCTAAGGCACTCGAGAATCCCATGTGGGATCGAGCCTCCACGTTTACCGAGCCTTGCTCCGAACCTAAAGCTGCACATGCCTCACGTGTGTCTGCTTGGATTTTTGTAGGCTTGCCCCACTGTCTTCCTGGATTTCAAGATAAGCCCTATGTGACTAGATATTTATATAAACCCATGCCAGCTTTGTTTATTTTCAAATCAATACAAATTGGACTTGGATGTGATATTTTTAGAATCCGTTAATTATGTTTTATTTGCAGTTATGCCTCTAGATTGAATGATTACTATTTTATGCATATGATGTCTGATTAATGTGAATTTGGTATTCTTTTAAAGCTAATCAAATTCTCTTTCATATGGAGTTGTTTTGATTCAATGCATTGATCCGTATCAAATGATAGAACAAAATCATTGCGTCTTATGTGACCAAGAATGTGCCTTAAATTCATTTTAAGCTTTAAATTGGGTAGCTTGTCTTAGGTAAATCGACCTTTAACATATTAATTCATGTTTAAGTGAGCTTAAATGTTTTATATCATTAAATTTAGCTTTTATTAAATAGGATGAATGACATGTGTGTTTAAGGATTGAGTAGCTTATTCATTAACTTGTTTTAAATCAACATGGAAAGCATTTAAGTGTAGCGTTATTGGCATATTGAATCTAGTGGAGAAATTGAGTTTATTTAACATTGAATTCAGGAGTATATTTATTGTGTGTGTTGCTTTGTATTGTCATACATTTTTTAGCATTAAATTAACTTGCATATAAAAACCAAAACCTTAAAAATCATGCATTTATATGTCTTATGCACCTTGTCCTATATACACTATTAAGTCACTTGAGCTAGATTATTTAATCCATATTAAATAGACAAATTTCTAGCGTCCTTGTATTTGACCTTGGACTTATCCAATTATAGATTAAGCCAAGCCCTCTTCGTAGAGATTGTTTAGCTCAGCTCTATGAAAGTCATAGTTGACTTATACTACAATTCGACGTAGTTAACTTAGCTAATTAGAACTTCATCAATAAGGTATTAGCTCCCTCCTCCATGAGGCCTTTAGGAAGGGCCATGAAGAACAAGGTACGAGCGAGGGACAAGGAGAAGATGTCCAAACAAAAGTGCCTGAGCTGTGATTCTTTTGGTCATCACAAAAAACACATGTAAGAATCTGATAAACCCTTGAACCAAAGTTACTCAGAATTCGTCGCAAGATGGAGCCCAAGTGAGGGCATCCATGGAGAATCTCACTAGGAGAGTGCATATGCAACAACCTTCGACTTTGGGAGAGAGAGAAGGTATGCCAATTTATAGTTGGAGCACTTGTTCAACTTTGAGACGTTAATTTGTTGATTTCTTACAAATTGCAGTGGCGTAGCTACAAGAGCAAGTGATGAATAACCATTCATTCATCTTTAGTCCTTTATTTTTCTTTAAATCCCTACATAAATACATGTAAATATATCAAACTTGTACAAATTAACAATCTAACTGTTGTCTGTAAATAGCACACAAATGCTTGCATTTAAATACAAAATAAATGAATAAATAAAAGACAAGAAAAGAAAAATAAAGGAAGTATTACAAATACTGACCGGACCTAAACCTCAAGACTAAGTCAGTATTTACTTGCTCGACAAGGAATAAATTAGGGGAAGATAAGTGCAAAGAAATATATACAAAATAACACATGCACCTAGAAACCCTAGGTGCCCACTACACTACATATATAACCAAACTTACATTAATTTATACACACTTTTACACACCTCAAATAAAGATATTTTCAACATAAAACATGTACACATAAATGTATAGGAAAATACAAAAATAATTATACATAAAAATAATGTATAGTGTGATTGGGACACACATATGAAAAAGCTGCAAACAGAACTTAATAAATTCATATCTTCCCCATATGAATTCAAAATTCACTAGACTCATTTTTATTGTTCTTAAAATTAAATTTCTATTTAATGAAGGTAACTTCATTAAAAATGTAGTTTAGATACAAAAGTTGGCTTTTAGGGTCCCATTACACTATAGACCTATACATTTTAGTTGTTTAGTTTATTATATATATTTTACTCTTTCTGTATTTTTAAATACTTGTAAATATTGTTTGAAACATACTAAAATTACAAACATAAAATAAAACCATTAAAAATAAATTAAAATAAATAATAGAATGAGATACATAGGTCTACTATACCTATAATATATATACATCTATTTAGGTATATAATAAAATTAGGAAAATGAAATAAAGATACGTAAATATGTATTTAAATATATTATAAATATATATAAAATATGTGTACATAATAATATTTAAAATACAAAATAAAAAATACACAATACATAGGTATAAATACCTATAATTACACTTGTGAAAATTAACCATAATAAATAAGATGATAACAATAAATAAAAATCACCTAAAAATATTATATAGAATAATAAACAACTTTCATATCTTAAGTTTTATTTACTAAAATTATTTTCTTTTTATTTTCCTTTTTTTCTATTTTTACTTCTGTCTTATCTTTTAGCGACCGACGTGGACCAATCAGGAGGAAGCAATGGTTGACCCTATTCAACTTCGCGCCCCCCTCTTGGACTCGTCCATGCTGTGCTTTTTCCTCATTTTGGACAATTTTTATAGCTTTATCCAACCTTTCTCTTTGCTCAATTCCTTTTTGTGATTTCTTTGCCTACCACTAATCTTTCACGCACATCAATGATTGACATGGGGAAACCCTTGATTCGATCAAAAACCCTAGGCAAAGAATCTCCTCCACCCAATTTTGAAAATCAATCCTTTCTACCCGATTTTATCCCTAAAAAAACATCGTCGGATCTTGCCCTCAGTGATAGTAAGCAGAGCCTCCCGATTTGCAGTGCTGAGGAGCGGAGGAAGTGATTCATCAGTTCCGGAGACCTTCTCCAGGTGGTTTTGTTCCCTACCATCCATGGTATGGTGAGCTTTATTTCTTCATTTTTTCAGTTCTTAGTCGTAGCAGTAGCTTAGACCTGCATTTTATTTCTTTTAATTCTGTCTATTTTATCTTAAAATCAGAAATCGTAGTTTACCAGAGCTCTAGGCTCCGATCTCTGTTCTGCATGTTATTGACCATTGATCGACCGTTTGGCCATCCTCGCATCTTCGTCTCACTACATTCTATCAACCCAATCCATTGTCCAACCTAGACCTTGACAGATCTGGTAACTAGGTCTCCATCCTCTGCTAGTCGTTGGAAACCTCTGCCCTTCCATTCCAGCTTCCATTTTGCTTATTTGTTGGTCGAGGTGCATCGCCCTCGAGTCCTGAAGCTTCTGGTGCAGGACCATGACGAAAGGACACCATCAAGGAAGAGCATCAAGACCTGCAGGTCCAGGTGCCTGGACCTTTTCCGATCCTCTAGACCTCCATCGATGAGGTCTAGAATTTTTTGACACATCTCCTAGCCGCTGAATCGATTTAGGAAGATGCAGACCATCTCAGCATCGTGAGAGAGCATTAGGATCACGTAGGAGGCTCAATCGAAGCTCAACTCCCATATGTTCTTGAGTTGTTCTTCCTAATCAGCTCAGAATAGTTGGATCAAGTCTCAAACTCCAACTATACAACGATCGTCTAATCAGATGCCTAAGGACTGTTTGATCAGAGGGTGGGATCTAATCACCGCCCTCCATTATCGAAGCATCATTGACCATTGAGGAGGTGCTACACGTTTAAGTGGAATCATCTGCATCATCCGCCAGTGCATGTTTGGGGGTATTTTGCAACTGAAACCCTCCACATTTTTGCATTTAATGTTTAGTCTTTAAACTTTAATTTACCGTTGTAATAGTTTTGTAATATTTGCATATTGGACCCCATACTCTATTTATATTACACTTTAGTCCAGTGCCACGACACCTCACATGTCTGTGCGCATGAGGAAGCAAGCATTTTACATGGACCTTCTTCGGGTTTTTTATTATTATTTGGTCCAAAAACTTTGCATATTAGTTGAAAAACCCATGAAATGCCCTCGCTAATCTCGTGCAATTAATGCTTAATGTTCGTTGCAAGCGTGCAATCACAGATCAATAAAAATGACAACTTAAGTTAGTTTTCCAATTAAATGCGAGCGTTCTAATTTATTTTACTTGGGAAAGCCCAAGGTCGAACTCAGGGAGGACACTGTCTCCATAGTTCAATTTTTAAATAGATTAGGAACTATGTTTTCAGAGAAATTTGTTTTATATTTTTTATGCATTTAATAATGAAAATGCAATTTCGGCTAAGTTTAGGGGATAAAATGCAAATTTAGTCAAATGTTTCCTAAAACTTGGTCATAATGTTAAAAATGATGAAAGTAAGCTACTTTGTTTTTTTTTTGAATTTTTGTATGTAAATTATGGTGAATTAAATATATAAACTATATGATTTTGAGAAATGAATTTTAATAAATACCAAAACTCAATAATTCATCAAACTAAAATTATCCTAAATGGCTCAGTAAGGAGGAATCCATAATAATTTTTAATTCCTTAAAACATTAAGTAATGAATCAATTAAAATCATTTACTCAGATAATAAGATAATTTATTTCAGACTAATCATGCATGCAAATGTGATGATTTTTTGGACACAATCAGAACACAACTAATTCTACCTAATGTGGATTTTAGGTATTTTTAGAGCAACTAATGATTTATTATGAATTATTAAAGCTCGTATGGGTAAAAATGCGGAGTTCTAACATTCAAGAAATTTCAATAAATCATCCAAAGCTCATAAAAACATGAATAAATTTCTAGAAGATGTAGAATCAAGCAAGATGTAATTTGCAATTTTTGAAATCAAAAGATAATGCCAAATGAATATTTAAACAAGAACATAAATGCAAGGGTATAAATTCAATTATATTGAATTAAAACGAACAACTATGAAGAGGACTAGAATACAATTACCAATCACGCTGAGGTTTTAGCGCAATTATCTACTTGCGGGCATGCTAGTTGCATATGCTCCCTGGTCGACAAACCTGGATGCAATTTGCTGGAAGTTCGAGGGTCTTGCAAGCAATTTTCCCTAAAATATCTCCTTACATACATGCAAGTCATGTGATTTGGCTTAAGCGGCGGGTGGCTTGTTTCTGGAGCATTCGATTTCAATTGGATCTTACGAAGCCTATAGGTTCTAGAGCACGAATTGTTCTTCCCCAAATCAAAGCATCAAGCGACAGTTCTGATCTCTCTTGATCGAAAGCAAAGCTTCGTTGAAACATTTTCATCCTCAAGTGGTATGTCGAAAGTTTCTGTTGAGATATGATTCGATGGATCAAATCATGCTTCTATAGCCCTACGAGTTCTTCATTCAGAACTACGTAATGATGAATCTCGCCTAGTTATGATGCTTCAAGTCTAGATCGATGTCGACGATTCAAGGGTTCTCGGACCTATTGGTGCATGCGTTAATCTCTAGGTGAGGTTAAACTAATGAAGCTCATATCTCTAAGACTTGCTCATCCAAATGCTTCGGCTTTAGTTCGATGAAGACTTGCTCGACTTCTAATCTCCATGCACCTGCAGACGAATCGTATAGGCTCGAGGTTTGGATTCCTCGAGTTGGGGTAAGATCCAAAGGGGACTAATGGATTGATCTCCGACAGATGGTGAAGAGAGGAGATTAGGGTTCAGGTTTGAGTGGATCCGAGATGAAAAGATGCAGAAAGTAATGTGGAGAAACATATTGATCAGAATGGGATGAAATCATATGGATTTGATGAAGGCAGTAAACTAGACGAAATCGAAGAGAGGAAATGATCTCCCATCATAAATGATCGGAGATGGAAACAAAAAACAAATAAAACAAAATCAAATGAAAAATCAAAATATTAATTAAAACCTAACCAAAATCAAAACTGCTTACTTGGAAACGGATGGATGAATTTCACCTATGCTTGAGGTCGCCTGAGAAGAAGGAGATGGACCTCTCTGGTTCTTGCTCAAAGGCACGATGAGGCCTGAGCCTAGAGTCTGTCATGGAGTAGCTAAGTAGTGATAAGCTTCTTGCTGGATCTCGTTATTGTTTGGGTGTCATCGATCGTTACAAGCCATCAGAGCTGTCACCTTTGATTGCACTACAGAGTTCGACCCTCTTTCTTATGTGGATTGGGGGTTCTAAACAAGAACTAGAAGTTCGATGGATGTTGTACCTGGGGACATGGATCAAAGAAAAGTCCTTGATATTTGCTCCATACCTCAACTTGACGGAGCTGGGCAACTGCTTGAAGAGGAACCACGGTGGAGCTCCGTCACTGCTCTGGATCTCACCATGACGGAGGCGTCGTCATTGCTCGAGGGCGAATGGGAAGCCAGAGCTGCTGGTTCTCCTTCCTATTGGAGGATGGGTTGCACGTTGGGGAGACGATGGCCTTTTATGGGTTGTTGGGTGAAGGCAGGGATATACGGAGAGATTGAGCGACATGGGCAAACGAGCGGTTGGGGAGATGGGATGAGAGGGAAGATCATGGCAGCAATTGTGTGACGATTCGGCTGTAAGGGGGTCTCAGGTGGTTGTCTACAACGATCATAGGTGCAAAGTGGTTGCGAGGGTTGTGGGAAAGTGCGGTGGTTGCTGAGCAGTAACTGGACACGTCAGAGGCGGGTGCGTGGGGTTTGCCACCGCACAAGATGTGGAAGGGGAACAAGGGGGAACATGGTGGGAAAAATAAATAAAATAAACTAAATTAAATAAATATAAATATAAATATAAATATAATCATAAATATAAATTTAAAAATAAAATAAGGGGGAGTAAAGGGGGTGACATCTGTCGACACCCGGAGTTGTCACATGCCGCTCTTAGAAAATTAAAAAAATAAAGAAAAGAAAAACCAAAATAAATAGAAAATAAGGTAAAATCAAAAAGTGATCTTCATGAAGGTTGATCGTCTCGACAAGATCTACAACTTTCGTGAAGGAACTAAAATCAAAAGAGATCATTTAAACAAAACATATTTTTGGTGGTACCCTATATGCATAAAATACAATATTTTTGTATTTTGAATTTTTTTGTAATATCTACATAAGGTAAAAATCAAAATAAAATCACATAAAAAATAAAATAAATATTTACACATTAATATATTTTTGGTATTTTTAATGACTAAGAAAAATGAACAAATAAATTAATGGGACATATACATATATATACAGACTCCTTATATAGACTTAGAAAGATTTATTTTCTTTGATTTTTACTTCAATTTTTATTTGGATTTTTACATGTTTTATTAAAACATAAATCTAAGAAAAATAGAAAAAAAATCTAAAAAGTTATTTTTATACATAAATAATATGGTCAAAATAGTCAATGTACAATATATGATGAGATCCCAAAACCCATGTTTCACATATGAACTCCGATTCTTTTGAATTTGGTCTTGTTTTGTAGATAATTGAATTCATAGGATACTATATGAGAGATATCCACATTTACGACTTTCTATCTCCAAAATTGGGTTTGGATTTTATTGGGCAAATATACAAGTAGCATTTTTTGTATTTTTTCTTGATTAATGTTTTTTATGAATATGTTTTCTTGATTAATGTTAGTAATATGTACCCAATAAATTTGATTTTATTTTATTTTGAGTTTGTGAATAATAACTACAAATAAAGGAAATTATGGTAATATACAAGTGATAATGTACAATATTCTTGGCTTCTTATTTAATGCAATTATGCATGCTAAAATGTGAATCTTATTTACATTTGCATGAATGGTAATAATGCCATATAGATGAAAAAATGCAGCTAGTTACATGGGAAGATAGCTCTATTTTTATCTTTTATAGTGACGAATCACATATTCATCGTCAGTATACATATTTTTGGGCAAATTACATACTTGGCTTGTTGTTCTATTTATTTGCATTTATACCCCTACCAACATGTATTGTATTTTATTGTGCAATAATTACATGAATGCCCTTGGATTTTGTTAAAGTGTTATTAAATGATATGAAACTCTTTGAGAATTGCAACTAAGTCACTGTATTGTGATTTAATTTCGTACTTGTAATTTAATTACTAAAAATAACATTTTACATTTAAAAATAATAGTAAAATTATTAAGTTCCTGGAGCATATTTTATTATACATATTTTTCGCGAGGTAATAAAAAATTATTTTCCTATTTCTAAAAATTCAAAAAGATTGCATTTATACTGTTTAGTATTTAAATATTTATAAAAATTATAAAGTGTTTTGAAAAATTCTAAAAAAATTATGTATGTCTATTTAGTTATAATTTATCTTCTGTTCAAATATTTTCTCAAAATATTAAGAAAAACTCCTAAAAATTGCAAAACACAGAAAAACTTATAAATTTTCATTGAAAATCACAAAAATATGATATAAGTTTCGGATTTTTTGTATTATCTAGTATCTAGGAAAATTGAAATTGGGCTCAATCTGATTTGTAGATATTTATTTAGCACATTTCAAGTTTCTCGATTTTTCTATTTTTTTATTTTATGTATATGCTTATTCAAAAATCTATAAAAAATTCTTAAAAATCACCCACAAATTACCAAAAAAATGGAGAAAATTTATAAAACCCCAAACATGTTACTTCTGAAATTTTGAGTTTGTTTGCTATATTTAAAAAATCTAAAAACATCTCTTTTGTAGTTCTTTATATATAGTATATTTAATATATATATATATATATATATATATATATATATATTAGCATCTATTTTATTTCTAAAATTAAAATTAAAAATTTGCAAAGTTTAAAACAAAACATGCATATAAATTAAAACCCACAAAAATAATTACAAAATTAAAATACAAAAATTCCCTAAGTACTCTGTTCACTTTTTCTCTACTCGTGTGCTTCTTTATGGTTTGATCCCTACTACTTATCTACTATGCACATCTTTGTAGGGTATCATAAAATTTAGCTCACTCATTTATATTGTTTATCATCATTGTGGGTTAATTGTTGATCGATTTGCTTGAGTAGAGTACTGAGATTCGATAGAGGGTTGATACAACAACTACCGGATCCGACCTGTCAGACACTACATGCTACTCCGATGCCAGATGTTAGGTACTGATGAATCTCTATTTCATCATCTTTATCCTATCATTTTGGCCTTAAAACCCTAGCTAAATACATACATACACATATATAACATTAATTTGCACAAAATAACATTCATCATTTACATTCTTTATTGCGTATAAAGTACTGTAATTAATGCCAAAATAATAGAAAAAAGTAAAGAAAGGAAAAATAAATAAATATCAGAGGTATTTTATAACCCTAAACCCCGAGACCAAGTCAAGAATTGATTTGGTCGACAAGGAATAAAGTAGGGGGAGATAAGGGCCATAAATACAATAAAAAACCTATTTAATTATTATTCAATAATTCTATTTTGGGACCTATTTTATTCTTTATTATTTATACATCAAATCAATAAACTTTGTACATAAAAGTTGTTGATAAAAATACATAGAAATATACAAAATTTATTTCACATTAAAATAATATACCATGTACATTCTACACTCAAAATAAGATTCCAAAATTCCAACTTCACAGACCCGTATCTTCTCCATATGAGCTCAAAAAGCACAAAATCACCTTTAATTGTATATATCTTTTAAGAAGCTATTTAATTAAGGTAATTTCACTTAAGTTGGAGTTAAGATGCAAAAGTTATGTTTTGGACCCCTATTGTACAATATACCTGAATAAAATATTAATTTTATTTATTCTTTATATTTTTCTTTATTTTATATTTTTATAATCTTGTTAATATTATTTTTAGTATAGGTACATAATTATACTAAAATAAAACTATTAAAATATACGAAATTAAATAATTGTAAAATACATATATGAATATATTATACAAATAACCTATATAATTTACACCTATATTTAATTAAGTGTACACATAAACTAAGAAATATACAATAAAAATATATCTAACTGTAATTAAATAACTTATAAATTTATAAATTAGGGATTTTTACCTGGTAGACCCTATAAACTTTTTAAATTACCTCTACGACCTTTTGCATAACATAATTACCCCATCGACCCTTAAATTACCCCAAGAACCCCCACGAGCTTCAAACATATTACCCAGAAGGTTCATGGGGTAAGAGTTGGCAATTTTACGAGGTCGAGGGGGGAATTAGGGTTTTTCGATGGTCGTGGAGGTAATTGGCAAAGTTTATAGGATCTGCCAGGCAAAAATCCCTATAAATTATGTATATAAAATAATAAAACCTAAAATGTAAAATAAAAAATAAAATATACAAAATTTAGGTAAAACTACTTATACCGATACATGTAAATATTAACATATACTAAATGACCTCATAAAAATAAATAAAAATATGCATTAAATACTACATAAAAATACGAACATTTTTTTTTATTTTATGCACTAAAATTAATTAATTGATTTACTATTTTTTATTGATTTTACTATTTTTTTTCTCTTCTCTTTTTTCATGGTTGGTTCACGTGGACCAACCATGGCCCACCTTTGGTTGACCTCGGTCAAGTGCCTCCCTAGGACCTCTGACTTGTTAGAGGTGTCGAATCCCACCTTTTCTTCCATTTTTTCCACCCGATCCACTCATCAAATCACCCTGTGCTCTTCATGAAAAATCTTTCCTGATCCTCCACGATTCTGGCCGAACCACCTCCTATCACCCTCCTCATTTCCTTCACACGTAACCGCCCCTTGAACGTCGCACGTTCATCATCTTGTATATAGCCTTCATCCTCCATTTTGAGCAGATGGTTCCCTTTCTCCCATTCCTGGCCCCTCGGACCTATCCCAGCACTATTAGCGAGGTGACAACTTGCATTGGTGAGGTTCGCAGTGAGGAGTCAAGAGGAGGCATTCCCACCCATCTCCGGGAAGCTCCACTGTCGACGTCCATCTTCTTTGGCTCTGACCAAATCGAGGTCTTTTTCTGCCAGTTTTAGGTAGATTTAATTCTTATATTTTGTTCCTGCATTTTAGACCATTTTAGCTTAGAATTTGGACTTTAGATTCGCCAGAGACCTAGAGCTCATGCTATCATCTTCACCGTCCTTCACCCCATTCTGACATCCGCCAACCATCCAATTGCCTTATCCCTTCAATTCTCCACATTTTGTTCTTCACCAAACCCCTAGATATTCATCATATCTGGAATTCTAGGTCTACCACCGCCACCCTCTGCCGGACCTTGCCGCCCCTTCCATTTTATTCTTTGATCAGCTTCTAATAACAACCAGGACCATTATCTTTTCCATGACATTCTCTCTATATTCTTTGCATGTTTTGAAGAGCCCGTCTGAGGGATAATCCGACCAAGAACGACGACCAAGTTTTCGTTAGAGACCTTTGAGCTCAAGGAGCTCAATTAGTAGCCCCGCTGAACTATTTGAAGCATCTGGGCGATGCACAACAACTGCAGGAACAAGTAGCGACCGTCGGCGGAGTTTCATGTGACTGGAGGTTTGAGCATCATCCGATTTAAAATCACCAGGCATGAGTTCTTCTTGAACCCTCCGACGCCGTTCGATCAAGATCCAGCTTCCTGATGTAGCAGTTACCGTCAGATTTGGTGGAACTGTAACCATTGATCTCCTGACGAGATCTAATCCCAGCTGCCAAAGCCGAAGGGATATCACGCGTCGAGAGGCTGAGAATGTCAAGAGGAGAATCCAACGACGCACGATCCAGAGCCTTTAGGGGATAAATTTCACATTCACTTTACTTCTATTTTATTTTAATTTTAGTCATGTAGTTATTTAAAGTAAAACTTTTGTAAATATTACAAGGAGACCCCTAAGCATTTCGCATATTACATTTTAGTCCAGTCCAACTCAGCTCACATGGCGTGCCACGTGAGCTATGCATTTTGTGTAGGAACAATAGTAGGTATTTGTAGTTGTATTTGAATATTCGAACTTTGAAAATTAGTTGTAAACATTTGGGTATTTTGCATTGTAGACCCTGTATTTTATTTTAAATGCAAATATACCCCTGCTAATTCAATTAATGTTGTATTTGTTCTCTATTTTCTAAAAATTTCATCCATGCTACAAAAATTATGAAAAAAATAGATCAATGTGCTCGCTTGCCTGATCTGTCATGCCATAGTTTTAGTTTTACATTTTAGGCCTTTTTTATTTATTAAAAATCAAAATAACATGGTTCATTTTTTTGTTAGCTTTAAAAAATTCAAAAAATTACAAAATCATAATTAAAAATTCCAAAAAAAATAGTTTTTATTTTTTTATTTTTTTCTTCTTGACTAAAAATAGAAAAAGAAACTCATTAAAAATTAAAAAGCTCCAAAATCTTTACAAAAATTATATTTTTTTTAAAATCCAAAAATATTTTTTTCTATCTTAAATTGTCTTTATATTATATTATTTATTAAAATTTGTTTTAAGGGATTTTGGACTTAGTTTATATTTTTAATACCTTAAAACATTCAGCCAGCTTAAAAAGTTATTGTTTTTTGACTTTTTGGTTTTTAAAAATCCAAAAAAATTAGTAAACAATTCCCAAAAATCACAAAAATAGTAGGAAAATATAAAAATTTCAAAACATTTTATGGTACAGTTTTTTATTATTTAGATACATTTATAATTTTAATACCCTATCTTGTATATTACACCTATATATATAGTTATATATATTTATATTATATCGAAAAGAAAAAGATATATAAAAATTAGAAAATATAAAAAGAAAGTAAAAATTACAAAATTAAAAATTTTAAAAGTATATAAAAGATAAAAATAAAAAAGAATTATTTTATTTAATTTAAAAAATGCACATATTCAATAGTAATTGAGTAATTGTACAAAATATACCTATATTATTTATTCATTATTTATCTATAAATAATATACCTACTACACCGAGGTTGACTCTTGTCTCCTTGTATTCAACACTTTACAAACTTGCACTATACACACATTTTGTAGAGTTAAATAAAATAAATTTTTACTCCACACACTTTACATTTCTTTAATCATTGATTGTTGGCTACTTTTTGTCTGATTCGCCTTTAGTGAGCGGTCACCACAACAGTAGTGTTCTCACCTTGTGAGGATACTTTAGACCCTCACCAAAAGCATCTCAACAAACGGTGCAATTGCCGAGGAGCAACGGAGTGTAGCATTCATTTTTGTACATTATTCCTCTTTTATCTTTGCTTTTTATTTTTTAAATTTATTTGACTGCTTCTGACAATCTCTTTCTTTGTTGATATTTTTTGCGAGGAATTGACTGCAATGACGACTTCTTAGGAAGTTGACACACCCGAGCTGACCAGAAGTGAGCAAGGGAAGGAGGCAAGGAGAGGGCAGACAATAAAGCAGTCTCTTTTAGTTTTTTTAATTTATTTTGTGAGGAGAGTTTTCTTTTTATTTTTGTAAAAATAACTTGTAATAATTTTGGACATTGGACACTGCCCCACATTTCGAGGTCTAATGCCCAGGTGATTGTTCACATGGGAGCCTCATTGTGTTTTTCGTGTTTTCATCAATTTTCTTTTTCTTTGTTTCACAAGTTTTGAGTTTTTCACCTTTCTTTTTATTTGTTTTGTGTGATTGAGTCCTAGTTTAGGAGTTGCTTGATCGGTAGATTAGGTTCAAATCCCTAATTAAATTGCATGTACCTATATTTCTCTTTTGGGTCTAGTCAAACTGAATTGTTGATTATTTAGACTTGATACCACGCACTGCGAGAGGCTCCACACAACTCTTGCAGGACCCACTGTGGTGGGCACCGAGGAGTCTCTAAGATCGAACTCTAGGTTTCTTTTCTAGATATTCAAGTCTTGTTCTTCATGCTAATAGCAAATTTTGTTCTAGGGAGATTGCAATGCATATAGAGTAGGTTTCAATTTTGCTTAGCATTCTACATGAAGAGAGCTGGAGGCAAGATGGGCATCTCCATCTGAGCATACATCATTGGTTGCGCTTGCATTGCTTTTCTGACACTCTCCCTCTGATTTTGACCACAAAGGATACTAAAGGAATTGAAACCTCGTTAGGACTCGTGCATTTTTATTAAAAATACAAAAAAGTGATAACCAATAAAATTGGGACCACTAATTTTACTCGACCCTAAAATAAAAAAGACAAATCCTTGTTTTGGGGAGAGTAACCCCCTTATTGTATTCTGCATTTTATACTTGGTACGTACACACTAAGGATTAGGGCCCCAATCCAAGGCCTACCTGCGTGCTTGTACAACCTTTTCAATTTCAACTAACTCTAAAAATTGACAATATAAAAATACCGAGCTTTCAAGGTCATCATTGTGATGAGTTGGTGAATTGAGGGGTTCGTTTATTTATATTTGTGTTTTTTTGTGCATACTCGATCTTCTCTATGCATTTGCGTCTTTTTCTTGCATATCTTAACTTGACCACCATGCTCTCCCGATCCCCATCTTTTGTTTCGGAGATGGCTGACTGGAGTTATTTTTATTCAGACTTCATGGATCCTTCATACTCTCCAACCAATCCACCTCCATTTTTTTCAGGAGAACCTTGCTCTTGATTCTTCTTCTTTTTGTACATATCTGCCTCACCCACAATTTCAGGCATTGGACTTTTACCCACCACCACATCCACACTTCCCACCATCTCACCAACCCGAGTCTGAGCTACTAGAGTCACCTCTCATGGATACTGCTCTTGAGTACATGCCTAGGTTAGTGGAGCAGATGCACTCAAGGATAGATGACATCACTAGACTAAATAAGAGCCACACTGCCACTTCATCTTCTAGATTCATGGACTCACTTGAGGGCACCCATGAGATCCAATCACCAAAAATATAAAAAAATTGAGAAAAAAAAATTAGGAATACAAAAAGATTCTAAGAGACACATAGCCGGGTCTGTTTGTGATGAGAGGGAACCTTGACATATCCTATGCCACACACACATTCACAATAGTTCCCACCTTCTCCCCCAAGGATGACACTATATAGACTGCTTCTAATCCCTTCCCTTATATGGAAGAGATAGAAAATCTTAAAAAAATGTTGACCATTCCCGGAGTGGTGGTAGGTATTCATGATATTGTTGAGGCCCACATCGCCAGGCCATGAACCAAATATCCGCACCCAATCCCAAGAAAAAAGCAAAGAATCAGATTCCAGCTAGACATTCTGACCATGTCCACTGCCCACGCCATCACCCACCATGCAGACATTAGGAAAGAGAACACTGCTACACCTCTTGTGAGATGTACCATTTCTGACTCTTCTTGTGATCATACTCTCCTTGACGGTGGTGGTTCGATCAATATGATACCCTTCTCATTGGTACAGTCTCTTCATCTTGGGCCTCTCAATAAAACCATGATGATTTGCTAGTTTGCTGATGGATCAATAAAGAGTTCGAGGGGTATTCTTGAGAACACCATCATTCAGATCTAGGGCATGAGCTTCACAATTGATTTTCTCGTATTGCCCATGGAGATCTCCAACCCTATAGAGCATCTTCCGATCATCTTGGGACGACCTTTTCTCGCCTCTGCGATGGTCATTATTGATTATGGATCTGGAGAGATTTGCTTTCATTCTGTTGACGAGAGCGTTGTCGTGATCACCGCACCCACCACAGACCAGAAACCTGCATCTGACAAGAGTGTACCCATGTTAGCTGACCCCGAGGACTGTGACCTATCTACTGATATTAGAGAGGTTTGCTTTATCATTGATCAGGCTGAGACTCGAGAATTCCTCTTCAGGGAGGAAGACTTGGAAAGCATAGAACTTGGAGTTCCCCCTTCCGGTGCATGGCTATGTGTTGATTACATCCATGGTATTTACACTATATATAACTTAGTGTGGAGGGCAGACTTAGGAGAGACTTCCTAGGCCAGACTTTACCTTAATACTTCCATTGATGAGTTCACGCCTTTCCATTTTGATATATATGACACTTCACACGACAGACCCTACCTGACTACTTCCATAGATGAGTTCATTCCTTTTCATTTTAAAACTTGAGAGACATCCCATGCCAAACGTGACCACACTACTTCTGCCGACCAGTTCATTCCTTTCCATTTTGGGATTGCTAAGGATCATCAAATGGTCAATCCTTATCGATTTGTGTCAGCTGATGACCCCGATATTGACCTACACCTTGTTCGATCCATCCCTCAACGATCATGCAAGAAGGTCCGCTTTCTACCTTCTTGATCTCTGTATAGTCACCTCTTTGTATATCCACTTTCATTTACTCCCTTCCATCTATCATTTTGGCAATCCACCTCATTTCACGTGTTTGCCTTAAATTATGACGTACTTTGTCCTAAGAATAGGGGAGTGTGTGGGGGTGGGGGGTGAACATGGCATTCTTTCTTCGTTCCTTTTCACCACTCTTGTTGTTTCCTATACATAGGGCTCTTTTATCCAAAGTATAGGGGGAGTGAAGCATACATTCACCCGAAGTTTTTTTCTTTCTTTCTATCAGTTCTTATTGACACCCTCCACTATCTCCTCTCCTGTGGATATTTCTGTCTATACTTAAGGGTATCTACCCTAAGTATAGGGAGAGACAGACTCAGTTGTGATATGTTTATTCCCACCCTTGACCCTCCTTGCATGCAGAATGTAATCTGCTATACTTGGGATTAATTTATCCTAAGTATAGGGGGTGCAACCAAAATCTCATTTATTCCTCCATTCTTTATCTTGTCATTGTAGTATAGGCTTTTCTATATTCAATATAAGTTATGTCTTCTCTTTTTCTCTCTGATCTATGAGGATATAGCCCAAGCTAAGTATAGGGGAGGTCGTATATATGTTGTATATACTTTATCCCTAACTCGTAGTTTCCTAAAGTATGGCTTAAATACAAGTAATTAATTATAAAGAACACATGTGTATAAAATTCATTAAAATTCATTGTATATACTGACTAACAAATCATGTTAAAATTGTTTTGTAAAATGCTTGAAAGATGGTTGAAAAATCCTTTAAAAAATCTTTTAAAAACTGTTTGGAAAATGTTTTGTAAAAGTCTTTCATCCTTTGTAAAATGTTTTTTTGTAAAAATTTCTTTCTTTTATATGAATAATTTTTTTGGAAATTTATTTGCAAATATTTGGAAAATGGTTGCAAAAATAGTTTGAAAAATCTATACATACTGTTTGAAAAATCTTTACAAAATGATTTTCAAATTTTGTAAAATTTTGTAAAATTTAATCATTAAATTAGTTTGCAAAATAAAAATTTCAAATTATTTGTGAAAAGCTTTTCAAATTATTTTGAGAACTACTTTTTTTGAGAACTATGTACATAATTCAAGAAAATAAAAGTCCTTTACAAATCTTGTATATACAATCCTATAAATTCCTAAAACCAAACTCATGTAAATAATGAGAACCACTCCCGTGTAAATACCTATACATAATTATTGCAAAAAATGGTTTTAGTTCTAAAAAATTCCTAAAATTTTTTGTAAAATAAAAAATCCATAAAAAATGCAAAATATCTTCAAAATTGCATAAAAATTTGCAAAACTTCTTCAAAAATCCATAAAAAGTTCAAAATAAGAAAATTGCATCAGACAAATATTTTCCTTTCATTGCACACAACATTTGTATTTTTCATACAGAAGTTGACATTTGAACAAGTCTAAGTAAAATTCAAAGATTGGATCTTGGTTGGATCTCAAATCTACTTAATCATAGCAACCTTATAGGAACTGGAATTAAGGCACTTCAGGTCTGCCATACTTAATTCTATGAGACCACGAGGCTTTATTCAATGTCATATTGACTGTCTATGTAGAATATTTCAAAACACAGAAATGACTCTTGTCGACAACGATCTAGCTTGCACACCTGCACCTTACACTTTGCTCGCCTCCGCTGAAGTGGTAGAGGGATAGATTTGCCGGATGAGACACAAGCTAATGGAAACATCGAAAGTCACATATATGTGGCTATTGTACCCCAACCTGGTCGAATATCCATGAGGTTCAATGACTGAATGTTGTGGATTGCAATAATGCTTCAAAAGAGGGATAGTCTACTAGATCAAGAGAAAAATTCCATATGTAAATGCAGCTTTAATAGTATTTCAAAAAAATGCAAAAAAACTCCAAAAAAATGGACATGCCCAAATGAAAATAAAATGCCTGCCAGAGTATGTGTATAGTAAAATAAATAAGCTTGAGCTTTAAAGTCAAATGTATGTGAGCTTGCAGTTGTATGACTTGGCTACACTAGCCAAGCATCCTAGGATAGGTAGCTACACTGGCTACCATCCATTCTTCTCCCCACCTCCTCTTCTTGAGTTGGTTGTACTTGAACTCAAAAGGGAATACCCCGCTTCTCAAGGAAAGAGTTATATGATTGGGGAATTAGGGTCACCATGTTGGAGAAGACTGATTTTTACCTCTTCAACCGAGGAGTGCTACATATCACTGATACTGTACAAGAGAGACATAGTCATAAGGGTTTGTATATGTCGTCGACTTGTTCTGACCTGACTATTTAGGAGGCATGGGCAAAGTTGTATGGTTTCTAGAGGTTGTTGAGTTTCAAGTCCGCTTCCCATTAAGGTTCCGACCACACTTAAATTTTCAAGTGTCCAACTGGGCTGCAAACTTTGATTTTGTAAATACAAGTCTGAGAATTAAAATCAATCCACTTTATTCGCCTTTTCTTTTCTTTATTTTATTTTACATTTATTACGTAAGTGTTTGCTAAGGACTAGCAAAGGAAAGTATATGGGGTGATGAATACCCATTTCATCACCTTTATTCTATTATTTTGACCTTAAAACCCTAGCTAAATACACACACATATATAATATTAATTTTTACAAAAGAACATTTTTTATTGTGTATAAAAATACTGTAATCAATGCTAAAATAATGTAATAAATGAAAGAAAAGAAAAAGAAATAAAATACCAAAGGTATTTTATGACCTTAAATCCTGAGACCAAGCCAAAAATTGATTTGGTCGACAATGAATAAAGTAGGGTGAGATAAGGGCTAAAAATGCAAAAGAAACACTATTTAATTATTCTTTAATAATCTAT
Source organism: Ottelia alismoides (assembly GCA_037367405.1). NCBI lineage: Eukaryota > Viridiplantae > Streptophyta > Magnoliopsida > Alismatales > Hydrocharitaceae > Ottelia > Ottelia alismoides. The sequence continues at coordinate 844,285 of JAZKJV010000807.1, forward strand.
TTTTGGGACCTATTTTATCTTTTTTATTTGCACATCAAATCAAAAAACTTTGTACATAGAAGTTGTATATAAAAATATAAAAAAATGGAAAAATTATTTTACATTAAAAAAATATATTGTGTACATTCTACACTCAAAATAAGATTCAAAATTTCAACTTCACAGACTTGTATCTTCTCCATATGAACTCAAAATGCACAAAAATCACCTTTAATTGTATATAACTTTTAATAAGCTATTTAATGAAGGTGGTTTCACTTAATTTGGAGCTAATGTAAAAGTTAGGTTTTGAACCCTTATTGTACAATATAACTGAATAAAATATTCAGTTTATTTATTCTTTATATTTTTAATTATTTTATATTTTTATAATCTTGTAAATATTATTTATAGTATATGTACATAATTAGAATAAAATAGAATCATTAAAATATAACAAAATAAATAATTGTATAAAATACATAGATGAATATACTATACATATACCTATATATTTTACACCTATATTTAATTAAGTGTACAAATAAACTCAGAAAAATACAATAAAAATATATCTAAGTGTATTTTAATAAGTTATAAATATATAAATTATGTATATAAAATAATAAAGTCTAAAATGTAAAATATAAAATATACAAAATATAGGTAAAATACCTATACTGATACATGTAAATATTAACATATAATAAATGACCTCATAAAAATAAATAAAAATATGCATTAAATACTACATAAACATATAAACATTTTTTATTTTATATAATACAATTAGTTAATTTATTTAATTTTTTATCGAATTTACAAATCATTTTCTCTTCTCTTTTTCCTAGTTGGTCCATGTGGACCAACCAGGGCCCGCCTTTGGTTGACCTCCATCATCCTCCTCCCTGATGAGTCTCCATTTCATCACCTTTATTCTTTCATTTTGGCCTTTAAACCATAGCTAAATGTTTGTATATATCACTATTTTTCATAATTTAACAATCGTTATTTATTGTGTAAATATTATATAAAATACATGTTAAAGCCAAAATAAAAGAATAAAGAAAAGAAAGAAATAAAATGCCAAAGGTATTTTATAACCCTAAACCCCGAGGGCTGTGCATCATGATGATCGGGTCGACAAGGAATAAAGTATGGGGAAATAAGGGCCAAAATATACAATAAAAACCCTTTTTATTCTCCAATAATGCATTTTGGGATCCATTTTATTCTTTATTATTTTTACCTCAAATAAATAAATTTTGCACATGAAATTGTAGATGAAAATTCAAAGAAAAATACAAAATTTATTTCACACAAAATAATTCAAATTGTACATTTATACTCAGAATAAAATTCCAAAATCCAAACTTCCCAAGTCCATATCTTCTCCATATGAACTCAAAATGCACAAAATCACCTTTAGTTGTATATAACTTTTTATTAGCTAATTAATATGGGGGGTTCACTTAATTTGGAGTTAAGATGCAAAAGTTAGATTTTGGACCCCTGTTGTACAATATACCTGAATGAAATATTCATTTTTATTTGTTCTTCATATTTTTCATAATTTTATATTTTTTAATTATGTAAATATTCTTTATAATATTAGTACATACTTAGGATACAATAAAACCATAAAAATACATTAATAAAATAATATACCAAAATACATAGATGAATACACTATACATATACATATGAAACAAATACTTATATTTATTTAAGTGCACATATTATATCAGAAAAATACAATAAAAATATATTTGTGTATATCTAAATAAGCTATAAATATATAGATTAAGTGTATAAAATGATAGAATGCAAAATACAAAATAAAAATAAAATATACATATCATAGATATATACACCTATAAATGAACCCTTAAAAAGCAAATTAGAATAAATTAAGTCACAAAAATAAATAAAAATAAAAACAATTCTACATAAATAATAAATATTTTTTATGTTTTGACCAAAAATTAAATAAATAATTTTCTATTTAATTTCAATTTAGTTCTTCTTTTTATTTTTCATTTTGTCCTCTTGCGGATGACATGGCCCAATCAGAGCCTGTAACCCGTTGACCTCTGTTAACTCTCTGACCAAGGTCCTTGATAGCGTCAAAGCCCGTTTGACCTCGCTTTCCTCGGATTTTCGTGCCCAATCCTTGCACCCACTCGGGTCAACTTCTTCTTAACTTTTGATCCTCGACCCTCATACTTTTATGCCATGATGATTCCTTGGTCGTTGCACCGCATAATCAGGCGCCATTCTTCAATGAACTCACACTGCTACAAATACCCTCTATCACATTCCATCCAAGCTTGATCCCTCTTCTTCCAGTTAAACCCTAGTCTTCGAGTCTCTCGAGCATCCTGGTGACAACATGAGTCTTGAGGAAGATCTAGTGAGCCATTTGGCATTGAATCTAGGTTGATCCCAGGCGCCATCACCTCCTCTGCCACGAGCTTCGCTCCGAACCGATGCAGGTCTAGTAAGCCCTCTTTTTCTTTATCCTTCCATTCCTTAGTGTAGCAGTAGAATATGTTAATGTTTTGTTTTCCATGATTTCATTTGATTTATCTTAAAATCACATAAAATTTCTCGTCGTAGCTTCGGCTTCGCCTTTCATTTCCAAACACTTCATGCATCCTCCTCCTCCGCTATTGCCTCCATCACCTTGCCCTATCGCTTCTCTTCGCTCCAAGAATCTTCGTTCATCCTGGTCTTTCTCATATCCGACCATCTGCTCTCCTTCTTCATCGTGTCACCAGAGAGCTCTACCTGTACCCACCTGCATTCATCCTAACCTAGCTAGCACCCCAGAACCTTCGTCTTCATGTGATGCATTCTCCTACAGGTTCTAGAGTATCGAAGGACCCCTTGGTGTCGATTTTGATTAGAAATGAAGGACTTGGAGCCATCGTGCTTCTCCGACCTTATTAGCCTTCGTTGGAGCTCCAGGTGCCCATCTGAAGCTTGCTGCAACTCTGGGGCACGCCCAGCCATGTTGTGGGACCTTCAGGCCACATCCTCAGGTGAACAGAATCAGCCGCCAGCTCGAATTGAAGCTCGGGCTGTTGGGAGTTCTTCCCACTTCTTCCAGGTGAGATCCCTACCGTCTGATCAGGAGCCAAATGCCAGATTTAGCTAGAGACTTTCAGTCAACACGAGCAACTACCATTGACCTCCTCTTGGGGATTTGATCTTAGGTGTCCATCATCGAAGCATCATCGACAATCCACATCTTGACACGTGGATAAGTGAAGATCCAGAGCCGTCGATCGCACACGTGGAGGGTATTTTATGCCTACACCCTCCCACTTTTGTGTTTAATTTCCAATCCTAAACATTTGTATGTAGTTTAAATAGTTTTGTAATATTTGCATTTTAGCCCCTGTGTTATCTTTATTTGCATTCAAGTCCATTCCACGTCATCTCATGTGTCAGTGTGCGTGTGATGAATCGACTTGAATGGGTATATTAGGTACTCATTATAACACGACACTCAACCAATTAATCAGAATCGAGAAAAGGATCTCCACGAAGAGTGTCTCGGCTTAAATTTATATCCCGGACAAGTCTAGGGTCGAACATAGGAGGCAAAGGAACAACTTTGGGTTAATTCAGAACACTTATGTTTAGATCTCCAATGCGGATTTTTTGTTTTTTTAATGAAAAATGAATGCGAGTGCAAAATGCGATTGAATTAAGTTAATAAGAAACACACAACTTAGCCAAAATAATTTTAATGTGAAATTAATCGAATTTAGTCTAATTTAATTTTTCCTAGAAACCTAGTCCAGTGATGAGTCAAAACATTTTTTCTTAAATTTTAAGGGTTAAAATGCAACAATGAAAAATGCATACTTTTTATGGGTTTTCACACAAATTTTCACACAAAACAGAACAAAAAAATTATGAAAATTTTACTGAAACTTAAACATGATGAAATGAGGATATAGTAATTTTTGATAATATATGAATTTCTTATGAAGTTTTAATGAAAATAGAGTGATTGCAAGTATTTAATTCCTAATAAATCTACATTATCAATTTAGCCAGAGAGCGAATTATCTCAATAAGATATTTTAATATGCAATCTGGAAGAGTTGGAATTTCATAAAAAAATAATATGTTTGGATTTAATTAAAAATCATTTACTAAAATTACTATACAATTTATTTAAGGCACATGACAATCCAATTTAGATGAAATTTTTAAAGTAATATAAGCACATTTCAAGGCATCATTTTTTTTTGAGAAATTTTTAAAGCTTCCTTGAATTAAATATGAATTTAAGATCTCACAGTGGGTAAAATATGTAATTTTTCGTGAAAACAATTTTAGTTAATTACTCAAAGCTCACAAAAATCCAGTAAAGAGCCAAATGATAGAGAATTAGTTTCTCAACAACTTGACATTTTTCGTTAAAATAAATGATGCAAGAAAGATTTCCAAATTAACACATAAACATAGGGGTATCCGTGCAAATTCAGAAATTTGAATACAAAACATGCACATGGACTCCTTTGTAATTAAAGAAACTTACGGGAAAATATGCATTTTTTACAAAATATAAAAAAATTAGGGGACCTTCTTCTTCGTGGCGGCTAGGGCACAGAATGGGATAACGATGATGGCCATGCGGGGCTGCTGATTGGCCGTGAGGGACGGAGACGATGGTTGAGGGCCGTATGCGGTGGCAAGCTACGACGATTGGAGCTTGGTCGCGAGGGGACGAGACGATGACTGGGGCACATGTGCTCAGGAGGTGGGAGACCACGGGGCAGCGGCAGGGGTAGCGCGGTCGCAGGTGGAGCACCACGGTGGAGGGAGACCGCGGGGCTGCTGCTGGGTGTAGGGCCATCGGAGGGAGGAACCGCTGTTGGGTGGAGGGCCGCAGGAGGGGGTGGCCGACAATGGAGGCAGGGGGGCTGCTAACTCTTTTTTTATTTTTTTGTTGTTGTGATTTGATTTTTTATTTTTTTAATTTTTTTAGTTGTCTTAAACAAGGAATAAAAAGTGGAAAATCTGATAGTGTGGTGATGGAGATAATATGATGAAGTTAACAGAGATGGAGTAGAACAAATGAAGGTGTAGTGGTGGTGATGTGATAAAAAATGCAAAAATAAAAATGATGATAAAAATGAAAAGAAAAATTACCTACGATGGAAGAAAAATTACTTGCCCGGGATATAAATTAAGCCGAAACACTCTTCACGGAGATCTTCTCTCGGTTCTGACCGAATCGCTAAGTACACGTGCTACAACGAAGTCGAATTAAACACCGTATTTAGCGAATCATCAGATGGCGCCGTTGCCGGGGAGGCAAACGGCTTAGGGATTAGTTTAAAAATTTTGGATTTAGTTTTCCATTTACTCGGGTAGTCTGACCCCCCCCTATACTTAAACTTTGCTAGTCCTCGAGCAAATAAAGAATGCATAAGTTGGGTTATCCCCTGACTGTGCATGTGAATACAAGACTTGATCCGTTCAAGAACTCTCGGTTTTAGAGATCCTAAAATTCTAAACTAAACCAAGCTCTAGTCAAAAGGTACCCAATTTCCCTAATCATCAGACTCTCTTTGTATACGTATATATAAGGGATATGACTTTAAGTGTTGACTGCAGTTACAAGAGTAGAGTCACAACGTCACCCAAGGTTCCAGTCCAAGAGACTCTCCTATGGACCCAATCCTCAACACTAGGGAATAAATCATTTCTTGCATCCAATTCACCGTCTCTTTAGTTGTCAGACTTAAAAGTGTAGATGGAAGGCCAGTTGATGGAGGGCATAGGATTGTGTCATTTCTTCTCTCCCTCTCATTGGAACAAGGATCCTCTCGAGTGCCTTATTACGCAACGCAATTTTTTTTGGTGTTGATCAGTGTGTCCGTCAAGAGAAGTTGGAGCCGTCTGCACTTTTTTTCCTGGGAGTACACCGGGGTGTGCCTTTTTTGAGTACCTATCGTACCTTCTACACCCAGACTTGTAGCATTTACGATGCATAGCCCTTTTTTGGTGCAAGCCCGACTCCTGGTCCTAATAGCGGTGGTCCAAGTGGACACTTTGAAATGGTTGGGAGCGCTCGCCTTTGGTGGAAGCTCTTTTGATAATTAACTTTGTGGAATGAGAGCTTTTCTTTGATATTTCATTGCTTGGTAGTATTTTTGGCTAGCTCCACTGCTTTTACCAAGAGTTGGCGCACACTGATCAACATTTTTTTTATTTTATCACACCCTGGCACATAGGTAAATATCAAGAGATAGTACAAGAACCATGTTCTCATACTGGCTAAATGTGCTGACACTCAGGTTTCATGAAGCCTTCATTGATTTTATCCCATCCTCGAGCATCATTAAATCAAGTCCAAACTCAAATCCCTCTTCCCAGTTCCTCAAGTGAAATTACAACTCATCTCATCATAACTGCAGTCGTGTATGTGAGGTGCAGATCATATTCTTAAGGTAGAGACTAAGCATGCAATATAGCACACACATCTTTCAAACTAGGGAAATGTGAATAATTAAGTCAAGGACCCTAATGACTAAGGCTGGTTAACTCAAAATCTCAAGACCTCATTAACCAAGTGTTCTTGAACATCACTAGTCTTGTGTGAAAGTGAATTGTGTCAGGGATTAAACCAACTTATTAGTTAGTTTTTTTTTGTTTTTTTTTATGAAGGTTTTTTTTTGTTTTTTAAAAAAAAATTTTTTTCAAAAAGGGTTTTTTTTGTTGTTTTTTTTTGACAAACAAAGGCAAAGAAGTTTTTTTTTTGAAAAGTTTTACTTCTTTTTTTTTCAAGAGTTTTTTTTGAAAAAGATAGGTAAATAAGAAAAGATTTTTTTCATTTTTTTGTTTTTTTTTTGTTTTTTTTAGCCCACCCCATAATTATTGTATAGTATATACAAAAATACGTGAAAGTACGAGGTATGGGTAAAGTATATATGTAATATATGCACGCCCCCCATACGTAGCTTGTGTTATGTCCTCATGGCACTAGGTGACAAAAAGACATAGCTCGTACTAAGCGTAGGAAAGCTAAAATAATAGAAAGTATAGAAATCGATCCGCCCCCCCTATACTTAGGCTCTGGACAGCCTAAGTGTAGAAGAAGAGCAAAAATGGGGCGGACGAGGTCAAGAGGAGAAATGATGAGTAAATACACATGGCGGGCATCGGTCCCCCCTATACTTAGGCTTTGATCAGCCTAAGTATAGGACAAGAGTAAGTGTGAGAACCGACGTGATCTCGAGAATATACAAAGAAGGGAGAATATGTACAAGAGTGATGGAATCTTCTAAGATGTTGAATCTTGATGCTGCATCTTCATGAAGAGTAATAAGATGTATCTGCTCTGTGCTCACTCTGTATGAAGTTGATGACCTCGACTTGGACTAACTGCTCTTTGGAATCAACAAAATGCTTCAACAGTTGTCCATTCACCACATGAGATTGTGCACCATCTGTGAGATCAGCTATCTCTACACTTCCATTCTCGTGCACTTTCTTAACCACAAAGGGACCCGTCCATTTAGATTTGAGCTTCCCATGGAACATCTTCAACCTGGCATTGAACAACCATACCTTTTGTCCAGGGACAAAATCTTTGCACCTAATGTGCTGATCATGCCATCTCTTTACTTTGTCCTTATAAATCAAACTGTTGTCATATGCCCTGTTTCGGATTTCCACGAGCTCGTTCAAGTTCAAGTCTCGGCAAAGTTTTCCTAGGTGACAACTCCAATTAATCTTCTTAATTGCCCATTCGGATTTATGAATCAATTCTGCGGGAAAATGGCATGGCTTGCCATAGATCATTCTAAATGGTGAAGTACCCAATGGTGTCTTGTAGGCTGTCCTATAGGCCCACAGAACTTGGTCCAAGAGTTGAGACCAGTTCTTCCTATCGGGACGAACCAATTTCTGCAAAATACTCTTCACCTCTCTGTTCGAAACCTCTGCCATGCCGTTGGACTGTGGGTGGTAAGGACTAGTAATTCTATGCTCAAATCCATAGTCCTTAGCTAAAGATCTCATATCTCGATTCACAAAATGGCTACCCCCATCAGATATCAAAACTTTTGGCACCCCGAACCTAGCAATAATATGATCTCTCACAAACTTACAGACAGTCTTGCTGTCTGCGGTTCGGGTTGGGATAGCCTCCACCCACCTAGATAAATAATCAACCGCCAACAAAATATACTCATGTCCTTGGCTGTTGGGAAAGGGACCCATAAAATCTATGCCCCATGCATCAAAAACATCACAAATAATCATCGGTTGCATGGGCATCTCATCTCTCTGTCCAACTGTCCCTCCCATCCTTTGACAGATCGGGCACGACCGTACAAAATCAATGGCATCTCTAAACAAGGTCGGCCAATACAATCCACATTGAAGTACTTTGTGAGCGGTTCGCTTTCCCGAATGGTGTCCTCCAGCCTTAAGTGAATGATAATATGTGAGGACACTATGGTATTCCTCCTGAGGAATACACCTTCTCCAAACACAATCCGGTCCTTCGAAGAAAAGGAAAGGATCGTCCCAGTGGTATCTCCTCGAATCCGACTTCAGTCGATCAATGCTGCTCCTAGTCCAACCATGGGGAACCTGCTTGGAGACAAGATAGTTCACCATGTTGGCATACCACGGGAGGGAGTCAATAACACAAATTGACTCATCTGGGAAGGTCTCTCTAATCCGCTTATGATCAGGAGAATCCTTAAGTTCAATCCGAGAAAGGTGATCAGCCACAACATTCTTCACTCCAGGTTTATCTTTTATCTCCAAATCAAATTCCTGGAGGAGTAAAATCCACCTAAGAAGACGCGCCTTCGCGTCCTTCTTTTCCATTAAGTATCGAATGGCTGTGTGATCAGTATAAATTGTCACCTTAGAGCCCAAAATATATGATCTGAACTTCTCAAGGGCCCATACTACCGCGAGCATTTCCTTTTCAGTCACTGTATAATTTTTCTGTGTAGGATCTAAAACTTTGCTCGCATAGTGAATCGCAAACGGAATCCCCTCTCGCCGTTGTCCTAACACAGCTCCTATAGCGAAATCTGAAGCGTCAGTCATGATCTCAAAGGGGAGAGACCAGTCAGGAGCTTGTAGGATAGGCGAGGCACAAATCTTCCTCTTTAAGAGCTCAAAGGCCTCCAGACACCTGTGATCTACAACGAACTCTATGTCTTTCCCTAAGAGCTCAGTCAGTGGGCGGGCGATCTTTGAAAAATCTTGAATGAATCTCCTATAGAATCCAACATGCCCTAAGAATGACCGCACTGACTTCACGTTGGTAGGTGGATCGAGTTCCTTGATCACCTCCACCTTGGCAGGGTCAACCTCCATTCCCCTTTTGGAGATGACATGCCCCAACACGATACCCTCCGTCACCATAAAGTGACTCTTTTCCCAGGAGAGTACCAGATTCACCTCTCTACACCTCGTGAGGACTCGGTCCAAGTGCGCTAAACATGTATCAAAAGAATCACCATGAACCGAGAAGTCATCCATGAACACTTCCAGGAAATCTCCCACCATCTCGGCAAATATGGCTATCATGCACCGCTGAAATGTGCCCGGGGCATTGCAGAGCCCGAATGGCATGCGCCTGAAAGCATAAGTGCCGAATGGACATGTGAATGTGGTCTTTTCCTGGTCCTCAGGAGCTATGGCCACCTGGTTGTAGCCTGAGTACCCGTCAAGAAAACAGAAGAACTCTTTCCCGGCAAGTCTCTCCAAGATCTGATCAATAAAAGGTAAGGGAAAGTGATCTTTCTTGGTCGCAGCATTCAGGCGCCTGTAGTCGACACAGACGCGCCACGACGTAGGTACTCGTGTCGCGATCTCTACCCCCTCCTCGTTGGTGACCATCTGAATTCCCGACTTCTTCGGGACAACATGAAGTGGGGCCACCCACTTGGAGTCAGAAATAGGGTATATAAACCCTGCTTTGCACCATTTCTCAATTTCATTCTTCACCACTTCCCGTAGATTGGGGTTAAGTCTCCTCTGAAACTCACGGGAAGGTCTCACGTTATCCTCAGTAAAAATGTGGTGCGAGCAGAGAGCGGGGTTGATGCCCACGAGATCCGACACTGTCCAGCCTATTGCTTTGCGGTTCCTCTCTAAGACTTCTAACAACCTAGACTCCTGCTCTAAAGTCAAGTCTGAGCTAATGATGACATGATATCTCTCTTTGGGTCCCGCAAGAAAGGTATACTTAAGTGTAGGAGGTAGTGATTTCAGTTCTGGCAATGTGGTATCATCAAGCAGATCTAGCTGAACTGAATCTGAATCTGGTTCCGTGTTGCATGAAGGTGGGCCAAGCTGAGTAGTACTCGCCACCAAATCAGAAGTATCGAGAGTCGGATCGTCAAAAGTATCCAAACAGTCGGCAAAAGCCACGTCCGACTCGTCATCTATGTCCCATGATTGTTCCGAAGAGGATGGAACTGACAGATCTGGATGGATCTCTAAGTCATCATGAGAATAGGTTGATGCATCTCTAGCAAGATCAGACAACACCTGGCAAACTGCATCATGCACTATATCCTCTCCAGATGAAAGGGTCTCGCTCTGTCTTGAAGGAATCTGTCCCCAAATCCCAACTGTGCTAATCATACTGCAATATGCCTCTGAAGATGAGTACTCTGTACTACTCTCTGAATCAGGTCGCTGACACTTGGTTTGCTTCATCTCTAGGTTCACCTCTCCGCCTGGAGAACGGAACTTCATCATTCCCGTACCATAATCGAAAGCTGCGCCTGCGGTCCTAAGGAAGGGTCGCCCGAGAATGATCTGAGATTCTCTCCAATGATTGGGGGTCTCCATGTCCAAGACTGTGAAGTCCACCTAATAGTTTTGCCCCTCAATCGAGATAACGACGTTCTTCACTTCTCCCTTAGGTCTCTTCATTGAACGATCTGCGAATTGGAGTAAAGCTCTAGATTTGCGAAGTGGTCCCAACTCCAATTTCTGATATAATGCTAAGGGAAGTAAGTTGATCGAAGAACCATTATCTAAGAGTGTGCGTGCAAACGCAATGTCGTCAATACGACTCTCCACATAGTGAGCACCCATGTCTCTCTTTTTCTTTGGCAAAGTCTGATTCTTGAGACAATAGGTTGTGGCTACTGATAAGACATGTGTCTTTATATTTCGGTTATCTTTCTTCCTGCTAACCCTTCTAGGTGTGCATCTCACCTTAAGGTATTTTTGGAAGGCAGGATGGTTAGCCACATATTCATCAAATGGCACTTTAACTATGATGTTTTCTTTACAAAACCGTGCCATGTCGGGGTCATCTTTCTGAATCTTTTTGATGCGCTTTCCTGCCGTAAGAGCACGGGGGAAAGGGATTGAAGCTAGGGAAACAGAGGATGAAGAATCTGAATCATGAACTGAAAGATCATTCTTTGCATTAACGGAAACAGAGTTCTCCATACAAGAATCTTTTTGATGCAACATGGACTCGAAATCAAAACTATCTACTACAGGTTGTGGAATAGAAGCTGGAGTGGTATCCGCCACAACCGGAGATGCAAGGTCCTCCGTAGACTCAGAAGAATATCCATGCTGACGATGCTGCGTACGTGCTCTCCTCCTCCTCTTGGCTCCCTGAGTAGAAATCCTCGAATGGTGCTGATGGGGCTCTGAAATATGATGCCTCTCCTCCTCATCCTCTGAAGACTCCTCAGGTAGAGCTCCAGAGATGCCCCTCCTCGTGTCCCTCGCCCGGTCAGGTACGACCACAGTCCTTCCGCTCCTGAGTGACATGTGGTTAGCCTCGTCACACGAAAGAATCTCATGTTCAGATTTAGGAGACGCTGAATAGTATACCTGACCAAAGTGCTGTTGAGAACTAGAACGGTTCAGGCTATTGGGGTTAGCCTGAACTTGGGCTGGGATCGAGGTAGAGGGTGCAGTCTGCTCGTCTCGCCATCTGGACAGGCGGTTGACATCCACCCGTAAGTCCTGAACCTCGTTCCTGTAGGAACGTAGCTCATCGAGTATCTGCTGCTGAATATCCATGGGACTAGACGATGAAGGAAGTGGATAAGACTGGGAAGAAGAACGGGAAGACTGGCCCTGCTGGCCAGTGTACTGCCTCTGCTGCTGCTGCTGAGGTTGCGGGCCCTGCTGGCCCGTCTGGTAATGGCCCTGTCGGCCATACTGCTGGTACTGCTGCCTCTCCTACTGGGGTGGATGGAATCCAGGGCTCTGCTGGGACGAAGGTGGTGCGGAGGTGAATGCGGTGTTGTGAAAGGTCGGGGGACGCTGATAGGTCTGTCGGTCTCCCGTACTTCCCTGCCTGGCAGGGTCTTGAGTATACCATATCCCATTCACCTCCCAAACTGGTGGAGGCTCCTCCTGGACTGTCTCTACTGCTGGAGGTGGCTGCTGGAAAGAGTGGGTGTAGGATTGGTCCTGCTCCCACGGTTGGGGTTGCCCTGACACTAACTGCTCCTGAACATGGTGAACTCGGTAAATGGGAGCAGCAGGTGCAGTCACGGCGGGTATTCGTATCTTGGATACCTTCTCTGTCAACTCCTCCATCTGTTTTGGAAGTTTGGAGACGCTCCGGTCTAACTCATCAATCCTCCTGTCGATCTTCTCAACTACAGTAAGCTTGTCAGCAAGAAGTCCCATGCTAGGGATCACGTCCTGAGAAAGATCGACTACAACTGATTTTCCCCCTCCAAATGAGAGTGAATTGGGGGATGGTGTATAGGCCCTGCTGGCCATCTGTGAGCGGCTAGTTTCAGCCATCTGCTCGAATACCCTCCAGACGGTATCCGCTCCTCGTGATGTATAGCTGCCTCCACAGGCAGCGCTCGCTAAACCCTGCATCTCAGGGTTGAGACCAGTGAAGAATGATTGGACCAAGATATTGTTATCTAATCCATGACAAGGACACTTCTGCAGGATGTCCTTGAATCTTTCCCAAGCATCACAAAAAGCTTCATGGGGTAATTGAGAAAAACTCGTAATGCGCGTCCTCATCATGTTAGTTCTACTCAAAGGGTAGAACTTCTTCAAAAACAGGTCCTTGAACTGGGCATATGTGGTGACGACGATCCCAAGATTCTTTACCCAGTAATCAGCTTTGCCACCCAAGGCAAATGGAAGGGCTTTGAGCCTAATATAATCCTGGCTAACATTTTGATGTTTGAGGTTAGCACAGATGAGCTCAAAGTCCCTTAGGAATGCATATGGATCCTCAGAAGCATTCCCATCGAAGTGTGGCAACAGGTTCAGAAAATGCGGCTTCAATTCAAAATCAACCTCGGGTTCGGCCGGACTCAAGTAGTTATGAATTTGATATTGTCCGGGGTTATATGCCGCATCCATTGGTAGTTGGATCCCAACATTTAACTGCCCCAACTGAGCTCTCAGTAATGCTTGTTGCTGCTCAGATGCAGCTAATCGGGCTAGTATACTTCTCATCGGGTCTTCATGGTTCTCTTCTTCCTCTTCTTTCTTCTTTGGAGGCATTTTACTTGTGTCTTCTATATGGCCTGAATCAGCAATGTTTTCTTGATTAGAAGAGGATTTATGAATCATGATATTCTCACCAAGGCGATGGTCTTCCTCGGTAAGGTGGGAAGAGAGAAATGGAATGGTTTGAGAGTAACCATCCCAAGGGTGAGTGATCCTGGGCTCAAGAGGGTCATGAGTCCAGGTTGGTCTAAGTTGCGCTTGGACCTTTGAAGACGTACCTTTTGAAGGGTTCAACGAGAGATTCGCAAAGTCCGAATAAATACCCCCCCAATCAGTCATCTTCGATGTCAAAAGAACCGATTAGATCACGATAATCAATGAGGCGCTAGTTCTACGGTGCACGTAAATGTGCGGAGTGAACTCACACAATCCAAACGCAATTCAAACCCCCAATTTCACCAACTCAGCACGTGATGGCCGTAAGAGTTCGGCCGATTTATCTGGTCAATTTTAGTTGGTGAGAATACAATCTTGGAAAGATTAACGAGCTGTTAGGTGCCCGTATTTTCCTACAGACTGGCCCGGTTCTTACGACTAGTTTGACCTACTTTCAGCCAGTATAGGAGTAAGTACGGACCGTATAAATACGGCTACCCATTCCTTGAGGACTAAGGCGTCCTCTAAACCTCCCACTCTGCTAAGGAAGTCCGGACCGTTTACCGGCTACCCATAAATCCTCACTGAAAATAGCTAATCGCCTAAAAAGAAAGAACCAGTAGTAAGTAAGAAATCCAGACTTGGCTCTATCCTAGGGTCGTCTCTCTCTCACTTGCAATTAAAACAAACAATGAGGGCTTTATGCATCCGAGAACAAGGGTTCTTTTTATTCCAATTAATTAGATCGACCTGCTCAATTCAGTCCCAATTTTAGAGTTAGGTTATCACTTGAAATTTATGTGAACACACAAGCACGTCCATCGTTCAGTCCCAATTTCCTTTTGACCTTAAGTTGTAAAACAAGAGGGGAATCGGAAATCAGAATGCAAACGAGAAACTATGATGCATGCTCAGAAGAAGGTATACTTACAGTGAATCCCAACACTCTTCATGCGTTATACAAAACTGAATTTGTAAATATTACACTAAATGCATGTAGATCGAGGAAACCGCACCTAAACAATATACTATTAGCGGGGAAGAATTGATTGAATTTGAGCTAAATAGTACATGTCTATGTGTGTCTCATTATGAATCTTATAAGATATGTGAATCTTCTAAGATATGTGTGGCCTAAATTACGATGGGCACAAGCAAATTTGAATCTAAACTACCGTGTGCCTAATCCTTAATTTCGCCACTCAAGTCAAGCCCCACCCTCGCCGGAGAGTGAAACAGGCTCGACACACCACAAATAATGTCTAAGTCTTTTTACACGCGCGAGCTCTCAAACAAGAGCCGCTAGAAATGAGCAAGATAAATAATTACAACAATTTACAAAATTCTCTCAAAAATAAATTGCTTTATCCTCGCACTTCAGAAGTCGGCGCTCCTCGCGTCCGTCGACCTCCGATGCACTCCAAGTCTACCGGGCCCTCGCAAGGAAACAAAGATTTATGTTAGAGAGATAAAAAAAGTGTATATATATATATACAAAAATATGAAGAGAAATAATTGCAAAAAAATGGAATAAATACAAGGTGGCTCGGGGGTCAGACTACCCGAGTAAATGGAAAACTAAATCCAAAATTTTTAAACTAATCCCTAAGCCGTTTGCCTCCCCGGCAACGGCGCCATCTGACGATTCGCTAAATACGGTGTTTAATTCGACTTCGTTGTAGCACGTGTACTTAGCGATTCGGTCAGAACCGAGAGAAGATCTCCGTGAAGAGTGTCTCGGCTTAATTTATATCCCGGGCAAGTCCGGGGTCGAACTCAGGGAGGCAAAGGAACAACTTGAAATTAATTTGCTAATTTAGATTTAGATTTCCAATGCGGTATTTTTTTAGATTTTTTATGCAAATAGAATGCCAATGCAGGTGAATTAAGCACCTAAGAAAACATACAACTTAGCCAAATTAATTTTAATGAGAAATTAATCTAATTTAGCCAAATTATATTTTTCTTAGAATACTAATCCAGAGATGAAAACAAAACACAATTTTTTGGAATTTTAGGACTTAAAATGCAACAATGAAAAATGCACACTTTTTATGGGTCTTTTTGTAATTTATCACACAAACAGAAAGCAAAAATCATGAAAAGTTTACTGGAATGAAAACATGATGCAAGGAAGCTACAGTAATTTTTTTGGAATTTTTTGACAAGTTATGAATTTTTTATGGATTTTTTAGTAGAAACAGAGTGACAGTGAGTAAATAATTCCTAGTAAATCCACGTTATCAAATTAATCAGAGTGCGATTTATCTCATAAAGATATTTAGATAAGCAATCCAGGAGAGTTGAAATTTCACAAAAAGAATATACATGGATTTAATTAAAAATCAAAAACCAAAATCACTCTACAATTTATTTAAAGCACAAGGCAACTCCATTTTGGATGAAATTTGGATAGTAATTACATCACATATCAAGGCATCACATATAATTTTTGTGGATTTTTTGAAGCAACCGTTTGTGAGAAATAATTTTAAGAGCACAGAATGGGTAAACTATGCAAAATTTCAGTTAACCATTTTTAATTAATTACCCATGTCTCACAAAAATACAAACAAATAGTCAAAATGTAGAAAATTAGTTGCTCAACATGATGGCCTTTTTCATTGACTAAAAAGTTACAAGATAGATGTCCAAATTAAAAGGAGATCACAGGGGTGTCTGTGCAATTTTAGAAAACAACATTCACATGCAAACTATATACAGGGGCTTGTTTGTAATTCCAAAAACTAGAGAAATAACAAATGTAATTTTTACAAATAAAAAATTGAAAAGCACCTTCTTCCTCCCTGCTTACCCGATGGAAGAACCCAAATGTGACGTTGTCGGCGGCGGGTTTAGGCGGAGGAGGGGCGGCTCAGCCGCGCGACCACGCACGAAGGGGGCGGCACCGGCGGCGCAGTGAGGATCGGCGGAGGAGGGGCGGCTGGAAGCGGCAGAGGTGGCTTGAACGGCGTCGCGAGATGGAAGGTCTGGAGGAGTTGGGGCCGCGCGGGGGTGCGGCTGGAGGAGCGCCGCCTTGCGCGGCCGCTCAGAGCGGCGGAGGGCGGCGAGGAGAGGGGGCGGCGCCTCCGGCGGGGCGCGGCTATGAAAAGGAGGGGCGGCGGCGGTGGGTACCTCCCACTGCTGCTGCCGTATTATTTTTTTTTGTTTTTTTTTTAATTTTTTTTGATTTTTTTACTGCTGTAATAAAAGGGAATTTTTTTTGTTTTAGATTTTAATTTTTTTTATAATTTTGATTAGACAGGGATTAAACATGGTAAAAAAATGATGATGGTGAGGATGATAAACTAAACAAATGAGGGGGAAAATGGTGTGATGGTGATGGTGGAAGGGATGATATGTTTGTGCTAAAAAAATTTGCAAAAAGACTAGATAAACTAAAAGTACCTATGTAAACGCGGATGCCTATGGAGTGCTCGTGAGAGCATGGTCTTCGCTCGAATCGCCGGCGCGCGATGAGCTTGAGCAGCGCGCGGTTGCGGCTGTGATGTTGGCCAGAAAACCAACGGATCACACCGGAGAGAGGGCCGTCGTCGCTCGACCGCGGTTGCGTCGCTGTCACCGATTCAACTCAGGGAACTAGGCTCTCCTCACATAAAGATGGATCAAAGGCAAAATTGAGGAGAATGACATGTATATAAAGAAGAAGAAAAATGGAAGTTAGAATTAAGATGGAGTGGGATGGAGGTTAATAAAATGGTGGAGTTGAATTAGAAGTTAGAAAATATGGTGGAGTAATGGAGTTGTATGGTGGTTATTGTAGAGAATGTAAAATAAATAATAAATAAATAAATAAATAAAGTTGTCTACTTTAAATACAATAAAATAAAAAGAGAAGAGAAATAGTGGAGAATTTTCAAAAGAAGACAAAACACCATGTACATTTTTTTTTACTTTTCTAATATGTATTTTTTTTTGTCTTTTTAATAAGAGATATTTACAACAGAAAAATACAATAAAATAGTACAACTAAAATACAACACAAGTATGATTTTTTTGTATTTTTAATAATTAAGAGAGATACAATAAAAAATGGAGAAAGTATGAATATATACATAATGTACAATGTACATCTAGGTCCCAAAACCCAACTTTTGCAAATGAGCTCCGATTTTAATGAAACCACTTCCGTTGGATAGATAATTTTCTAACTTGATTTAAAAGTGAGTTTGGTGAATTTGGAGTTCATATGGAGCGGGAATTTAGCTTGGAAGTTGGTCTTTACGGCTTTTTCCCATTGGGATCTAGGAGCATTTATTTAAGGTAAAATTTGTTTTGTATTTTTTATTTTTATATACATTTTTATAAACAAGTTAGAGAAAGAATTAGGTAAAAAGGAGTTGAAATGAAATTATTAAAAATCCATGAAGTTTTGTGCTATTTACATGTATAAAACTCCTTATTTTTGCGGCTTTTTATGTGTAATTTATTTTATACAATCTAATATACAATAATTAGTGTATTTTATTTACAAGAGTCATTTTGTTAATTTATGTATTTTATGGACATTTATCTGGGATTTTACTCGGGGATTTTGCTAAGATCAAGATATTGAGATGATGAATCGTGGATTCATCAATGAGAAGCACTGTCCTCGCTCGAATCGACAATGAACGATGACCTCGAGCAGTGCGCGGAGGCAGCTATGATGTTGGCCGAAATGTCAACGGATCTCAATGGAGAGGAGGTCAGTCGTCGCTCTACTTCTTTCACTGTCATCGAGACGAGTGGTCGGAGCTCTCAATTCTCTCTCACATAAAGGAGGATCCAAGGCAAGAATGAGGAGAATGAGATGCACAAAAAGAGAAGTAAAATGGAGGTTAGAAAAGATAGTGGAATAGTGGAGTTGAATGGGATGTTAAAGAAAATGGTGGAGTTAAATGGGAGGTTAGATGAAGACTTGGTGGTTAATGGAAGAAGAGAGAAGTTAGTGTAGAGAATGAAAATTAGATAAAGAAAAGAAAAGAAAATAAAGTAGGATACTAAAAAGAAAAAATATAAAAAAAAGAAAATGGGAAAATTGCAAACAAAATAACGGAGAAAAAGCAAGGAACAAAACAGACCATATGTACACTAATTTTTTACTTTTCTATTTTAATTTTTTGTATTTCAATAAAAGATATTTAAAAAATAAAATAAAATAATAGAAAAAAATAAAGTACAAACATTTTTTCGTATCTTTTTGAGAACTATGAAAATAAATAAAAATAGAGAAAGAAGAATATGTACATTATGTACAAAGTCACTTTGCCATATTCTCGATGACAAAGACTTTTTTTCTGAGATTTTTTAATTATTTTATTTATTAAAATATACAATAAAAAATTAATAGAAAAAGAAATAAATCAAAAAGTTTAGATTTGTATAAGAAAAAAAATCAAAGTCACATTTATTACATTATGTACAATATATAACGAGGTCCAAAAACTCAAATTTTGCAAACGAGCTCTGATTTTAATGAAACTACTTTCATTAGATAGATAATTCTAACTTAAACTTTAAAAGTTAGTTTGATGAATTTGGAGTTCTTACGGAGCGGAAATTTAGCCAGGAAGTTAGACTTTACGACTTTTTCTCTTTGAGATCTAGGATTATTTATTTGAGGTGAATTTTATTTTATATTTTTTTTGTATTTTTCTGTACATTTTTATAAATAAGTTAGAGAAAGAATTAGCAAAAAAGGAGTAGAAATGAAATTATTAAAAATACATGATGTTTGGGCTATTTATAGGCGAAAAACTCCTTTATTTTATGGCTTTTATTATTAATTTATTTTGTACAATATATATAAAATAATTAGTGTATTTAATTTATAAGAATCATTTTATTAATTTAGTTCTTTTATGGACATTTATTTGAGATTTTACTCCGGTATTTTGCTAAGATTAATATATTGAGATGATGAATCATGGATTCATCACCCCCCATACTTAAACTTTGCTAGTCCTCGAGCTAGTAAAGAGTGAATAAGTTGGATTAGCCCATGAATGTGCATGTGAATACAAGACTTGATCTGTTGAAGAACTATTGGTTTTAGTGATCCTAAAATTCTAAGATGAACGAAGCTCTAGTCAAAAGGTGTCCAATTTCCCTAATCATCACACTCTCTCTATACAAATACAGGGATATGACATTAAGCGTTGACTGCAGTTACAAGAGTAGAGTCGCAACTTCACTCAAGGGTCCAGTCCAAGAGACTCTCCTAAGAACCCGATCCTCAACACTAGGAAATAAACCATTTCTTGCATCCAATACACCGTCTCTTTACTTGTCAGACTTAAAAGTGTAGATGGAAGGTCAGTTGATGGAGGTCATAGTATTGTGCCATTTCTTCTCTCCCTCTCATTGGAACAAGGATCCTCTCAAGTGCATTATTAACTCAACACATGTATTTTTTTGGTTGTTGATCAGTGTGTACGTCAAGAGAATTCAGAGTCGTCTGCACTTGTTTTCCTGGGAGTACACCAGGTGTGTCTCTTTTGAGTATCTAAGATACCTTCAACACCCAGACTTGTATCACTATATGATGCATAACCTTTTTTGGTGCTAGCCCGACTCCTGGTCCTAACAACGGTGGTCCAAGTGGACACTTTGAAATGGTTAGGAGTGCTCACGCCTTTAGTGGAAGCTCTTTGTAATTTGACTTCGTATGGTGAGAGCTTTTCTTTCAACATTTCTTTCTTTCTTTCTCATTTTCTTTGCTTTTTACTTACTCCACTGCTTTTACCTAGAGTTGGCACACATTGATCAACAATTTTTAGATTTCGTCACACCTTGTCACATAGGTAAATGTCAAGAGATAGTACAAGAGCCATGTTCTCATACTGGCTAAAGGTGCTGACACTCAGGTTTCATGAAGCCTTCATTGATTTATCCCATCCTCGAGCATCATAAAATCAAGTCCAAACTCAAATCCCTTATCCCAATTCCTCAAGTGAAATTTCAACTCATCTCATCACAACCGCAGTCGTGTATGTGAGGTGTTGATCATATTCTTAAGGTAGAGACTAAGAATGCAATATAGCACATAAATCTTCCAAACTAGGGAAATGTGAATAATTAAGTTAAAATACCCTTTTGACTAAGGCTGGTTAACTTCAAATCTCAAGATCTCATAAACCAAGTGTTCTTGAACTTCACTAGTCTTGTGTGAATATGTAAGTGTCAGGGACTAAATCAACTAATTAGTTCAGTTTTTTTGTGATTTTTCTGATTTTTTTTGAAAAAGAAAGGATAAGAAGAAATAAGATTTTTGAAAAAAGATTTTTGCTATTTTTTAAAGTTTTTTTTGAAAAAAGAAAGGTAAATAAGAAAGGAGATACATTTTTGAAAAGTTTTTTTGTAAAACAGATAAGGAAAGAAAAGAGATTTTTTTGGATTTTTTTGAAATAATTTTTTTGTTATTTTTTTGGGTTTTTTTACCAATTTTACCCACCCCATAATTATGGTATAATAAACACAAAAATATGCGAACGTACGATCTATGGGTAAAGTATATATGTAATATATACACCCCCTATAATTAGCATGTGCTATGTTCTCAGATAACAAGAAGCAAGGAAAAGACATAGCTCGTGCTAATCATAGGAGAGCTACAATAACAAAAAGTATATAAGTCGATACACCCCCTATATTAAGGCTCTGGTCAACCTAAGTGTAGAAGAAGAGCAAAAACTGGGGCGGACGAGGTCAAGAGGAGAAATGAGTGAGTATATACACATGGCAGGCATCGGTCCCGCTATACTTAGGCTCTAGTCAACCTAAGTATAGGATAGGAGCAAGTGTGAGAACCGATGTGATCTGGAGAATATACAAAGAAGGGAGAATGTAGAAGAGTGAATGAATCTTCTAAGATGCTAAATCTTGATGCTGCATCTTCATGAAGAGAAATATGATGTAACTGCTATGTGCTCACTCTACATGAAGTTGATGACCTCGACTTGGACTAACTGCTCTTTATAATCTACAAAATGCTTCAAAAGTTATCCATTCACCACATGGAATTGTGCATAATCTATTAGATCAGCTATATCTACACTTCCATTCCCGAGCACTTTCTTAACAACAAAGGTACCCGTCCACTTAGATTTGCGCTTTGATGAATCCACATTTCATCATCTTTATTCTATCATTTTGGCACCAAAAACCCTAGCAAATGCCTGTAAATAGCCTTAAATCAAGCATCTTAGCATTCATGCATGTGCATCTCAATTGTGTAGAAATCACTGTAATTAAGGCCAAAATTATAGAATAAATAAAGAAAAGAAAAAGAATAAAATATTGTAAATATTTTATGACCCAAAACCCCCGAGACCTAGGCATCTTGATGAATAGGTCGACAAGGAATAAAGTAGGGGGAGATAAGGTCAGATACACAGATAAAATACCTATATGTTTTATTCATTCTTTCTTCATTTTGGGACCTATTTTTGGTTCCACTTTTTGTACATCAAATAAAGAAACTTTGTACATGAAAGTTGTAGATAATTTTATAAAGAAAAATACAAAATTGATTTCACAGAAAAATAATGCACAGACACAAAGATATGGTCTGAATAAGAATCCAAAATCCCAACTTCCCAGACCCGTATCTCACCAATAAAAACTCCAAATGCAGCCTACTCACCTTTAATTGTATATAGAATAAAATAATCTATCCAATGGTGGTGGTTTCGCATTTGGCGGAGCTACGGTCTGAAAGTTGAGTTTTGGACCCACATTGTACCTTGTACAGATTAAAATATTCAACTTATTCTTTATTCATTATTTATTCATTTTTATAATCTTATATTATTGTAAATATTACTTATAATATATATGTACATTAAAATCAGAATAAAAATGCAAAGAAACCACAAAATAAAAATACTTGTATAGAAGGTACATAGGTATACTACCTATACACATACCTATACAAAACATACTTGTATTTTATTAAATATATAAAACATATCAGAAAATTAAAATAAAAATATATTTGTGTATATATAAGTATTTCGTAATTTCATAAAATGATAAACAAAAATAATAAAAATAAAATACATAAAACAAAAATAAAATACTACAATATGTAGATAATATACCTATATAAGGCTAAAAAGTAAACTTGTAAAAGTATATATCATAAAATTAATTAAAAATCATGATAAAATACTACATAAAATTTTAAGCATTTTTTATTTAATAACCAAAAATAAATTCGATTGTTTTCTATTTTTTATCGAATTAATAAAATAATTTTCCAATCTTTTCCCTGGTTGGTCCACGTGGACCAACCAGGAACCTCCGACTGTTGACCGGCGGGTCAACAGCTTGTCCTTGACCCCCCTTGAGCTCCGCGCGCCTTGTTTTTCCCCCTCTTTCACCCTTTTTTCGAGGCTGCGCCGCTCGTCCTCTCCAGCCGCTTCCTTCTTGGAAGTTGATCACTGTAGATCCATCTCCATCGCCGACTCCTCAGATCGACCCATATCTCCTTCTACCACCCGTGATCTCATCTCGAACTCATGCGATTTTCACCCTTCAAATACAACCCCCCTTCTTCCTTTCTCGGGTTGAACCGCGAATTACCCACGATCCTTCCCCCTTGGTCGAGCTAAAGGTACCCGGAGGTGACAGCTCTGAGCTCCAGGCTTCCAGGCGTCGGGAGAGCACCTGATCGTCGCGCGTTCCAACCTCCGGCGAAGCTCTGCCGTCGAGGTAACCACCCTCTGGCCCTAGGCCATCGAGGCTGTTCTTGCCTTCTCTTTATCCCCTTCCAGATCCCTGTTAGTTCTAGGATTATTTCCCCCATCATTCTGAGTCGAATCAATCACTCATTCACCTAATCGATCACCTCGCCGGAGCGCAACTCCGGCGAGACCCTATTGCGCCTCCCCGTCCATTTTGAGAGCCACCCGAGGTCGAGGCATTTTGCCCTCGACCTCTCTAACGTTTTGGTGCAGGTATTGAAGTACATTGACGCTCCTGGAGCTATTTCGCCCTCTCGCCGGAGCACCTGGAGCCTCGCAGCTCCGCCACCTCCGTGCGAGAGCACCGGCGTTCGCCGGTGGATTTTGAAGCTTCCAGAAGTCACCCGAGACCTGCAGGAGGGTCCTCGTTCATTTTGGAGCTCAATAGCCATCAGAGCCAGCCGGAGGAGCGTGGCGAACTTCGCCCAGTCGGAGCTCCGCCTCGTTCTTCCAGCTGCCTCCACCGCCGTCCGATCGAGGAGACCCTCCAGTTAGAACGTGGGCCGTCAGATCATCAGCGCTCAGCCACCGTCGATCTCGCCCGAGATCTAATCTCAGACGTCCACAGCGAAGCGTCATCGGCCGTCCAGATCGTGCCACGTGTCAAGTGGCCTCTTCATCGCCGTTGGATCGCGCGCCGAGGGTATTTTACATCCTCACCCTCGCGCATTTTTGTATTTAATATTTAGTCTATAAACTTTCGTCTGTAGTTTAAAATATTTTGTAATATTTGCAAGACAAACCCTAGACTTTGTTTATTTGCGTTTGGGTCCCTCGCCACGTCACCTCACGTGACCTGTACACGTGAGGGGGTGGGCATTTTGCAAGGATACCCTCGGTTGTTTGTGTATTTCGAGATCATGACGGATGCTTCAGATTTTGCCATTGGGGCTGTGCTTGGACAGAGGAGGGATGGGTTACCATTTGCCATTCACTACGCCAGCCGGACCTTAGATGCCGCTCAAAGGAATTACACTGTGACTGAGAAAGAGATGCTGGCCGTAGTCTTTGCTCTTGATAAGTATAGATCATATATTCTCGGATCTAGAGTGACCATTTACACCGATCATACCGCCATCCGGTATTTAATGGCTAAGAAGGATGCCAAAGCACGTCTCACCAGATGGATCCTTCTACTCCAGGAATTTGATATTGAGATTAAGGACAAGCCTGGAGTCAAGAATGTGGTGGCGGATCATCTCTCCAGGTTGGAGAATCTTGAGGAATCTGAGCCCAACGCACCTATCTCAGAGACATTTCCAGATGAGGCGATCTTAGCTGTCACCTCACTCCCATGGTATGCCGACTTTGTAAACTATCTTGTTGCCAAGACAGTCCCTCAGGGTTGGCCCAGGCAGAAACTTGAGACCTTCCTAGCTAAGGCCAAGTTTTACCATTGGGAGGATCCCGTCCTTTATCATGAAGGAGGGGATAGTATCTGGAGGAGGTGCATTCCTCAAGAAGAGCAGCATAGCGTCCTCACATACTGCCACAAGCTTGAGGCAGGAGGACATCATTCTGGAAAAAGGACAGCACAGAAGGTGCTTCAATCCGGCCTATGGTGGCCTACTCTCTTCAAGGATTCTGATGAATTCATGAAGAGATGTACTGACTGTCAGAAAATGGGAACCTGCGGACAGAGAGACATGATGCCCATGCAACCTATTCACTTCTGTGAAGTTTTTGATGCATGGGGGATTGATTTCATGGGCCCATTTCCTAAGAGTCAGGGATTCGAGCATATTTTGCTCGCTGTGGATTATGTCAGTCGATGGGTTGAGGCCATCCCCGCCCGAGCCGCAGATGCTAAGACCGTGTGTAAATTCTTAAGGAAAAATATCATTTCACGGTTCGGGGTACCTAGAGTTTTGATTTCAGACGGGGGATCTCATTTCATCAATGACAAAGTTAGGGCCCTTGCTGACGAGTTCGGTATTGACCATCGGGTTGCCACTCCTTATCACCCTCAGACTAATGGTCTTGCTGAAGTATCGAATCGGGAGATAAAGACGATCTTGCAGAAAGTTGTCCGCCCAGACCGAAAGGATTGGTCACAACTTTTGGACTCGGTCCTATGGGCCTATCGGACTTCTTTCAAAAATCCATTGGGGACATCTCCCTTTCGTCTCGTCTATGGCAAGCCGTGCCATTTGCCAGTGGAGATCAAGCACAAATCTTTTTGGGCAGTTACTGAGTTACTCTTAGATCCCGAGAGTATAGGAGACCAGAGAAGAGCAGAATTGGCAGCCCTGGAGGAATTGAGAGATACAGCCTTTTCCAACAGCCTACAGTATAAAGAAAAAGTGAAGACATGGCACGATTTGCATATCAGCCATAAACAGTTTGAGCCAGATCAGAGAGTATGGTTGTTTGATTCCAGGCTGAAATTATTCCCAAGAAAATTGCAGAGCAAGTGGAAAGGCCCGTATGTGGTCAGGAAGGTACATGACAATGGCAGCATCGACATATCCGAACCGTCATCTTCTTCTACCTTCCGCGTCAATGGTCAACGCTTGAAACTATATCTTGATCATGTTCCGCCGACCATTGACGTTGCCCCCATTTTTCTGGTATGAGATGTGTCCTTTGACTCTTATCATCTACATCTCATACATGGTGATCAAATTCCATCTTCCGCTGTACAGATCCATCTTTTCATATCACTCTGTTTCCGTTGATTTATTGTCTTCTTTTCTTCTTTTCTTCTTTTCCTTTTCTATTTTCTTTATCTATCAAAAAGGTGCCGCCCTTGTAGACAGTTTTCCATACTTAGGACGTACTTTGTCCTAAGTATAGGGGGGTTGTCACCCCGAGTTTCTATTCTTTTCGATCCTCTCCCTTGTCTCCTCTTTTGTCTATACTTAGGGATATCTTACCCTAAGTATAGGGGGAGACAATCTGAGTACGATCTGTGCATTCCCGCCCTTGACCCTCCCTGCGTTGTGTACAGTCTGCTATACTTAGGATTATTTAATCCTAAGTATAGGGGGGACGGTCAACTTCTCATTCGTTGATTCCTTCATTCATTTATTTCTTTATTCTTTCGACTTGTCTATACTTAGTACGAGTTATGTCTTCTCTTTTCTCTCCGATCTATGAGGACATAGCTCAAGCTAAGTATAGGGGGGTCGTATATACTACGTATATACTTTAGCCATAACTCGTACTTTCGTATTTTCCTAATAACATGGCTAATAATTCTTTAAAATTCATTAAAAATCCTTAATAAAAAGATGTGGTTATTCCTCACTTTATTTTTCTATTTACTGATTAATAAATCAGGTGAA
Source organism: Ottelia alismoides (assembly GCA_037367405.1). Taxonomy (NCBI): domain Eukaryota; kingdom Viridiplantae; phylum Streptophyta; class Magnoliopsida; order Alismatales; family Hydrocharitaceae; genus Ottelia; species Ottelia alismoides. The sequence goes on from JAZKJV010000807.1 coordinate 870,920, forward strand.
AATGTTTTTTGCAAAATGTTTGAAAAATAGTTTGAAAATCTTTGTGAACATCTATTGAAAACTATTTTGAAAATATTTTGTTACATGTTTTCAACCTTTGTAAAAAAGTGTGGTTTGTAAAACTTCTTTTCTTTGTGTGAAATAAAATGTTTGAAAAATGATTTGCAAATGGTTTGAAAAATGGTTGCAAAAATATTTGAAAAACCTATATATACTGTTTTGAAAAACCGATTGCAAAATGATTTTCAAATGAGTGTACATGTTTGTAAAAATGTTGGTAAAAATTATTTTGGACTATAGTTTTCAAAAATTTATGTGAAAAGCTTGTGTCAAATAAGTTTGAGGAATACTAACATCACACCAAAATCCACTAACTATATATAGATGTATAAAATTGATCACTTACCCAGTAAATTCTTAAAATCCACTTCTTGTATATATAAGAAGCACTCCCGTGTACATAGCTTTCACCTTGTTTTCAGCCAACATCTTTTTATTTTCAAAAATCCCAAAAACATTTGCAAAATTAAAATCCAAAAACATCTGAAAAATCTTTTTGAAAAATACAAAAAAAATGCATCTGCATGCATCATATTTCCAAAAACCCATAAAAGGTTCAAAATCTTTAAAAATTGCATCACAAAAATATTTTCTGCATTGCATAGCATGAGCATTTTTCGGATTGAGTTTGATAGTTGAACAAGTCTAAGTAAAATCCGGAGATTGGAGCTTGATTGGACCTTAAAATCTACCTAATAACAGGAACTTTATAGGAACTGGGTTTGAGGTACTTCAGGTCTAATTGACTTAATTCTTTGAGGATCACGAGACTTGGTTCAATGGATTCTTGACTGCCTAAGTAGAGTATTTCGGAGCACACGCACGACTCTTGTTGATAATGACCTAACTTGGACACCTGCACCTTTCACATAGCTCTCCATGGATGAGGTGGTGAGGAGGCAGTTTCCTTTGGCTTGGGGTAGCATATGAGGGTAGTACTTCTAGGCGGAACCTCTCTTCTTCTTATAGTGAAGGAAGTGCACCTCAACTTGGTCTAGTAGTGATGAAGGCTAAAGACAGAAGCCGTGGGTTGCAATAAAGCTTCAAAAGAGGGATAGTCTACTGGCTCAAGAGGAAAATTTCTTGTATATGCTGCTCATGTAGATATGTTGTACAGATGCAATTGAAAAAAAAAATGCAAAAAGAGCTCCAAAAAAGTGGTGGGTCGGATTGAAAATTTAATAATCCCACCGGAGTATGTATATAGTTCAATAAAGCAAAAGCTTATGGTATCCATGTTACATCTCATGAAGCTAGCAGCGGGAGACTCAGCTACACTGGCTGAGCTTCCAAAAGTCTATACTTCTTCCCCCTCTTCTAGAGCCGGTTGCACTTGAACTTAGAAGGGAATACCCCGCTTCTCGAGGAAAGAGTTGCTAGACTGAGGCATTAGAGTTACCAGGTTGGGGGAGGTTGTTTCTTTGTCACTTCTGAGGTGGGGAGCTACATATCACTTACACTGTACGAGTCAGACTCATAGTCGTAAGAGTTTGCGTATGAGTTGAAGTATTTCTGACCTGGCTATTGAGGAGACTTGGACAGAGTTTTGGGATACTCAAGGACTGTTGGATTTCAAATTTAGTTCTCATTAAGGTTCCGACCGCACTAAAATTCCCAAGGGTCCGACTTAAGCTCCAAACTTTGATTTTGCGAAGACAAGTTTGATAATCAAGCAAAATCCAAGTTCTTCTTTTTCTTTTCTTTCTTTTCTTTTTGCACTTATTGCATAAGTGTTTGCTAGGGACTAGCAAAGGTAAAGTATAGGGGGATGATGAATCCACATTTCATCATCTTTATTCTATCATTTTGGCACCAAAAACCCTAGCAAATGCCTGTAAATAGCCTTAAATCAAGCATCTTAGCATTCATGCATGTGCATCTCAATTGTGTAGAAATCACTGTAATTAAGGCCAAAATTATAGAATAAATAAAGAAAAGAAAAAGAATAAAATATTGTAAATATTTTATGACCCAAAACCCCCGAGACCTAGGCATCTTGATGAATAGGTCGACAAGGAATAAAGTAGGGGGAGATAAGGTCAGATACACAGATAAAATACCTATATGTTTTATTCATTCTTTCTTCATTTTGGGACCTATTTTTGGTTCCACTTTTTGTACATCAAATAAAGAAACTTTGTACATGAAAGTTGTAGATAATTTTATAAAGAAAAATACAAAATTGATTTCACAGAAAAATAATGCACAGACACAAAGATATGGTCTGAATAAGAATCCAAAATCCCAACTTCCCAGACCCGTATCTCACCAATAAAAACTCCAAATGCAGCCTACTCACCTTTAATTGTATATAGAATAAAATAATCTATCCAATGGTGGTGGTTTCGCATTTGGCGGAGCTACGGTCTGAAAGTTGAGTTTTGGACCCACATTGTACCTTGTACAGATTAAAATATTCAACTTATTCTTTATTCATTATTTATTCATTTTTATAATCTTATATTATTGTAAATATTACTTATAATATATATGTACATTAAAATCAGAATAAAAATGCAAAGAAACCACAAAATAAAAATACTTGTATAGAAGGTACATAGGTATACTACCTATACACATACCTATACAAAACATACTTGTATTTTATTAAATATATAAAACATATCAGAAAATTAAAATAAAAATATATTTGTGTATATATAAGTATTTCGTAATTTCATAAAATGATAAACAAAAATAATAAAAATAAAATACATAAAACAAAAATAAAATACTACAATATGTAGATAATATACCTATATAAGGCTAAAAAGTAAACTTGTAAAAGTATATATCATAAAATTAATTAAAAATCATGATAAAATACTACATAAAATTTTAAGCATTTTTTATTTAATAACCAAAAATAAATTCGATTGTTTTCTATTTTTTATCGAATTAATAAAATAATTTTCCAATCTTTTCCCTGGTTGGTCCACGTGGACCAACCAGGAACCTCCGACTGTTGACCGGCGGGTCAACAGCTTGTCCTTGACCCCCCTTGAGCTCCGCGCGCCTCGTTTTTCCCCCTCTTTCACCCTTTTTTCGAGGCTGCGCCGCTCGTCCTCTCCAGCCGCTTCCTTCTTGGAAGTTGATCACTGTAGATCCATCTCCATCGCCGACTCCTCAGATCGACCCATATCTCCTTCTACCACCCGTGATCTCATCTCGAACTCATGCGATTTTCACCCTTCAAATACAACCCCCCTTCTTCCTTTCTCGGGTTGAACCGCGAATTACCCACGATCCTTCCCCCTTGGTCGAGCTAAAGGTACCCGGAGGTGACAGCTCTGAGCTCCAGGCTTCCAGGCGTCGGGAGAGCACCTGATCGTCGCGCGTTCCAACCTCCGGCGAAGCTCTGCCGTCGAGGTAACCACCCTCTGGCCCTAGGCCATCGAGGCTGTTCTTGCCTTCTCTTTATCCCCTTCCAGATCCCTGTTAGTTCTAGGATTATTTCCCCCATCATTCTGAGTCGAATCAATCACTCATTCACCTAATCGATCACCTCGCCGGAGCGCAACTCCGGCGAGACCCTATTGCGCCTCCCCGTCCATTTTGAGAGCCACCCGAGGTCGAGGCATTTTGCCCTCGACCTCTCTAACGTTTTGGTGCAGGTATTGAAGTACATTGACGCTCCTGGAGCTATTTCGCCCTCTCGCCGGAGCACCTGGAGCCTCGCAGCTCCGCCACCTCCGTGCGAGAGCACCGGCGTTCGCCGGTGGATTTTGAAGCTTCCAGAAGTCACCCGAGACCTGCAGGAGGGTCCTCGTTCATTTTGGAGCTCAATAGCCATCAGAGCCAGCCGGAGGAGCGTGGCGAACTTCGCCCAGCCGGAGCTCCGCCTCGTTCTTCCAGCTGCCTCCACCGCCGTCCGATCGAGGAGACCCTCCAGTTAGAACGTGGGCCGTCAGATCATCAGCGCTCAGCCACCGTCGATCTCGCCCGAGATCTAATCTCAGACGTCCACAGCGAAGCGTCATCGGCCGTCCAGATCGTGCCACGTGTCAAGTGGCCTCTTCATCGCCGTTGGATCGCGCGCCGAGGGTATTTTACATCCTCACCCTCGCGCATTTTTGTATTTAATATTTAGTCTATAAACTTTCGTCTGTAGTTTAAAATATTTTGTAATATTTGCAAGACAAACCCTAGACTTTGTTTATTTGCGTTTGGGTCCCTCGCCACGTCACCTCACGTGACCTGTACACGTGAGGGGGTGGGCATTTTGCAAGGATACCCTCGGTTGTTTGTGTATTTCGTTTAAGTCCATGAACATTTATGTCAAGTTGTAATATTCTGGAGAAATTGCATCGAACCCCCTGAGCTTTGTAATATTGCAAAAATACCCCTCCCAGGCGCGTGCAAGTCACGCGTCCTGTGGGTAAATTGCACATATACCCTTGCGGGTTTGGATATTTGTGTTTAATCCTTGAAATGCAAGTTTCAGAGTAATAGTTTGTGGAAAAATTGCGTACGTGCCCCTGGATGTTTCATTATTTGCATGTATGCCCTTGCCAGCACTGTTTGATGATTGGAGTCTTGTTCTAATTAATTAAAATATCATTTTAACTCCAAAAATCCCACAAAAATAGGCTTAAGCTCCTGTGCACCTATACTTTCACGCCATCTATTTAGTTTTTGATTTTAGTTTAGTTTTATATTTATTAAAAATCAAAAAGTCTCATTTTGTGCACTGTCTACCTTAGAAAATACCAAAAAAATAGTAAAACACCTCTAAAAATTCCAAAAAAATCACCTAGTGTCTATTTTATCATCTTTTAGTGTCAGTCCAAAAATCACTAAAAATCTCAAAAGAAAAACACTAAAAATTGAAAAACACTCAAAAACTTCAAAAAAATATAAAAAATAGTAGAAAAACCCAAAAATAGCAAACTCAGCTTCTGTTTATTCCTTATTTTATTCCCTTTATTAGAAAAATAGTGTGAAATATTTTTGCTACTGGTTGCTATTTTTAAATTACATTTTACTCACAGCCAGCCTTGTTTGCACTGTTTTCTCTTATTTGAGCTTTTAAAAATCCCAAAAACACCTAGAAAAATCCCCAAAAATCACAAAAACAGTAAAAAATATTAAAAGGACCAAAAACATTTCATTTCTGGATTTTTGAGTATTTTTGTGCATTTTTACTAACATTCTACCTTGCCTTTTATTATATTGCCTTTACTTCCCAATATTAAAAAAAAAATATAAAATATAAAATATAAAAATTAGAAAATCAAAAATCAAAATACAAAATTAAAAAGTAAATAAAAAAAAAGTGAAAATTAAAAAACCACAAAAAAATAGTAGTTGCTTGCTTGCTTAGTGTAGACACATCACACACTCACTCACTTGTGCATTCAATCGCTTGAGCTACACTGTTTGCTCCCTGTGTTCGAACTCTCTGCATACTTGCCCATATACATCATTTGTGCAGAGTTAAAAATAAATTTTAACTCACACCTGTTTTTCATTGCTTGATTTGCTTGTGGGTTATTTGTTGACTTTAGTCCGGATTTAGTGTGGTCAACACACCGACTGAGTTCACGCTTTGTGTGAATTTAAGACCACCTATTTTTGGCTAAATCAAATGGCGCCGTTGCCGGGGAGCAACAGCTCGTAGTTCACTTTTTGTCTGTTTGTGTGATTGTTTACCATAGCAGCATTTTTCATCTCTCATATTTTTGATATATCTTGTTGAGCTATCTGACCATCTCTTGTCTTGTCTTCTTGCGAGGGACCGCGGAGCGAGGCGGACCGCCTAGGCGATTCGACGCAACCTTGGGACGTGGAGCCGGCTATTCTTAGCCTAGCCGGCAGGAGAGAGCAAGGAGAGCTGGAGAGAGAGTGCTTAGATTAGCTTTTCCTTTATTTTGTGAGAGAGTGATTCATTTAAATTGTAATAATACAGGTACTTTGGACACTTGAACATTCGGGCCTAATTTCCGGGTGTTTGTTCACCCGGGGGCTCACCGCGGTTTTTATCGTGTTTTGACCGCTTGTCATTTTCCGGTTTTGTGTTTATTTTTCATTTTCTTTTGTGGATTGAGCTCCTAGATCTAGGTCCTGCTTGACTCGAGTAGAATAGGTCCAAACACCTAATAATCTTTGCATGTTCCTATAGATACGTTTTGGACTTAGACTAATTAAACAGTTGGTTATCCACTTTTGATCCACGCGCCGTGAGCGAGCCCCATCAAGCGCTACTCCTGAACTCGAGTGTGTCGAGAAGAGGAGGGGTGAGCCAAGACCGAACACTCGGATTGGGAGTTGATAATTAACTTGTGGTTCTTCACGCTAGCAGTTGCCTAATCTAGGACGATTTCCGTGTGCATACCGGCATGTAGTTTAGGTTTATAAATTTCTGCTTTGCATCCCGCATGGAGAGAGCTGGGATTCACTGTAAGTCTTCTTACTTTGCACGCATCATTTAGGCACAAAGGTGAGATCTCCATCTTTGTGTCGACTTGCACGGCTTTTCCGACTCTTTTCTCCCTCTGTTTTTGGAACAAAGTAGGATAAAGAAAATACAAAAACGTTAGGCGCTTGTTTGAATCTACTCAAAAGAAGCGATAACACCAAAAAAATTAAAAAAGGGACTGCTAAAAAAACTTGACCAAAAATAAAAACGGTAATTGGATTCATTGCTTGGGGAGAGTAATACCCTCACTTGTATTCAGGTTGCATGGGAAGGTCTCCTTCCAAGTGAGGTGAGCGCTTCGTAAGGATTAGAGCCAAAAACCCAGCTTGTGGCTGCCTTGTGTATCGCCGGGATTTCCGAAGTATTGGCGCTTCTATCGTACGTAGTCGAGTAGGGCTTGGTCGCCATTGGTGACTCACTATTGTGTGAGCATCGACCTCGTCCGAAGTATCGAGCATAGGCCACGCCTTCACGGGGGTGTCTGTCTCACCGGCTGCGTCCGAGTAGGTTCTTGCACGCTCACGGGTGATTCCGTTGCGAGCGAGATCCGAAGTATCGGTTTCGCCTATTGGCTTCCTCTCTTATTCTTTGGCTGAGTAGGGATCCAGGAAGGGTTACAAGGACCTCAACTGCACAAGCTACAGGTTACACAGGAGGAGGACAAGTACGGGATACTTTTCCGGCAGTACTCTCTCTCCTATAGGCGTAGCGTTCTAAGGACTCGTGAAAAGATAAATACCTGAAAAACAAGCTAAAACTGACAAGATAAAAGCCGAACCTTCACGGCTTCATGTGTTGAGTTGGTGAACTCACCCCTGCCTTGTGTTTGATTGCTAGATTTGTTTAGGTCAAGATCAAAAACACCGCACAATCGTGCGCAATTTTGTTGCATCTCATTTCATCCCTCTTCTTCTACATTCCCTCTGCTCTTACCAATAATCAAGATGATGGGACGAAGATCTCTTAGGCCAACTTTGTCGGCACCGCTATCCCGCACTCCTCCCTATTCATCTAGGAATACCTCGGAGAGTCCGCTCTCCGAGCCTGAGTTTACATCCATCCTGTTCCCCCTCGACCACCATTCCCATTCTCCTTCCCTCAGTCCAATTGTGTCAGAATTCAGTGCATCACAGAGTTCGGCCCATTCTACAGCACCTGAAATGGCCTCTTTTGCATTTTCAGAAAACCCAGCCATGTCAGACAGAGGCGAGCCTGCAGATGATCATGAGCACCCTCCATTCCTATTTGATCAGGCGGCCATCAATAATTCCTTGTTGGCATCCCTGGAGACTATGCAGAGACAGATTCGTGACCAGGGCACATTCATGGGTGACCTTATGAGGGAAATTGCTCAGATGAGAGAAAACCGACCTGGGGGCGGTGGCGGCGGAGAAGGAGGAGGACCCGATGCAGGAGGGGGCGATCCAGACGGTGAGCGACCGCCACAGACCATCATGAGGGAACTACACAACCCAGCTTTGTCCCTCACTCACCGGTGGATCAGACTCCCACCAATCCATGGAGACTTCGAGCTTCGGCACAACACAATTCAGATGTTACCCAAGTTCCATGGGCTGCCGACCGAAGAGCCGCACCTCCATCTCCAAGAGTTCGAAATGATATGCAGCACCATCCATGATCGGTTGATAACCGAGGACACAATCAAGATGATTGCCTTTCCATTCTCTTTGGTTGATAGAGCCGCATATTGGCTCAAGCATCTTGGGCAGTTCGTCGACACTTGGACAGATCTCCGGACCGCATTTCTGAAGAAATACTATCCTCTCGGCCGGACCAATGCAGCTAGAGCTATGATTAGCAATTTTGTCATGATCCCAAATGAACAATTTCATGAAGCTTGGGATCGATTCAGAGAGCTCATCGACCGGTGTCCACATCATGATATATCCAAGCCCAATTTGGTTCAGAGCTTCTTCTGTGGGTTGACACCGGAGCTGCAGGGGCTTGTCAATGCCTCTTGCGGTGGATCATACTTTTCAAAGGGTGAAGACGACGTCTGGGCTATCTACGAGGGCATGGCAGAAAATTCTACAGTGATGACTCAGGCCCGTGTCTACACCCAACAAAAGCCACCACAAGGAGGCGGATCATTTCATAGGATCGCTCGCATTGATGCCGGTCCCAATACATCGTCGGTAGCCACAGCCCAAGCTGAATCAGCAGCAGCCGACATGGAGATCATCAGTGAGAAGCTGGACCGCATGGAGATCCTTGAAAAGAAGCAGAACCAAGGCATGGCCCAGATGGACCAGATCGCCAAGACAATGAGTGACCTAAAAACTCAGATTCTCTATATTCAGGAGGCACAGGTCCATTCACAACAGCCTCCTAGGTCACAGGTTGCTTCCAGCAGCAACAATCCCAACCAGGTCTCCACCTCATACCGCCAGGTGAACCATGTCCAGGCGGAGCCGGTTCCATTGTTGCAGTACCATCCAGAGCAACCGCCATCTCAGGAGACTCAGATGGTGGTTTATCAGCCGGAGCAGCCACTGGCAGTTCTTCCTCCACCCCCCTTTGAGCAGGAACCGTTGATGGAAGTCAACGGGATATGGTATGACCGATACCCTCAGCCCGCAATTCGCAGGGATCACCCCGGATTCCGTTGGGGTAATGGTGGATCCACATCTCAACAGCATTCTCCTGCTCAAGGACAGCAGAGCGGCCAGCCACAACAACAACACCAGCAGCCCCAGTACAACCAACCCCAGCAGTACCACAGTGGTCCTCGTCCCGCCTATCAGGGACAGCAGTGGAGGCAGCGTCAGCCGCCTCAGCATTCTTATGCCCAGCCTCCCCCCCAGTATCACCAGCAATACCAGCAGCAGCAGCCCCATGTCCAGCAGGGACAGACATCCGGTTCTCAGGGTCCAGCCTATGAGAACCCAGCCCTTGACGATCTTGCCCGCTTGCTATCTGAACAGCGAGCATCTTTCAGGCAAGAAATGGATGAGTTCCGGCAGGAGATGCGGGATATTATCAAAGGCAAGGCCGCCATACCCGCTCAGATCGAACCCAATCCTAATAACCTAAAAAGAAAATCTGAGCAGGTAGAGTTCACAGAGTACACCTCTCCTAGTGATGATCTGAATGACATATCTTATTCCTATTATGATGCTGATTTTGTTACTACTAGGAGCGGTAGGATGCCAGCCGGCGGCGCCTCTTCTGAGCGACAGCCAGACGCAGAACCAGGAGCGCCAGAAGAGCAGAGGAGCGGTACTGAGGCCGCTAATGATGATGTTGAAGACGGTGGTGCTGATGCCACCAATGATGGAGTTCAGGACGACGGTGCTGATGCCGTCGTGATACCAGATGAAGACGGTGGTCCTGATGCCGCCATTTTTGATGCAGAACCAGAAAGCGGTGCTGATGCCGCTAAGACAGGTGCGAGTGGTGGTACTGAGGCCACCACATCTACTTTTATTGAGCCATCTTCTGTGGTGTTACCACATTTTGTATCTATGGACTGTGGTAACAAAAAGAACAAAAATATGAATAAAGGAAAGGTTCCCGTTCAAATTGCAGATCCATATGTGTTGCATGATGATATTTGTGTGGATTCTCCATCTTCACAGGCACAGGGACCGTTTCCTAGTCCTCCATCTGAGGAGGCACCCACCATCCCCTTTCCTGAGGCACTCCGCCGTGCGAAGGGGAATAAAAAAGAAAATCCCAAAAAGAATCAGCAGGTAGAGTTCGGCAACGAGATGATTGACAGATTTCACATTCAGCTAACTCTACGAGAAGCGTTTGAGCATATCCCTTTCTTCAAAAAGAATCTGAAAGAGACAACCACTGTCAGAAGAAAGCGGAGGCACAGAGATCAAATCCATATGCTCACGCATAATACTTGCTGCACCATTCAGAACACATTGCCAGCCAAGCGACCAGACGCAGGAGCTCCATATGTCAGATGCGAGATTCAAGAGCAGCAGTTTGATCGTACTCTATTAGACAGCGGCTCTTCAATTAACCTCCTTCCGGCAGCCTTACTCAAGCAGTTCGAGTTTGGCCCTCTTCTTCGAAGCAGAACCGTCCTTCAGTTTGCTGATAGGTCGATTAAGAGGCCGAAGGGGTTATTGAAAGACGTGGTCGTTACCATTCAGGGCCTGAAATTCCCCGTGGACTTCGTTGTGTTGGACATGGAGATCCCTGAGTCGGTAACTGATGCCCCCATCATTCTCGGACGTCCATTCTTGGCCACAGCCAAGGCGGTGACCGACCATGACAGTGGGAAGGTATGTTTTCGCGTAGAAGGCGAAACCATACAAATAGAGACGATCAAAGAGATCAGAGCCAGAGAGGCAGAATGCTCAGAACAGTCCAGCGAACCAGAGCAGATGACAGAGGAGCTAGACATCCACCAGGTTTGTGATTTCGAGATGACTGATGATGAATCCAACTGGAAAGATCCTGTAGCACCGACCCTCGCCTTGCCTACAGATTCACTGTATCTCAAGCTCATGGCAGTCGAGAGCCGGGAGAGCACATCCCTGGAGGAGGATACATCTGAAGCTGACAGTGGTGCAGATGAGTTTCATTCTTGCTCATCTTCTTCTGATCCCTCGGATTCAGACATTGACTGGGATGACTTTGATGATTATTTGCCTTGTCTGATTCCTTCTGAGCCAGCAGCCATGACGGATTGCGAGCCCGTGCAGTTTATTGATGATCCATCAGGCCGCCCTTCGTCAGCAATTCATGCAACGCGAGAGTTCTTCCACGCAGACCTGGTAGCATTTACACAGACTTATCAGAAGCCAGATCTGCCGCCTCCCAGCTGTCTTGAACTGAAACCTCTTCCGCAGTCAATGAAGTATAGATTCCTTGCGGGTGAGCCAGAAATGCACCCAGTCATCATCTCAGCAGATTTGACTGGAGAACAAGAATCTCGCCTGATGGAGGTTCTTGAAAGAAACCGCAAGGCAATCGGTTGGAATATAGCTGATCTCAAGGGGCTGAGCCCGAAGCTGTGCTCCCACCACATCTATCTCGAGGATGACGCTAAGCCATCGCGTGAGTTCCAGCGACGGCTGAACCCGAATCTTCGAGACGTAGTCATGAAAGAAATTTCCAAGTGGTGGAGCGCCGATTTCATCTATCCCATCTCCGACTCCAAATGGGTAAGTCCTTTACACGTGGTACCCAAGAAGACGGGTATCACTACAGTTGTCAATGAGTCTGGAGAGGAGATCGCTACCAGAGTACCAACTTCTTGGAGGGTCTGTGTGGACTACAGACGATTGAATGAGGCCACCAAGAAGGATCACTTCCCGCTTCCCTTCATTGATCAGATTATCGAGCGGTTAGCCGGGAAGAGTCATTATTGCTTTCTTGATGGGTACTCTGGATACAATCAAGTGGCCATTGCGCCCGAAGACCAGGAGAAAACGACATTCACCTGTCCGTTTGGGACGTATGCTTTCAGACGGATGCCCTTTGGTCTATGTAACGCTCCTGCGACATTCCAAAGGTGCATGTTGTCCATCTTCTCGGACATGGTGGGTGACTGTTTAGAGGTCTTCATGGATGACTTCTCGGTCTATGGTGACGGGTTCGACGCTTGTCTTGACTGCCTAGACCGTGTGCTGAAGCGCTGCATAGAGGTCAATCTAGTCTTATCCTGGGAGAAGAGTCATTTCATGATGACTCAAGGGACGGTCCTTGGTCATATCGTCTCCAACAGGGGCATGGAGGTCGATCCGGCTAAGGTGGACATCATCAGAAAACTCAATCCGCCGTCCAATTTGCGTCAGTTACGGTCTTTTCTGGGGCATGTCGGTTTCTACCGACGGTTCATTCAGGACTTCAGCCGAATTGCCCGACCGCTCACTGACTTACTGACCAAAGACACCGAGTTTATTGTTAATGATAAGTGTCTTGAATCTTTTGAGACTCTCAAGAACATGGTTGTGTCAGCTCCTGTCCTTCAGCCACCCGATTGGTCTCTTCCATTCGAGATCATGACGGATGCTTCAGATTTTGCCGTTGGGGCTGTGCTTGGACAGAGGAGGGATGGGTTACCATTTGCCATTCACTACGCCAGCCGGACCTTAGATGTCGCTCAAAGGAATTACACTGTGACTGAGAAAGAGATGCTGGCCGTAGTCTTTGCTCTTGATAAGTATAGATCATATATTCTCGGATCTAGAGTGACCATTTACACCGATCATACCGCCATCCGGTATTTAATGGCTAAGAAGGATGCCAAAGCACGTCTCACCAGATGGATCCTTCTACTCCAGGAATTTGATATTGAGATTAAGGACAAGCCTGGAGTCAAGAATGTGGTGGCGGATCATCTCTCCAGGTTGGAGAATCTTGAGGAATCTGAGCCCAGCGCACCTATCTCAGAGACATTTCCAGATGAGGCGATCTTAGCTGTCACCTCACTCCCATGGTATGCCGACTTTGTAAACTATCTTGTTGCCAAGACAGTCCCTCAGGGTTGGCCCAGGCAGAAACTTGAGACCTTCCTAGCTAAGGCCAAGTTTTACCATTGGGAGGATCCCGTCCTTTATCATGAAGGAGGGGATAGTATCTGGAGGAGGTGCATTCCTCAAGAAGAGCAGCATAGCGTCCTCACATACTGCCACAAGCTTGAGGCAGGAGGACATCATTCTGGAAAAAGGACAGCACAGAAGGTGCTTCAATCCGGCCTATGGTGGCCTACTCTCTTCAAGGATTCTGATGAATTCATGAAGAGATGTACTGACTGTCAGAAAATGGGAACCTGCGGACAGAGAGACATGATGCCCATGCAACCTATTCACTTCTGTGAAGTTTTTGATGCATGGGGGATTGATTTCATGGGCCCATTTCCTAAGAGTCAGGGATTCGAGCATATTTTGCTCGCTGTGGATTATGTCAGTCGATGGGTTGAGGCCATCCCCGCCCGAGCCGCAGATGCTAAGACCGTGTGTAAATTCTTAAGGAAAAATATCATTTCACGGTTCGGGGTACCTAGAGTTTTGATTTCAGACGGGGGATCTCATTTCATCAATGACAAAGTTAGGGCCCTTGCTGACGAGTTCGGTATTGACCATCGGGTTGCCACTCCTTATCACCCTCAAACTAATGGTCTTGCTGAAGTATCGAATCGGGAGATAAAGACGATCTTGCAGAAAGTTGTCCGCCCAGACCGAAAGGATTGGTCACAACTTTTGGACTCGGTCCTATGGGCCTATCGGACTTCTTTCAAAAATCCATTGGGGACATCTCCCTTTCGTCTCGTCTATGGCAAGCCGTGCCATTTGCCAGTGGAGATCAAGCACAAATCTTTTTGGGCAGTTACTGAGTTACTCTTAGATCCCGAGAGTATAGGAGACCAGAGAAGAGCAGAATTGGCAGCCCTGGAGGAATTGAGAGATACAGCCTTTTCCAACAGCCTACAGTATAAAGAAAAAGTGAAGACATGGCACGATTTGCATATCAGCCATAAACAGTTTGAGCCAGATCAGAGAGTATGGTTGTTTGATTCCAGGCTGAAATTATTCCCAAGAAAATTGCAGAGCAAGTGGAAAGGCCCGTATGTGGTCAGGAAGGTACATGACAATGGCAGCATCGACATATCCGAACCGTCATCTTCTTCTACCTTCCGCGTCAATGGTCAACGCTTGAAACTATATCTTGATCATGTTCCGCCGACCATTGACGTTGCCCCCATTTTTCTGGTATGAGATGTGTCCTTTGACTCTTATCATCTACATCTCATACATGGTGATCAAATTCCATCTTCCGTTGTACAGATCCATCTGTTCATATCACTCTGTTTCCGTTGATTTATTGTCTTCTTTTCTTCTTTTCTTCTTTTCCTTTTCTATTTTCTTTATCTATCAAAAAGGTGCCGCCCTTGTAGACAGTTTTCCATACTTAGGACGTACTTTGTCCTAAGTATAGGGGGGTTGTCACCCCGAGTTTCTATTCTTTTCGATCCTCTCCCTTGTCTCCTCTTTTGTCTATACTTAGGGATATCTTACCCTAAGTATAGGGGGAGACAATCTGAGTACGATCTGTGCATTCCCGCCCTTGACCCTCCCTGCGTTGTGTACAGTCTGCTATACTTAGGATTATTTAATCCTAAGTATAGGGGGGACGGTCAACTTCTCATTCGTTGATTCCTTCATTCATTTATTTCTTTATTCTTTCGACTTGTCTATACTTAGTACGAGTTATGTCTTCTCTTTTCTCTCCGATCTATGAGGACATAGCTCAAGCTAAGTATAGGGGGGTCGTATATACTACGTATATACTTTAGCCATAACTCGTACTTTCGTATTTTCCTAATAACATGGCTAATAATTCTTTAAAATTCATTAAAAATCCTTAATAAAAAGATGTGGTTATTCCTCACTTTATTTTTCTATTTACTGATTAATAAATCAGGTGAAAATGTTTTTTGCAAAATGTTTGAAAAATAGTTTGAAAATCTTTGTGAACATCTATTGAAAACTATTTTGAAAATATTTTGTTACATGTTTTCAACCTTTGTAAAAAAGTGTGGTTTGTAAAACTTCTTTTCTTTGTGTGAAATAAAATGTTTGAAAAATGATTTGCAAATGGTTTGAAAAATGGTTGCAAAAATATTTGAAAAACCTATATATACTGTTTTGAAAAACCGATTGCAAAATGATTTTCAAATGAGTGTACATGTTTGTAAAAATGTTTGTAAAAATTATTTTGGACTATAGTTTTCAAAAATTTATGTGAAAAGCTTGTGTCAAATAAGTTTGAGGAATACTAACATCACACCAAAATCCACTAACTATATATAGATGTATAAAATTGATCACTTACCCAGTAAATTCTTAAAATCCACTTCTTGTATATATAAGAAGCACTCCCGTGTACATAGCTTTCACCTTGTTTTCAGCCAACATCTTTTTATTTTCAAAAATCCCAAAAACATTTGCAAAATTAAAATCCAAAAACATCTGAAAAATCTTTTTGAAAAATACAAAAAAAAATGCATCTGCATGCATCATATTTCCAAAAACCCATAAAAGGTTCAAAATCTTTAAAAATTGCATCACAAAAATATTTTCTGCATTGCATAGCATGAGCATTTTTCGGATTGAGTTTGATAGTTGAACAAGTCTAAGTAAAATCCGGAGATTGGAGCTTGATTGGACCTTAAAATCTACCTAATAACAGGAACTTTATAGGAACTGGGTTTGAGGTACTTCAGGTCTAATTGACTTAATTCTTTGAGGATCACGAGACTTGGTTCAATGGATTCTTGACTGCCTAAGTAGAGTATTTCGGAGCACACGCACGACTCTTGTTGATAATGACCTAACTTGGACACCTGCACCTTTCACATAGCTCTCCATGGATGAGGTGGTGAGGAGGCAGTTTCCTTTGGCTTGGGGTAGCATATGAGGGTAGTACTTCTAGGCGGAACCTCTCTTCTTCTTATAGTGAAGGAAGTGCACCTCAACTTGGTCTAGTAGTGATGAAGGCTAAAGACAGAAGCCGTGGGTTGCAATAAAGCTTCAAAAGAGGGATAGTCTACTGGCTCAAGAGGAAAATTTCTTGTATATGCTGCTCATGTAGATATGTTGTACAGATGCAATTGAAAAAAAAAATGCAAAAAGAACTCCAAAAAAGTGGTGGGTCGGATTGAAAATTTAATAATCCCACCGGAGTATGTATATAGTTCAATAAAGCAAAAGCTTATGGTATCCATGTTACATCTCATGAAGCTAGCAGCGGGAGACTCAGCTACACTGGCTGAGCTTCCAAAAGTCTATACTTCTTCCCCCTCTTCTAGAGCCGGTTGCACTTGAACTTAGAAGGGAATACCCCGCTTCTCGAGGAAAGAGTTGCTAGACTGAGGCATTAGAGTTACCAGGTTGGGGGAGGTTGTTTCTTTGTCACTTCTGAGGTGGGGAGCTACATATCACTTACACTGTACGAGTCAGACTCATAGTCGTAAGAGTTTGCGTATGAGTTGAAGTATTTCTGACCTGGCTATTGAGGAGACTTGGACAGAGTTTTGGGATACTCAAGGACTGTTGGATTTCAAATTTAGTTCTCATTAAGGTTCCGACCGCACTAAAATTCCCAAGGGTCCGACTTAAGCTCCAAACTTTGATTTTGCGAAGACAAGTTTGATAATCAAGCAAAATCCAAGTTCTTCTTTTTCTTTTCTTTCTTTTCTTTTTGCACTTATTGCATAAGTGTTTGCTAGGGACTAGCAAAGGTAAAGTATAGGGGGATGATGAATCCACATTTCATCATCTTTATTCTATCATTTTGGCACCAAAAACCCTAGCAAATGCCTGTAAATAGCCTTAAATCAAGCATCTTAGCATTCATGCATGTGCATCTCAATTGTGTAGAAATCACTGTAATTAAGGCCAAAATTATAGAATAAATAAAGAAAAGAAAAAGAATAAAATATTGTAAATATTTTATGACCCAAAACCCCCGAGACCTAGGCATCTTGATGAATAGGTCGACAAGGAATAAAGTAGGGGGAGATAAGGTCAGATACACAGATAAAATACCTATATGTTTTATTCATTCTTTCTTCATTTTGGGACCTATTTTTGGTTCCACTTTTTGTACATCAAATAAAGAAACTTTGTACATGAAAGTTGTAGATAATTTTATAAAGAAAAATACAAAATTGATTTCACAGAAAAATAATGCACAGACACAAAGATATGGTCTGAATAAGAATCCAAAATCCCAACTTCCCAGACCCGTATCTCACCAATAAAAACTCCAAATGCAGCCTACTCACCTTTAATTGTATATAGAATAAAATAATCTATCCAATGGTGGTGGTTTCGCATTTGGCGGAGCTACGGTCTGAAAGTTGAGTTTTGGACCCACATTGTACCTTGTACAGATTAAAATATTCAACTTATTCTTTATTCATTATTTATTCATTTTTATAATCTTATATTATTGTAAATATTACTTATAATATATATGTACATTAAAATCAGAATAAAAATGCAAAGAAACCACAAAATAAAAATACTTGTATAGAAGGTACATAGGTATACTACCTATACACATACCTATACAAAACATACTTGTATTTTATTAAATATATAAAACATATCAGAAAATTAAAATAAAAATATATTTGTGTATATATAAGTATTTCGTAATTTCATAAAATGATAAACAAAAATAATAAAAATAAAATACATAAAACAAAAATAAAATACTACAATATGTAGATAATATACCTATATAAGGCTAAAAAGTAAACTTGTAAAAGTATATATCATAAAATTAATTAAAAATCATGATAAAATACTACATAAAATTTTAAGCATTTTTTATTTAATAACCAAAAATAAATTCGATTGTTTTCTATTTTTTATCGAATTAATAAAATAATTTTCCAATCTTTTCCCTGGTTGGTCCACGTGGACCAACCAGGAACCTCCGACTGTTGACCGGCGGGTCAACAGCTTGTCCTTGACCCCCCTTGAGCTCCGCGCGCCTCGTTTTTCCCCCTCTTTCACCCTTTTTTCGAGGCTGCGCCGCTCGTCCTCTCCAGCCGCTTCCTTCTTGGAAGTTGATCACTGTAGATCCATCTCCATCGCCGACTCCTCAGATCGACCCATATCTCCTTCTACCACCCGTGATCTCATCTCGAACTCATGCGATTTTCACCCTTCAAATACAACCCCCCTTCTTCCTTTCTCGGGTTGAACCGCGAATTACCCACGATCCTTCCCCCTTGGTCGAGCTAAAGGTACCCGGAGGTGACAGCTCTGAGCTCCAGGCTTCCAGGCGTCGGGAGAGCACCTGATCGTCGCGCGTTCCAACCTCCGGCGAAGCTCTGCCGTCGAGGTAACCACCCTCTGGCCCTAGGCCATCGAGGCTGTTCTTGCCTTCTCTTTATCCCCTTCCAGATCCCTGTTAGTTCTAGGATTATTTCCCCCATCATTCTGAGTCGAATCAATCACTCATTCACCTAATCGATCACCTCGCCGGAGCGCAACTCCGGCGAGACCCTATTGCGCCTCCCCGTCCATTTTGAGAGCCACCCGAGGTCGAGGCATTTTGCCCTCGACCTCTCTAACGTTTTGGTGCAGGTATTGAAGTACATTGACGCTCCTGGAGCTATTTCGCCCTCTCGCCGGAGCACCTGGAGCCTCGCAGCTCCGCCACCTCCGTGCGAGAGCACCGGCGTTCGCCGGTGGATTTTGAAGCTTCCAGAAGTCACCCGAGACCTGCAGGAGGCTCCTCGTTCATTTTGGAGCTCAATAGCCATCAGAGCCAGCCGGAGGAGCGTGGCGAACTTCGCCCAGCCGGAGCTCCGCCTCGTTCTTCCAGCTGCCTCCACCGCCGTCCGATCGAGGAGACCCTCCAGTTAGAACGTGGGCCGTCAGATCATCAGCGCTCAGCCACCGTCGATCTCGCCCGAGATCTAATCTCAGACGTCCACAGCGAAGCGTCATCGGCCGTCCAGATCGTGCCACGTGTCAAGTGGCCTCTTCATCGCCGTTGGATCGCGCGCCGAGGGTATTTTACATCCTCACCCTCGCGCATTTTTGTATTTAATATTTAGTCTATAAACTTTCGTCTGTAGTTTAAAATATTTTGTAATATTTGCAAGACAAACCCTAGACTTTGTTTATTTGCGTTTGGGTCCCTCGCCACGTCACCTCACGTGACCTGTACACGTGAGGGGGTGGGCATTTTGCAAGGATACCCTCGGTTGTTTGTGTATTTCGTTTAAGTCCATGAACATTTATGTCAAGTTGTAATATTCTGGAGAAATTGCATCGAACCCCCTGAGCTTTGTAATATTGCAAAAATACCCCTCCCAGGCGCGTGCAAGTCACGCGTCCTGTGGGTAAATTGCACATATACCCTTGCGGGTTTGGATATTTGTGTTTAATCCTTGAAATGCAAGTTTCAGAGTAATAGTTTGTGGAAAAATTGCGTACGTGCCCCTGGATGTTTCATTATTTGCATGTATGCCCTTGCCAGCACTGTTTGATGATTGGAGTCTTGTTCTAATTAATTAAAATATCATTTTAACTCCAAAAATCCCACAAAAATAGGCTTAAGCTCCTGTGCACCTATACTTTCACGCCATCTATTTAGTTTTTGATTTTAGTTTAGTTTTATATTTATTAAAAATCAAAAAGTCTCATTTTGTGCACTGTCTACCTTAGAAAATACCAAAAAAATAGTAAAACACCTCTAAAAATTCCAAAAAAATCACCTAGTGTCTATTTTATCATCTTTTAGTGTCAATCCAAAAATCACTAAAAATCTCAAAAGAAAAACACTAAAAATTGAAAAACACTCAAAAACTTCAAAAAAATATAAAAAATAGTAGAAAAACCCAAAAATAGCAAACTCAGCTTCTGTTTATTCCTTATTTTATTCCCTTTATTAGAAAAATAGTGTGAAATATTTTTGCTACTGGTTGCTATTTTTAAATTACATTTTACTCACAGCCAGCCTTGTTTGCACTGTTTTCTCTTATTTGAGCTTTTAAAAATCCCAAAAACACCTAGAAAAATCCCCAAAAATCACAAAAACAGTAAAAAATATTAAAAGGACCAAAAACATTTCATTTCTGGATTTTTGAGTATTTTTGTGCATTTTTACTAACATTCTACCTTGCCTTTTATTATATTGCCTTTACTTCCCAATATTAAAAAAAAATATAAAATATAAAATATAAAAATTAGAAAATCAAAAATCAAAATACAAAATTAAAAAGTAAATAAAAAAAAGTGAAAATTAAAAAACCACAAAAAAATAGTAGTTGCTTGCTTGCTTAGTGTAGACACATCACACACTCACTCACTTGTGCATTCAATCGCTTGAGCTACACTGTTTGCTCCCTGTGTTCGAACTCTCTGCATACTTGCCCATATACATCATTTGTGCAGAGTTAAAAATAAATTTTAACTCACACCTGTTTTTCATTGCTTGATTTGCTTGTGGGTTATTTGTTGACTTTAGTCCGGATTTAGTGTGGTCAACACACCGACTGAGTTCACGCTTTGTGTGAATTTAAGACCACCTATTTTTGGCTAAATCACGCTTCCCATAGAAAATATTCAACCTGGCATTAAACAACCATACATTTTGCCTAAGGACAGAGTCTTTGCACCTAATGTGCTGATCATGCCATCTCTTTACTTTGTCCTTATAAATCAAACTGTTGTCATATGCCATGTTTCGGATTTCCACAAGATTGTTCAAGTTCAAGTCTCGACAAAGATTCCCTAGGTGATAACTCCAATTAATCTGCTTAATTGCCCATTTGGATTTGTGAATCAGTTCTGCGGACAAATGGAATGGCTTGCCATATACCATTCTGAATGGTGAAGTGCCCAATGGTATCTTGTATGGTGTCCTATAGGACCACAAAACTTGGTTCAAGAGCTGGGACCAGTTCTTCCTATCGGGACGAACCAACTTCTGTAAAATACTCTTCACCTCTCTGTTCAAAACCTCTGCCATGCCATTGGACTGTGGGTGGTAAGGACTAGTAACTCTGTGCTCAAATCCGTAGTCCTTAGCTAAATATCTCACATCTCGGTTCACAAAGTGGCTACCCCCATCTAATATCAAAACTTTTGGCACCCTGTACTTAGAAATAATATGGTCTCTCACAAACTTACAGACAATCGTGCTATCTGCGGTTCGGGTTGGGATAACCTCCACCCACCTAGACAAATAGTCAACCTCCAACAAGATTTACTCTTATCCTTGGATGTTGGGTAAAGGACCCATAAAATCTATACCCCATGCATAAAAAACATCACAAATAGTCACCGACTGCATGGGAATCTCATCTCTCCGCCCAACTATTCCTCCCATCCTTTACAAATCGGGCATGACCGTACAAAATCAATAGCATCTCAGAACAGGATCGGCCAATACAATCCACATTGAAGTACCTTGTGAGTGGTTTTTTTCCACGAATGGTATCCTCCAGCCTCAATTGAATGACAATATGTCTGATACTCCTCCTGAGGAATACACCTTCTCCAAACACAATCCACCCCTTCAAAGAAAGGAAAAGGATCGTCCCAGTAGTATCTCCTCGAATCCGACTTCAGTCGGTCAATGCTGCTCCTAGTCCAACCATGGTGAACCTGCTTGGAGACAAGAAAGTTCACCATGTTAGCACACCACAGGAGTGAGTCAAAAACATAAATTGACTCATCTGGAAAGGTCTCTAATCCGCTCATAATCACGAGAGTCCTTAAGATCAATCCAAGAAAGGTGATCAGCCACAACATTCTTAACTCTAGGTTTATCTTTTATCTCCAAATCGAACTCCTGGAGCAGTAAAATCCACATAAGAAGACACACCTTTGCATCCTTCTTTTCCATTAAGTACCGAATAGTTGCGTGATCAGTGTAGATTGTTACCTTAGAGCCCAAAACATGCGACCTGAACTTCTCGAGGGCCCATAATACAATGAGCATTTCCTTTTTTGTCACGGTGTAGTTCTTCTATGTAGGGTCTAATACTTTGCTTGCATAGTAGATCACAAAGGGGATACTCTCTCGTCATTGTCCTAACAAAGCTCCAATAGCGAATTCTGAAGCATCAGTCAAGATCTCAAAGGGAGAGACTAGTCAGAAGCTTGTAGGATAGATCTTTATGTTGGTAGGTGGATCACGCAGGCAATCTACAACAAACTCTATGTTTGTAGCTTGCATAGTAGATATTTAAGGGGAAGCATCCTATGATCTACAACAAACTCTATGTCTTTCCCTAAGAGCTCAGTCAGTGAGCAGGCAATCTTTGAGAAGTCCTAAATGAATCTCCGGTAGAATCCAACATGCCCTAGAAGGGACCGCAATGACTTTATGTTGGTAGGTGGATCACGCTTCTTGATCACCTCCACCTTGGCAGGGTCAATATCCATTCCCCTTTTGGAGATGACATGCCCCGAAACAATACCCTCCATCACCATAAAGCAACTTTTCTCCTAGAATAGTACCAGATTCACCTCTCTACACTGCTTGAGGACTCGGTCCAAGCGCACTAAACATGTGTCAAAGGGATCACCATGAACCGAGAAGTCGTCCATGAACACTTCCAGGAAATCTCCTTGTATTTATGGAATCGAGCATCGAAAGAGAGGGTGAGGGGAAGGTGATTTCCTCCATTAGTATGCTCAAAATCAAATGTCTTTACCCATGATGAACAAGAATTCTTGTTCATCTCGATGAATACGGTGATCATGCACCACTAAAAGGTGCCTGGAGCAATGCAGAGCTCGAATGGCATGCACCTGGATGCGTAGGTATCGAATGGACATGTGACTGTGGTCTTTTCCTAGACCTCCGAGGCTATATCTACCTGGTTGTAGCTTGAGTACCCATCAAGAAAACATAAGAACTCTTTCCGTACGAGTCTCTCCAAAATCTGATCGATAAAAGTCAAGGAAAAGTGGTCTTTTATGATCGCAGCTTCTAGGTTCCTGTAGTCAACACAGATGCTCCATGACGTAGGTACTCATGTCACGATCTCTAGCCCTTCTCGTCAGTGACCATCTGAATTCCCGACTTCTTTGGGACAACATGAATTGGGGTGATGAAACCATGTTTCAGTCTCTTAATTCACTAAAATTAACCCCCCATCTTAGACTAAGTTTTAATAAAGACCAGACAATTCCCTGTAATTATCCGAGTCATTGAATAATTAAAAACACAAAAAATAGCAAAACTAAAAATCATGGTGTTTTTAGCATTAAAAACGCTCTCAAAAATATTTTCTGCCTTTGTATGACCTCATCTCTCTTTTCGATCAACATGAAACTTGTAGAGCTCATCGAGATCTACAACTTACATGTTTTGAGTTTTTCCAAATTCGGCCATTCTCACCCTCTTTTTCTTATTTTTCTTCTAAATAACTTGATTGGGCCATGTGGCTCCTTCTGGCTTTGCCATGTGGCCCGCTCTCCTTGTGCCATGCGCCCCCCCCCCCACTTCCAGCCGTTAGATCAGTTCCTTCTCTCCAGATTTGTGCCATTTACTCTCCCAGATGATCTCCACCCTCCGATCATCTCCAAATCAGATCTCCTCCGTCCGCTAGCGCCTCGCCCTCAGCAAGCCACGTTTTGCCTTTTGAACCCTCTAATCTTCTCCAGGCACCTTCGTCTCCACCATTCTTTCCGCTCCCACTGTCAACCATCCGATCAAACTCCAGGTTCCATCAAGACCGCCCGCCAGTGCCGTGTTCTCCTTGCACCACGTGGTGCATCCTATGCCCTCGATTTCGCTTCCTTGATCTAATCCGAGCCTTTAACTAGCGCCCCGCTCTTGGCCGTTGGATCACAGGAACCAACGGCTAAGACTTCGTCGTCTACCTTGCAATACTCCATCGCCCAAGATCATCACCTCGCGTCTCAACCTCCCCCTTCCTATTTTTCACGTCATGTCTGCCACTTCCTCCACTCGACAACCACCTACGGCGGAGACCATCACTTCTCCACCCTCGCGCGAACCCATGTGTGCCACAACTTCCCTCCACTTGTCCCATGTCCTCTTTGCAAACCATGTCCATCGCCATCGCAACCACCACCTTCGATCTTCAAATACCTCGCCTCTGCTCCTAATTAACCTCGTCCACCTTTATGCGGGGAGTCGCCAAGCAAGCCTCCGCCCCTCGGTGACAGCGAGGGGGCGGCATGGAGCGCGAAGACGGTGATCTCCTCCGGTGTTGACCACTGGCCATGGTAGGCCAGGACTATAGTGGCTCTGCCTCGCCAAGCTGCTCCCCATGGCTGGGGGAGTTCAACGATGATCGAAGTGCCATTGACACTCAACCCAAGCCGCCGACGACTGCCTTCTCTCCAGGTAAGTATCTCTGACCTCCTCTTGTATTTTTCTTTAGTTTCTAGCAATTAATTAGACTGCTACACACCTCATCACCCTCCATTGACCCTTGACTTAGCTTCACCGTGCATCCCTCATCTTCTCCCCACACGCCGATCACCCCTTCTTTCCCTCACGACCTCAGACCACCTTCGACCATTGCTCCGCCCTTCACGGTGGAGGAGCACACTAGGCCGCCATGTTCTCCACCGCACATGGCCTCCATCCCACTCCACCTCGAACTCCCAATGAGTCTGCATGCTTCAGCTCTGTGGAACTAACTTTGCAGGTGCTCGAATATTCAATGATCGGGAGTCCCACCGGAGATATCTTAGTGAGCTTCATCTCCGGCCACCAGACGTCGTGGGGCTCTTCCAGGAGCTCCAGCTACTACGCCGACATCCATCGACGCCATCTATGCCTTCAGGAGCCGCGGGTACCTTTCACCGAGCTGGCCATCAGGTGGCATAGCTCGGGTAGCCTCATCGGAGACCAAACAGCGCCTCCAGCCCCGCGGCGGAGGGAGATGATCGAGAACGTACATGTGTCGTTGGATGGCACACCTCGGTGTCCATCCAACGGCCTATCTTCAGCCACGCCTCCTTCAACCTATTGTACAGGTACCGTCGGATCCTCGATATCTGAAGGTCTATACGCAACCACGTCATTAACTCCTAGCTTCGGCACCGAACCTCCAGGTTCGGATCTCCCGAGCCGACTCCGAGACTACATCGAGCCAAAGCCTCATCCCGAGCCTAGCTGAAGCTCTCCCAAGCCTCCCCTGAGCCTGCATCCTCACCGAGCCTAGAGCGCACATGTAGAACATGTGCGCTCTGGGTAATTTGCAGAGAGGCCCAACCATCTTCACTAATTGCAGACAGGTCCAGTGCTCACGTGCTTACCTCGTGCACTTGGGGGCACTTATACCCTTGCGAGTTTTAATAATTGCAAAAATACCCCCGTGCGTGTGGGTTATTTACAGAGAAGTTATGACTTTGTTTTATTTACATTTTAGTCCCTCCCAGGCACCTGCTTTTTATTTATCTTTCATGGTTTCTTACATTTATGACCCTGGCTTCACTCGTGCATATCTTGAGCATCTTAGCTCCGATTGAGTCGATTTCAGTGGTGTTTTGAAGCTTGTTTCGTTGTCTTCTTGATAACATGCTTGTATTTCAGATTTAGCACTATAAATGTTGATGTATTACTTTAATAGCTCAGTGTCTTTATATCAATGCTTCGCGTGCCTTTTTCCATAAATGAAAACAACTTCATAAACTTCATTCTGATTTGACTTGTGATTAAATGGCTCATGCATTTTTATAATCAGGGCATATTTATGCATTTATTCGCATCTCTTTGCATGATAAAAAGCAAATAAAAAATGTATATTTTCATGTTTACTTAATGCATCTTGTCTTATATTCGTGCATTTCATCGACCTACGTTTATCCAACACTTAGTTAAATTAAATTCCAAATAAATACGAGAGAGGATCGTGTCCCTGAATTCGACCTTGGGCTTGCACAAGTAAAAATTATAAATGGACCTTTTTATTTGATTCATTATCTTGATTAAAAGGTTCTTTGACGAACCCGATCCGGCCACCTACAACGTACTAAAACGACCTATTAAGAGGCCAGTTTTGCAGCTCATCAAATGGTGCCGTTGTCGGGGACACGCCTCATCTTTTGTCTTGTTTAGATTTTTATTTATTTAATTAAGTGTTTCTTTTATGTAGGTCAATTTATTCATTTATCTTGCATCGTAAAATTTTTTTCTTTTCCATTGATATCTAACCTTTGCTTTTGTGGAAGGGCCCTTGATGTTCAAGGAGGCGAGGAGTACGTACTTCCCCGCTGAGAGGAGCCGCAGAGCAATTTTGGAGATAATTCGATCTGAAGGAAAAAATGTCTCGCATTTTATTTCATTTCATATGCATGTAATAATCGTCTTTACGGCGGTCTTCGATCGAAGACTCGTGCTTGTATATGAACAAATTATATGTGGTTGTGTGGGGATCATCCCCACTTGAGTATCGACCTAGGACCAGGAACGTGGCTCTTCGAGCTTCTTTCACAGTTTCATTTTTACGTGCTTGCTCGTAGGTAGGACACACTTTAAACAAAGATGCACATAGCATCGCTTCACTTAGCGAAATTTACAAGATGTTCTTCCCCGCTAATAGAAGCATGTTAGGTGTGGTTTTCAATCGACTTGCATACACATTATTTTGGTTTTCAATTCAGTCTGAGTTTTTACATATTTTTGCTAAGGCATTGCATGTTTTCTCGCTTAGCCTAGATCATGGTTTTTATTGATTGCATGGTTTTTTCTCGATTTCCCCTCCTAGTTTGATCACCTAGGTTAATGGAAAATGGGAATGAGCGGTAGATGATGATTGCTTGGTTTATGTGCTCACCTTAATTCATTGATAACCTTAAGCAAAATAAATTGGGACTGTTAATTGAAAGTCAACCTAAAAATGGAGTAAAATCTTGTTTTGGGAGAGCAACACCCTCGTTTATGTTGTTGGTTTTACTTGACATTTTCCACGTAAAAATCGAATGTTTTAATCACCAATAAAACTGACAAGATAATCAACCAACATTTGTTGGTTTCACGTGTGAGTTGGTGAAATAAAAGGGGTGTTGCATGCTTGTTTGAGCCATGGATGTTCCGAACGCTCCCTTAGACACTAGGTACTCCATTTATCTCCGAAGATTCATCTGCTCATTTGTATATCCATCCGACTTCTTCATTCACCTCGGATCTCTCCCAACATCAACTCTTAATCTGTATACTTAGGCTACTCTCAGCCTAAGTATAGGCGGGACCTGAATCCCCGTGATTTTTCTACTCACCTTTCCTTGCCTCAATACTTAGGTTATTTCTAACCTAAGTATAGGGGGAGCCCTCCTTAGTTCCCATATATTTTTCTATATTTAAATGGACCTATGGACTTGTATCATCTAGTGCTATGAGGACATAACAAAGTTTAAGTATAGGGGGTATACCGTATATATTGTATATGTACTTTAGCTATATTCTGAAAATTTTGAAAAATTTAAAACTTTTTGGCTAAAGTAAAATCCTTTGAACTAAGTGGACAAAATTATTTTCAAAGCTTTCTATTATGTTACACTATTTTTATAGAAAAATATTTTTGAAATTGATTTGAAAAATGAGTTTCTCTTGTTTTGGAAAAATCTTTTGAAAATGTTTTGAAACTCTTTATTTGTGTGACATGGTATTGAAAATTCTTTTTGATTTCAAGTAAAGTTGAGTTTAACCTGTGTTCTAACTTTTAATAAAAAATTCAATAAAAAATTAAAGTCCTTTAAGAGTCAATAGTGACTACTAAGCCCAAATAAGTAGCTGTGTTCAGTGAGGGTTCGCCCTTAGCAGAGTAGGTGGTTTAGAGGACATCACGCAAGGCTCCGTCCTCAAGCAACGGGCTCCAGCCTGCACTTACACCTATACTGGCTGAACGCAGATGCATCTACTCATTTGAGTTTAGGCAGTCATTTTGTCTTTTAAAGTCTTCATTAGAAAAAAGAAAAAAGAAAAAAAGAAAAAAAAAAGAAATTTTAAAAAAAATGTTGAAGGAGTTGGATTAATTTCCCTACCTTTTCACTTCCACCCAGGATCAGAAATGTTCAAGAAAACTTGATTTATGAGGTCTTGAGATTTTAGGTTAACCAACCTTAACCATCAGGGTCTTAGACTTAATCATCCATATTTCCCTAGGTTTCTAGATTTGTGTGTTATATTGCATGCTTAGTCTCCGACCATAAGAATATGATCATCACATCACATGCACGACCGCGGTTTCGATGAGATGAGTTGACTCTTCTCTTGAGGGACCGGAATGAGGGATTCAAGTCTGGATTTGATCTAATGATGCTCGAGGATGGGATAAAATCTTTGAAGGCTTCGTGAAACCTGAGTGTCAGCATCTTTAGCTAGTATGAGAACTTGGTTCTTATACTAATCTCTTGACATTGACCTAAGTGCCAGAGTATGAAATAAATATAAATGTTGATCAGTGTGCACCAACTCTTAGTAAAAGTAGTGGAGCTAGCCAAAAATACTACAAAGCAATGAAATGTCAAAGAAAAGCTCTCATTCCATACAAAGTCAAATTTCAACAAGAGCTTCCACCAAAGGCGAGCGCTCCCAACCATTTTTAAAGTGTCCACTTGGACCACCGCTATTAGGACCAGGAGTCGGGCTTGCACCAAAAAAGGGCTCTGCATCATAAATGCTACAAGTCTGGGTGTAGAAGGTACGATAAGTACTCAAAAAAAGACACACCCCTGTGTATTCCCAGGAAAACAAGTGCGGACGGCTCCAACTTCTCTTGACGGACACACTAATCAACACCAAAAAATGTATTGCATAATAAGGCACTTGAGAAAATCCTTGTTCCAATGAGAGGGAGAGAAGAAATGACACAAACCTATACCCTCCATCACTGGCCTTCCATCTACACTTTCAAGTCTGACAACTAAGACGGTGGACTGGACACAAGATTTGATTTATTCCCTAGTGTTGAGGACTGGGTCCTTAGGAGAATTTCTTGGACCAAGACCTTGGGTGAAGTTTTGACTCTACTCTCATGAACACAATCAACACTAAATGTCATATCCTTAGTTTATATGTACATCAGAGAGAGTCTAGATAACTAGAGGAATTGGATACCTCTTGAGTAAGGTAGAGTTGAGCTTTAAGATTTTGGATCTCTAAATTTGAGAAGACTTGAACAGATCGGATCATGTACGCTCATGCACAAGGGGGTTAATCTAGTTCATTCATTTTCTTTGATGCTTGGGGACGAGCATTGTTTAAATATAGCGGGTTGATGAAACCATGTTTCAGTCTCTTAATTCACTGAAATTAATCCCCCATCTTAGACTAAGTTTCAATAAAGACCAGGAAATTCCCTGTAATTATCAGAGTCATTGAATAAATTAAAACACAAAAAAATAGCAAAATTTAAAATTATGGTGCTTTTAACCTTAAAAATGCTCTCAAAAATATTTTCTACCTTTGTTTGACCTCATCTCCATTTTTGGTTAACATGAAACTTGTAGATCTCATTTAGATCTACAACTTTCATGTTTTGAGTTTTTCCAAATTCGGCCTCTCTCATCCTCTTTCTCTTATTTTTCTTCTGAATAACTTGATTGGGACACGTGGCTCCTTCTGGCTTCGCCATGTGGCCTGCGCTCCTTGTGCCACGTGCCCCCCATTTCCAGCCGTTAGATCAGTTCCTTCTCATCAGATCTGTGCCATTCACTCTCTCAGCTGATATCAACCCTCCGATCATCTCCAGATCAGATCTCCTCCGTCCGCTAGCACCTCTCCCTCAGCAAGCCACGTGTTGCCTTTTGAACCCTCTGATCTTCTCCAGGCACCGTCATCTTCACCGTTCTTTCCGCTCCTACTGTCAACCATCTAATCATACTCCAGGTTCCATCAAGACTACCCACCAGCGTCGTGTTCTCCTTGCGCCATGTGGTGCGCCCGATGCCCTCGATTTCGCTTCCTTGATCTAATCCGGGCCTTTAACTAGCACCTCGCTCTTGGCCGTTGGATAACAGGATCCAATGGCCAAGAGTTCATCATCTACCTCACGATACTCTGTCGCCTACGATCCTCACCTCGCGTCTTAACCTCCCCCTTCATATTTTTCTCGTCATCTCTGCTACTTCCTCCACTCGACAACCATCCCACGACGGAGACCATCACTCCTCTACCCTCGCATGAACCCACATGTGCCACGACTTCCCTCCACTCGTCCCATATTCTCCGCGCAAACCATATCCATCTCCATCGCAACCACCACCTTCGATCGTCATATACCTCACCTCAGCTCCTAATTAACCTCGTCCACCTCTACGTGGGGAGTCGCCTAGCAAGCCTCCACCCCTCGGCGACAGCGAGGGGGCGACATGGAGCGTAAAGACGGCGATCACCTCCAGTGTTGACCCATGGCCATGGTAGGCCAGGACTGCGATGACTCCGCCCCGCCAAGCTGATCCCCATGGCTGGGGGAGTTCTTCGATGATCAGAGTGCCATTGGCACTCAGCCCAAGCCGCCGACGACCGCCTTCTCTCCAGGTAAGTATCTCCGACCTCCTCTTGTATTTTTCCTCTAGTTTCTAGCAATTAATTAGACTGCTACACACCTCATCACCCTCCATTGACCCTTGACTTAGCTTCACCGCGCATCCCTCATCTTCGCCCCACCCACCGATCACCCCTTCTTTCCCTCACGGCCTCAGACCACCTTCGACCATTGCTCTGCCCTTGAGCACACTAGGCTGCCACGTTCTCCACCGCACATGACCTCCATCCCACTCCACCTCAAACTCTCCATGAGTCTGCATGCTTCGTCTCTGTGGAACTAACTTTGCAGGTGCTCGAATATTCAATGATCGGGAGTCCCTCCGGAGTTAGTGAGCTTCATCTTTGGTCACCAGACATCGTGGGGCTCTTCCAGGAGCTCCAGCTCCTACATTGATTTCCAGCGACACCATCTATGCCTTCAAGAGCCGCATGGACCATTCACCGAGCTGGCCATCAGGTGGCGGAGCTCAGGTAGCCTCACCGAAGACCCAATCGAGTTGCGTGATTTGGAATCCGATTGCTCAAGTTATGATCATTTTAATGAACATGTAAATTAAAGAGTTAATTACGGTTTTAAAACACTTAAAATGCGTGAATATCATTGGGTTCTGTTGTAAATCAAATTAGCAAATTATGGAAACCTATTTTGCTTGATTTGGATTTAAATTGATTGAGATATTATAATTTTAGTAAGTAGGGGTCACTGCTGGAAATTACGTACTTGGTCATGAATCTTGTGATTATCATTCAACTAAATTAATAGAAATTAATGGTTAATTTTCTAAGATAATTATTGATGAACATTTGTGAAATATTTCAAGATGATGATTATTTCCTCTAATGCCATTGACCATATTCGAAACGTGATTGGATATGATCTAGATAACAATTAGTTACATAAACCTTCCAACAAACATTAATGCTTGAATAAGATTGGGGATTTATTTATCAAATCTCGTTATAACATTAATAAAAAATGTTTTAATTATTATTATATGATATAACTTCTGTCGAAAGACCTATTATAATCTCAAGTACAAAGTTATCAATTGGCATTATCCTGACTTGAGGCGGATATGGTGTCTAGTCGGGGAGCGTTAGGATAGCAGGTTGCTCCGTGAGTGGTTTGTCCTACTCCCGTCGAAACTGACCGTGACAACGGGTAAGGAAGGGATAATGCTTGAAGTGATCATGATGTATTTTTTTAATTATTAAAATTCGAATAATATGTATTTGAGATAATACCAAATTCCAAATAACAATAGAGAATATTTGTTGGATATAATTGGATCATTAATTTAATATGATTAGATTATTTGGAATCCAATTAAAATTAAAACACCCAATTATGATAGAGTTGTTATTTCCCTTGGAATAATTAATTACGTGAATATGATTCATAATAATTGTTAGAGTCATTATATTTACATTTATGTATGTAACCCTTCGGGTTCCATAACCCCCCGTGACCTTTCAAGTTCCGTAACCCTCTATGATCCTACAAGTTCCGTAACTCTTAGTGACCCTTCAGGTTCTGTAACCCTTGTACTCTCTAAGGTTTTCTCTCTACATAAGATACCCTAGCTCTATGGAATAAACATATCATTTTGTTTCTCTTCTCAACATGGTATCAGAGCAACGGTCCTAGACCGAAGTCTAATAGCCTAAATCCACCTCCACACCAGCCATCTCTCCGTCGACAAGGAGAGAGGGCTGGACCTCCTGCATCACTCATAGATTCCACGGTCTCGTGCAATGCAATTCGAGTCCCCAACAGCACCAGTTGCCTCCTCCAGCAGCACCTAAATCTTTGCCCGAGGCTGCAGCAGCACCTCCTGCATTGCCAGCACTGCCTAAAGCCCCCCTCTCCAACAACCCCTGCTTTACCACGACATATTTCTCCCGGCTTTTTATTTCTCCCTAATTGATGTTACATACTCTTTATTCTATCAAATATGGGAGAAAAGGGGAGTCAAAGATGATTCTTCAGGACGTTTGCTTCCCTACCATGACTAACAAACCGACGCTTCAGACTACTACTAAGATCTTCCGTCTTCACCGAGCATTGACTTCTTCTTCAGGGTGTATACTTATTCTTTTACGACCCGACTACTACTTGGCGTTGGACTTCTTCTACAGTGATTCTTCTCCAGGCACGACAGAGACATGTTCTGATGACCTGCAGGCACAACAGAGATACGTTCTGGTGACATGATATCACAACGACTCTACAGGCATGGCAGAGATACGTTCCGGTGACCTGAAAGTCGCATACCCATCCTCGAGCTAGGCCTTCTAATAACAACGGACTTATGTTCTTATGATGCTTCGTGTGAAGATGTGGTGTATACTTTTTCTTTTTATTACAAGTTGCAGCTTTCTCAGCTCCAGCTTGAGGGGGAGTGTTAGAGTTATTATATTTACATTTATATCTGTAACCCTTCGGGTTCCATAACCCCTCGTGACCTTTCGGGTTCTGTAACCCTCTACGATCCTTCAACTTCCGTAACTCCCAGTGACCCTTCAGGTTCCGTAACCCTTTTACTCTCTAAGGTTTTCTCTCTATATAAGATACCCTAACTCTATGGAATAAACATCTCATTCATTCCTTTTCTCAACAATAATTAATTAGAATTTGAACATGATATGGAGGATTATATAAGTGACATCCATGGTCTCCCGTCAAGGCGAAGGGTTTCGTCTCCAAGGATTGTATGTCGGAGACGCATGTCCGAAGTGACATCACCTGCATACAAGCACATTGGGATCGAGGTCTTTGCTTCTCAAAAGAATAAGGTCGTATGTGTAGTGACCCCAATATCAGGTCTTCATATTATTGGGGCGATATTGGATTGTGCATAGTGAGTTCTAATCATGTTGATGGTTGGTTCAATTGATGACGTGTTAACATCACCTTATGGGTGGTGGGCTCAAGTGTTAAAGACTGAATTGGGAATGCAAGTTGGACTTGTAAGGCGGAATGTGTTCCCGCTTCTTTTTATCCAAGTTACATGTTCTCATATTATCGGGATGTGATAAAGATAAGAAAGGAGATCCCAGATCTTGCTTGAGATATAATGGTAAGTATATCTCTTACATTGAGAGTGATTAACGGAATGGACTTTCAGTATTTACAAGGTAAGAGAACTTTGATATAGAAATTCCTAAATCAAAGTAATATATATATATATTCATATATTTATGTAAATTTCTTATTTCAGATAATCTTTCATTAAACCCACTCAATACTATAATCAATAATAACTAGTAAATATCATGGATTGGATCCATGATCAAGACATTGTACTTGCAGTTGGACACATAATGTATGTGGTTGCAATATACAAGTTTCCTCATAATAGTGAGGAATGACAATTAAATAGACAATAGGACTACAACCTTAGGGCTTGTATGTCTATATAGTCTTGATCTCTCATCGAATGTACTTTGGAAGTGGCATGTTGATAATGATTATAATTCTCAAATAATACTTATATAAATCTAAGAAGATGTTATGGCATACATATGTCCTCTCAACTTTTAATCATGAATGACATGGTTCGTTGCATCATGCAGAATGGTGGCTCGATAAGAGATGATGCATTCAAAATTTTTGAGTAACTATTTGTACCAAAGTCTTTTAAAGTTTAGATGGATATAGATACGATGAGTGTCTTCATTATACTATATATACTCTAGTCATTCATGAAGCTTAAGAATATTCATATTGTATGAATTGATTGAAGCATGCATAAATGTTGAAGTACTCTTATATTGAAATATTTTTGAATTCAACATAAGAGATCATTTGTCTTAGGCAATGGATGTTTACAGATGAAGGGAGCACAGTGGAAGCATGGGTTGGATCCAAGCAAGAAGGAAAGTCAACGAGTTGACTGCACTTCTGTAGTTTCCATATGACATCCAAAGAGTTGGATGAATGCCAATATTGCAACAAGCTGATGTCTTGATAGTGTGATTATCAAGTCTATCTTGGATCCTTAGAGAAGGACTCAGATAGTGCATCAGAATAATCTATATCTACATTTAATCTTGAAATTGACATTCTTATTGGATAAGATTAAAAGTCTAATCATTGTATCTCAGTATTCTAATAACACCTGCAATTGGTTGCATATGTTTTACAAGACTAGAAAATTTGATCTTAAGGTTTAATAGTCATCCACATGGATATTGATGCAATTGTTGCAACAATCTCTATTAGATAGATAGACTTCAAATTTTCAATGGGTGAGCACTTAGTCTTAGCGAATGTTTCTACGATCTAGATATTAGAATACACTCATAGTTTATTTCTAAATGTTGGAAATAAACATGAACTCTGGAATAGACTTATCATAAAGGGTTATGATGGATATATCTCAGAAAGAAATCTAACATCTAGAGGACTATACTAAACTAGAATATTAATGAATGGTTCATTAATATTTATAATACTGAAAATTAAACCTTTAAAGATCACTAAGGGGATGAAGATCATTTGATAATGATCTGGCATTGTTGATGAGATCAATCGACTAGTAAGAGATGAAACTTTAAAATGTCTGAAATTTCAAATCGTATATACTTATGAATATTGTATTCAAAAGAAAAAAATGTCTAATACACCCTTCTTTGGGAATGGTGTAAGATGTCAAGGTATTCAAGATCTCATACGTATTGATGTATGTGGATCATCTGTACCATAATAAACATTGATGATATATGATATCATTTGATGATTATTTGTGATATGGGTTTTCTTCCCTTCACCTTAGAAATTTTTGAAATGTTCAAAGATTTCATAATTTTGATTTAGAACAAAAGTTTGAAGGAAGAATAAATGAATTTGATCTAGCCTAGGTAGCAAGTACATATTATATGAATTCAAGGAATACCTTATGAAGATATGAATATCATTCCTATCTCGCTCCTCTTGATACACCTAAACTCAATAGAGCTATGGGGAGATACAATTGGATCATGTGTGACATGATTTGATAAATAATGAATATTAACATAATTACCTCTTAGTTTCCAAGGGATATATGTAGTAGAGATTACTATATATATATCCTTAATTAGGTTCCATGCAAGTAAACAGGAATCTAGCACCAGAAAATGATGCTTCATTAGGAAATTAAAGGATGGCATGGATACCTACTTTATGACCTTGAGATTCTTAAAAGATTTCTTCTCTAAGGATATAATTCTTAGATAATGAGACTCTTTAGAATCAAGATGAAAATGAAATGAAGGAACTCATTTAATCTTGAGAAGATAATGAGGCTCTTGAAATCAGAAACTAAAAGGATAATTAAAGATAAAACACTCATACCTCTTCAAATGAGTTTGAGGATGGATTCCCTGTGTCAGTTAAGTATGACAATGATCTTACTTCATGTGATGAAGCTTCTGAAGATCATGACATGGAAAGATGGATGTTAGCAATAAAGTCTAATGTAGACTTCATATACAAGTGTTGTATATGGACCCTCGAGGATCCACCTATACGGGTAAGACCCGTTGATGAATATACGTTTCATCATCTTTATTCTATCATTTTGGCCTCAAAAACCCTGGCAAATTCATGTAAATACCCTTAATTCCTGCATTTTAGCATCCATGCATTATTGCGTAAACTGTGTATAAAATACGATTTTTAAAGCCAAAATTATAGAATAAAGAAAAGAAAAGAACAAGAATAAAATATTGTAAATATTTTATGACCTGAAACCCTGAGACCTAGGCATCTCGATGACTAGATCGACAAGGAATAAAGTAGGGGGAGATAAGGGCCAAAATACAATAAAAATACCTTTGATTTAATTCATTCTTTATTTATTTTGGGACCTATTTTTAGTTCCACTTTTTATACCCCAAATAAGGAAACTTTATCCATGAAAGTTGTAGATAATTACATATAGAAAAATACAAAATTTATTTCACACAAAAATAATGTACAGATAAAAAGTTATGATCTGAATAAGATTCCAGAATCCCAACTTCCCAGACCTGTATCTCTCAAATAAAAACTCGAAATGCATCAAAATCACCTTTAATTATATATAATTTTAAATAAGCTATTTAATGAAGGTTTCATTTTTTGCGGAGCTACAGTTTGAAAGTTGAGTTTTGGACCCCTATTGTATACTTGTACAAATTAAAATATTCATTTTTATTAATTTTTCATTATCTTTATAATTTTATATTTTTATAATTTTGTAAATATTATTTATAATATATGTGTACATTTAAACTAGAATAAAACACTAAAGAAAATATATAAATAAAATACATGTATATAATACATAGGTTTAATACATGTACATATACCTATATAATAATACTCCTATTTTATTAAGTATACAAAACACTTCAGAAAAATAAAATAAAAATATATTTAAGTGTATAAAAATAAGTTATAAATATATAAAATAATAAATGGAAATAATAAAATTAAATATACAAAATAATAAATAAAATATTAAAATATATAGATATGTATACCTATATAGGCTATAAAAGGTAACTTGTAATTACAGACATCTAAAAAATAACTAAAAATCATAATAAAATACTTTATAAAATAACAAATATTTTTCATTTTATGATAAAAAATAATAAAATCATTTGCCATTTTAAAATGAATTTATAAGTCTTTTTTCCAGGGATTTTTCTAGTTGGTCCACGTGGACCAACCAGGTTCTTTCCCTTGTTGACTCGGTCAACTCTCTGATCGAGGTCTGGCCTTGTATCAGAACATGTTTTGACCCGTTTTCACGAAGTTTTTAAGGATGAACCTTGCATCCTTTCGTGATGATCTCTTCTGCACTTTTGCTCCTCGATACTCCATGATGCACACCGGCAGCTCTCCTTAGGCCGCACATTGCCGGCGTGCTCCAGATCCCTCATTCTTCTCGTCGCCCCGTCAACATGTATAAACGGACCTCCCGACCTTCCTTCACTCCTTGATCACTCTTCCACAACCTAAATCCTATCCTAGGACATTGAAGACCTTCCCGGTGACAGCAGGAACAGGTTGCGCCTTTCGGGGGACCAAGGAGGTGTTGAATCGAAGTAGATCCACCTCGCCGGAGTGCGCCGCCACGCTCACCGTCGGCGCATCTTAGGTGAGGGTTTTCCCTTTCATTTTATCCTTTGAAGTTCCTTATTCCTCTAGTAGCCATCCTTAGCTAAAACCGATCCTCATTCTCATCTGTAACGCCACGAAATCGCGACACCAGTGATTGGCCGGAGCTTGAGTTTTTATTCCGGTCCTTAGCTAAAACCTTCCTTATTCCACCGCCATTCCACCCTCTGATGGAGCCGATGCACTTTGCCCCCGACTCCTTTACTTTTCCTTGCAGGTACCAGGAGAGATAAACGTGCCTGGAGGCGATTTTTCCCGTCGTCGGAGCTACTACCCGGACCCCCCTTCTCCAACGTCGTGGGGGAGCTCCAGTGGTCGCCGCCGCCTTTTGACGCCTTCAGCATCGAGAGAAGCTCCCCAGGAGCGTCTTCGGCCATTTTGGAGCCTCGATGAAGGCCGGAGTAGGAAGCTTTGGATGGGGAAGACTCGCCTCACCGCGAGTTCTTCCCTGTTCTTCGTCTTCGACTCTCGACCGTCCGATCAAGGGTCGCCGCCTAGGAGTACAGCTACCGCCCGATTGAGTAGTCCTCGACCATTGATCACAGCATGGATCATCTAATCACAGCCGTTCGCACGAAGGGGTATCGTGAGACGTCGTGCTGATACGTGGCATTAATGAGACAATCAGAGCCGTCCGATCAGCCCCGCTTTGGGTATTTTGCATTAATCACCCAAGGCATTTTTGTATTTAATATTTAATGTTAAATCTTTTATCGGCAGTTTAAAAACTTTTGTAATATTTGCATATCACCCCCATCTTTTTGTAATATTACATTTCCGTCCCTGCTAGGTCACGTGCCTAGTGCACGTGAGTCTGGCCTTTTTACAGGAAACCCCGTAGCAGGTTAGGTATTTATATTAAGTCCCAGAAGTTTTTATTTCAGTAATAATATTTTTGGATAATTTTCCTTCAAGCCCACAGAGTTTCTATTAATTGCGTTTAGATCCTTGTCTGCCACGTGCGTGTCACGTGGTCTGTGGCGATTTTGCGAATAAAACCCTGGCATTTCAGCTATTTCTAATTGGTCCAGAAAGTTTTTAATTCAGTTATATTATTTCTGGAATATTTGCACTGTGGCCTTCACTTTTTGCTAATTACAAGAATACCCCTACTAATGTGCATTTTCTTTTTTTTTCTTTTATTTATTTCATGCATCTATAAAATCCTAAAGAAATCCACAAAAATTAGCATAAGCTTCTATTGCATTCTACTTTCACGTTATATTTTTGTTTCGCATTTTTATTGCATTTTAATATTTGCAAAAATTCAAAAACATGCATTTTCTTTACTGTCTGCATTAGAAAATACATAAAAATTATCAAACCCTTTGAAAAATTCCAAAAAAATATATTTTGTTTGTTTCTGTGTGTTTTAACTTCAGTCCAAAAATTTTAAATAAATTCAAAGGAAAAACCATAAAAATAGTAAAACCCCTTAAAACTTCATAAAAATCTTAAAAATTCTAGAAAAATCCTAAAAATATAATTTTTGTCTCTGAATTTTCTCTGTTTTATTACCTTAAATTTAATTTGAGGACATTTGGACTCCGTTTGATATTTTTCGTCCTCATTTTAGTTTCAACCCTTTGTATTATTCACTATTTTCAATATTTTTGCCTTTAAAAATACCAAAAAAAATTAAGAAAAATATAGAAAATTACAAAAACATTAGAAAAAATATAAAAAGCCTAAAAATATTTTCTTTCCTAAATTTTGCTTATTTTTATATATTTTTACAAATATATTATATCTATTGTCTTTTATTATATATATACTTCCCTTTATCATTTAAAAGGAAAAGAAAATATAAAAAATATTAAATATAAAAAGAAAATAAAAAATTAGAAATTAAAAATCAAAATATAAAATTATAAAATCAAAAATCAAATAAAAAATAAAATTAAAAACCCACTTAAAGTTCAATTTGGCTATGTGATTCACAAGACATAGGGTGCTTCACTTTTGTTTAGCCTACTTTTCTCCCCTGCTTCCTGTGTTCGACCCCTACTTGCTTGCCATTATACATTCTTAGTACGGTATCATATATTTTAACTCTTGCTCGTAATTGCTTGATTATTTGTGTGGGTTAAGTGTTGATCAACGAGAAGGTTTGAGCAGTCGCCTCAGCGACAGTGAGTCTGATCTATCAAGCCATTACTTAGCGGCTCTCGTCTCTTCATTTTTCAAATGGTGCCATTGTTGGGGAGCATCGGCTTGTAGAGTAGATCTGTGTCTTCTTATTTGCTTAGCCATTCTTGATTTCTTCTTTCCATTGTATAATTGACTGAGAACTGTCTGACACCTTTTTCTTGTCTTCTTACGAGGGACCACGGACCGAGGAGGATTGTCTAGGTAATTCTACGCAACCTTGGACAGCAGAGCCAGCTATTCTACCCTAGTCGACAGGAGAGAGCAGGAGGAGCTTGAGAGAGAGAGAGAGGATAGTTAGGCTTTTCATTTTTTGTGAGAGAGACCTTTGATCATTAATTTGTAATAATATAGGTACCCTGGACTTTGGACATTCGGGCCCAATTTCCAAGTGTTTGTTCATTTGGGGGCTCACCATACTTTTATCGCATTTCTTTATTTTATTTTCCGATTTTGTTTTCTTTCTTTTGTGGAATAAGCCATTAGTCTTTAGGCATGCTTGATCGTGTAATCTAAGGCCAAACACTTAACAACCTTTGCATGAACCTATAGTCTTGACGTTTGGACTTAGAAATAATTAATTGCTATAGTACTCAGTCTCGAAGCCGCGTGTCGCTAGAGGTCGTATATAGCGCTGGCAGGATCCGTTGTGGCGAACACCGATCGGCATCAGAGATCGAACTTAGGCTTTATTCTGAGTACTTAGCATTTGGTTCTTCACGTGTAGCAATTTCCTGTTTAGGATGATTTCGGTGTGCATATCGACATTTAGATTAGGCTTACAAATTCGTGTTTTGCATCCCGGAGAGAGCTGGGAGGCACTATAAGTCTTCTAACTGAGCATTCATCATCCAGGCACAAAGGTGAGATTTCCATCTTAGTGTCAGCTTGCATTGATTTTCCAATCTTCTCCCTCTATTTTTGGATCAAATAAGAATCAAAGAAAATACCAAACGTTAGGCGCTTGTATTGAATCTACTCAAAACAAGTGGTAACATAAAAAAAATTAAAAAAGGGACTGCTAAAAATACTTGACCTAAATAAAATTGTTAATTAGACTCATTGCCTTGGGGTGAGCAAAGCCCCCATTTGTTTTCAGGGTGTATAGGAAGGTCTCCTTCCCATTGAGGTTAGCGACGTCATAAGGATTTGAGACCAAAACCCAGTCTGTGGTTGCCTTGTGTATCACCTGGATTTCCGAAGTATTGACGCTTCTATCATATGTAGAAGAGTAGGGCTTGGTTGGCATTGATGACTATCTATTGTGTAGAGCATTGACCTTGTCTGAAGTATCGAGCATAGGCCACACCTTCACAGGGGTGTCTGTCTCATCGTCTTGCGTTTGAGTAGGCTCTTGCAGCTCAAGGGTCATTCCGTTGCGAGCGAGATCTGAAGTGTTGGTTTCACCTATCAGCTTCTTCCCTCTATTTCTTTGGCTGAGTAGGGATCCAGGAAGGGTTACAAGGACCTCAAAAAGTGTAGACTACAAGTTACACAGGAGGAGGACAAGTATGGGATACTTTTCTGGCAGTACTCTCTCTCCTATAGGCGTAGCTCTCTAAGGACTCGTTACAAGATAATTGCCTGAAAATCAAATCTAAAACTCACAAAGATAATTGTCAAACCTTCACGGCTTCACGGGTCGAGTTGGTGAATCCATTGCTTTGAGGTTTGATTGATTAGTTTCATTAAGGTCAAGATCAAAAACCTTGTGCCTTTGCGCCATTTTTGCTCTCCTTCCATTTGACCCTTGCTCATTGTGAGCCTTCTACCGTTTACACTTGCTTTGTTTCTCGTTGACCTCCGTATCTTTATCCGCATCGATCTTCCACTTGACCTTCGAGATGACGACGAATGGACAGTTTAGTCGATAATCTATCGACACCTACATCAGTTCCATTCGCTCACCTTCTTTAATAATTCGGGGCGATTCCCGAGAACACGGTTCAAACTCCGTGAACCGATCTCCATACTCCCCGTCTTCTTCAATAAATCGGGATCACTCTTGTCCCCAACTTTGTCCGTTTTGGATGGCCATTGATTTCACTCCTTATATATCACTGTCCTTAACAATGTTCTGTGTTGTCCTTAACACATATTACTTCTCTCCATCCGGTGCTGCAATTCAGACTGATCGGAGCATTCTTCCATGTGCAGACCGAGAACCCAATTTCTAGCCAGCAAGTCAAGCAGAATCTGAAATGGCCGGTGGAAGAGGAAAGGGACCACAGCCCCAAACCGAAGCTGAAGCCAATTCAGGGGAAGGGCAGTACACCACGCAGAATGATGTTAACAGTCATTTGCTGGCATCCATACAAGCAATCTAGCAGCAGTTGACTAACCAAGCCCTGGCCCAGACTGCCTTCCAAGAAATGCTGAATGATCTGAGGAGGAGGGCCGATGCAAGAGACGGATGAAGGGAGGATGAGCAAAACCCGGATCATGAGTTCAATCATGAAGATGAATTTTCAGTGCGAGGAACCAAATTTGATAGAGTGGACGCAGAGCCACTGCAACCGTAGCCGACGCTGAAGGAGACATACAATTCTAGAGCAGGTCGTATCACTGAATGGATTCAAATTCCACGAATCCATGCCCACTTCGAGCTGAAGCCCCAGTTTCTGTCTCTTCTTCCCACATTCCATGGGAATACTACTGAAGAACCATACATTCATCACAAGAAGTTCGGTCGCATCTGTGCTACTACACACTACCCTGGAATTCCTTTGGGGGTATAGTCAAGATGATAGCCTTTCCCTTCAGCCTTCAAGATAAGGCCCTATATTGGGTCGACCACCTAGGGAAGGTAGTCACGACCTGGGAGGAGCTGAAGTCTGCATTTCTCCGCAAGTTCTATCCTCTCGGCCGATTGAACCAGATGCATGCTCATATCTCCAGTTTTTACCAGCAATCCCACGAAACTATCCATGAAGCATGGGAAAGATTCAAGGATCTCCAGGAGAAGTGTCCCCACCATGAAATCCCAAAGACCAGTCTTGTACAACACTTCTTTGGTGGGCTCACACTAGAAAGCCAAAAGCTTGTCAATGCCGCTTGCGGCGGGTCACATTTTAACAAGGACGAGGACGTGGTGTGGAACGTCTTCGAAGAAATGGTTGAAGAAGAAGCCGCTCAATCCTTGTCCCGTGCATACATGAAGGTGCCAACCGCCATCAGCAAGCCCGTGAACA
The DNA here is from genome assembly GCA_037367405.1 of Ottelia alismoides. Classification (NCBI taxonomy): domain Eukaryota; kingdom Viridiplantae; phylum Streptophyta; class Magnoliopsida; order Alismatales; family Hydrocharitaceae; genus Ottelia; species Ottelia alismoides. The sequence goes on from JAZKJV010000807.1 coordinate 913,884, forward strand.
TGGCTTCTCACACCGAAGATAAGGATGAGAGCTCCAACTTGCGCATCATTGGGAGCCATCTTTCTAAGGTGGACATCATCGAGAAGAGGTCGCAGGACCTCGAAAAATTATCAGTGATAGAGAAAAGGACCCAGGGCTTTGAAAATCTTGATGTGATTTCCAAGCAGCTGGAGCAGCTCGTTCCTGCCTTGAACGTCAACATGTGCAACACTGTGTCTACCAATACCGAGCCGATCGTTGAGAAAAAAGGAGCCTATACTTCATCAAACCCCTCAGCCGACTCCACTGCAGCCCTAGCCTATCCAGCACGTGTATTGCGTGCAGGTTCCAGAGCAGCCCCCGCAGCCTCAGACACAGATGGTTGTATATTAGCCAGAGTCCCAGGCTGCTTACTCCGAGCAGCTCTCTCCACCCCTACCACCGATCCAGGAGATCAATGGTGTATGGAACAATGAAGCGCAGCTGACCCATCCTCAGGGACATTCTCAGGGTCAGAACATGAGCAACATGCCCTATCACCAGTAGCAGTAGGGTGGGAGACCGTTCCAGCCCTCGTACCAGTACCATCCTTCGTCTTAGGGAAACACCTGGAGGCAGAATTATCAGCATGAGCCTCAACAGTCTGGATATCGTGGTCAAGGATGTCATCAACAACCGGCTGCTACGTATCACCAGCAGAACTCTCAATATTCCTCCAACCCTCCTCCTCACCAATTCTCACAGGGTTACCAATCATAATCTCACCCTTCATACCAGCACTCTAGGCCCCAGTAGGGGGATTCTTCCGAGATTGTGCCGGTTAATCCGACCCTTGCCTGCCTTGAATAATTGATGAAGAACATGGCTGAGATGAACCAGAAGATCGATGACTTGACGGCTGCGAAAACAACCATCCCTACTCAAGTCTAAGCGATCCCTAATAATTTCCGACACAAAGAGCAGGTAGCCAGCAGTTTCCAACCCGATTCAGGTGAATTAAATTATTTTTTATATAATGTTGTTACTCTCAGGAGTGGTAGGACACTCTAGCCATCGGCGATGGCAAAGGGAAAACATCTTGCATCTGATGGGGAATCGTCAGCCCGACCAACGCAAGGGCCAAGAAGTATTTTGGAGTAGCACCACCAACCAGAAAATAACAAAAAAATGAAGAAAACAACAAAATACAAAAAGATAGCAGCAACCTCGGTGGAGATAGGCCAGCATTGGAGACGTCTGTACCTACCCCAGAGCCAGCTCCTGATGGGAGGAACCTTGCACCTGCAGCAAGTCCAACGCCAGCACTTGAAGCTGAGCCCGCTGTTTTTGGTCCATGTATTATAGATGATTCCATTCCTTTTTGCCATCTACCTGTACACAACAATATGGACACTATTTTGAATGACATTGGCGAAAATTTTGTAAATATTCCCTTCCCAGAAGCAATGAAGAAACAAAAAAATGAAAAATTCAAAAAATGCTTTGTCTGATCCCGCTATCATAGAAATTATTCAGAACTTAGTCTTAAACATACCATTGATGAAATCTCTTGAGTACATGCCATCTGTAAAGAAAGGATTGAAAGACACATGCACGATCAAGCGCAGGCCTCACCCTCATAATTCCAGGAATAAAGGTGGCAAGTCCGAGAAGCATATCCTCACAATGGCCAAAGTTAATGCCATTAGCAACCTCCCGGATAAGAAACCAGATATGGGAGTACCACTTGTGCGTTGTCAGATGTTTAATCAAGAATTTGAATGCACACTGCTCGACAACGGGTCTTCTGTCAACTTGATGCCAGACTCACTGCTTACAGAATTCAGGCTAGGACCGCTCAAGCCTACAAAGATGATTCTGCAGTTCACAGACAAATCAGTCAAGCGGCCTAGGGGCCTGTTGGAGGATGTAATAGTCACGGTTCAGGGGAAGCAGTTCTCGGCTGATTTGGTGGTAATAGATATGGACGTCCCCGCTCCATTGATCCTGACCCCAATAATACTTAGATGACCATTCCTGCGAACGTCGAAGGCAGTGGTGAATTTTGGGACTGGAGAAATCACTTTTGGAGCTGGCGCATGATGAGCTCATCTGCATCATGCGCAAGGGTGATTAAGTATTTCTGATGACTGCGACTTTCTGGAAGAAATTCAAGATACCAACTTATTCTTGGATGACAATGAGATCCATGAGCTCCTCTGCCTCGAGGAGGGATTGGAGACCGCAGTCGGATTTTCCCTTATCGATCAGGATGAGGAGCTTGCTGACACGCTGGATGAGACTTCCATGGGGGTGATGTGCCTTCAGAATCAAGAGAAAATTATTGGAGAATCTTGTGATGAAGAGGAAATTATTGAAACATTTTGTCAAGATATGAATGAGGAGGCAACACAGAGGATGGTGGATGCTAAACATATGAAAGAATCACCACCTAAATTGATAGCTGAAGTCACTTCTGAAGCAACTCAGTCCCCGCCAGAGTTGAAACCCTTGCCCTCCAATATGAAATATGCCTTTCTTGTGGGAGAACCTAACATGTACCCGATCATTATCAATGCGCATCTGACCGAAAACCAAAATCTCGTCTGATGGAGGTTCTTGAATGCAACCGCGAGGCGATAGGCTGGCGAACTTCGGATCTCCATGGGATCAATCCATCACTACGCTCGCATCGCATTTTTCTGAAGGAAGATTGCAAGCCCTCTCAAGAACTTCAGAGAAGATTAAATCCTAATCTGCGGGAGGTTGTTATGAAAGAGATTCAGAAATGGTGTGATGCGGGATTTATTTATCCCATCTCCGACAACAAATGGGTGAGCCTTCTGCATGTTGTGCCAAAGAAATCAGGGATCACCATTGTAAAGAATGACAAAGGAGAGGAGATCGCAACCAGAATACCCACTTCTTGACGAGTATGCGTGGATTAGAGAAGACTCAATCTCGCCACCAAGAAGGACCACTTTCCTTTACCCTTTATCGACCATATCTTGGAGAGATTGGTCGCGAACGAATACTTCTACTTCTTGGATGGATACTCTGGGTATAACCAAGTTGCCATCGCTCCTGAATATCAAGAGAAGACCATGTTTACCTGTCCTTTTGGTACATATGCCTTCAGACGGATGCTGTTCGGGCTCTGCAATGCCCCAGCCACATTTCAAAGGTGTATGCTAGCAGTTTTTGCCGACATGGTGGGCAACTTTCTTGAGGTCTTTATGGAAGATTTTTCGATCTACATTGATTCAGTTGATCAATGTTTAGATTATTTAGATCGAGTCTTATGGAGGTGCTGCGAAGTAAATCTTGTGCGATAGTCTTTGCCTTGGAGAAGTTTAGATCCTATGTTATTGGATCCAAAGTGATCATCTACACTGACCATTCAGCCATCCGGTATCTACAGCAGAAGAAGGATGCCAAACCACGCCTTATTCGGTGAATCCTTCTTCTTCAAGAATTTGACCTTGAAATTAAAGATAAACCTGGGGTAAAGAATGTGGTGGCCGATCATTTGTCGAGGGTTCCTGAGCCGGAATCTCCTGAGCTGAACCTGCAACCAATCACAGAAACCTTTCCAGACGAGGCAATTCTGTCAGTCACCTCGCTTCCATGATATGCGGACATTTGTGAATTATCTCGTGACCAAGAAAATCCCACAGGATTGTCCAAAGTTGAAAATAGACAGATTCTTGTCTAAAATCCATTTCTACCAGTGGGAGGATCCATACTTATTTTGTGAAGGGGAAGAGTGTATCTGGAGAAGGTGCATTCCTCAGGAGGAAGTTCCAAGTGTCTTCGCCTTATGCCATGACCAAGACTCTGGAGGACATAATTCAGGAAGACGAATAGCATCAAAAGTTATTCAGAGTGGCCTCTGGTGTCCTACACTATTCAAAGATGCAGATACTTATGTCAAATGCTGCACTGACTGTCAGAAGATAGGCGGAACCATAGGAATGAGAGACACGATGCCTCTGAAATTCATTCAGATATCAGACGTCTTCGACGCATGGGGCATCGACTTTATGGGCCCATTTCCCAACAGTCACGGTTATGAATATATTTTGTTGCTGTCGACTATGTAAGTCGCTGGGTGGAGGCTATCCTCACCCGAACCACCGATAGTTGGACTGTTTGTCGATTCTTTAAAGATGACATCATAGCACGGTTCAGAATTCCAAAGATTCTAATATCTGACGGGGGTAGTCATTTCGTAAACAGAGAGGTGAAGAAGCTGACTCAGAAATTCTACATTGAACATTGTGTTGCTTCACCTTACCACCCGTAGTCCAATGACTTAGCTGAATGTTCAAATAGGGAGATCAAGACAATTCTATAAAAGCTTGTGTGTTCGGATCGCAAGAACTGGTCTCAGCTGCTTGATTCAGTTCTTTGGGCTTACAGAACAACGTACAAGTCACCCTTGGGAATGTCTTCCTACCACCTTGTGTATGGCAAGCCGTGTCATCTACCCGTTGAATTAATTCACAAATCTTCATGGGCCGTCAACATCTGTAATTTGGATTCTGAGAAAGCAGGGAAGAACCGAAAATTGGATCTGAACAAATTATTGGAATTCAGAGATTATGCATACGACAACAGCCTGTTGTACAAGGAGAAGGTCAAAACATGACATGACAAGCATATCCGCCACAAGTCCTTCGATCCAAGTCAGAAGGTGTGGTTGTTTGATGCAAAATTAAAGATCTTTCCAGGCAAATTGAAGAGCAAATGAATTGGGCCATTTATGGTTAAACATGTGCGTGACAATAGAAGTGTATTGATATCTAATTTGTCAGCTGTCACACAACCATTTGTAGTCAATGGACAGCTTCTGAATCCTTACCTTGAACATGATACATTCATGTCTATCGTTGACTCTATTCAAGTAATCTACAGGGATGAGCCGAATATTTCCGAAGAGGCAAAAGAAGGCAAAGCAAAGCAAAACATTTTTGAATGACTTTTCTTCTTTTCTTCTCTTCTTCTTTTCCTTCTCTTCTATCTTATTCTACCGACAAGATGTCATCCCCTTCATCACTGCTACACTTAGGATGCACTTTATCCTAAGTATATGGGGAATGTGCATCCCGAGTTGTTCATACTCCATCTTATGATCTCTTTTCTTCTTTTCCTTTTCTCTTCTCTTTTTCTACCGAAAAAGGTGTCGCCCCTTTTTGTCAGTCTTCTATACTTAGGACGTACTTTGTCCTAAGTATAGGGGGTGTACACCCCAAGTGTTTCTTTCATTCTGTGATCCTCTCCATTGTCTCCTCTTCTTGTCTATACTTAGGGATATCTTACCCTAAGTATAGGGGGAGACAATCTGAGTATGATCTGTTCATTCCCACCCTTGACCCTTCCCGCTTGAAGTACACCTATACTTAGGATTATTTGATCCTAAGTATAGGGGGGATGGTCGACTTCTCATTCGTTCATTCATCTCATATTCGTTCTTTAGACTTGTCTATACTCATCACGAGTTATGTCTTCTCTTTTCTCTCCGATCTATGAGGATATAGCTCAAGCTAAGTATAGGGTGGTCATATATACTGTGTATATACTTTATCTATAACTTGTACTTTCGTATTTACCCAATAAATATGGCTAAAAATTCATTAAAAAACCTTAATAAAAATATGTTATCATTCCTCAAATTCTTTTTGTATGTATTGATAAATAAATCAGCTGAAAATATTTTTTTGCAAAATGTTTGAAAAATAGTTTGAAAATCTTTGTAAAAAAAATCTTTTGAAAACTATTTTGAAAATGTTTTGTTACATGTTTTCAACCTTTGTAAAAACATTTTGGTTTGTAAAGTTTATTTTCGTTGTGTGAAATAAAAGTTTGAAAAATTATTTGCAAATGGTTTGAAAAATGGTTGCAAAAATATGTGAAAAATCTATCTATACGGTATGGAAAACCTTTGCAAAATGATTTTCAAAAGTGTGTACATTTTTGTAAAATTATTTGTAAAAATTATTTTGGACTATAGTTTTCTAAATTGTTTGAAAACCTTTTTCAAATAAGTTTGAGGAATAGATCCTTCACACCAAAATCCATTATAGATATACTTATAAAATTGACCACTTACCCTTGTAAATTCTTAAAATCTACTTCTTGTAAATATAAGATGCATCCCCGTGTAAATATTTGTACCTAGTTTTTATCCAAAATCTTTTCTTTTCAAAAAGCCCAAAACATTTGCAAAACTAAAATCCAAAAACATTTGAAAAATATTTTTGAAAAAAAAACAAAAAATGCATGTGCATCATAAAAAGTTCAAAATCTTGAAAATTGCATCGTAAAAATATTTTCTGCACAACATTTGCATGGCATTAGCATTTTTCGGGTTGAGTGTGATAGTTGAACAAGTCTAAGAAAAAGCTGAAGATTGGAGCTTGGTTGGACCTAAAATCTAACTAATAACAGGAACCTTATAGGAATTGGAATTGAGGTACTTCAGGTCTAGTTGACTTAATTCTTTGAGGGTCACGAGACTTGGTTCAATGGATTCTTGACTTCTTAAGTAGAGTATTTCGGAGCACACACACGACTCTTGTTGATAATGACCTAACTTGGACACCTGCACCTTTCACTTGGCTCGACTCAGTTGGAGTGGTGAGGGGGTTGGATTTGCTGGTATGAGACACACATAAGTGGAAACACTTGTCCTCCTCTAGGGAAAGAAGTGCACCCCAACCCGTCCAGTGATGGGGAATTCTAAAGACAGGAGAGTGTGGGTTGCAATAAAGCTTCAAAAGAGGGATAGTCTACTGGCTCAAGAGGAAAAATTCCCTATGTAAATGCTGTTGTAAATAGTATTTCAAAAAAAGACAGGCCTGTACAAAAATAAAATGCCTGCCAAAGTATGTGAATATGTTGTATAGTCAATAAGCAAGCTTGAGCACCAAAGTCAAACTATGTGAGCCTGCAGCTGGATGACTTGACTACACTGGTCTGGCATCCTAGGATAGGTAGCTACACTGGCTACCGTCCATTCTTCTCTTCACCCCTCCTCTTGAGTTGGTTGCCACTTGAACTTAGAAGGGAATACCCGGTTCTCGAGGAAGGAGTGATTGGATTGGGGAATCATTGGGTTGTCATACTGGAGAAATCTGTCTCTTTGTCATTCTAGTTGGGGAGATCCACCATCACTTACACTGTACGAGTCAGATTCATAATCGTAAGGGTTTGCGTCTGAATTGAGATATCTCTGACCTGGCTATTGAGGAGACTTAAGCAGAGTGTTGGGATTCTCGAAGGCTGTTGGACTTCAAATCTGGTTCTCATTAAGGTTCCGCCCGCACTAAAAATCCAAAGGTCCTACTTAAGCTCCAAACTTTGATTTTGTGAAGACAAGTTTGATAATTAAATTCAATCCATCTTTCTTCTTTTTCTTTTCTTTGCTTTTCGTTTTATGCACTTATTGCATAAGTGTTTGCTAGGGACTAGCAAAGACAAGTATAGGGGGATGATGAATCTACGTTTCATCATCTTTATTCTATCATTTTGGCCTCAAAAATTTGGCAAATGCATGTAAATACCCTTAATTCCTGCATTTTAGCATCCATGCATTATTATGTAAACTGTGTATAAAATACGGTTTTTAAAGCCAAAATTATAGAATAAAAAAAAGAAAAGAAAAAGAATAAAATATTGTAAATATTTTATGACCCGAAACCCCGAGACCTAGGCATCTCGATGGCTCGTTCGACAAGGAATAAAGTAGGGGGAGATAAGGGCCAAAATACAATAAAAAAACCCTTTGATTTAATTTATTCTTTATTTATTTTGGGACCTATTTTTAGTTCCACTTTTTATACTCCAAATAAGGAAATTTTGTCCATGAAAGTTATAGATAATTAAATATAGAAAAATACAAAATTCATTTCACAAAAAAATAATGTACAAATAAAAAGTTATGATCTGAATAAGATTCCAGAATCCCAACTTCCATGACATGTATCTCTCAAATAAAAACTCGAAATTCATCAAAATCACCTTTAACTGTATATAACTTTAAATAAGCTATTTAATTAAGGTGATTTCGTATTTTGCGGAGCTACGGTTTGAAAGTTGAGTTTTGGATCCCAATTTGTATACTTGTACATATTAAAATATTCATTTCTATTAATTATTCATTATATTTATAATTTTATAATTTTGTAAATATTACTTATAATATATGTGTACATTAAAATCAGAATAAAACACTAAAGAAAATACAAAAATAAAATATATGTATATAATACATAGGTATAATACATGTACAGATACATATATAACTAATACTCCTATTTTATTAAGTGTACAAAATACTTCAGAAAAATAAAATAAAAATATATTTAAGTGTATAAAAATAAGTTGTAAATATATAAAATAATAATAATAAATAATAAAATTAAATATACAAAATAAAAGTAAAATATTAAAATATATAGATTTGTATACCTATATAGGCTATAAAAGGTAACTTGTAATTATAAACCTCTAAAAAATAATTAAAAATCATAATAAAATACTTTATAAAATAACAAAAAATTCATATTATGATCCAAAAATAATAAAATCATTTGCCATTTTAAAACGAATTTATAATTCTTTTTTCCAGGGATTTTTCTAGTTGGTCCACGTAGACCAACCAGGTTCTTTCCCTGGTTGACCTCGGTCAACTCTCTGACCGAGGTTTGGCCTTGTGTCAGAACGGGTTTTGACCCGTTTTCACGAATTTTTTGAGGATGAACCTTGCATCCTTTCGTGATGATCTCTTTTGCACTTTTGCTCCTCGATACTCCACGATGCACACTGACAACTCTCCTTGGGCCGCGCATCGCTAGCGTGCTTCAAATCCTTCGTTCTTCTTGTCGCCCCATCAACGTGTATAAACGGACCCCCCGACCTTCCTTCACTCCTTCATCACTCTTCCACCACCTAAATCCTATCCTAGGACCTTGAAGACCTTCCTGGTGACAGTAGGAACAGGTTGCGCCTTTCGGGGGACCAAGGAGGTGTTGAATCGAAGTAGATCCACCTCACCGGAGTGCGCTGCCACGCTCGCCGTCGGCGCATCTTGGGTGAGTGTTTTCCCTTTCCTTTTATCCTTTGAAGTTCCTTATTCCTCCAGTAGCCATCCTTAGCTAAAATCGATCGTCGATCTCATCCGTAACGCCACGAAATCGCGAAACCGGTGATTGGCCAGAGCTTGAGTTTTTTTTCCGGCCACGCTGCTCGTCCCAAGCTCTTCCACCGCCATTCCACTCTCCGATGGAGCCGAGGCACTTTGCCCCCGACTCCTTTACTTTTCCTTACAGGTACCAGGAGAGATAAACGCACCTGGAGGCGATTTTTCCCGTCGTCGGAGCTACCTGGAACACCCCCTCCCTCTTCTCCGACGTCGTGGGGGAGCTCCTGTGGTCGCCGCCATCTTTTGATGCCTTCAGCATCAAGAGAACCTCCCTAGGAGCGTCTTCATCCATTTTTGAGCCTCGATGAAGGGCAGAGTAGGAAGATTTGGACAGGGAAGACTCGCCTCATCGCGAGTTCTTCCCTGTTCTTCGTCTTCGACTCTCGGCAGTCCGATCAAGGGTCGTCTCCCAAAAGTACAGATGTCGTCCGATTGATTAGTCCTCGACCTTTGATCACGGCGTGGATCATCTAATCACAACCGTTTGCGCGAAGGGGTATCGTGAGACACCATGCTAACACGTTGCATTGGTGAGACAATCAGAACCGTCCGATCAGCCCCGCTTTGGGTATTTCGTATTAATCACCCAAGGCATTTTGTATTTAATATTTAATGTTAAATCTTTTATCGACGGTTTAAAAACTTTTGTAATATTTGCATATTACCCCCCAGCTTTTTGTAATTTTACATTTCCATCCTTGCCAGGTCACGTGCTTAGTGCACGTGAGTCTGGTCTTTTTACAGAAACCCCCTGGCGGATTATGTATTTATATTAAGTCCCAAAACTTTTTATTTAAGTAATAATATTTTTGGAGAATTTGCCTTCAAGCCCACAGAATTTCTGTTAATTGCATTTAGATCCTTGCCAGCCATGTGCGTGTCACGTGGTCTGTGGCGATTTTGAGGATATAACCCTAGCGTTTCGGCTATTTCTAATTGGTCCAGAAAGTTTTTAATTCATTTATATTATTTCTGGAATATTTGCACAGTGGCCCTTGCGCTTTCTGCTAATGACAAGAATACCCCTGCTAGTGTGCATTTTCTTTTTTTTTCTTTCATTTATTTCATGCATCTATAAAATCCTAAAAAATCCACAAAAATTAGCATAAGCTTCAGTTGCTACTTTCACGCTATATTTTTGTTTCGCATTTTTATTGCATTTTAATATTTGTGAAAATTCAAAAACATGCATTTTCTTTACTGCCTGCATTAGAAAATACATAAAAATTATCAAAACCCTTTGAAAAATTCCAAAAGAATTATATTTTGTTTGTTTCTATGTGTTTTAACTTTAGTACAAAAATCATTAAATAAATCAAAGAAAAAACCCTAAAAATAGCAAAACCCCTTAAAAATTCATAAAAATCTTAAAAATTCCAGAAAAATCCTAAAAATATAATTTTATTCTCTGATTTTTCTCTGTTTTGTTATCTTTGTTTTAAATATAATTTGAGGAATTTTGGACTCGGTTTGATATTTCTCATCCTCATTTTAGTTTCAGCCCTTTGTATTGTTCATTATTTTCAGTATTTTTCCCTTTAAAAATACCAAACCAATTTGGAAAAATATAGAAAAATCATAAAAAAAACATTAGAAAAATATAAAAAGCCTAAAAATATTTTATTTCCTGAATTTTTCTTATTTTTATATATTTTTATAAATATATTATCTCTCTTGTCTTTTATTGTATATATACTTTCCTTTATCATTTAAAAGAAAAAGGAAATGAAAAAATATTAAATATAAAAAGAAAATATAAAATCAGAAATTAAAAATCAAAATCTAAAATTATAAAATAAAAAATCAAATAAAAATATATAAAAATAAAAACCCACAAAAAGTTCAATTTGGCTAAGTGATTCACAAGAAATAGGGTGCTTGACTTTTGTTTAGCCTGCTTTCCTCCTTTGCTTCTTGTGTTCGACCCCTACTTGCTTGCCATTATACATTCTTAGTAGGGTATAATAAATTTTAACTCTTGCTCGTAATTGCTTGATTATTTGTGTGGGTTAATTGTTGATCAACGAGAAGGTTTAAGCAGTCGCCTCAACGACAGTGAGCCTGATCTGTCAGGCCATTACTTAATGGCTCTCGTCTCTTTGTTTTTCACCCGTTAAGGTGTAAATGGATCTTCAAGAGAAAGAGGGAACCTTATGAGAACGTAAAGACCTTCAAAGCACGGCTTGTATCCTCAAAATACACAGAGAAAGAAGACATCACTTGTAATGAGACTTACTTTTTTCTAGTGACCATGCTTAAATTCATCAGATTGTTTCTAACTATTGCTACACAACTTGACTTTGACATCTTAAATATGGAGTCAAGATTTCATTCCTCTATGAATACCTCTTTGAGGATATTTACATGAAGTAGACCAAGGACTTCATAGTTGAGGAAAGCAACGTACGCAAGCTAAAGGAACTCCATCTATGGACTCAAATAAGCATCTTATAGTTGGAACATTGGATTTGATGAAATTATAAATGTTATGATTTCATATAGAATCTTGATGAACTGTGTGAAGCTAAGTGGGAGTGTTTGTGTTCATCATGCTAAATGTAGATAATATCCTAATCATTTGGAATGATATAAGGATAATAATAAGTGTTTTATAGTATGTCTATTCCATACCTTGAAATATGATCTCAAGGATACCTCTTAGATCTTAGTTCTGAAAGTATTCAGAAGCAAAGAGAAGAGGGTATTGAGACCGTCACATTAGTGGTACACCTTGGGCATGTTCCATTTTTCTGGAAAATTCCAAGAAAGGATTCTTTTCCTTGTGATATGGTACTAACCTATCTGAAGGGATATCACCTCAAGGAGTTGAGGATATGAATACCAAAGCTACGTGCCATAGTGTATCAAGCTTTGGGAAGCTCAGTGTATGCTTGATGTGTACAAAAGTCAGATGTCTGTCATGTAGTGGGGGAAGTAAAATGTTACTAATCCTACTATGGAGATAAAACACTTGATTGCAGTAATAACAAAATCTTCAAAGAGGACAAGACTCTCAAGATAGTGTTCTCAAAGTCTTATCTTTAAGAAACTAAGACTTTATAGATAGATATCTAAAAGATCTTAACTGCAGATACCTTAGGAGATAGATATCCTCTACGAATAAGGGCATTCTGATAAGGATAATAGAAATTACGTACTGGTTATAATGATTATTGAGCTGTAGTGTCAGAGACACTATAACTGCCTTAATATTGAGTATTGGTTGCATAAGATGCAGCATTCGCATTGGATGCGAGCACTGTTACTAGGATATATGCAAGTGCCATAAAAGGACTTGATGTAGTCTCTTGGAAACAGAGTGACTGATCAACTTACCTAGTTATTTCTCTAAATAGCCTATGATTGCCACATGAGTGTGGGTTTAAAGATTAGCCCATTAGTGGCTCTTTGGACTAGTGGGAGATTATTGGACATGCGAACCCATGGCGAGCACTGTTACTAGGATATATGCAAGTGCCATAAAAGGACTTGATGTAGTCTCTTGGAAACAGAGTGACTGATCAACTTACCTAGTTATTTCTCTAAATAGCCTATGATTGCCACATGAGTGTGGGTTTAAAGATTAGCCCATTAGTGGCTCTTTGGACTAGTGGGAGATTATTGGACATGCGAACCCATGGTGAGCCATTATGCAATAAATGTTATTGAAAATATCATTCCTTGATCTGAAATGAAGAATAACTAATTTACATAATATGTCCCTTAGTACAATTAGGGCTATGTACCATGGCAATATTAATGATCATACAACTGTTGATTCAATTGTTGAACCATAGAGACCGGTACTTGGATGAATATCTAAAGAGTTAGATTGAGGACTCATCAAGCACCGTCAAATGATTATTAAGAGATGATCTCCAACCTTAGAAGGAGATGGCAATACTTTTTCTAAAGGCTGATATCGATCATACATGTTCATTTATTGAATCAGAAGACGCGAGCTCACTTATGAGATATTGGGAAGAATCAAATTCCGTGCACGGTCGTCTCGCTTTGGAAGCTTGACTGAATTTATAGGTTTGATATATGCTTTTGGAAAGTATATGATCAATGCTTGGGTATGATATATGCTTTTGGAAAGTATATGATCGATACCAACTCCCAATGATCGAGTGAGAACCTTAATGATAAAACCATGAAGGAAACACTCTAAATATATCTAAAACTTTAGGTTTATTTTGGGTCTTATAGTATACAGGATGTACATGTATTAGGAATACCTGAGGGTGATGTGATTATAAACGATTGTATAACCATGACGCTCCCATTCCTAGGGAGTAATGAAACAGTTCTAGATTTTAGTGACTCTTCTTAGTAGAGAAGTGACCTGATCTTGGTCCAAATACTGGACATTGTTTGAATGTGATTCAGATGCAATGAGAGGATTAGATTTGCGGTCTTGATTTAATTAAGCATCTATAAGAGGTCCACAAGATCTGGATTTGTGATATGACCTCAATACCTAAGTCACTATACGTAGAACAATACAATTGCAATGTCCTTATCTCCAAGTATCCACAGAGAAAGCGCATTATCCTTGAAAGAGTTCATGATAATTTTAGTGTTGATATATGTATCTAGGCAAAGAGAAAATTGATAATTAAATATGATTTAATTATCATGAATAATATGAATTTGATTCATATTATATGGTGAGTTATCTAAGATAATTAAATGTGATTTAATTATTAAAGATGTGAATAGTGTGAATGTGAATCATATTATTTGGGCACATGAGAATAGAGATCCAAGATGTTTAAATGTGATTTAATTATCATGGATATGGATAATGTGGATAGCACTATCTATATTGATCATAAATATATTGTAAATGTAATTTATAATATATGCATGAGAGCCTATTGTAATTTATATTTGTCGATTAATTATTGATGTGAATTGGATTCACATTGGATAATTAATTGAAAATATACTTTACATTCTATTTTGGGTTGTGAATGTGATTCATAAATTTCTAATGGCATGATTGCAATGTTCATAAGATAATTGAGAAATATTTTTGTGAAGATAATATTGGAGATTTTCATGAGATAATGCAATCTCATGAATTGGGAAAAGATTGCCTCCATCCATTCAAAGGCAGTGACAAAACCAAGTCCTAAAAGGAATGGGTGGCCGTCCCCCCTCCCTTTTGTTAGGGACGAGGCTAATTTTCTTCCTAATTATCTCCATGGTTAATTTATTTAATTTGAAATTAATTTATATTAATTATTAAATATATTAAATTAAATTAAATTAATTGTTGTTGTGTTTTTATAACAAAATCATGGCCATTGAAAGAAACACAAATCAACCTCATCCATTGGTTTTGTGTTGTCCATGGATTGAGATCCACAGATCCCAAAATACTATATAAGAATAGGCATACCTTGCTCTTCAAGTTACGTCAATAATTGCTCTCTCCCCTCTCTCTCTCTCTACATGCCAAGTCTCTCTCCCTCTCTCTTATTGTGGCCGTCCACCATGGAGCCCTAAAGAGAGTCGCCATCGCCGCAGCATCGTTGTTATGCTGCCAGATCATTTGCTCATGGATCTTCGTCTCCTTCGGAGTGCCTCGCTCGTGAAGAAGTCGTCGGATCTTGTGTGATGAGATCAGGATATTCGCCGCTTGGATCATCAACATGAATTGCGAGGAGCACACATCTCGTCAACACGCTAGCAAGCATCTCCTCCGTTGGATCAGACTTGAGATAGGAGGTCTCTTCATTTAGAGACTCGATCGCAACCACTCTTCAAGAGGAAAACCTAATACTTGTATGTTGTTTAGATGAAACAATCCGATAAGTGTTCTTGGATCATGTGGTTTCATCTTTCAAATTTTTTAAATTCCGTTGCCTCGAGCGACTAGTACGACTAGTTGCTTCCGATCGCATACTATGTGATCCTCATGCTTCTGTGATGCGCTTAAGGATCTTCCCATATCCTTCACCTACTATATTGCATATAATGCAAAACTTACACTAATTTATACACACTCTTACACACCTCAATTAAATATATTTTCAACATAAAATATGTATACATAAATGTATAGGAAAATACAAAAAGAATTGCACATAAAAATAATGTACAGTTTCACTGGGACACACAGAAGAAAAAACCGTAAATAGAACTTCACAGATTTATATCATCTCCATTTGAATTATAAATTCACTAAACTTACCTTTACTGTTCTTAAAATTAAATTACTATTTGCTAAAGCTGGTTTCATGAAAAAATGGAGTTAAAATATAGAAGTTGGCTTTTTGGGTCCCATTGTACTATATACCTTTACATTCTATTCATTTAATTTATTCTTTATATTTTTACTCTTTTTATATTTTTACATGCTATTAAATATTATTTGAAACATATTAACACTACAAACACAAAATAAAACCATTAAAAATATATTCAATTAATTAATAGAATAAGATACATATGTATACTATACCTATAATAAACATACATCTATTTATCTAAGTATATAAATAAAATCAAACAAATGAAATAAAATTATATAAATATGTATTTAAATATATTATAAATATATAAAATATGTACATATAATAATAATTTTTAAAATACAAAATAAAAATACACAATACATAGGTACAAATACACATAATTACACTTGTAAAAATTGCCTGTAATAAATAAGCTGATAAAAATAAATAAAAATCACTTAAAATAGTACAAAAAATAATAAACAATTCATGTTTTACGTTTTATTTAATAAATCATTTTCTATTTTATTTTCCTTTTTCTTTCTATTTTTACTTATGCTTTTAGGAACCAACATGGACCAATCAGGAGGTGGCATTGGTTGATCCTGATCAACTTCCCGGCTCATCTTGGACAGGTTCGTGTCGTGCTCTTTCCTCATTTTTAATAATTTTTCTAGCTCGATCTAGCCCTCCTCTGTGCTCGATTCCTTCTTTTGATTTCTTCACCTACCATTGATCTTTCACATGCATCAAGGGTTGGCATCGGTAAACCCCCGATTCGATAAAAAAACCCTAGGCAAAGAAGGCCTCTCAGACAGTAGATATAAAGTATCTCCTCTGCCCAATTTTGAAAATCAATGCTTCCTACCCAATTTTCTCCCAAAAAATCATCGTCGAAGCTCACCCTCAGTGACAATGAGAGGAGCCTCTCGATTTGTAGTGCAAAGGAGAAACGTAGGAAATGATTCACCGTCGTTGGAGACCTTCTCCATGTGGTTCTATTCTCGACCATCTCCTATCTAGTTAGATTTATTTCTTCATTTTTTCACTTCCTAGGAATAGCAATAGCTTAGACTTGCATTCTATTTCTTTTGATTATGTCTATTATAGCTTAAAATAAAAAATTATAGTTTGGTAGAGCTCTAGGCTCTGACCTTTATTCTGCTTGTTATTGACCATTGACCGTCGTTTGACCACCCCCATATCTTTGTCTCATCGCATTTTACCACCACGATCCATTATCCAATGAAGATCTTGCACAGATTTGAGAATCATATTTCCATCCTTCGTGTCGTCAGAGACC
This sequence comes from Ottelia alismoides, assembly GCA_037367405.1. NCBI lineage: Eukaryota > Viridiplantae > Streptophyta > Magnoliopsida > Alismatales > Hydrocharitaceae > Ottelia > Ottelia alismoides. The sequence goes on from JAZKJV010000807.1 coordinate 930,598, forward strand.
TCTGCACTTCCATTCTAGCACCTATTTTTTCTCATCTGTGGGTCGAGGAGCTTCGCCCCCGAGCCCTGAAGCTTCTAGTGTAGGCCCACACATGAAAGGACCCCATCAGTGGGTCGAGTGATTCAGACCTGCAGCTCTAGGTGCATGGATCTTCTCCAACCCTCCAGACCTCCATTGATGAGGTCTGGAACTTTTTGACCCTTCTCCCGGTTGTTTAATTGATCCAGGAAGGTGAAGAGCATCTCATCATCCAAGGAGAGCATTAGGATCGCGCAAAAGGCTCGATCTAAGCCCAACACCCATTTGTTCTTGAGTTGTTCTTCATGATCAACACATAACCGTTGGATCAAGCCTCGAGCCCTAGGTGTACAACAACTGTCTGATCAGGCACCCAAGGATCATTAGATCAGAGGTTGGGATCTAATCTCTACCCTCCATCGTCGAAGTGTCATCGAGCGTTGAGGAGGGACCTCGTGTTTAAGTGGAATCATCTGCGCGATCTGCCAGTGCACATTTGAGGATGTTTTGCAACTTAAACCCCCACATTTTTGCATTTAAAGTTTAATCTTTTAACTTTCATTTGTCGTTGTAATAGTTTTGTAATATTTGCATATTGGACCACAAACTCTATTTACATTGCACCTTAGTCCAGTGTAGCGTCACCTCAAGCGCCTGTATGTGTGAGGAAGTGGGCATTTTGTGTGGACCACCTCCAAATTTTGTGTTATTATTTGGTCCAGAAACATTGCATATTAGTATAAATAGTTTTGGATAAATTGCATACTTGACTCTGTTGTTCTATTTATGTGCATTTATATCCTACCAACATGTATTATGTTTTTATTATATGAAAATTACATGAATGCCCCTGGATTTTGTTAAAATGCTAGTAAATGCTCTAAAACTCTTTAATAATTGCAACTAGATCCCTATATTGCTAATTTAATTTTTTACTTGTATTTTAATTATTAAAAATATCATTTTACATCTAAACTTATAGGAAAATTATCTTAAGTACTTGGAATCATATTTTATTACATATATTTTTCGAAAATAATTATATTTATTTCCTTATTTATAAAAATTCAAAAACATTGCATTTTTTAACGTTTAGCATTTAAAAATTCATAAAAATTACAAAATATTTTGAAAAACTCCAAAATTAAGTAAGCTTGTTTATTTATAATTTATCTTTTATTCAAATATTTTCACAAAATATTAAGAAAAACTCCTAAAAATTACAAAAACACAAAAAAACTTATAAAAATTCACAGTCAAATCACAAAAATATTTTTAAGTTTCCGATGTTTTTGTATTATTTAGTATCTAGGAAAATTAAAATTGGGCTCAATCTAAATTGATAGATATTTATTTAGCGCATGTCAAGTTTCTGGATTTTTTGTTTTGTTTATTCTGTGTATTTCCTTATCTAAAAATCCATAAAAATTCTCAGAAATCACCCACAAATTACAAAAATAGAGAAAATTTTATAAAACCCCAAAATAATCATTTTTGAAATTTTGATTCATTTAATATATTTTAAAAATAAAAAGAATATTTTTGTTTTCTTTTTTATAAAGTATATCTATAACCCACACTATTAGTGGCCCTCATTCAACTCAAAGCCTCCCACGTGGAAATGCCCCCTCTTTCTCCCATTCCACTACCCCTCTCTCACTCTTCCCACCTTCTCCACTATCAATATCTCCCTCACATGCACACATTCTCTCCCCCACTCACTCTCTCTTCCCTCGATTACCCCAATACAATACATCTCCATCGCTCCTCTTCCCATTTTGTCTCTCTTATTTCCTCTTTCTTAATTTAGACTTCTATTAACATTATATAAATATAGGTAAAAGATATACTACTATTTATATCCTTTGTAATATTTAAAAATATATATATTTGAATTTTCTTTTGAAAACTATTATTTTCCTTTTAAACATACAGTCTTAAGAACAATTAATAATAATTTTTAAAACTACTCTTGACACCATTCATCTGTAGTTATTTGTAAATATTTGTTTTTTCTTATCAAATGAATCCTTCTGAATAAAATAATTTAGATGGTTCAATCTCATGATATAATTCTTTTGTAACATTTTTAATTAGTGATTGATATATGATAACAAGTTTCAAATCATCTATAATCCACAATTAATTTATTATTTAAAAAACTTAATATATAAGTATTAATATTGGAAAGTTTAATAATCAGTTTTAGTTTGTGGATTTTTTTGCAAATACATGAGTTAAAATGATATGATGAAATCAATTCATTTTAAAAATGAGTTGTAAAATCAATATAATAGTATTATAGAAGTATTTAAAATCAATAATAAAAAAATACATAAATATGAACATTAATGAAAAAATTTGTAATACTATAATTGTTTTTATTTTTAGAAAAATAACCAAAATGTTTGAGATTATGAATACGTTTATATGAATATTAAATAAATATGATAATACTGGGATAAATGCTCTACTGTAGTGAATCACATGTTTATATGTTAATAATAAAAGTATCAATTATTTCATATATAATTATTTTGATGCATGTTGAACTTATAATATTTTGATTATTTGTCCAACAATATAATGGTAATTATATATGTTTTTTCAGTTAAATTCAATTTCATATATTTACTTTCGAGGGAAAAAATTAATTTTAATTTGTTTCATTTATAACGTAAAATCATGCACTCATGTAATGTATTTCTATTAATTCCTTAGTGATTCCTATCAAAATTTACAAATCAATTATAATGGCAGTATACAATAGCGTATACATTCAATATTTGAACTTTTATTCTTCTACTTCCTTTGATTTTCCTCCTATTTTTCTTCATTTCTGTCAATACTAATTTTTCTTATTAAAGAACAAATTATCTTCCTTTCTTATCTTCCTTCTTTTTAAGAACATAACTTTTACATCCAGGAATGAAACGTCTCATGAAGAACAACTACGACAGAACTAAGAAGGAGTAAAAATATAGTCATGACTATTTAACATAGATTTTCATCTACACTTTTGTGTCTGAACTCTTAATTGTATTTTTTTCTCTCTATCAATTCTAGCCTAAATTATGCCATATATGCATTACATCAATAGATTTATTCAACCACTTCTATGTCTTTCATTATTTCTTCTTTTACATTATATAACTTACCTTAATTCTTAAAATTTTCTCTGGTATCTTAAGGTTCTATTTTCACCCATCATGTTTCAAAATTATTCTTCAGATTATATATACGCCTTTAAAACTTTACAATAAAAAATTTTGATGTCACGAAGTGCGGGTATGCACCCTAGTTTAATATATATTAGCTTATCTTTTATTTCTAAATATAAAATTAAAAATATGCAAGTTATACCCACAAAATATTAAGAACTAAAAATACAAAAAAACCCTAATATTCCATTCACTTTTGCTCGACCTCGTGTACTTCTTTATGGTTTGACCCCTACTACTTGTCTACTATACACATATTTGTAGGGTATAATAAATTTTATCTCACTCATTTACATTGTTTAGTCATTGTTGTGGGTTAAGTGTTGATCGGTTAGCTTTAGTAGAGTACCGAGAGCCGAGATAGGGTCGATACAACGATTGTCGGATCTGACCTGTAGGACAATGCAGGCTCCTCTAAGATCGGACATTAGGTACTGACGGGTCCGAAAATCACAGCGTTAAAGATGCGTTTTTTATCTTCGAGAGTAAAAATAATAAATGTCGTTCGTTGTAGGCGGCGATCGGAAACGGTCAAGAAATAACCACAAATTTTATTCAATTTCAATCAAGTGGTTTTACGTTTATTTTACTTAGGCGAGTCCCAAGGTCGATCACAAGGAGGCAAAGGAACAACTAGATATATGTCTATCCAATTTCGTGTTTGGTTTTCAAGGCGATCTTTTTTTGGAATTTTCAATGCAATAAAGGGATGCAAGATGCAATTTTGGCCTATTTTAGGGACTTAAAATGTAAATATCGATCAAACAATGTCCAAAAAATATAAAACTTGGCCACAATGTAAATGATGATGAAATGAATGTACTGTAATTTTTTTGAAATTTTTGGATGCAATATGAATTTTTTATGAATTTTTAAATGCAAATGAAATGATTTTCAATATTTAATTATAATAAATATTAAACCTACTTATTTTCGAGATATAAAATTATCTAAGATCTATCACTAAATGATGGACCTCAGAAAAATCCTAAACCTCAAAAATGTGGGGTTTAATACCTATTAAAAATTAAATACTAAAATATGCAAAATAATTTTTACAGAGCAAACTATGCATGCGAATGCAAATTTTTTGGGGCACAATGTTAAGCACAATAATCTCTACAATGTGTGATTTTTGGGGAATTTTTAGAGCAACGGTTAATCAATTACAAAATTTAGAGCACAAACTGGGTAAACTTCGTAATTTTCCACAGAATAATTGATTCTTAATTAACCATTAATCCGAAAAATATACACAGCATATCAAAATGTAGAGAATTAAGCAACAAACATAGTGCTATTTTTTTATAATAAAATAATGTAGAGAAGATGTCCAATATTATGGGGGAATACATGGATGCAAATGCAATCAGCAATAAATAAAATAAAAATAAAATGTGCAGAGGGGGACCTACAAGTAATTACCGAAACTGGGGGGGTATCTTCTGCAAAATGAAGGAGCACCGAGGAGCTTCTTGCAATTTGCCCAAGTGGCATGTGCACTGCACGTGACCCTGGGGGAGACTGGACCTGGTGGTAATAAAGCGAAGCCCCAAGGGGCTCTCTGCAAGTTACCCACGCGGTCATGTGCCGGGCACGTGACCCGTGGGGATGGAATCAAGGACGTTCCCCACGCATGTGCTGGGGCCTTGGGCTGCGTGCCCGGCCGCTGGCGGTCGAAGACGGAGGCGAGAGCGCGGTGGAGCACCTGCAGTGGCAACTCCGGCGGAAGGTGGTTGTCGGAGGTGAACGTCGTAGGGGGGATGCTCTTGGCGGTGTCGGTGGTGTTTACGGCGGAGGAGGAGACCTCTGGCGGTGGCTGTGGTGGCGCAGTGGCGTGTCGAAGAAGACATCGTGGCTTGGAGGTGGAGGAGCCCCAAGCTCCTGGAGATGGCTCGGTGGAGGAAGTCCCTGGCGGAGGTGATGTTGGTCGGTGAAGAAGGCGAAGATGGATTCGTCGTTGGTTGTCGATGAAGCTGCTGTTGGCGGAGAAGTACGGCTATGACGGAATCGTAGGCTCAACGGGCACGAGGGCCGGAGCGGGGTAGAAGGCACGGAGGCGCCGTTGGCTGCAGCGACGTCGGGGGAGGACGCCAGATATCATCGGGAAGAAGGCGGTGCTCGGGCTGTCACCACTGAGCTCCGTGGCAAGGGATGCAACCGGCGGATGATTAGTTCTAGGGGCGAGGCATTCCTTAGATAGACGAGGTTGGTGATGGAGGCACTTGGGTTGTTGGCCGACGCGAGGTATGTGAGCGGTTGTTGCAGAGAAGGCGGGCGCGGTTGGTGTTTGCGAGGTTTGGGGCGGAGAAATCGCGGGGCTGTTGGAGGTAGACGAAGGGTGCGGGCCGTCCGATCGGCCGAGATCGGACGTCCCTGGGGGCGACACGTGGCGGTCAAAAGAGAGGCAGGCGTGGCACGTACGGAGCACGTGCAGCACTTTTAAATTTTTTTATAAAAGCGAAATTTAAAAGGCCAAAACTCGATGACACGTGGCGGCCTCTTGGGCTGCCATGTGTCAACACAAAAAAAAACGAAAAATAAAAGATTTGTAAAATCAAAAATAAATAGTAAACGACCTCGGATCGAAAAAGTTCCTTCACGAAAAATGCTCGTCTTGACGAGATCTACAACTTTCATGAAGACATCAAAGCCAAAATCTGTCAAATGGAAAAAGTGAATTTTTGGGGTATCCCATGTACATAGAATACCTTGATTTTTGGTTTTCTAATTTTTTTGTCATTTTTAAACAAGATAAAAATTCGGAAAAAATATAGAGAAATCAAATATAAATAGAATCTAAATCTATTTTTTTTGGATTTTTATTGATAAAGAGAATATATACATAAAATATAGGTCAGAAACCACGAAAATATACAATGTACAAAAGAGGCCCAAAACCCAACTTTCACATACGAGCTCTGATTCATTTGAACTTAGTCTTGTTTTGAAGGTAATTGAATGTGCATTAGTTCAAAAGTGAGTAGGATCAAATCGGACATTGGATGGGGAAGATATGGGGCTTTTAGTTTGAAAATCCTGAAACTAGGGTTTGGGTTTTTGGTCCACTTACCAGGGCTAATTATTTTTTTTGTATTTTTTATTTATTCTTGTTAGTGATGTGTACACAGTGGAGGTGGGTTTGTGGCATTCGGAGTTAGCATGGAGGAGTTAAAAATAGGGGAAGTTAGGCTATTTACAGGTCATTTTTGGCTTGGATTTTTGGCTTCTTATTTTATGCAGAAATTAATGCTAAAATGCAATTCTTATGAAATCATGCATAAATGCTAATTATGCGAAATAAATGAAGAAATGCAGTTGATTTTGAGGGACTTGAGCTTAATTAATGAGACTTAGAGTGGTGAATCCGAGATTCATCATCCGCCTATACTTAAACCATGCTCGTCCCCGAGCATCAAAAAGAAATGCCATGAAGTGAAATGAGACTGGGTTCCATACCAAGACCATGAGCTGAAGGTGAAAATGAAATTAGACTCGACCTTTGGACTAATAGTGTGGCGGAACTTCTGTGAGACTTATAATTTTAAAATCAACAGCCCTCAAGTTCTACACATCATTGTCACAGTTTCGGCTCAGAAGTCATCTTAGATCAATCCTCTTCCCAAAGTATGCCCTATGAACATTGAATAACTGATTCATGTGTGTGAATGTTTTTAGCTCTTCCCATTCAGAATGCCGGACTACCATGCTCCTCTCCTCTCTAGTAACTCGTCCTCAGGGAGTCAGGTATTTCCTTCTAAGGTCTGTCGCGCTGTATTCACAATCGAATGAGGGAGAAGATAGAAGAAAGAGAAAAGAACTGGAGGGTGGCCAGTGTAGTCACCTCTCCTTGTGAAGATGGCCAGTGTAGCCGAGTCTCCACCAAGATCTGCAGGTTCTTGAAGCTTGGACCTTTTTGGTCGGATTTTTATTTGGTAGAATGCTTCTTTGTATTTGGAATTTTTGGTGGTTCTGCTTGGATCTTGTTGTGCCCCTACGGATATAGAATCTTTTTGTTCCGTACATTTTTTGGGGTCTTAGAAAAATTGTTCCCAGCCGTCCATCCCTTTTCCGAAGCTTTATTTCAACCCGTACTCCGGTCTTTAGATTTCCACGCTACCAAAAAAGAGACTCACACAGTCTTCCAGCATCCCGTCTGAGTTGAGCTAAGTGCATAGTGCGAGAGTACAAATTAATTCTCTGTTCTAGAGTTGTACCCAGAATGAAGAGACCAGGTTAGACACTAAAAGTCAAATGATGTACATTGTCATGTGGAACTTAAAGAATTAAGGCAAAAGACCTGAAGCTCTTAAAATCCTAATTCTCGGTGAAGTTCCTCTGAAAATTAGGTGGATTAAGGTCAAGTCCAGACGAGTCTCGGTTTCTACTCATAACTCGGTTCAGAACCCAATGACTTTTCACAGATGCAAATGCATGTGATGTTGGATGAAGTGCAGGTGTGTGAAATGCAGACTATCTTTTTTTTTGACATTTTATGCAAGGGATTTTTTTATGCAGAAAATGGAATAAGAAGCCTTCTTTTTTAAAAAAAAATTGGGCAAAGTTAGTGTTAGTAGCAAAACCTTTTTTTGTTTTTATTTTTTTTCAAATTAGTACCCACCCCGTAAATACATATAGACTTACGCGAAAGTACGAGATATTGGTAAAATATATACAAAGTATATACACAGACCCCCCTATACTTAGCGAGTGCTGTGTCCTCAGAGCACAAGAAGCGAAAGACATAGCTCGGGCTAAGTGTAAGGGAGTGGAAAAAAATGAAAAGAAAAATGAAGTGATAGGGATATGAGGAGAGTATATACAGATGGATGTTGATTCCCCCTATACTTAGGCTCTGGTCAGCCTATGTATAGAAGAAGGGTGGAAGTGAAGTGAAGGGATCTGGAGAAAGAGAAGGATGGTATGCACATATGGCATCGGTCCCCCCTATACTTAGGCCTTGACCTGAGTAGAGGAAGAAGCTGTACAAGGAGACCGATGTGGTCGGGAGGGAGGGTGGGTAGCCGAAGATTAAGGCGGTTTTCAGCTGATCTTCTTGTGAGCCTGTGGTGGGGGATCGTAATGATGAGACGGAGATGAAGCATACGATTCCCAGCTATGATCAGTGTCATCCTCACAAAAATCATGATGGATAATAGATGAAATGTTTGAGTCAGATGAAAGATATCCATCATCAGAGTTATCGTTAGAGGAGTAGTAATTGAAAGTGGACATACTCCAAGTATTCTGGTCTTTTTGTTTCTTCAGTTGTTTCCTCAGACTTTGTTCCTTCTTGGGGTCAATCGGTTTGTCCTCAGATGAATACTCAGAAGCACCGGTCTCAATCAGCTCATATGAAATAATTCCAGTGTACTTGAAGAGTGCAGGAGCATCAGCTTTGGATAAGTAGTAGTTAGGAACGGGAGTTGTCCAACGAGAATTGAATTTTGGATCCTTACGAAGATATGGCTTTAGGGCTGCCGAACATACTTCACTCATGTAGGCCATCTTTTCCGGACCTGATGAGGGATCATCAACTGATTCCTCTTCCGAAAAGTCAAAGTTGACTCTCTTTTTATTTCGTCGTGAAGGTGTCGGTTCACTTGAGTATCTAGATGAATAGCCATTGAAATTCTCCTTGGTTGGTGCTTGGTCTGCGTGCTTGTTATTAGTCTCCCGAATGTTTGAGCACTCTCGATTTGGGATAATTTGGTCAAGATATTTCGAGAATGTTGCTCCAGGGTGTGACCATGCATATGTCTCAGGATCGTAGTAGAAAGTTTTGTCTATTTTGAGATCCGCGGGAATTGAAATACTGGGGAGAGTCTCTGCATGTTCTTTCTCAATTGATTCGATGTTGGCGCATTCCTGTGTCGAGTTGATGTAATCCATGTAGTCAGAGTAGGTTGACCCAGGGTGTGCCCATGCATAAGTCTCCGGATCATATGATTCATATACATGATTCTCCATGGTGAGAGCGGTTGGGAATGGACCAGGGGGAGATTTTCTAAACCAATAGTCTCATCAACAACCGCTATCTCAGGTGTGGCTGCGGGGTAGGGCTCTTCTACCGCTTCATGGTTACAGTTGTCGGGGACTTCGTGGGTTGCCTCAGAAGATCGTAGTTCCTCAAAGATATAGTCAGATCTAAGTGCTTTCAATGCTGTGAAATTGATTTCCCGAGTCTCACAATTAATACTCGCCTTGGCCAATGCCAAGAATGGCTTTCCGAGAATGATTGGAGATTGGGTGAATTCTCCTTGATAATCAATATCAATGATCGTGAATTCTACTTTGAGCGGAGCATCTTCGAATTTCATGATGACAGAAATGATTCCTCTTGGTTGCTTTATAGATCGGTCCGCCAATTGAATAATCTCTCGTTTTTCTGAATCAGTCCGAGTTTGAGTTCGTGAAATACAGAGGTCGGGAGGATATTAATCGATGAATCGTCATCAATCCGAGCATGGGTGATAATTGTGTCTTTGATTTCGCAGTCAAATCTGGGCAACTGCTTCACTATGCGGCTCTTGGTTTTTTCTCCTCAACACCAAGGAGGAGGCCATTGACAATATATGTCTCTCGGTCTTGGTTCTAATCCTGCCCGACTTTTTCATAGTTAATATTTCCGTTAAAAATCTTTTAAGGTCGGGGAAGTGTTCAATGACCTATAGAAAGGGAAGTTCAAAAGTCAATTTCTTTCCTAGTGCTTCCCGTACAGTTGGATCCAAATTCCTCAGATCGTCTTCAGTCTCAATTTTTATGAAATTCTCTAAATCTTCAATTTTTTTGTGGTTTTCAAATATTTCCTTTTTTTGGTATTTTCTGTGTGGTGTGGGAGTGTGGTGTGTTCTTCAGATGAAAAGGGGCCTTGATATTCAGAGCGATAGTCCGTGACATAGTCATTTCTAGGGGAGTAATATGTAGAAGTGAAATTGTCAAAATCATCCCTAGGTCCCTGAATATCCTCAGAATTTTCAATCTCAGATCCAATCATTTCCTCATTTATTTCAATGTCCGAGCCACCATAGAATGCGATTACTCTATCGGTGAATTTTTGAAATCTATCCTCCATCAATTCGAATCTTGTTTTTATCCTCGAAATATCATCCTCAAAATTCAATTCATGATCAATCATAGGCGTAGTCTGTGTGTGTTCGATAATTTCATCTTCCATTTTCTCGTTTGTGCTGAGAGGAGAATTTCTTGGAATATCCAATATATGATCATTAATTTCAGAAAATATCTCCTCAATAATCATGGAAGGCGGTTGCTCATATGATCCAGACAATGTGGAGTCGGTCCGAGTACAGTTTATTCCTTTGAACTTGAGTGGTCGGATCTTGGTATGGTGGAGTCAGCATACAGGGCTCATGTGTTTCTATGTAGTCAGTCCAGTCCTCTGTATGATCGTCATGTCTGAAGAGGGGGTTGTCATGGTCAATCCAAGCTGATGATTGTTCATTAGTGCTCCAGGGCGGGGTTGATGAAAGAGGTGAAGAAGTGTTCACTTCAATCATGTGGTGATCATCTCCCATGTAATGATGGATTGATATTCAATGAATATGATGGATGAATTGCATGATCGGCGTAGAGCGGATTGATATATGAAGAAGTGGAGATCTCAGTCGATTGTTGATTTGTCAGGTCCGAAAACAGAGGATTGTCATTCATGAAGCATATCGGATTGGTAAAAAGAGATGGTGGTTGAGAGTCTCTTGGAGGAGGTGTTTTGGCTCTAACCGACACGAATTCATTTTCATAGTATAATTCTGATGGATTCTCGGTCATTTCTGAAAAGAATGGGGGGTTGGATCTGTGAGAGTTTTTGGACAAAAGTTCCATTATCAAGAAAAGATGAGGGATGATTGCACGGGATAGTCAAGAGAAGTCAAATGTGCGGCTATTGATATTGAAATCGGTCCACGCACACCAATGCAAACACAATTCAAACCTCAGGTTCAACAACTCATACAATGAAGCCGTAAGATCTCGGCTATTATCTTTTCGATTTTAGTTGGTGATAAATCAATCCTTAGCAAAAATTTAGCGAGCTGAGATTTTGGATTTGGGCTCTAGCCTTAAGTGTCGACTCTTGCTCACTCAGAAAAATTAAAAACATCCAAGGTCGGGTTGCTCTCCCGCAGAAATTCTTGATTTTATGGGTTATTAAGATCGGCTATAGTTAGCAGTCCTAATTTTAATTAGGTGATCACTGAAGAATTTCCTTTAGATATATGTGATAAAACATGAGGGAGAAATTCGGAATAGACGATGCACGCGGAAAACTATGATAAATGCTTAGTTAGAAGACTTACAGTGAATCCTCACAATCTTCATGTGGGATGCTAGACAGAATTGAAAAATTACTCTAAATGTATGCAAGCCGATGAAAACCGCACCTAAGCAGAAAGTTCTATTAGCGGGGAAGAATTGAGTTAAATTTGGCCTAAGTTGAACGATCTATGTGCGTCTTGATTAACGGGTAGTGTGGCTTTAAGATCCTACGAGCCCAATCAAAAATAAAAAATGCTTTGAGAGCCGTATATGCAGGTCTATCCTAATCGCCACTCAAGTCGGGCCCACCCTCACCGGAGAGTGAAACAGGCCCCGACACACCACAAATAAAGTTCAGAGTCTTTTTACACATGCGAGAGTCCAAACGGACACCGCTATAAATGAGCAGAAATTGAAATTTGCATAATTTAAAAACCTAGACTCTACGCTCTCTCACGACTCGACTCGATCTTAATTTTATTGCGGTTTCTTCGGATGTCGGTGAAGATACGTCGATTTCTTTGAAAAACCGCTCCACGTACGTCGGGTACCTCGCAAGAAAAATAGAGAGAAGATGTAAGAGAATGATTCAAAAAATAATAAAATAAGAAAATAAATGCTGGAAAAAAATATGGGGATTTACAATGAAAAATTCGGGGGTCGGACTACCCGAATTTGGAAAACCGAACGAAATTTTTAAATCAAAAATCTAAGTTGTTTGCCTCCCCGGCAACGACGCCATCTGACGGGTCCGAAAATCGCAGCGTTAAAGATGTGTTTTTATCTTCGAGAGTAAAAATAATAAATGTCGTTCGTTGTAGGCAGCGATCGGAAACGGTCAAGAAATAACCACAAATTTTATTCAATTTCAATCAAGTGGTTTTATGTTTATTTTACTTGGGCAAGTTCCAAGGTCGATCACAAGGAGGCAAAGGAACAACCTAGAGATATGTCTATCCAATTTCGTGTTTGGTTTTCAAGGCGATCTTTTTTTTGGAATTTTCAATGCAATAAAGGGATGCAAGATGCAATTTTGGCCTATTTTAGAGACTTAAAATGTAAATTTCGATCAAACAATGTCCAAAAATATAAAACTTGGCCACAATGTAAATGATGATGAAATGAATGCACTGTATTTTTTTGAAATTTTTGGATGAAATATGAAATTTTTTATGAATTTTTAAATGCAAACGAAATGATTTTCAATATTTAATTATAATAAATATTAAACCTATTTATTTTCTAGATATAAAATTATCTAAGTTCTATCACTAAATGATGGACCTCAGAAAAATCCTAAACCTCGAAAATGTGAGGTATAATACCTATTAAAAATTAAATACTAAAATATGCAAAATAATTTTTACAGAGCAAACTAGCACGCAAATGCAAATCTTTTTGGGCACAATGTTAAGCACAATAATCTCTACAATGTATGATTTTTGGGGAATTTTTAGAGCAACGGCTAATCAATTACAAAATTTAGAGCACAAACTGGGTAAACTTTGTAATTTTCAACAGAATAATTGATTCTTAATTAACCATTAATCCGAAAATTATCCACAGCATATCAAAATGTAGAGAATTAAGCAACAAACATAGTGCTATTTTTTGATAATAAAATAATGTAGAGAAGATGTCCAAAGTTATGGGGGAATACAGGGGTGCAAATGCAATCAGCAATAAAAAAAATAAAAATAAAATGTGCAGAGGGGGACCTACAAGTAATTACCAAAACTGGGGAGGTATCTTCTGCAAAATGAAGGAGCACCGAGGAGCTTCTTGCAATTTGCCCAAGTGGCACGTGATTGTACGTGACCCTGGGGGCGGCTGGACCTGGTGGTAATACAACGAAGCCCCAAGGGGCTCTCTGCAAATTACCCACGCGGTCACGTGCCGGGCACGTGACCCGTGGGGATGGAATCAAGGACGTTCCCCACGCACGTGCTGGGGCCTCAGGCTGCGTGCCCGGCCGCTGGCGGTCGAAGACGGAGGCGAGAGCGCGGCGGAGCACCTGCAGTGGCAGCTCCGGTGGAAGGTGGCTGTCGGAGGTGAACGTCGTAGGGGGGCTACTCCTGGCAGTGTCGGTGGTGTTTACGGCGGAGGAGGAGACCTCTGGCGGTGGCTATGGTGGCGTGTCGAAGAAGACGTCATGGCTCGGAGGCGGAGAGGCCCCAAGCTCCTTGAGATGGCTCGGTGGAGGAAGTCCCTGGCGGAGGTGATGTTGGTCGGTGAAGAAGGTGAAGATGGATTCGTCGTTGGTTGTCGATGAAGCTGCTGTTGGCGGAGAAGTACGGCTATGGCGGAATCGTAGGCTCAACGGGCACGAGGGTCGGAGCGGGCAGAAGGCACGGAGGCACCGTTGGCTGCAGCGACGTCGGGGAGGATGCCGGATCTCGTCGGGAAGAAGGCGGAGCTCGGGCTGTCACCACCGAGCTCCGTGGCAAGGGATGCAACCAGCGGATGATTAGTTCTAGGGGCGAGGTGTTCCTTAAATAGACGAGGTCGGCGATGGATGCGCTTGGGTTGTTGGCCGACACGGGTATGTGGGCGCTGTTGCGGAGAAGGGGGGCGCGGTTGGTGGTTGCGAGGTTTGGGGCGGAGAAGTCGTGGGGCTGTTGGAGGTAGACGAAGGGTGCGGGTCGTCCGATCGGCCGAGATCGGACGGCCCTGGGGGCGACACGTGGGGTTAAAAGAGAGGCAGGCGTGGCACGTGCGGAGCACGTGCGGCGCTTTTAATTTTTTTATAAAAGCGAAATTTAAAAGGCCAAACCCGATGACACGTGGCGGCCTCTGGGGCTGCCACGTGTCAACACAAAAAAACGAAAAATAAAAGATTTGTAAAATCAAAAAGAAATAGTAAACGACCTCGGATCGAAATAATTCCTTCACAAAAAATGCTGATCTCGACGAGATCTACAACTTTCATGAAGACATCAAAGCCAAAATCGGTCAAATGTAAAAAGTGAATTTTTGGGGTATCCCATGTACAAAGAATACCTTGAATTTTTGTTTTCTAATTTTTGTCATTTTTAAACAAGATAAAAATCCGGAAAAAAATATAAAGAAATCAAATATAAATAGAAGACATCTAAATCTAATTTTTTTTGGATTTTTATTGATAAAGAGAATATATACATAAAATATAGGTCAGAAACCGCGAAAATATACAATGTACAAAAGAGGCCCAAAACCCAACTTTCACATACGAGCTCCGATTCATTTGAACTCTTGTTTTGAAGGCAATTGAATGTGCATTAGTTCAAAAGTGAGTAGGATCAAATCGGACACTGGATGGGGATGATATGGGGCTTTTAGTCCGAAAATCCTGAAACTAGGTTTTGGGTTTTTGGTCCACTTACCAGGGTTAATTATTTTTTTGTATTTTTTATTTATTCTTGTTAGTGATGTGTACACAGTGGAGGTGGGTTTGTGGCATTCGGAGTTAGCATGGAGGAGTTAAAAATAGGGGAAGTTAGGCTATTTACAGGTCATTTTTGGCTTGGATTTTTGGCTTCTTATTTTATGCAGAAATTAATGTTAAAATGAAATTCTTATGAAATCATGCATAAATGCTAATTATGCGAAATAAATGCAGAAATGCAGTTGATTTTGAGGAACTTGAGCTTAATTAATGAGACTTAGAGTGGTGAATCCGAGATTCATCAGGTACCTGACGGGAGCGCTTCATCAGCAGGAGCATTTAAAAGGACCACCAACATCGTCAGGGTGGCTGTTCCAAGCACCAGGAGAAGAGGCCGAAAGTGTCACGAATTTTTTAATATGGCCCCGACATTGTCAACTGAGGTATATACTACAATTGGTAATACAACTTAGCCTCCTTGCTGGATATTTTTACAAGGGTAAACAACACTTGCATGTGTTTTGAGCAAGATGGTTTCCCCCAAAGTTAAGAGTTTCCAGCAAGCAATTTTAGAAGGTCTGATTAAACATTTTAAATAGAATGTTTAACCATTCTACATACATGAGTATACATATCACAAGTTGTCTTTCGATTGTCTTCTTATAAAAGTAGAGAGCTACTGGTTCGTGGTGACCAATGATCCTTTTATGGGCAGAAAAATGATGGAGTACTGATCTATGGTTCGGCAGCACTTACCGTGGATGAGATTTGATGAATTCCATTTTGGTTTAGGCTGTTGTATTTTTTTGTGGCCAATGCCATACGTTCTATGTAACTTGTGGGATTTTTAGGTTCCATATGTAGCATGAACATTAACATAAACTTGTAGTATGACGTAAAGGGACATGTTAATTGGATGATACTATGTGAAGGAACGTGTACTTGAGACTTCTTTTTTGGTTGTATTGTTGGCCATATTATATGTACTTAATATCGGGAGCAACCAATAATACATTGTAGGGATGAGAGGATATTCCACTGGCATTGAAATAATTCATTCATTTCTTCTTAAGATATTTTACATGAGTTTAGTAGCAAGGAATATAAGTATACATATTAACAGGACCTTCATATGAATGCATATGTTCTTGGTATTCACTCTTATATTTCCAAGTTCAGACTTCATCTTCTTCACTTCTTCATTCAACTTTCCTAACTCTTGCAAAAATAGTAATTCCCCATTCATTTCTTCTGGTGAGGTCTGATCGTTGGTTGCATCATCGTCGACCCAGCGAAAAAGTTGCAGCTTCGATCTGGACATGTGTAGAACTTCCTTCCCTTATTCCATGGTCTCACCGTGGAAAACCTTTGACATTCGCATTTCATTCGATCGTTGCTAGAGACACCGGAGGCGGAGAGCTTCTCCATCTCATATAACCTAGTAACCATGTAAAATAATAATTTTGTAAGACAAATATTCATGCAATACCATTTGAGAAACAGTCATTGTTCAACAATAAAAAAATATCAAGATGGTTGTCTCCATGGTGTTATTACCTCCTGGATGCACAACAAAACAAAATTTTCAAGATGGTATCTCTAATGTGTGGCCTTCAAATAGGGTGTTTTTAGCTCAAATATAGCATTGGAAAGTGACAGGGTATGTAAATTAGGGGCAAAATAGGGCATTCACAAGTGGAGAAATGATTGTCAACGGGAAAATACACGGCTATTAACATGAGGTCTGTCATGTAAGGGTTAACAACTTTACAAGACGAGAGGATAATAACGATGTTTACAAGGTCGGACATGTAATTTACAAAGATTCTAGGATCCGTGGAGTAAAAATCCCTTGTTTTTCTTATTATTCAGATTCAGGAGTTTGGACGGACAAAACCTATTATATTTTGACTGATTCCCAATTTGGCGTTAATTCATACTGTTAAAGAAGACAAACGTATGACAAGCATTGATAGATGACCCAATAATGATGCTCCATTCAGTAGCAAGATATGGATAAGGAGGGATAAATGTGTTGTATCCCTCATTAATGGTCATTTACAGAGATGGGATTTATGATGGACAAAGATAGTTAGTTACTATTCTTAAGAAGAGATATATCATAAAAGTTAGTTTAGTTAGGTATAATTGTAAGGGATATATATATAGAGAGAGAGAGCGGAGGGGCTTATTTTGTGAAGTAGGTAACCTTACCTACTTCACATCTATTTTTTGGTTAATTTTTTAATTTTTTTTGAAAAATACTACCGTGACTTTTCATAACTATATCACTCTAATATGTTACTAAAATTTCATCAGAAACAGAAATTCCTACGACCTCCATCCAGAACATGTATTTTTAACGGTCTTAGATTTGCTGTAAATTACATGTTATGGATGGATGTCGTAAGAGTCACTGTTTCTGACGAAATTTGATTGACATGTTAGAAGGATATAGTTATGAAAACCCACGAAGTATTTTTTAAAAAAATAAAAAATTTTGCTAAAAATGGATATGAAGTAGGACCTACTTCACAAAGTAGGCTCCCTTTCCTCATATATATATATATATATATATATATATGGGTAAAATGTGTATGCCCCTTAGGGGGATTTAACTTAGCTCCCCGCCCCATTTTTCGCATGTTTTTTTATTGTTTTTTGAAAATAATAATTATGTAAATTCATTATTATATCCCTATATTATGCCATTCAAATTTCATGCAAAACAGAGACGCCTACGACCTCCATCCAGACGGGGTCGATTTAAAAAATCTTGAGACCGTTAAAAAATGATTGTCTGGATGGAGGCCGTAGGAGTCTCTGTTTCACACGAAATTTTTATGACATAATATAGGGATATAGTGATGAATATTCATGAAAAAAATTTCAAAAAACTTAAAATTTGAAGAAAATAAGGGGGGGAGCTAAATTAGCTCCCCTAGGGGCAACCCCATTTTCCTATATATATATGCATATACATATACATACAATATATATACAAATATGCATATATATACACACACATATATATAGGATATATTTCCAATGAGCACGGTACTTCCATTTCTAAGGAAGGCCAGAGATCCCATACATCCGTAATTAATCTGATGGTTGTCATTAAAGATATGCTAATATTATTAATTAATTAATCAAAAATCTATTTTGATCATTATTCATTATCTAAATATAGTATGTAATCACCTAAAATATATCATCATTAATCCCTCTCTTCGCCACCTTCGTCTTCGTCTTCACCGTCGACAGAGACTCCACATTGGAGCAATGTGGGACGTCAACCTCTTCGCCACATCGCGGAGGTGACGGCGGAGGTGCATAAGTGAAGATGACGACAACGACGCATGAGCGGAGTTAACGACGATATCTTGCGATCGTTCGTGTTGGTGATGCTTTCCTCCATCGCACCATTGCTGCGATCCTTATATGCAACATCGGTGATGTCGCAGATGATGGCAACGAGGGCAACTATCGATACAGAGATGATGATCATTATGTGTGATTTCCAGTGTCATGCACAGCTTGATCGGCAAGGCAGACGTGGATTGCACGCTTAGTTGCAGGGGGTGATGTTGTGACTCTCTGAGAAGTTCTTCACACAAGCGATAATGGCAGTACGTAGATTGGCGGAGACATGTGTAGCACGGTGGTGGTAGCACAAGGAGGGGATGCAACCTTGTGTATTATACAATTTTTAATGTGTATAATATATATTTGATGTGCATTTTTACATATCAATTGAGTGCGAATGACAATTATAGTTTTTTATATATGTTGTATATTTGATGTGTATTACACATTTTAGATATGCATCAAATATTTTTGGATGTGTATTATGTATACTGAAAACATATATTATATATTATATAAAAAGCGATGCATATTTCACATCATCAAAACGTAAACATAATTAATATATTGTTAATATGAACTGTATTCTATAAAGAACCATATAAATTTTACAAATGATTGGTCAATTTTGAAAGAACCATGGATTTCTACAAAAAATACAACCGTTACAAAAGGAATTGTGGATTCTACAAAAAAACATGCGAGGATACAAATATTTGCTCCACGTAATGTCGCCCAACATGAAAATGTATATTATTTAAATAAGATATCGTGAAAAAAATGCGAAAATTAGATCTAGCTAAATTTAGCATTTTGAACCATTAAATGATATGCATAATTAATTAGTGGTGTCGTTAGATTTGAATCTAATGACTACAATCATTGGCCTTCCTTACATATGAAAGGATCATGTCCCGTTGGAAAGACCCTTATACATGTATAGTTGTTAGGGAGAATTTTTCGCTAGTGACGAAGTACTAAAATGATTATTATTTTGTATTTCATAAATAATAATCATTTTATTGGAAATTTTAGTATTTAACTTTGACATCAACAAACCCCAATATTACGGGTAAAGCATTTTAAATAGAATTTAAAAATTACGATTATGAGAATTTTTTACGATTGTACCCTCATGGAATTTTTCTAGTGGCATTTACAACCTAACTTTTTTTACAATTACAAGTGTGCCTCTCTATTACAAAATTCACGGTAGTGTCTTTCCCTTGTGCTTTAAATTACACACTGAATTTCGAAGAATAAAAGGATAGAAGGGTAATTGCAACAAAAAAACTGAAGATATGCTTTATTAGAAGAAGTTGAAGGGTACAAGTGTAAAGATCCTTTAAAAAAAGCGGAGATAATACTAGTTTGCTTGGAGGTTCCTTTGGGGGAACAGCCCGGATATAATTCCCTCTGACACGCCACCGACAGCATCCCCGAGAAAGCCCACTCACCCGCTCTTCCTGTCACGGGGACGTTGCCCCCGGAAATAATGCCGCTTCCGTTTCCGAGGAAACCACCCCCACCTTTAACCTCTCTGCAATGTTTTTACTTACCCATCATCTCCTTCACCATTCGGTAAGATGCTTCATGTCAAGTTTCGCAGACTTCAGAAGAGTGGTACTAATAGTATCGGGTAATAGTAATACCTCCTGATGCCATGGGAAACTTTGTGGGAATCGTATTCTCAGGTGGCAGCAATTGGTTTCCTTTTCTTATATTTTGAGTGCTGCTTTGAATCGCAACTGGAGATATGAATGAGAACGATGGTGTTATTCTGGTTTTTTTATCAACAGAAAAGCAAAGCATAATTCTCATCTCGATGGGAAAAGTTGCACTTCAAAAGAAGAAGAAATTAAAATCACTTTCCCCCAGAACTGCTCCGATGGCTGAAGTCCGAGTTCTGATGAAATGCAGCTCCTTCTGTCTCAAATGTTTGTATTCTGTTGGAAGGGAGCTTGAATTTCGTAGTAGTATGTTAGAATAATTATATTATTTAGTCTTTTAATTGTCCTGTTTAAAAAAATTACCCATAGAGCTTTTCTCCTATATAAGAGAGCTCTAGGGTTAATGGAATGCATCTTGCTTATTCCCCTCAACATGGTATCAAAGCGACGGTCCTAGATCGGAGATCTCGAAATCCTAACCCTAACCTACCCCACCCGTCGGCCTCTCTCTCTTCCTCTCTTCGATCAGCGCTAGATGGGATGGACTTTGGATCTCAGGCTTCGTTGAAGCGTTTATCCCCGGACTTTCGTCAGTTTGTGGTTGGGTTATCGGCAGTGGAGATCCCACGGTCATATCATGAGGCACTACAGAGCGGTCCGTGGCGTTTAGCTATGGAGGAGGAGATAGCGGCATTGCAGTCGCGTGGTACGTGGAGTGTTGTGCAACTTCCACCAGGTGCGTCAATAGTGGGCAGCAAATGGGTCTTTACAGTTAACATCGGGCTGATGGTACGGTTGATAGATACAAAGCCAGGTTGGTTGCTCGTTTGGTCACTATGAGGGAAAAGTTCAAGCTAAGTATAGGGGGTCATATATAGTATATATACGTTAGTCATAACTCGCACTTTCAATATTTGAAATAATATGGCTAATATATATCGAGTAAGGATATACTATAAATCAATTGTACATAAATTCTTATAAATACGTGGAAATACTTTTTTGAAAAATTATTTGTAAAATTGGTTTGAAGTTATTTTGCAAAAGATTTTGAAAAATGATTATGAAATATTTGAAAAATATTTGAAAAATCTTTGTAAAATATTTTCAAGTTGTTTGAAAAATAATCTCCTTGTAAATGTTGTTAAAATATTGTAAAAAATATTTGTAAAAATGTTTGAAAAATACCTTATAAAATTATTTGCAAAATAAGTTTTCAAAATGTTGATAAAATGTTTGCAAAAATATTTCAAAATATTTTGAATATTTTATACATAATTATATTGCCAAAACTCATCAAATAAACTCTTATAAATAAAACTTGTACATATATGTATAAAATTCTTTGTGAATATGTATGTAACACTTATGAATACATTTAATCTACTAACCCATTTTCCAAAAATACCATAAAATTTTGAAAAAAAACAAAACTGCATAAAATTTGCAAAAACTTTTTGAAAATCCCATAAAAAGTTAAAATCAGAAAACTATATTTTACAAAAATATCTTTGCATTGAATGGGCATTTTTCAGAACGATTGTGATAATTGAACTAGTCTAAATAAAATCTGAAGATTGGATCATGATTTTAGACCTTACTCCACTTAATTTCATAGGAACCTTGTAGAAACTAGAATTAAGACTTTTCATATCAATGAGAATTAATTCTTTGAGTCCAATAGACTATGTTCACATGTCATCTTGATTAGCCTAAGTAGAATAGTTTAAAGCGCACACATGACTCTTGAGGACAATGATATAACTTGGACAAGCGCTCTACACTTAGCTCTACTCTAAAAAGGTGGTGAGGGCAGGAATCTTCAGCCTGAGAAGCATGCATGTGGAAACATACATCGCTCCAATAGGAGGCCAGTGCATCCCAATCCGATCTAGTGGCATGGAGGTCTAAAGATAGGATGCTGTGGGTTGTAATAACGCTTCAAAAGAGGGATAGTCTACTATCTCAAGAATAAAAAATCCTTATGTAAATAATGTTTTGCATATAGTATAAAAAATGTACAAAATCAAGAACTTTCGAAAAATAGACTGGGAAAACGTCAATGAAAAATTCAGTCCCGTTAGAGTATGTATCAATAAGCAAGGCTTATGCTTCAAAGTTAAAGATTTCAAGGTTGCATGCAGGTGGAGACTTGGCTACACTTGTCAAGCTCTAAAGATATACGACTACACTGGTCACAATCCATTCTTTTCTCTACCCCCTTTTCTTTGAGCTAATTGTACTTAAACTTAGAAAGAAATACCCCGCTCATCAAGGAAAGAGTAGCTAGGCTAGGAAATTAGGGTTACTTTGCTAAGGGAGACTATTTATTACCATTTTTTATGAGAAGAGCTGTATTTTTTTAATAATAAGCCCAATAATTTCGGGGGTCTGGATCATCCCCCTTGGGATTCGAACCCGGATCATTTAAGGTATAGGCACACTGCACTACCACCGACCGCTCCTTGGGTTCATATAATTCACGTACATTGTACAAGTAAGACTCATAGTCATAAAGGTTTGTATATGAATAGACTTATTCAACCCGGTTATTGAGGCGATCTGAACAAAGGATCGTGGAACTTGAGGGCTATTAAGTTTTAGATCATATTCCCAATAAGGTTCCGACAAACTAATAATCCAAAGGTCTTGCTAATCTCCCAACATTGGTTTTATGAATATAAGTTTAAAAATCATAATCATTCTAAGTTCTCTATTTCCTTTTTTTATTTTCTCTTTTACACCACTTATTCTTCTAATAAGTGTTTGCTAGGGACTAGCAAAGGTTAGCAAAGGTAAGTATGGGGGGTGATGAATACCCATTCATCTACCTTTATTTTTTCAATTTTATCTATAAATCCTTAGCAAAACACATGTAAATACCACTAAGTTGCATAAATTAACTAACATTGATATGTAATTAGCATGTAATTAGTGTGTAAATATATGTATTTAAATCCAAAACTAAATAATGAAGAAAAGAAAAAAATGAAGTATCTAAGATACTGAATGATCCTGATTGAGACTAAGTCAAATATTGATTAGGTCGATCAGTAATAATGTAGGGTGAGATAAGGGTCATATATTGTACAAAACCCTAATTCTTTATTATATAATTAGTTATTTTTACACTATTTTATTCTTCATTATCTACACCTCAAATAACAAAGAGTTAAACATGAAACTTTTACATAATAATATATAGAAATTTATAAAAATAATAGTCAATAAAAATCATGCATAGTGCAAGTTGTACATATAGATGAAAAGGCCACAAAAAAACTTCGTCGATCAATATCTACTTCATACAAACTCAAATTGAACCAAAATCACCTCCATTGAACTCCAAATTAAATTATCTATCAAGTGATCCTTTAAAATGGAGCTAAGATACAAAAGGCAGTTTTCTAAGGTACTATTATACTGGTGCATCTGTACAAATAACTGATTATTTCATTCTTTATATTTTCACTCTTTTTATATTTTAAATACTTGTATATATTATATTAAACATACTAAAAGATAAATACAATTCAAAACATTTAAAATATAATTAAAATAAATAACATATTATAATACATAGGTATATTATACCTATAATGTGTATACATGTAATTATTTATATATAATTAAAATCATAAAAATACCACAAAATATGTAAATATGTATTTGATAATGTTATTAATATATAAAATATGTAAATATAATATTATGTATATAAAATAAATAATAATAATATATAAAATACAGGTATATATACCTATATACATGTATATATTTACATCTCACAAATAATCTTGAAAAAATAGTTAAAAATCATAGAAAATAGTTTATAAAAGTATAATCATTTTTCATTTTTTAATTTTATTTAATAAAATCATTTATTAATTTATTTTGGTTTTTATTTCTTTTTCTTTATTATTTTGTCCTATTATGTCCTACATGGACCAATGAGGGTGCTTTTTTGTTGAACCCATGCCAACTGTACCCACACTAGCTTCTGATCTGTCAGAAGTGTTGAGCCCCCTTCTTATCCCAATTTCTTTCCCGTTCTCTTTACCTCCTTCTTCTGCGAGGTCCTCACCTTCCTGATCTTCCCCTATCCCTCTCTCTCTCGTCGGACCTATAGGTCTCACCAACCCCCTTCCAGTTCACACCATCGCCCTCACGAGATCACCATTTCCACTTGTATAAAAACCACCCCGGATCTCCTTTTGAAGTTTTAATCCACTCTAACCTACCCATAACCCCAAAGAGCCCTTCTAGAGTGAGCTCTTAGTGACATCATGCAGTTCCCAAGTTCTTTCGACATGGATAAGGGTGTAGGAGCAGTGATCCACCTCACAAGAGCAGTTAAGGCGAATGTTCCTCGCTTCCAGTTACACCCATATTGAGTCATATATTTAGTCAATTTAGCTTGCATTTTCGTTCCTTACTATAAATCTAGGATTAGTTTAGCTTATTTCCATTTATTCTTAGCTTAAATCTTTAAATTGTAGTTCGCTGGAGCTATTGTGTCTCATCGTCCCATCCTCTGTTCTGACTCGCAACCACATCCATGGATTGAGGGGTCCCTCTCCCCATCAGTTCTTCTCAAGATCCCTCTCCCAATCACCTCGATCCTGCATGGATTGAGGGATCTAATCTCCATCTTTCGCCTTCGTCAGAGATATGTTGCTCCACCTTATCTCGTGTGCTTCCAGCTTCATTTCCAGTCAAGGATGCTTGTCTTTGAACCACCAATCATTTTGTTCAGGAGCTGGGGCCAGAGACACCACCTAGAGAGTGGATCGAAGTCTTCTTTGACTCCTAGGTAGCAAGAATAAGAATCCCCTTCCAGGCCTCCTCTGACATGTCCTGGACACCATTGAGGTCCCCTACATGTACGGGAACCTCCTAGGAAGACTAGAGCAATCTCGGATCTAAGCGAAGAATGGGAAGAGCTCTTCCATTTTCCACCTTATAGGCTCCCCACCATTAGATGGAAGGTGTAGTTCAAAACTAATATGGGTTGTTGAGATTTAAAGGAAACGGTATCAAGCCTCCGCCATCGGATTTAAGTGGAAGACATGTGGGCACACTAGAGCCTATCATCTATGCCGGACTCCTCCCTCACGTGGCCTCCTTGGGTAATTGCACAGATACCCCCGTGCTTTTTTTCTTGTTTAGTAATGTAAATATAATATTGAGTGTAATAATTTTAGGTTCTATTGCAACTTGGACCCTACACTTTAATTTATTTGTTAGATAGTCCTTCCCCCTCAAGTGTTGTGCCACGTGAGGCACGGTGTAATTTCCAAGTTTAATCCTAAATTTTAAGCCTATTTTGAAATGAACTTTTAGTTTAATATAATTACACCTAGGTCTTTATTCCATTGTATAATTAATTTCTTGTATTTTGTTCAAATTAAATATTTTCTTTATGTAAAATATTGCACGAAATCTATGTTAGAAGCTTGTACCCATGCTTGATCTCTCATAATTTTTTTTGCAATTTTAAATAAGTTTCCTATTTTATAAAAATATAAAAACATGATTTCCTTCTTTAGATATAAAAATCCACAAAAAAACTACAAAAACTTTCCATAAATTAAAAATTATTATATTACATATATTTTACTGTATTCTATTATATATCCAAAAACCACTAAAAATACAAAATATAAAACCTAAAATCACAAAACCTTACAAATCTTATAAAAATTATCAAAAAGTCAATAAAAAATATCACTATTATTTCTAGTTTTTCTTTATTATATATAGTATGTATTAAATATAATTATAGATTAATTTTAGCTTATTTATATTTATTAAATCCAAAACAATCTCGAATATTTAAGATATTCATTGTTTTATACATTATCGATTTAAAAATCCATAAAAAAATTGAAAAAAAAATAAAAATAACCAAAATAGAGGAAAATATAAAAATACAAAAACATTTTATTTTCTACAATTTGACTTTCATTTGACTTATTTATAAATATATAAATCTATATTATACATATATAGTTTATAATACTTATATAAGATATAATATCTATTATATTATACATAATTATATATCTTATTTTAAAAATCAAAAAGAAATTAAACAATTACAAATTTAAAATAAAATATATATTAAAAGATTAACAATAAAAATTATAAACAATTAAAACTCCTTGAAAATTAAATATATTAAAATACCCACGTAAAAACAAGAAAATTAGGAAAAGTATAAGGAAATAATTATCATTGGCTAGAAGTAATTATTAATAATTTACTACCTTTGTTTGCTCATAGTGTTTGACAATCCGACTATTTGACATATACACATTTTTCTGAGTTATAATAAATTTTGACTCGCTCATTTTATCGCTTAATATCTATCGTGGGTTGATTGTTGATTTATTTGAGTGTTGGTCAACCCATCGATAACTAAGCTATATTGTTAGCCTTGGCAGACCGGTTCTCGGGTAATGACCATCCCAATCTCGTGAATGATTCACCTTAATGTTGGAACCCCTACACTTCTCCTTCTACTTTCCATATCCCAAAGTAACTCATAATAGTTATTTAAATCGAGGGCATGACCTCCATTCGGTTTTTGGTGTCCAAACTCTTGTGGTACTGATCCCATTCAACAAGACATCTAGGGACAACTCCCTATAAGCACACATTGTGAACTTTCTCTGCGTATATCCAGGGCCATAATAAAATTCCACTCATCATTGCCTTGTTTAGGGATAGCTCCTTCTCTTATCATTAGATTCCTTTCCCCAACATCACAAATCAAAAAAATCTTTAACTCATCTCCTCAGCAACAATAGTCATTTTTTCGCTTGAGGGATCATCTTCTTTGACATAGACTCTCTACAACTGGATAGTGTCCTCCATTTTTGTACTGCAGGGGTTCAAGAGCAATGGTCAAAGTGTCGTGGGTTCATGATGAATTTCTCCTTGTGCAGACCAATACCCTTTTGGTATGATAGCAACAAGGTGGTTGTTCATGACGTAGGACCCAATGGGATCATCTATAGTCGCTCTTGAGGTTCTTTTCTTATTCCAAGAGAGATCTTGCCTCCTTGATATTCATTCGACTTTTTCTTTGAACAACTTGGTCGATTAGATCAAGTCCTCATCACCAATGACCTTGCAACTCCTCACGAGTTTTTGAGGAAGGATTATATATTTTTAAAATCCATCATAGTACAGTTCCTAATGAATTCCCACATTACCAATAACCTCAGTTATCATATCTAAAATGAGTTTTTTTAGGATTGTTAGAGCAAGGAGCATTTATTACCAATGGCCTTTTATTCATTTATTCAAAACATATCAACACATTTTTTATAATAAATCCCTCTCCTATACATATCAAAATAACATACATATGTCAAAGAACAAATATCCACAAATAATTATAACTAATATAAACATTCAATTAAACATTAAATGTAAAAAAAAGATGAACTTTCACTGGGCATTTCATTAAAGCTCTTGTGTGCACCATAGTGCAATGCTAAACTACTAAAATATTATATTTATACTCTTCAACAACTCATATTCTACATAATCTATTGATGTACAATGAAATAATAAACATAAATTCATGAAAAAGAAAAATACCCTTCGATTGAGGCAGCAAGAATAACGACAAAGCAAGGGGTAGGGGGATGGTGGCTTTTGTCGATCGTAAGGAGAGGTCTTATGTGTAGGATAAAGACATTTCCTAATGGGTTGTCCTAGATCGTAAAGAATTATGATAAATCTTAATGGTTTAGCTTGGTCATTTGGTAATGGTTAATAGTTCAGTGCATTCTTAATGATTACAGGAAAGTCCTCTTTATATAGCATCTAAAGAAAATTATTAATATCTAGCTTTATCCTTAACGAAAGTATTATATTAAGCTTTCTTAATGTTTAAGGCCAAACATTTAGGGATTTTCATATACTCTGTCACCTAAACTCACCTTTTTAGTAGTAATATATGTTGCAATAACCTTCGTTAAGATTTCCCATGGATATAGTTCAAATGCATATCAAAAAGTATATCTTATGTATTTCAGCTTCAAGAGGACTCTAGTAGCATTTTATGGGACAACAACATCATTGCCAATAACACTAGATTGTCAAAATCACTAGAATGTATATTCTGTATAGAACTCCTTGTTGATGATCACATGTAGGGTTAAATTGTTGTTGACTAACTAACAATAGTCACCTCTTGCTACATTCACTATCTTCATTTCTAACATAATTATCGAATCATGTCATTAGCAACGAAAGCAACATTGCTGTTTTTACCATTATTTTTTATTTATCTCCTCTTTTGGAAGTATTAATTTTTATATGATATTTCTTCCAGCAATGGTGGTACACAAATTCTTTGTATTTAGATTTGAATTTAATCATGTCATTCTAAATCTATTTTCTCTCATTTTTTTCTGACCAAAACCTCTTGCTGTGAAGAAGAACCTTATATTTTATTATCATTTTCTATTTAGAACACCATCCTTGATGGCCTTCAAGGAAATAACTCAATCATATACACTTAGTGAGAAAAAATCAAAATATCTCCAAATGGTTTCTAAGAGTAGTAGTAAGCAGTAGAATTGGAAATAACTCGTCTTCAAAATTTATTCTCATATTGGAATGATGACTATTAATAAGTTGAATTTCATTTAGATACTTTGGAACACAAGTATTGTCTTGAATTTTAATTGCATCAATCTCGTTAGTAAAAATATCTTCTTGTTCCCTATCTTCAAAGCATATAATTTCTCCAATTTGGATGAAAGCATTTGTGTATTAGTGTTGTTTTGAATGTGATAAGACACATTCTCATCCATAAACTATCAGATAAATCCACAAACATACTTATAGTCAAAATTTCATTCATTGTTGTTCTTGACTTTGGGCTTCTAGAAGAAAAAACTAGAATGTGCATGCCCTTCACAAATAACAAATATTGTTTCTTGATTTTCCATAAATTATAGTTGATATCATTTACGTTGATCGTCTTGGTAGTATTGTATTCTAGTTTATCTATTATGTAGGTTATATTGCCACTTAGAGTCCATTTGTATATCAAATCAAGGAACAAAAATACAAAGTTTATAAATGGTTCATGTATGTTATGACAATTTTAATTCAACAATAATCATAAATAAAATCCAATCACAGAAAAATCAAAAATGCATAAAAATCTCTAACATGGAAATCTTTCAATGTGAGTGTAACAAAATCATGGAATTGATGTAATCCAAAAGCAAATACTATCATCAATTAATCTCATATAAGGGGCTTGTACAAAGTCAACCCTCTATGTAGTGCTATAAATTACCAAGTAATGGATGGAAGTAGAGAGGAAAAATATCACAAAGTTTTAATTATCTGCTTCCAAACCATAGGGCAAATATCAGAGGGAGAAATCCAAATATTGCTCTTTCCAAATTTGGTTGCAATATCCACATACCTTCTTTTTTCTCTCTTCATCTCATTTGTTCCTCATGCTATGAGAACTTATTTTGACATACATCATGTCCTCCCTATTAACATTAAGTGATGGTTCCTTGTGCAACCATATAAATATCTCTCGTATGATAATTAAAAAGAATATCATCAACCAATCAAGAGTGAGGTAAGGAATCATGTGGATCTTCAATCAATCTCGGATTTATATATTGGAAGTCAATTAATTTGAAGTTGTCAATTTTTGATAAATTTACATAAGAATTATTAAAGATCAAAATTAGAATAATTTCCTATATAAGGGAACTTGCATGATAATTATCCCCTCCCTATATAGGTTTTCTTACACATTGTCATTGCTGGTGATATAAGTGTTGTACCATGCCTTCGAGGCAATGAAGTCAAGACGAACTCTGCCAGTCTTTGTCCAATATCTTTATTTAATGTTATATCATATATGTTTTCATATTCTTGTTCTTTAGCTCCATTTTCAGATAGACCATTTTCAAATGCGAGAGATCATCCCTTGAATGGAGAACACGAGACATTTGTTAGAAATGCAAAACAGTGATGATCTTCAACTCTTGCCATCTCTATCGCTCTTCCTATTCACCTTGAAGTGGCATTTTTTATGCATATTTTATTTTCTCATGATTGTATGGAACACATATCTCTTCTAGCAATTTATATCGTTTGATAGGATAGTTGCCATATAAACCTACAAAGAGAGAAAATTTTCTTATTTTTGACTAGTACAAGGATGAATGATAACATGATTTTCAACCATCCTAAATATATATGCTAAAAGGCAACAAGTAGCGTTTTCTTGGCAAACTGTATAAGTGTTCATGTCCCATAACCAGGAAGAAGCAGGCGCCTTAGATATTAAAGCACGGATCGCCATAGGTAGCCATTTCCAAGGATTCAGTATAATCGTCTACTCCCACTGCAAAATAGTGGTTGACATGATCAACCTCTGTCGCCTGCTAACATGGAGATTAAAATACTTGTGGACGACTCTTCCTCCGATCTATCCAAATAATCAACATTCTATCTTATCTTTTATCAAGAGAGACAGGATCATCAGGACCCATAATCTTGTTGTACACACATTATGCAACTCTATCAATGGAGAATGGTCTATGACTCCATGGAGACCAGTCCTGGACTTTTGTATTCTATTAATAGATAAGATATTACATATATGTTTCGTCAAAAAAACTGTGTGAAACAAGTGCAGGACAACATTGTTATCGTGAGGGACTTAAATTGTTGCAATAAAAATCACACCAACGATCTCCTTCCATACGAGAAGCCGGGCTGATTATGGAGATAATAAAAGATGATATGACTTGCTTTGTTACCAATATTTAAAAGTATATAATTGAAGATGACAGACAGGCTTGTAACAAATACTTTGAGATGAAAGATATGTAAACACGATTTATTCCCTTGACCAGGCAAAGTGAAAAAAAAGCCTACTATGTTGAGGGGAATAAGCAAGATGCATTCCATTAACCCTAGAGCTCTCTTATATAGGAGAAAAATTCTATGGTTAATTTACATAAACATGACAATTAAAAGACTAAATAATATAATTATTCTAACACTCCCCCTCAAGCTGGAGCATATATATCTAACATGCTCAGCTTGGAACAACAGAGATGGAATGGACCCCTAGCAAGAGTCTTGGTGAACATGTCTGCAATCTGCTCTCCTGATGATACATAAGAAGTTGAAATAAGCCCTTTTTGAATTAAATCCCGTGTATAATGACATTCCACTTCAATGTGCTTTGTCCTCTCATGGAAGGCTGGATTATTGGCTATGAATAAGGCTGCCTGATTATCACATTTAAGATGCATAGGAAGAGGAGCATCAATAGTTAAATCAATCAAAACAGATTTAACCCACATCATCTCAGCACTACCTAGGGCCATTGCCCTATATTCTGACTCTGCACTGGATCGAGCCACGACAGTTTGCTTCTTACTCTTCCAAGCTACTGGTGAGCTGCCAACAAATACAATAAAGTCTGAAGTTGACTTTCTATCATTAGGGCACCCAGCATAGTCTGCATCTGCACAACCTGTGACAGATATAGAGGTATCTCTTCTAAAAAGAAGACCAGCACCTGGAGATGACTTCAGATATCTCAAGATCATAAAAACAGCATTCATGTGAGCCTGCCTGGGTTGCTCCATGAATTGACTTGCCCTACTAACCGCAAAGGATATATCCGGTCGGGTAATAGTAACATATAACAGCTTCCCCACTAGCTCTCAATATCGTCTCTTGTCTACCTCCTCAGAGTCATCATCATAAACTTTGACATTAGGATCCATAGGAGTAGCAGCTGGTCTACACCCTGCCATACCTGTCTCAGATAAAAGATCAGTAACATACTTCCTTTGTGTCATTACCATGCCTTGCTCATTTCGCGCAAACTCCAACCCCAAAAAGTAACGAAGTGTACCCAGATCCTTCGTAACAAACTGCTCGCTAAGAAAATCCTTGGCTGCTTGAATGCCCTGCTCATTACTACCAGTGATAACAATATCATCAACATACACTAAGATGATCACAATACCTCGCTGGTCTCTCTTTACAAAGAGAGTATGATCTGCTGTAGATCTGACGAAGCCCTTTTGTTCAATCAACTCCGAGAGCTTCTTAAACCAAGCCCGTGGACTCTGCTTCAGGCCATATATGGCCTTATGAAGACGGCATACCATACTTGACTCCCCCTCAGCAGCAAACCCTGGTGGCTGCTACATATAAACTTCTTCCTGCAAGTCACCATACAAGAAAGAGTTCTTGACATCCAATTGAAATAAGGGCCAGTCACAGATAGCAGCAACTACAATGAGAATCTGTAAGGTAGAATGACGTGCTAGTGGAGAAAACGTCTCCTGATAGTCCACCCCATATGTTTGGGTCCTCCTATACTTAGTATCAACTAATCCTAAATATAACAGACTATACACAAAGCAAGGATGATTGAGGATTAGAATTTACAAAATAAATGGTTGAGCTTGTCTCCCACTATACTTAGGATTAAATATCCCTAAGTGTAGAAAAGAATATCAATAGTTAGAAGACAAGCGAGGGAACATTAAAGAATAACTCAATGCACTGATCCCCCCTATACTTAGGATGAAAAATATCCTATGTAAAGCACAAATGAAAGGGATGAATGAATAAACATAAGAATGAAAGAATTAAAAAAATGAAAGGGAATAAATAAAGAAAAATATTGCTGTCCAGTTGATTATCTGGATCTTTTGATGTTGTAGGGAGATATTCTTCAAATGCCACATTGATTGCATCTACAATAAACAAGAGTGTATCATGCTCTAAATACAGCTTCAACGACTGCCCATTGACTATGAACGATTGTGTGTTAGATGCCAATTCAAATATCAGAATGATATCATTGTCACGTACAATCATTACCTCAAAATGACCCAGACCATTTACTTTTCAATTTACCTAGGAATATCTTCAACCTTGCATCAAATAACGACACCTACCGACCAGTCTCGAAAGTCTTTCTTTTGATTTGCTTGTTGTGCCAGTGTTTGACTTTCTCCTTGTAAATCATGTTGTAATCGTAAGCGTAGTCTCTGAATTCCAGGAGTCTGTTATGATCGATCTTCCGATTCTGACCACCTTCTTGCAAGTCCAAATTGCAAATTTTGACTGCCCAAAGAGATTTGTTAATGAGTTCCACTGACATATGGCATGAATTTCCATATACAAGGCGACATGGAGACTTACTCAATGGAGACTTGTAGGCGGTCTGATAAGCTCATAGAACAAAATCAAGAAGTTGAGACCACTTCTTATATCAGACCTAACAAGTTTCTATAGAATTGTCTTGATCTCCTTTTTAGATAACTTGGCTTAGCCATTCGGTTGCAAATAGTAAGGAGATGCTACACGATGATCAATGTCATACTCCTTCACAACTTTCTTTACTTCTTTATCGATAAAATGGCTACCCTCATCTGAAATCATGATCTTGGGAATTCCAAACCACGAGATAATGTTATCCTTTGAGAAAGTGACAAATAGTACGACTTATCAACAGATTGGTGGGAATAGCCTCCACTCAGCGACTCACGTAATTAGCGACAAGCAGGATGTATTCAAATCCTTGATTGTTAGGAAATGGGACCATACAGTCAATGCCCTAAGCATCAATAACATCAAAAATCTGAATAAACTTGAGATACATTGAATTTGTGGAACCAAAAGTCCCTCCCATTTTTTGACAGCCGATGCATCCTTTAATATATGCTACGACATCCTTGAATAGTGTAGGCCACCAGAGGGCACACTACAATACTTTCAATATTGTTCGACTTCTAGAATGGTGTCCTATTGCTTCACGCTTATGGAAATGCTCGAGGACACGGGTGTACTCCTCCTGAGGAATGAACCGACGCCAAATGCAATCCGTATCATCCCTAAAAAGGTATGGATCTTCCCACTGGTAAAATGAATATCCGACAAAACTTGACCTTCTTTATCAGCGCCTAATCTTGTGGAAATTTCTTGGAGATGAGATAGTTCACGGTATCAACATACTAGGGGAGAGAAGCAACATTAACAATAGATTCATCAGAAATGTTTTTGTTATCGGCACACTTCTCAACGGAGTCTGTGTGCATTCAATTATGGATAGATGATCTGCTATCACATTCAATTGTGCGTAGAGGACTTTTTCATCAACAATAAAATCGATCTCCTTGCCCAGAAGCTTTGTGAGAGGTCGAACAATTTTGCTGAAGTCTTGAATAAATCTTATTTAGACACCAGCATTCCCAGAAAATACCTCATATTTTCACTGTTAGAGGTGGCTCAATTTTGGCAATTACATCCATCTTTGTTGGATCAACCTCCATACCTCGTTTGGAGACGACATAGCCTGGCACAATTCCTTCTATAATCATGAAGTGACTCTTTTCCCATGGTAGCGGTAAATTTACTTCACGACATCTCTTAAGTACTCGGTTTAGATGCGCAAGATAAGCATCAAAACTATCACCAAAGATAGGGAAATCATCCATGAAAACCTCAAGAAAACTACCCACCATGTTGGCAAAAATGACCAACATACACCTTTGATGAGCTTGGGTTTTTGGTGTATCTGTGAATATGACAAACCAGAAAGTAATCGCTATGCGATCATACTCAAAATCCATAATTCAATCAACAACCAAACACACATATAATTATAAAATAAATAGAAGTGTGATGTGAGTTACAAATTTATTGTCACTCTACAATCTATGTGTAAAATATAAGTATGTAGAGTGTCGAACCACACAGACAACATGGAGCAGAGTACAAAACTATTTTAATCACTTTATAATATTTTTTATGTTTTTATTTTACATCTTTTTATGTATTTTTTCTTTTTGTAAATTTTCAGGCTTTTAATAATTTAATTTTATGGCTTTTAATTTTTATATGTTATTTTATTTTTTTATGTTTTAATTTTGTAATTTTTTATTGTAAATTTGGACAATAAGGTATATAATAGTATAGGTAATATATACTATATAGATAAAAAGGAGAAAAAATGTGATTTTGGATTTTTTTAAGTAAACCAAGTAAAAATAAAAGGAATAAAAAATTTTAGGTTTTAGATATTTTCTTTATTGTTGGTGAATTCATGGGGATTTTTATAATTTTTATTGATTTTTAAGTATTAGTCAAAATAATGCAAGTGCAAATTCCATAACTTTATTTAGGGTTTATTAAATAAATATAAGTGACAAAATAACCATAATCTACTTTCAATATATATTGCATATCTCAATGAAAATTCATAAACATAAAACAATATTTTTAAATTTTTTTATAGATTTTTTGCAAAATTTTATAAGTTTTTAAGGGTTTTATAATTTTTAAGATTTTTGTTTTATATTTCGCAAAAGTATCCACTGTTCTCTGTGATAAGAAAATTCATTTGAAAATCAAAAAAAAAGTTTCACAATGCAGCTGTGAGACCTGCTATGCTCTATGAATCTGAATGTTAGCCTGTGAATCATAGACATGTGTAGTGAATGGCAGTAGCAGAAATGAAAATGCTAAGGTGGATGTATAGGCACACATACGCATGTAAGGCTCGTATCCGGAATGATGCCATCAGAATGAAAGTGGGTGTAGCTCCAATCGAAGATAAGATGCGAGGAAATCTCTTAAGGTGGTTTGGCCATGTGCAAAGGAGGTCAGCTGATGCACTGGTGAGGAATTGTGAGTTTTGAAATGTTGAGCCAGCTAAAATAGGGCGTGGAAGGCCCAAGAAATGTTGGAATGAGACTATACGAAGGGATCTTAGTTTTTTTGATCTAAGCCCGAGAATGACCCAAGATAGATTTGAATGAGGCAAGAAATCCATGTAACCGTCCCTACTTAAAGTGAGAAAAGGCTTTGTTGTTGTGATTTCGTAAAAGTATATGTACAAAAGATCAAATATGACTAAATAAGCTTATCAATTTTTTTTTTGAATTTTTAAAAATAGTTTGCAATTTTTGAATAGATTTTAAATAGAAAATATGATAAAATGCATTGATTTTGTATTTGTATAAATTGGAAAATAACTTTAGCTGCCTTGTAAAAAATATATGTGATCAAATAGGGTTCTAGACACTTAATATAATTTTCATACAATTTATGAATGTAAAATGATATTTATAATACCTAAAATGCAATAAATAAAATAAAAAAATGGTAGAGACCTAAGTGTAATTTCTTGAGAGTTACAAAGCATTCAATAACACATTCATAAAGTCCAGAGGTATACTTGCAATATTTGTAAATAAAAATACAAAATATCTACCTAGTCGGGATATATATGCAAATAAAATAAATCACAAGTCCAAGCATACATTTTAACCAATGAAATTAAGTTGTTTCTATAAAATTTGGGACCAAATATAAATATCAAAACTCAAAGGGGTCCCTATAAATAGCCCAAGCACCTCACATGGAGAGCTACATGAGGTGACCTAACACTAGACCTAAGTGTAATAAAAATAAGTGTGAGGTATGAAGTGTGAATAAAACAAAAACTTTATAACTACTGAGGAAAGTTTAAATATTAGAAATAAAATACAAAAACTGCATATGTAGAATATGCAATATACCATTTAGCACATTAATTAACGGTCCCTAGGGCACCACGTGGCACCACTTATGGCCATGCGACTGAGATGAGATGATGCCCCTTCGTAGATGAATTGCTCTAATTAGATCTTGTGGAGTATCTGACAGTGGGTGCAATTGATGATGGGATGGCTACTGGAAGGCCTCACATCATGTTCTTATCTGATGGCTTCGAGTTGATCGGGAAGAACATGGAAGAAGCTCCATCTGGGAGAGCTTCTTTCTTCTATATCTACATCGACGTTGGACCTCGAAGGATGGAGAATGACTCAAAGGACTCCTGAAGGCCACAAGCAACTGATGGTTGTCTTAGAAAGGTCCATGCCTCATTGATGGATACCTGGAACCTTACAGGTGCCAAAGATCGCTCCAGATGGAGCCATCCACCTCCTGCACCTGCTCAAAATGTTCCTGGGGTCGAGAGTCTCTCTCTCGACTAACAAAAATGGGGCTAATCACACTAGGTTAGGGTGAAGATGGAACCTCCGACGATGGGTAACAGATGGGAGGTGATTCGCAGATCTTTGCAATATCGAGTGGATAATATGGGTCGAATATATGGTGAATGTTATGAGGAACAAAATGGAGTGGATGTCGGGTCGAGACACAATCGGAGATAGTTAGAAGAGAGGCTGGAGCCTAGAGCTCCAACGAATTAAATTTTTGGTTTTCATTTGAAATCAGACGAAATGAAATGAAACAAAATGTAGATATATACTATTGCTAACTCTATGAATTGAAAAGACAAGAAATAAAGGGATTACCAACACGTGAATGGCTGGGAGAAGAACCACATGGAGATCAACTCAGGCGAGGGTCAACCACGATTCCTCCACCTTCTCCATGCCTCGATTCAAGGGGGAACTCCCTCCTGATACTACGGCTCCACTCATGGTAGAAATCTAGGGGTTACGGTGGGCAAAATCAGATTAAAATTCAAAAATGGGAGAAGGAGATATTATATATAGGTTGACTAGAGCGTGGTCATCGTTAGGGTTTGCACGTGATTCAAAGATTGACTGATGAATCTCAGATTCATCATGTTAAAATCCACATATTATTCTCCTTGCTTAAACAATTTAATAAAAATCACAAACATTAATATTAACTTGTGTTATGTTGTGAGTATTCTATGTATAATTAATCTATAAATTACTCTAAATAGCTAACTCTATTTATTTTATTTCATACTAACATTTCTTATTTATTTTATTAAAACCCCCAAAAATTAGATTAATTATTGTCTAAAATTGTTTTGGCTTTTAAAAGAAATTAAAAATACAAAAAATCTCAAAACCAACAAAAGCAGTGTTTTTAACCCATTAAAAATACTCCCAAAAATTCGTTTTTGCACAAATGACCTCTTTTGGCTTTTTGTTCAACATGAAACATGTAGATCTCATCGAGATCTACAACTTTCATGTTTTAAGTTTTTTTTAATTTGGCCTCCATTCATTCTTTTGGATTTTCTTCATTTTCTTTATTTTTCGAATTTTCTAGAGCAGCCACGTGGCGCCCTCGGGCCGCCCACATGTCCTGCTCCTCCTCTCACCACCCAGCCTTCTTCTGGGTTGTTAGAGCTTCCGTGTATCACCTCCATCTCTGCCATCCAACACCGCCTCACCCTCACCTGTCAGATAGCAGCTCCTGATGAGATAAGCACCGCCCCCTTGCACCTAAACCCTAGCCATCAGATACCTCCTAATCTAGTGGTTCACAAGCAGCCATGTCGTCTATTCTCTTCACACCATTGAATTTCGCCCCAATTCTATTTTGACCCTCCATCTCTACCCACATCTTCATCGCCAGATCAGATTTCTAGATCTAATATGCGCCACACATTCGCGCCCCCTCCTAGGCCGTTGGATCAAAAAATCCCATGGCTCCACATTGTCATCAACCTCAAGTAATTCCCCTTGCCGCGATGTGCGCCTCGCGACAACCCCTCCCCCTTTCCATTTTGGCTCCTACCTTCGACCATTGCTTCGCATCATAGTAGCTCCCCTTCGAAGCCGTTACATCCACCTTCTTCGCGCACCCATTAGTGCCCTAGACCACAAACACTAGCTCCATAATTCACCCATTGAAAACCTTCGCTCCACCTCCTGTAACGTCCAACCTCTGCCTATAAAACCTCCCCTTATGCCTCCTTTAACCATCGTCTACCAGTTCATGGGTAACCCCTAGCTATCTCCCTCCTCTGGTGATGGCGGAGGAGGCGTTTGATTGGCGATCATGGGTCCTCCTACCCAGGTGTCGACCCACAGTCGCCATGGTTGTGCTGCGACGGCTCCACCACCGTTGAGCACCTCACCATGGCTGGGCGAGTCGTGCAACGATCCGAGCTCCAAGCGAGTCAGCCCAAGCCATCCACATCGTCGTTCTTCCTCCTCAATCCTCTAGGTTTGTTTTTCTTCATTTTTGTCGAATTTATCCCGCAATGTTTAGCCCCCTTCATAGTTCATCGACCACCCAAAGACCTCCGCCACAACACCAGCATCCTCGCCAACCCCTTGACGCACCCTCTTCCCTTCTCCACAGCCTGCCCACCCCTGCCCCATCTCATTCTTTTCTTTGCCAGAGAAGGAGCTCCGGTCCCCCGCTTCTCCATCTCCACAGAACTCCACTCCACTCCATATCACTCGCATGCACAATCGACACCGCTTCGGCTATCTAACCTTGCAGAAACTTCAATGGTAGGAGCGTGCGCCTATGCTCCGTTCTCTCACATCGCCTCTGACATAGCTCCATCAACAACCCCATCCCGTACCTCCTGTGCTTTCACCTTGAGTCAACCTGCATCGTGAAGCCTCCAGGAAGCTCTCTAGAGCTTCACTAGTCGCAAAGGAGCACGGCGGAGGGAATATGGGTTCGTTGGAGCATTGCCTTCTCTGGTGATAACAAGGAAGAGCGCGAAGGTACAACTGTCATCTGATCCTCACAATCAGACGGTTCAGATGATGCCACGTGTCCGCACAAGCCTCACGCCTACCATATAGGCTTGGGTTACCCGATTTAGGCACCGAAGCCGCCCGAACCCGGGCCGTCTCCCGAGCCTGGCCCCCCAACATGTGAGGGGTTGGGTAAATTACATTGAAGACCCTGCAACTTTCATATATTACAATCTGGTCCTCCAGACACGTGCCTCACATGCGCCCTTCGGGTATTTTATTGGGAGACCCTAGCGGCTTTTGGACCCTCCGGGTTTTGGTATTTGCATGGGTCCCTCTAGGGACATATTTGCAATATTTATCTTTATTTCTCTCACATTTTCATTACATTTATGCCCTTGCATTATTTTTTCAATATCTTGAGCATTTTAAGTTTGAATTGCATGATTTCAGTGTCGTTATAAGGCTTATTAAATCTATATAATGTCATATTTAATTTCTTGATTTGACACCAAATTAAATGTGATTAATTTTAATGACATATAGTGTCTCGTTCTCGATAAATCCTTGCCATTAATAGATACTTGTTCTTGATTTTCATGCTCAATTTGACTCTAAATTCGAACCATAGTCTGTGCTCATTAATTAACATTTTGTAGGGCATTTTGTCTTGCATTCCAAAAATCATGCATATATGTTCATGCATCATCTTTTAATTGCATTGAAAAATCAAATAAAAATGACATGCATTATTTCTTGCATTGTTTTATCTGCATTTTATTGTGCATCTACACGAAGACCTAAGATTAGAAAGTAATCACTCATTAATGAAATAATAAAATCTAATGAATAGGAAAAGAGGCTTGTGCCCTTGTGTTCAACCTTGGTATGCTTGCCAAGTAAAATAATCTCCACATATTCGAAGGTGTGGTCTTTGCATGATCAAAATCTTCCTCCTATACTATGACAATCCCTTATTATTAAAGAGGCAGATTTTGCATTCATCAAATGGCATCTTTGCCGGGGACACGACTCACCTTTATTTATTTGTCAAATTTTATTGAATTATTTTTATGTGAATATTTTCAAAATTTTCAGGTCTTCTCATCATGTTGTTTTTGCATTATTTTGTTGATTAAAATCTTGATATTTTCTCTGACTAATTCTTTTGTGGTAGGACCCATGGAGATCGAGGACGCTCAATCTACATGGAGGCATGGAGTTGGAAGCTTCCATTGAGAGGAGTCACAAAAGAAATCCAGGAAGATTCAAAGAAGCTTTGGTCAACATTTCATGCATTTTCTTGTCAAAAAAGTTGTAGCATTAGCGGTCCTCCTTTGAGGGCCCGCTGTATTTATAACATTTCATGGATCCGCGTGAAAGTCACATCTTGGACGAAGAATTTTGCTAAAGGAATTGGGGGCAGAAGAGATCTGTATCGAGCTACAAAAATTGGTGAAAAAGAGGAAAACACATACCAAGGACTGCTCCAAATGGGGACCGCGGAGTTGACCTAGTCAACTCAGGGTGCCTCCTGATTGCTCCACGTGGACCAAGTCAGAACAAAACATGGTAAAATAGAAATAAAAGGAAAATACAACATGAAATGATTTTATTAAATAAATCTTAAAATATGAAAGTTGTTCCTTATTTTGTGTACTTTTTTTAGGCAATTTTTATTTATTTTATTGATTTATTTATTAGGTGTTAATTTTTGCATGTATAACTATAGGTATATATACCGATGTTTTATGTATTTCATTTTTATTTTATATTATATATATTATATTTATATAATTTATATATATATAATATAATTTATTATGTATTTACTTATTTTTATTTTATTTTTAATAATTATATATATACATTTTATTGATATATTATATCTAGGTATTATACTTTATTATTTATTTTGAATTTATTTTAGATATTTTAATTATATTTGTAATTTAATTATGTTTTATATAACATATACCACAATTTAAAATTATAAAAAGAGTGCAAAGACAAAGAATAAAATAATATAGTATTATATATAGATTCCCTTGTATGATGGTGCCTCGAAAAACCGACTTGTATATCTTAAATCTATTTTGAATGAAATCACCTTCATCAGATAGGTATTTTAATTTGAAATACAATGAAAGGTAGTTTGAGTTCATATGAAGGAGATATCAATGACATTCTGTTTGTGGCTATTTCATCTGTGTGTACCATGTGTATTATGCATGATTTTTATTAGCTATCATTTTTATTTTTCTTTACATTATTATGTACAAGTTTCATATTGTAAACATCTTTATTTAATGTTGTATGAGTGTGTATAAAATAGTGTAAAGGTGGCTATATATAGTGTATTGAGAACATAGGGATTCTAGGTTTATGTGTCTTTTTATCTGTATTATTTTGCCCTTATCTTTCCCTACTTTATTCCTTGTCAACCAAATCGATATTAACTTTGTATAGGAGTTTAGGGTCAGTTAGCATTTACAAGACTTCTTTTATTTTTATTTTCTTCTTTATTCTTTTATTTTGGGTTGAAATACATGTATTAATGTATTATTTACAAAAATAGCTAGTGTATTAATTTGGACAGGTTAGATGTATTACATGCATTTAACTAGGTATTTAAAGACAAAATAAAGGAATAAAGGTGAATGAGTGGGTATACATCACCCCCTATACTTACCTTTGTTAGTCCATAATAAACACTTATTAGGAAAATAAGTGATGAAAAGAGAAAATAAAGAAAAGCAAAAATAAAGAAGTTAGAATAATGATGGATTTCAAATTTATCTTCATAAAATCAATGTCTGGAGCTTAGTTAGACCTTTGGATTATTATTGTGGTGGAACATCATTATGAATCAGAATTAAAACTTAACAATCCTCAAGCTCCATAATCCTTTATTCAGTTCCCCTTAAGAAACCATATCAGAACAAATCCTTCCCTACACAAACTCTTATGACTATGAATTTACTTGTACGATGTATGTGAATGTCTCTCCCCTCATCTGAAATGATAAAAGATGGTCTACCTCAGTTGGTAACCCTAATTCCCCAATCTAGTTACTCCTTCCTAGAGGAGCATGATATTTCCTACCAAGTTCAAGTACAACTAGCTCCAAGAAGAGAGGGTAAAGAAGAGAATGGACCGTGGCCAGTGTAGTCATGTATCCCATGGAGCTTGACTAGTGTAGCCAGGTCTCCTTGCTGCAGGCTGACTTTTGACTTTGACTTTTGAAGCATAAACCTTGCTTATTCATACATATCTCCGACAATAATGATTTTTCTTTGATTTTTGGCCCATCTATTTGTGAGAAGTACTTTATTTAATACACTTTTCTAATACTATTTATATCAAAATTTACATAGGGAGTTGTTCTTCTAGATATAGCAGACTATCTCTATTTTGAAGCTTTATTCCAACCCACAACATCCTGACTTTAGATGTCTATGCCACTAGATCATGTTGGGGGAACTGAACACCTATTTGGGTGATGTATGTTTCCATACGGTTGCTTCACCGACCTCAAATTTTCTCACTCCACCACCTCTTTTGAGTTGAGCTATGTGTAAAGTGAAGTTGTCCAAGTGAAACCATTATCGACAAGGGTCAAGTGTATGTTTTGAGATATTCTACATAGGCTGGTCAAGAAAGACATTTGAATGCCGATGATTTTGAAATTTAACCCTTTAATAGCGTAGAGTTAACATTTCTAATGTCATTGCAGTCGGGCTAAATTGGGTCCATCATAAACCATTTAATTACTTTATCGATAAAATCAAACAGTCAATTTTTATCTTACTTGGACAAGCCCAAGGTCGAACTCAGGGACATGAGCCTCTTAAGTTATTATCTAGACTCTTATTACTTAGATTAAGTGTTGGATTAGAAACTCATAGGTCAAAATGCACAAGGAAGAAACAATGCAGACAATGCAGACACCCAATTTTTTTACTTGATTTTTTTACATGCGACATAATGATGATGCGAATATTCCATAATTAGACAAAATATTTGAGCCATTTAAACAGTAGTCAATTTCAATTATCAAGGCAAATTTCATTGATGCATGAAAATAAGGCTTAAGAAATCCTTATGTCAAAGACACTACATTCATAGAATTAATCATCAAAATCAATAGTGTCAAAATAGAGATCAAGCTATGCCATTAGAAATATCGTAAAACACGCTTCGAAACATAACTGAAATCAACTCAAACAGAGCTCGGATGCTCATGATATTCACAAAAGAGCTTAGAGGCATACATGTAAGAAAACCATGAAAATAAATAGAGAAAAAGCTACAAATAGGTCACTGGAAGGACTAAAATGTAAATAAAATAAGTTGCGAGGCCTTC
Organism: Ottelia alismoides; assembly: GCA_037367405.1. Classification (NCBI taxonomy): domain Eukaryota; kingdom Viridiplantae; phylum Streptophyta; class Magnoliopsida; order Alismatales; family Hydrocharitaceae; genus Ottelia; species Ottelia alismoides. Next base: position 974,409 of record JAZKJV010000807.1, read on the forward strand.
CTTGATATTTTCCCACATATGGAGGGGTATAACTGTGATTATTAAAACCTGCAAGGGGTCGGGTACAATTTACCCCAAGCGCGCGTGGGTATCATGTGATGGCAAGACCTGAATACCATTTAAAGAAGTTGAAGGGGCCTCCATGTAATTTACCTAGCCCGCATGTGACCGGGCACGTGCGGCTAGGTTCGGTGGAGATGTAGGCTCGGAAGAGGCTCGGGCACGGAGCTTGGCTCGGGGGTTGGATCAAACTTGGAGCGGGGCTCGGAAGGCTTGGATGTAGCTCGGGGGTTCCGATCCTAGAGGTCTGGTGCTGCCTCCCAAAGCTGACACGTGGTGGCTTGTGGACCGTCTGATCTTAGAAGATCATACGGTAACTGGAAGCTCAAGGATCATCGACATGGCTCAGTAGGAGCCGTTGGATGGTCACCGAGGGGTGCCATCCAACGACACCTGTACACCCTGGAGCTTCTCCCTCCTCCGTGGGGCTAGCAACGCGATCAGAGCTTCGATGACTTTGTGCTAGCTCCGCCACTCTGCTCTAGACATGACAAAGTACCGTGGATGTCCCTAGATATGCTGAAGCGATCATCGAAGTGAGGCCAATATGCGGAACAACCTGGAAGCGGCTGATGTTGAATCATGACCAGAGACAAAGCTTGATAAGAGGCCTACGATGAAGCTCCGGCCAATGAAGGCATTCACCTGTAGCATAGAGACTAATAGCCAAAGCGTGCAAGTGAGAAGTGCACGTGATGTGAGGGTGAGTGGAGGCCATCTGAATGGAGAAGGCATCTGCCCTTGTCATCTTCTTCGACGAGCTCGAAGAAAAGGGAGGCGGAGTGGTTTTGAAGATGCAGTAGAGCGAGAAGGAGAGTGAAGTTGAGCGCGTAAATGGGGGTTGTGTGGTGTAGCTCGAGGAGTAATCAATGGAGGGTGAATATGTGCGAAACTACCTAATTATTTCAAAGAAATTGAAGGAAAATACAAAGGAGGTTCAAGAGGGCTTACCTGGGGTTAATGGTGAACATCGGCCTGTGCTTGAGCTCCTAGGCGGAGCTCCAGTCTTCGCTGGACCCCATGGCCACCAGGGGCAGCTCGACGGTGGCAGAGCACCCAGGTCCTGGCCTACCATGGCCAGGGGTCTCACCGGAGTTGCCGCCTTCATCGCACCATCGATCCGACCTCCTCTGTCATGGGGAGGTGGAGTGGTGCTAGGCGGAATCATGCGTGCAAGTGGATGCCAGTAATGGTGGCCGACGAAGGGCTATTTCAAGGTGGAACGGTTATGACAGATGGTGGTGGAGGTCATGGGTAATGGAGGAGATGTGGAGCGAGATAGATGGCGTCCTGGGGCTAGTGGTTGCCTGCGAGGAAGGTGGAGGACCGGGCTACGTCGTAGGGTAGTCAGAGAGTGGCGAGGGTGGATGAGGAGGTGGAGAAAATGGGAAGGGTGTGATGGATGCGCGTGGTGGAAGATGTTGGTGAGATAGGGGCCAGAGGTTGACGACGGGTCCTCAGCTGTTGGATTTAATGATCCAACGATTGAGATGGGGGCGCTAAGATGCAGCACGGATTAGATCGATGGAAAATGGATGGAGGGCTATGAACGGGACATGTGTCGTGATGATATGCAGGCGGAAGCGAACGACTAAGATGAAGCCAGGGCATAGGATCGAATGGCTATAAATGTAGCGGAGGCCAACAGTGAAGATTATATCCTTTAGAAGGGGATCGAACGATGTTGAAGGTAGCCATGTGGAGAGAGAAGAGAAAGGCGAGGACGGAGGGTCTGGATGCGATTGGGAGAAGGTTCGGAGGGAGGAGAATGGTAGCAGGATGAACGACGACGATCTGAAGAAGAAGAAGAGGGTGATCAGACAACGACGAATGGAGGGCACGTGGTACGCAATGAGGCGGGTCGCGTGGTGCAACCAGAAAGCGCTGCGTGGCCCAATCAGGTAATTCAGACAAAGATACGTGAAAAAGGAGAAAAAGGTTGAATCTGAAAAAACTCAAAACATGAAAGTTGTAGATCTCGATAAGATCTACAATTTCCATGTTGACTAAAAACACACGAGGTAAAACGAAGGGAGAAATATTTTTTAGAGTGTTTTTAAAGGTATAAAAATACTACGATTTTAGTTTTGTTATTTTTTTTTGTATTTTTAATTTATTCTAAGGTTCAAATATATACAATATTTTATCTAGTTTTTATTGACATTAACTTAAGTTAGGAGGTTAATAATGGCAAATTAAGATGATGAAATCGAGTTTCATCACCCCCATATACTTAAACTTTGCTCGTCCCCGAGCATCTCAAAGATGAATGAGCTAGATTAATCCCCTTGTGCATGTGCCTACAGGATCTGATCTGTTCAAGAACTCCCAATTTTAGAGATCCAAAATCTCATAGCTCAACCCATCCTGAATTAAGAGGTTTCTAATTTCTCTAATTTTTTCAGTCTCTCTCTTATATACATATAAGCTAAGGATATGACATTAAGTGTTGACTGCGATCACGAGAGTAGAGTCACAACTTCACCCAAGGTCCCAGTCCAAGAAATTTTCCTAAGGACCCAATCCTCAACTCTAGGGAATAAATCAAATATTGCATCCAATCCATCGTCCCTTTAGTTGTCAGACTTAGAAGTGTAGGTGGCAGGTCATTTGATGGAGGATTTAGGATTGTGCCATTTCTTCTCTCCCTCTCTTTGGAACAAGGATTCTCTCGAGTGCCTTATTACTCAACGCATATTTTTGGTGTTGATCACTGCGTCCATCAAGAGAAGTTGGAGTCGTCTGCACTTGTTTTCTTGGGAATACATCGGGGTGTGCCTTTTTTGAGTATCTATTATACCTTCTACACCCAGACATGTAGCATTTACGATGCAGAGCCCTTTTTTGGTGCATGCCTGATTCCTAGTCCTAATAGAGGTGGTCCAAGTGGACACTTTGAAATGGTTGGGAGCGCTCGCCTTTGGTGGAAGCTCTTTTGATAATTGACTTTGTGGAATGAGAGATTTTATTTCAACATTGATATTTCTTTGCTTTATTTTTGGCTAGCTCCACTGCTTTTACCAAGAGTTGGCATACACTGATCAATATTTTTATTTTATTCACACCCTGGCACATAGGTAGATGTCAAGAGATTAGTACAAGAACCAAGTTCTCATACTGGCTAAAAATGCTGACACTCAAGGTTTATGAAGCCTTCAATGATTTTATCCCATCCTCAAGCATCATTAAATCAAGTCCAGACTTGAATCCGTCATCCCAGTCCCTCAAGTGAAATTTCAACTCATCTCATCGTGACCGCAGTCGTGCATGTGAAGTGCTGATCATATTCTTAAGGGTTGAGACTAAGCTTGCAATATAGCACATAAATCTGACAAACTAGGGAAATGTGGATATTTAAGTCGAAGACCCTGATGGCCAAGGTTGCTTAACCTAAAATCTCAAGACCTCTTAAACCATGTGTTCTCGAACATCTCTGATTCTGTGTGAGAGTGAAAAGGTCAGGGATTAAACCAAATCCTTCATACATGTTTTGATTTTTATGAAGACTTTAAAAGGCCTACTGACTGCCTAAACTCAAATGAGTAGTTGCATCTGCTTTCAGCCAGTATAGGTGTAAGTACATGCCATAGAACAGAACCCGTTGCTTGAGGACAGAGCCTTACGCGATGTCCTCTAAACCACCTACTCTGCAAAGAGAGACCTTCACTGAAAAGCATCTACTTATTTTTGATTTTTCTCATTTTTATGGGTTTTTTTGTTAAAGTTAGAACACAAGTTAAACTCATTTTCCTTGAAATCAAGAAGATACTTTCCAAACCATGTCACATATATAGATTTTTACAAATATTTTTCAAATAATTTTTCGAAATAAGTAAAACCCATTTTTCAAATCATTTTTCAAAATAATTTCCTTAAAGATAATGTAATATAATATAGAAAAATTTTCAAAGCCTTGAAAACATTTTGTCCACTTAGTTCAAAAAATTATACTCTAGCTCAAAAGAGTTTAAAAAAATTAAAAAAATTTCAAAATATAGAGATATGGATAAAGTAAATATATAATTTATATATGGTATACCCCCCTATACTTAAACTTTGATATGTCCTCATAGCACTAAGTGATACAAAGCCATAACTCCACTTAAGTATAGAAGAATATACAAGAACTGAGGAGAACGTCCCCTATACTTAGGTTAGAAATAACCTAAGTATCAAGGAAAGGAAAGATGAGTAAGAAAATCACGGGGACTCAAGTCCCCCCCCATACTTAGGCTGAGAGTAGCCTAAGTAAAGAGATAGATAGCTGAAGCTAGGGGGACCAGAGGGGAATGAAGAAGTTAGGATGGATGTACATGTGAGTGAATGAATCTTCAGAGATAAATGGAGCGCCTAAGGTATAGGGAAGGGTGTCGGAGCAATCAAGGCTCAATCAAGCATGCAATACCCTTTTTAATTCACCAACTCACACGTGAAACCAACAAGTGTTGGTTGATTATCTTGTGATTTTTATTGGTGATTAAAACAATCTAATTTGCGTAAGGATTAAAACATGTCGAAGCAAAAATCATCCTACGTAAATAAGGGTGTTGCTCTCCCAAAACATTATCCATTTTAGGTCAACTTGCATTTAACAGTCCTAATTATTAGCTTAAGGTTATCACTGGTTAAATGTGAACATAAATCAATCAATCAATCGTCTGCCACTCATTCCCAATTTCCATTAATCCTAGGTAATCAAGCAAGGAAGGGAGGTTGAGAAAAAGCCAATGCAGTCGATTAAATCATGACCTATGATAAGAGAGAAAACTCACAGTGCCTTGAGATAAATTCGAGAAAATAAGACTAAATTAAAATCTAAACCTAAATGTATGCAAGTCAATGAGAAGTCGTACCTAACATTTTTCTATTAGCGGGGAAGAACAGATTGAATTTTTTTGGCTAAATGAAGTGATATTTATGTGCATCTAGAATTATTGTGCTACCTACGATCAAATACATAGAATAAGGAAAATATGACTAATTCTCAGAGAGCCGCATGCCTAATCCTAGGTCGACACTCAAGTGGGCAAATCCCCACACAACCGCGAGTCTTCGACCGAAGATCGTTGTAAGAACTATTATTACATGGAAAATAAAAATGCAAGAAACACATTTTTTCTTCAATTTCCTCCAAAGTTTGCTTTTGTGGCTCCTCACAGCGAGGAACACTTGTTCTCTGCCTCCTTGATCACCAAGGGCCCTGCCACTAAAATGTGTGTTAGATATCAATTGAAGTAAGATTAATAATGCAAGACAACAACATGACCTACAAATTAGAAATTAAAAATCAATCAAATATTTGAAATCTAAATAAACAAAAGATGAGTTGTGTACTTGGCAACGATGCAATTTGGCGAACCCAAAATTCAACCTCTAATTATGTGGAATTAGCACTTCTGATGTCATTGCAGTCAGCCGAATTGGTTCCATCAAAAACCATTTAATTAATTTGTTGATAATATTAAAGCGGTCTATTATTATTTTACTTGGCAAACCCAAGGTCGAACTCAAGTACACGAGCCTCTTAAGTAGATATCTAGACTCTTATTATTTAGGTCAAGTGTTAAATTAAAAATCCATAGGTCAATATCCAAACAAAGATACACAAACAATGCAGATACGTGAACATAAACTTTTTTTTATTTTTAATATGCAACAAAAGCAAGGTCACAATGAAGCAAAGATGCCCTAATTAGGTAAAATATTTGAGCCATTTAAATAATAGACAATTTCAATTTCAATTATCAAGGCAAATTTCATTGATGCATGAAAATAAGGCTTAGGAAATCCTTATGTCAAAGACACTGCATTCATAGAATTAATCATCAAAATCAATAGTGTCAAAACAGAGATCAAGCAATGCCATTAGAAAGATCATAAAACAAGCTTCGAACTACAAATGAAATCAACTCAAACGGAGCTCGGATGCTCAAGATATTCAAAAAAGAGCTCAGGGGCATAAATGCAAGAAAAACATGAAAATAAATAGAGAAAAAACAACAAACAGGTCCATGGAAGGACTAAAATGTAAATAAAATAAGTCGTGAGGCCTTCCCTGATATTTTCCCACACGGGGGGGGGGGGGTACAATTGCAATTATTAAAACCCGTAGGGAGTCGGGTGCAATTTACCCCATGCACGTGTAAATATCACGTGATGGCACGACCTGAATGCCATTTGAAGAAGTTCGAGGGGGCTCCCTGTAATTTACCTAGCCTACACTTGATCAGGCATGTGCGTCTATGTTCGATGGAGATGCAGGCTCGGAGGAGGCTCGGGCATGGAGCTTGGCTCGGGGGCTACATCAGACTTCGAGTGAGGCTCAAAAGGCTCGGATGTAGCTCAGGGGTTCCGAGCCTGGAGGTCTGGTGCTGCCTCCCAGCGCCGACACGTGGTGGGCTATGGACCGTCCAATCTTTGAAGATCAGAAGGTAGATGGAAGCTCAAGCATCATCGACGTGGCTCAGTAGGAGCCGTTGGATGGTCACCGAGGAGTGCCATCCAACGACACATGTACACCTTGGAGCTTATCCTTCCGCTGTGGGGTTGGAGGCGCGATCAGAGCTCCGACTACTTTGAGCTAGCTCTGCCACTCCGCTCTATCCATGAAAAGCTCCGTGGAGGTCCCTGGATATGCTGAAGCGATCGTCGAAGTGAGGCCAATATGCGGAACCACCTGGAAGCGGATGATGTTGAACCATGGCTGGAGATGAAGCTTGAGAAGAGGCCTCCGATGAAGCTCCGGCCAATGAAGGCATTCACCTGCAGCGTTAGAGACTAATAGCGGAAGCGTGCAAGTGAGAAGTGCACGTGATGTGAGGGTGAGTGGAGGGCCATCTGAATGTAGAAGGTGGTTGTCGTTGTCATCTTCTCCGACGAGCTTAGAGAAAAGGGAGGCGGAGTGGCTTGAGGATGCGGTAGAGCGAGAAGGTGAGTGAAATGGAGCGTGTGAACACGGGTTGCGTGGTGAAGCTCATAGAATAATCACTAGAGGGTGAATATGCGTGAAACTACCTAATTATTTCAAAAGAAATTGAAGGAAAATATAAAGGAGGTTCATGAGGGATTACATGGGCTAATGATAGATGTCGGTCTGTGCTTGAGCTCCTAGGCGGAGCTCCGATCTTCGATGGACTCCCACGGCCACTGAGGGTAGCTCGACGGTGGTGGAGCACTGAGGTCCTGGCCTACCATGGCCAGGGGTCTCACCGGAGGTGCCGCCTTCATCGCACCATCGATTCGACCTCCCCCTACCACAAGGAGGAGGAGTAGTGCTAGGCGGAACCCCACATACAAGTGGACGCCTGTAATGGTGGCCAACGAAGGGCTATTTCAAGGTGGAATGGTTATGACAGATGGTGGTGGAGGTCATGGGTAACGGAGGAGATGTGGAGCGAGATAGAGGGCGTCGTGGGGCGTGTGGTTGCCCGCGAGGAAGGTGGAGGATCGGGATATGTCGTGGGTTAGTCTTAGAGTGGTGAGGGTGGATGAGGAGGTGGAAAAAATGGGAAGGGCGCGATGGGTGCGCACGGTGGAAGACGTGGGTGAGATGGGGGTCGGAGGTAGACGACGGGTCCTCGGGAGTTGGATCTAACGATCCAGCGGTTGAGAGGGGGCTCTAAGATGCGGCACGGATTAGATCGATGGAAAATGGATGGAGGGCTATGAACATGACACGTGTCGTGAGGAGATGCAGGTGGAAGCGAACGATTGAGATGAAGCCAGGGTGTAGGATCGAATGGATATAAATGCAGCGGAGGCCATCGGTGAAGATTGAATCTTTGAGAAGGGGATCAAACGATGCTGGAGGTAGCCACGTGGTGAGAGAAGAGAAAGGCAGGAACGGAGGGTCTAGATGCGATTCAGAGAAGGATCAGAGGGTGGAGAACGATAGCGGGATGAACAATGACAATCTGAAGGAGAAGAGAGTGATCGGACAACGACGAGTGGAGGGTGCATGGTGCGCAACGAGGCGGGCCACGTGGTGCAACCAGAAAGCACCACGTGGCCTAATCAGGTTATTCAGACAAAGATGCGTGAAAAAGGAGGAGAAAAAGGCCGGATTTGGAAAAATTCAAAACATGAAAGTTCTCGATGAGATCTACAATTTTAATGTTGACCAAAAACGGAGACGAGGTCAAATGAAGGGAGAAATATTTTTGAGAATGTTTTTAAGGGTATAAAGACACTAAGATTTTAGTTTTGTAATTTTTTGTATTTTTAATATATTCTAAGGTTCATATATATACACTATTTTATCTGATCTTTATTGACATAAATTTAAGCAAGGGGTTAATAATGGCAAATTAAGATGATGAAATCGAGTTTCATCAAACACACTCTAGTGGACTCAAAGAATTAAATCAAGGTGACATGAAGAGTCCTAATTCCATCTCCTATAAGGTCCCTATGAAATTAAGTGGATTAAGATCTGAACCAAGCTCCATTCTTTAGACTTTACATAGACTAGTTCAATCAACAACATTACTCTGAAAAATGCAGATGCAATGTAAGGTATTTTTGTGAGAACAATTTTCTAGTTTTGAGATTTTTACAAGGCTTTAATTTTTAGGTATTTTGATGGGGTTAGTGATTTTACAGACTTTTGAACAAAAGAATGTTTGTGAAAAGAATTTACACAAGTGTGTGGGGTTTTCAAAATCTTTATGAAAATATTTTTGCTAACATTTTGAAAACTTATTTCAAAAAGAATTTTTACAAGAGCTTGCAAACACTTTACAAAGTTTTTTCAAATGGTTATCCAAAGATTTTTCAAACATTTCTAAACCATTTACCAAATCATTTGCAAAACATTTTTAAGCCAAATTTATTCACATATGTACATGGGTTGTGATTACCCTATTTATTAGTGACCTTATCCCTTACCCTTTTATTTTTCAAAGACATATAATTTGAAAATACACAAATACGAGCTATGGCTGAAGTATATACACATTAGATACGACCCCACTATACTTGGCATGAACTATATCCTCCTAGTGATCAAAGAGCAATAAAGGAAGACATAACTCATGCTAAGTGTAGGAAAGTTCCACAATGACTTAATAATAAAATGGGAAGTCTATCAATCCTCTATACTTAGGATCAACTAATCCTGAGTATAACATATTGTACATAAAGCGGGTACGATCGATGATTAGAATATACGAAATCAACGACTTGACCTGTCTCCCCCTATACTTAGGTCAAAATATCCCTAAGTGTTGACAAACTATGAACAAGTTGAGAGACAAGCGAGGGAACAAGAAAGAATAATTCTACTCACTCATCCCCCTATACTTAGGAAGAAGCATATCCTATGTATAGCACCGATAAATGGGATGAATGGATAATGGAAGAATGAAAGGCTGAAATAAAAAGAAAATAGAATTAACCTGGAAAATATTTTTGGATAGCTCTGAATCTATAGATGCTGGAGGATTGTCTTCAAATGCCACGCTGATAGTCAACCACAGGCATGAATGTGTCATGCTTTAGATATGGCTTCAGCAACTGTCCGTTGACGAGGAATGGTTGTGTGTCAGATGACAAATCTAATATCAAGATGCTTCCATTGTCATGCATTGTTTTCACAATAGACGTCCCTTTCCATTTGCTCTTTAATTTGCCTGGAAATATCCACAACTTTGCATTAAATGACCAAACTTTCTGACCATGTTTGAATGTCTTCCTTCGGATGTGCTTGTTATGTTGATGCTTGACTTTCTCCTTGTACATCAGGCTGTTGTCATAGGCATAATCACATAATTCCAAGAGTCTACTCATATCTTTTTTTAGTTCTGATCACTTTTCTTGGAATCAAGATTGATTCATTTCCCACAATGATTTATGATTAAGTTCAATAGGAAGGCAACATGACTTCCCATAAACAAGCTGATAGGGAGACATCTCAAGAGGAGTCTTGTACGTTGTGTGATAAGCCCATAGAATGGAATCAAGGAGTTGAGACCAGTTCTTCCTATTATGTCGTACAAGCTTTTGCAATACAGTCTTAATCTCCCTATTCTATAACTCAACCATGCCATTGGACTGCGAGTGATAAGGAGATGTGACATGATGGTCGATATCGTACTCTTTGGCAACTTTTCCCATCTCTTTGTTCACAAAATGACTATCCCCATCAGATATCAAGATTTTCGGGATTCCAAATCGTGAGATGATGTTGTCCATGAGGAAGAGACAAACTGTTCGGCTGTCAACGATTCGGGAGGGGATAGCTTTCACCCAACGATTCACATAATCAATGACAAGAAGGAGGTACTAAAAATCGTGACCATTGAGAAATGGGACCATAAAGTAGATTCCCCAAGAATAAAAAAATAGAGATCTGAATGTACTTGGGAGGCATCGAGTCTTTAGAACCAAGGGTCCCTCTTATTTTCTGATAGTTAGTGCATTTGTTCACATATGTTGCTGCATCTTTAAATAGTGTAGGCCATCAGAGGCCACACCACATTACCTTATCTACCGTACGGTTTCCAGAATGGTGTCCTCATGCTTCGAACTTATGACATTGCTTGAGGACTCTAGTATACATGTCCTGAGGGATGCACTGTCTTCGAATAGAATCCCAACCTTCCTTGAAAATTTAAGGATCTTCTCACCAGTAGAAATGCTTGTCCGACAAAACGTTATCCTTGTATTTATTCAATTTTTTGGGACCACCCCGGAAATAAGGTAGTTTACAATATCGACATACCATGGGAGTTAGGTGACACTCAATATTGACTAATCCAGAAACATGTCTGAGATAGGTGCATCACCTAAAGGAATAGTTGGGCATTCAATTCTAGATAAATGGTCTACCACCACATTTTTGACTGTGTCCCTTATTTCCAAATTGAATTCTTTGAGCAGAGGGATCTAATGGAGGAGACGCAATTTGGTATCCTTCTTTTGCTGAAGATATATGATGGTAGAGTGGTCAGTGAAGATGATAACTTTTGAGCCAAGAATATGTGATCTGTATTTTTCTAAGGTAAATACCACAACCGACAACTCTTTCTTAGTCATAATGTAGTTCTTTTGGGTCTCATTTAATGTCTTTTCTTAGTCATAATGTAGTTCTTTTGGGTCTCATTTAATGTCTTGTTGGCATAGTGATTGCAAATAACAATCCATCCTTGCACGGTCCAAGCACAACCCCAACAACGAAATCAGATGAATCCATCATGATCTCAAATGGTAGAGACCAATTAGGCAACTATAGGGCATGCACTTAAGTAATCTAATTTTCCAGTGGATTGAAGGCTTGGAGGACTTTGTCATCAACAATAAAGTCTATGTCCTTACATAATAACTCTGTCAGAGGTCGGGCAATCCTGTTGAAGTCTTAGATAAATCATTATAAAAATCCGACATGCCCAAGAAAATACCTCACATTCTTCACCTATTTAGGTGTCTCAACTTTGTTAATTACATACATGTTTGTCGTGTCTACTCCATACCTCGTTTGGAGACAATGTAGCCCAACACAATTCCTTCGATGACAATAAATTAACTTTTTCCTCATTAGAGCACAAGGTTCACCTCACAACATATCATAAGCACTCGATGTAGGTGAGAAAGATATGCATCAAAACTATCACCATAGATCGAGAAATCATCCAAAAAAACTTTGAGGAAACCATCCACCATGTAGACAAACACGTCCAACATACACCTTTAGAATGTAGTGGGTGCAATACACAATCCAAAAGGCATATATTTGAAAGCATAGGTTCTAAATGGACATGCAAAAGTTATTTTCTCTTGATATTTGGAGGCGATTGCCACTTGGTTATATCCTGAGTACCCATCCAAGAAATAAATAACTCTTTCCCTGTCAACTTTTCAAGCACTCGATCAATGAATGACAACAGAAAGTGATCCTTCTTGGTAGCTGAGTTCAGGCGTCTGTAATGAACACAGACGCACCAAGAAGCAGGTTCACGGGATGGAATCTCCTCTCCTTGATCATTTGTGACCACTATGATTCCATATTTCTTCGCGGCCCCCTGCAATGGGCTGACTCACTAAGAGTCAGAGATGGGATAAATGAAATCTGCTTCACACCAATTGGTGATTTCCTTGATGACTACGTCTCGAAGATTAGGATTTAATTCTATCTGATATTCTCGGGATCGTTTACAATCATCTTCTAAAAAGATTCGAAGTGAACATAGGCTTGGATTGATCACTCAGAGATGCAAAACATTCCATCCAAGAGCCTTGTCGTTTTTTTTCTAAAACCTCTAGCAAGCGAAAGTCTTGATCCATGGTTAATACGTTACTGATGATGACTGAATACTGTTCTATTTCACCCGTATGGAAGGCATACTTAAGATTTGTTGTAAGTGGCTTGAGTTCAGGTAGGGATAGAATGGACTTTGTTATATCCTCAAGATCTGGATTGGTGTTCAGGGTATGAGGTGCCATCAGTTCAAAGTCCACCTTGGTTACTTCCGATTCTGACCAGAATACACCGAACATATTTGCAATAAGTTCCTTTTGTTCGGTTTGGGATAGATCTTGGAATAATTCGATCGGCTATTCAGATTGTATGTCCAGGTCAGATTGGGAACTTGTGTCGACTATGCTACCCAGGTTTTCCTCAGATGTAAGGAATTTCGATGTCAAAATTTCATCCATAAATAGATAAGTCTTTCAAATCCTCAAGTGTGTCATATGCGATCTCAGTCAGTGGTTCAGTATCCCTCTGGTCAGGTGTGGTCTTTTGGATTTGGGCTTAGCGAACATATCAAGTGTTACCTTGTCGCTTCTAAAGCGAAAGGTGATCTTTCTAGATGTATAGTCTACTACTGCTTCAACAGTTCGTAGGAACGACCGACCAAGTATAATAGATGTCCGGAGCAACGGTCCGATGGTATCCATGTCCGGAATAATGAAGTCCACTGGAAATTTTAAGCCATTTACAATTACGATAACGACCTCTAAGACTCCTCAGGGCCATTTAATGGATCGATCAGTAAACTGAAGGATCATATGTAGTGACTTGAGCGGACCCATCTTGAATTCCTGAAGTAGTGATGTGGGCATGAGGCTAATAGAAGATCCACTATCGAGAAGAGAGCGATCGAAAATTTAATAAAATATTTCACAATTAATTAGAGGTACTCCCAAATCCGTTTACTTTGATGGGAGTTTGTTGGTCATGTTCACTGTGGCCATGGTTAGCATGCGTTTTTTAGAATGATTATGTCTATTTTTACCGGGATGACACTTAGTTGTGCATGCCTCATTTAATCCATTTTTTAACGTTAGGAATGTACTCCATGGCTTGTACAGTGGCATATCTAAAAAGATGTTCTTCAAATTCTTAATCACACTAGGGTCAGACAGAGCATTTTTGAATTTTGTATTTTTTGGATTTTCTAATAGCTTATGGAAAAAGGAATATTTACATCATTCAATATGTTTTAAGAATCCTCTTGTACATGTTAATGGCTAGAATGGTACAAACATTCACAGGAGGAGGAAAACAAAAAATGGAAGCATCAAATTTATTGGCTTTCACTGGATCGATTGTGGACTTTTCCTATATGGATACGGCTCGGCTTCTGCTATAAGTTTCTTTTTGGTGTTTTTTATTTTCCAAATTTTTAATATTTTCTTGTATATGGTACTACATCATCTCTTTTATCCTTGTCTCCTTCTTAACTCCCCAGATTGGCTGCATGCACTGCTTATGATGATGTTGACTATTCGTTGCTAGCTGCCTTATTCTTCCTTCGGATGGCTGCAGGTGGATGTAGAACTCTATCCCTCCTGAAAGTTCGATTGTTAGATAGCATAATAGATTCATGCATACCTGTTTCATTGGGACTGGGAGAATTTCACATACATGCTCCTTGCGACAGAAGTTGTTTGGGTTATCTTCGACATGTATTGTATGATCATCTTTGTTGTGGTCAGGTTGTTAATCCTATGGGTTATCTATGCCATGCTCTTCACGAGCTGTGCTAGCCAATCAAGAGATAGGTTCATTGGTGTTGCCTCAGTGGTTTAAATAGGTAAGGCTCACTGGCTCTCGTAATTGTGCTACGAAGGTGGTTGCTGATGATATGGAAGAGGAGGATACGATAATGCTGAGGAGGAGGGTACAGTTGATAATGATGAGCAACAGACTACTATTGATAATATTGTAGTCAGTGATATGCCAGTTTTTGGTAATTGTCCTACCTCCAAGTGCTCGCATGGTACGGAGGCTAGTTCTAATGTAGAAGAGGATGGTGGTGCTCGAAGGTTCTTCCACCCCGATGAGATTGGTGGAACATGAATATAGTTGATAATTGACCCTATGGTTGTCTAGCAAGACTGGTCAATTGAGCATTATGGTTCCAAATGCCGTTCACCTCTTAAATGACAGGTGGAGGTGGGAAGAACAACTCAATGTACTGTGGATGAGGAGCTGGTACACCACCATCTGTTGTTGCGGTTGTGATTGCGGTTCTAAGTCAGGATACTGCACATAATATACATGTTGCACCAACGACGACTGCCCTGGACTTAACTACAATTGATGTTGAACTCGGTGTTGATGTTTAGTAGAAGTCTTGACAGATGAACTGGCACACTGGCAGGAGTTGATCGTACTGACCAGTTGCAGCTTCTTAGCAATGTGGACGAGCTTGTCCAACCCCTTCATTCTTTATTCGATCACAGAGAATTTCTCCAGATCGTGTGTTCACTTCTCAATGATATATACTTTGGACATGTGATTGCCAATGATGTTGAGATTTGATATTTCACACATGTCCTCATCTTGAGTAGCATCCATATTGACATATTTGTGGAAGATCTATAGTCATTGTTAGTAAGACCGAGATGAAGAGAGTGCAACATCCCCTTAGACCATTTCCTCAAATATTTTCCACACTACATCCCCATTCTTGTTGAAATGTGACCCTTTGCAGGCAATGCCTACCTACCTCTGCGTGTTCTCAGTCAGGCCCCCGAAAAAGTGCTGGACCAACGTGTTCTTTGGGATCTCGTGGTCAGGGCACTTCTCAATCAAGTCTTTGAATCTCCCCCCAGGCTTCATGGATTGATTTTTGTGGTCCCTGGGAGATACTGGCAATCTTGGAATGTATCAGATTGAGACAACCGAGTGGGTAGTACTTGTGCAAGAATGTGGACTTCAGCTCATCCCATGTCATCACCACCTTCCCATTAGATTATCCAGTATAACGTCTTATCCTAAAGGCTGAAGGGGAAGGTGAATTTCTTGACTACGCCTAACGGAATATTGAGGTAGTAAATGGTGCTGTAGATACATCCAAATTATTGTAGATAGATGTATGGTTCTTCATTGGCATTCTCGTAGAAAGTCGAGAGAAGAGATAAGAGCTGAGGCTTCAGCTCAAATTATCTGTGGATCGGAGGAATTTGGATCTACTCTGTGATCAGCCCAGAACCAGGGTTATAAGTCTGTTTGAGTGTGGGCTTGGGCTATTCGCTTACTTCTTCTTCCTCTCCTCCTCGGGGTCCATCTTCATGATGTTCTTCCCCTCCTCCTCTCTGTTATCAGTCTATCCTCAATTCCATCAACATCTTTTAGAAGGCGACTTATGCTTTGGCCTGTGCAGTCAGATGGTGTTGAATCACTTGTATAGAGGCGAGCATCTATGCATTTATTTCATTCTACTCAGCATGTTGTCCCTTCTCTCTATGGAGACATCTCACAGTCCGAGTCTGGCGATGACATATCCAGATTGGGCTTTTATTCTGCAATAGGAAATATGCCCTGATCAGTTTGGAAACAAGTACTAGATGTTGAGAAGAGTTCAGAATCATGGTCAAGGGTTGGAGATGTATAGGGAGTAAAATCAATCTCCATCCAAAACCGAGAAAATTTGGGACAAGAGTGATCTTGATTTATTTGAGAGTGGGGAGTATCGAGAGTGGTTCGCAAAGTCTGAATCTGGCTCTCTAGTTATGCCCGAATTATGGGAGATGTCGGACTTGGGGAATTGAAGTGGGTATCTACATAGTCTAGATTAAGCCATCTCTGAGTTGACATCATGAGAGATAAAAGATAGAGATATGGAGTAGAGGATACACAATTAAAGAGAAAATTAAGAAAAGAAGATAAAGACATAAGTCTCAAAATGAGAAAATAAAAAGAAGAGATATGAAAAGAGGTATGACAAAAATACACCAGTAAGCGGTGTTTTGATCTTGACCAAATTATATTAATCAATTAGACCTCAAAATGAAGGCGATTTCAGCAACTCAACACAAATGAGCCGTAAGATTTCGATAATTATCTTGAAAATTTTATTGGTTCTTAAGTAATCTTGTCAAATTTAGTCCTTACGGTTAACCCTATAGGAGTTAAGGAAGCCAATATGATGAGTCTAATACTTCCCCCTCAAGGGGTACTCGAATGTTGAACTATGAGACAGGGACTCACCATCGCAGTTCCCCTATGCTCAAGTAATTCAGACTAATCCCACGAGTGAACTTAGCCCTACTCGCTCACACACAAATAGAAGTATCAATACATTGTATGCCCCTGTGATACACAAGATAGAATACACGCTTGGGTTTTAGCTTTAATACTTATGGGTCACACCTTACTCAGTATGGAATGTACCTGAGAGTGAGGGCTTTAGCAACTCGATACAATGAAGTCCAATTAATCAATTTATTTGGTCAACTTTTCTTACCAGTCCCCTGGTTTTGAAAGTTTTAGGTTTTCACTTATTTTGAGTATGTTTCATGCAAAGGCCTGATAGTTTTGTCAATTCTTTGCTTAGCCTTATGTGATCAAAATTAGAGGAGAAAATGGAAGTGCAATGAATGGCTGAAATCAATGATGGTATGCGATGAATCTCCGTTTCATCTCCTTTATTATTTCATTTTGGCCTTTAAAACCTAGCTAAATGCATGTAAATATCATTATTTTACATAAATTAACATCTATTATTTACTGTATAAATATTTTATAAAATGCTACAATTAATGTCAAATTAAATGAATAAAGAAAAGAAAAGAAAAAAAGAGTGAGGAGTCAAGGATGCTGAATGACCCTGCCCTCGAGACTCAATCATCATGATGACTTATTCGCAAAGTAAAAAGCATGGGGAGATAGGGTAGATGAATTGTATAGAATCCACATCAAAAAACCTCAGTTCAATTCAATAATAAATCATCTTTGGGACACATTTTATTTAATTTTTTTACATAAAATTAGTAAACTTCGTATATAAAAATTATAGATTAAAAGACATATAAAATTATAAAATTTATTTCACACAAAAATAATACAAATTGTACATTCTACATTCAGAATAAAAAGCCAAAACTCAAACTACCTAGACCCATATCTTCTCCATATGAACTCAAAATGATCACAATCACCTTTAATTGTATTTAACTTTTTATTAGCTATTTTATGAAGTGATTTCATTTAATTTGGAGTTAAGATGCAAGAGTTAGGTTTTGGACCCCTATTGTAAAATATACTTGAATACAGTATTCATTTTATTTATTCTTTATATTTTTTATTATTTTATATTTTTATAATTTTCCGAACATTATTTATAGTAAATGTACATAATTAGAATATAATAAAACCATAAAATATACTAAAGTAAAATAGTTACAAAATATATAGATGAATACACTATACATATACCAATGTAATTAATCCATACATTTATTTAGGTATACAAATAAATTCAGAAAAATGCAGTAAAATACATTTAAATTTACTTAAATAAGTTATAAATATATAAATTATGTGTATAAAATAATAAATTCTAAAATACAAAATAAAAATAAATTGACCAATATATAGGTAAATATACCTATAATTTACATGTATATATTTCCTTATAATAACTCATCTCAAAAAATCAAATAAAAATATAAATTAAATAACACATAAAGTAAGAAACATTTTTCATGTTTTCACCAAAAATGAATAAAATCATTTATTATAATTTATCCATTTAATAAAGCATTTCAGCCTCATATTTTTCTGGTTGGTCCACGTGGACCAACCAGAACCAACCTAGCTGACCTGGGTCAGCTACCCCTTCTCTCTTCCAAGTATGTCAAACCTATCAATCACCCGTCTTCTCCCCTTTTTCCCGACCAACCTATCACTCTAATCGACCAGATTTCACACACAAACCTACCGTAGATCATCCCTAATACATGCCTAATCCTATTTTTTGTACTTAGCTTTGATCTCCCACTAGCCATCAGTCAATAAGGACCCTCATATCTATTTATAAATTAGCATCCCTACCTCCCTTATCCACTTGATCCCTCTTCAAGACCTGAATCCCCTTGCCATGTGTGTATGTGTGTTCCCAGTGACAGAGAAAGAATCCCCTATGGTTCGAGATGGTGCTAGGAGGAGAGGTGGCGGTCCAAGGTGGAGCTCCGGTGACACCTCGGCTCCTTGGTGAAAACCAGGTTCGAGCTGTGCTTTTATCCATTCGTAGGTTGATTTAGTTATAGTTTTTCCATTACTGCACTCTATTTCACAATTAGATCCTTATATTAGTCGTAGTTTCAATCCTCCGATCGCTGGAGCTTTCAGTTACAGCTTTATTTCTCCATGCTTCCAAAAGTGTCTAACCCACCTGACACCCTCACCTCGTTCCTCAACACATTCTTCATCTCCTACACCTACTTGCACCTATAGATCTTACACAAATTAGAGGATCAAGGCTCTGATACACATGAATTTTACGAGGGTGTAATAATTATCATCATTGAAAAGCGAAGACAAAAATATCGCTGAGGCGACCACTCACGAAATCTCGTGTTAATCAGCAATTAACCTACAATATAAATCAAGCAATGAAAATAAGATGTGGAGTTAAAATTTGTTATAACTCTGCAAATGTTTGTATAGTTTTAAGTATGTGGAGTGTCAAATACATGGAGCAACCAGTAGATCGGGCAAATTAATACGCAAAATTTGTGCGTCTTCTTCTTATCTATGTACTATTGTATGGGATTTTAATTTTATTTTTTATGGATTTTTAATTTTTAATTTTATTTTATTTTTGTATTTTTTCTGATTTAATTTCCTGTTATTTTTAAACATGTAATATAAGGATATATAAGGCTATATATACCCTATAGGGAAATATAACTATAAATACTTAAAAAATAATCAAAATATAGAAAATAAAATATTTTGGGGTTTTATATAATTTTTTACTATTTTTGTCAATTTTTTAAATAATTTTGTTAATTTTTAAGGATTTTTAAAATAAAAAATATCCCAAATAAGGGATTAAATAAATAGGCTAAATTGTTTTGGAATTTAAAAATAGAAAATAAAGTCAAAATTTTCCAAAACTACTTGTAAATAGTTTATATAATAAAAATAAAATTCAGAGATATAAATAAATATTTTTGGATTTTTTAGTGATTTTTAATATTTTTTTAAAGGATTTTGGAGCCTCTTTATTTTTATGAGTTTTCTTTTTTGGGGTTTTTAGTCTGGATTTAGAAAATACAATAACAAACAAAATATATTTTTAGGAATTTTTCAAAACATTTTTATATTTTTTGGTATTTTATAAGTCAAACAAGGATAAAAACGTGCTCTTTTGATTCTTAATAAATATTAAAAATGCCTAAAATTAAAACACAAAAGTATGACGTGAATCAACATGCAATCATGTACTTAACTCTATTTTTTAGTTTTTTGGAGCATGGATGATATTTTTAATAAATAGTAAACAACTACAAAAATTAATGAACTAATAGGGTCATAATTGCAATTAGAAATAAAGGTGAGTTTTTTTTGCAAAATACCCAAAATTATACAACTGGAATTAAAAGTTACTGGAGTAAAAAGAAATACAAATACCGCAAGGGTATCTCTCTACAAATTCATCACCTCATGTGGGACGACACGTGAGATGACGTGGACTGGACCCAAAAGTAATATCAAAGAACTATTTCACCAAAATATTAAAGCGTTAAAATTAAAATACAGGAATGAATTTAAAGTGACAAAAATCGGGGGTATGAAGTGTAACTTACCCCCTAAGTGCCTGGTTGTGCAGATGAGATCCACCCACTTACCCACGCATTGTCCTCAGATGGCGCGATGACCATTGGGTTGCATGATTGAGATTAGATCTCAGATCGAGATATGATGGCTAAAGCATCGTGCATCCGATGGTCGCTGCTTTGTTGGAGCTCAGTACTTGATTGAACGGTGAAGGAAGGTGCTCGAAGAACAGAGGAAGAACTTGCATGGGGTGAGATTGAATCCAGAGCTGTGCGCATCTGTGACCTCTTGGAGCTCCACCAACAGTCTCCATGCATTCCTACTGACTCCACAAGTCTTCCTGATCCCTCAAATAGATCCATGGCTCAACGATCAAGCCCTGAATGTCTTTAATACCTGTAGGGTGTTCTTAACTCCAGGTGAACCTCAGATGGGTCCTTCCAGACCTGTAATAAAGACAAAAAGATTGGTGGGGCACATGGGAAAGTCTGGGTTTTTATTGGTGGTTGTCGGAGGTGAGATGGTGGTGGAGCGAAGAGGTCCATGGAGGAGGAGGTGGATGGATCTTGACTCCTCGATCTAGAGCGAATTGGGGGTGGCTGGGTGCTATCGAAGGTGGAGAAATGTGAGAGGGGGGGGGAATGGAATGGAATGTCGGTTGGAACGGGCGATGGTATGATAGAACGGAGTGGTCGGAGCTCAAGAGCTCTGACGAGAGCTTAAGACCTAATCCTAGGCTAAACATTAATTAAATGTTTAAATAAAAAGCATATATATCATAAGAATTACAACTAACTAAAGAGCAAAAACAAATATTTCGAGAGGCCGTGGGCTGCAAGATCTGAACCTCACGCCGACGAGCGATGGAGATGGTTGGGAACACTTCTAGCCTCCACCTCCTAGCTACAAAAAGGTCAGGCGAACTTGCTGTCACCTAGCTCGAGCCCAGGGACACAATTTGAGGGGAAGTCGGTGGACAAATGGGAACCAAAAAGTGAAAATGGTAAAGGAAAACTATATGTTCATGCTAATGAAGGGGATGACATCGACTAGGGCTAACGAGTGCATCGATGAAGCGCATGCCTAGGAGAAGCCTTGACGAGAATCTGGGATGAATTGTGAAGAGATCTTATGAAGAGACCCATCATCCTTGAGCAGTGTATCATGAGTTAAAAAATCGAAAGGGAGAGGGAGTCGCGAGGTGTTCAGACAGCCTAGACCTAGGTCAGAGTTGACCCTAGGGCAATGAGGGGCATGGCCTGATTAGGCCACGCCACCCGCAAGAAGACAAATCAGAAATAAAAATAAAAAATAATTCGAAAATAAATAATAAATGATATATTTAATTTTTTATTAAAATGTAAAAAATGTTTATTATTTTGTATAGTATTTTATCAAGATTTTTTATTTATTTTTATGAGTTGATTTAGTACAAGTTATTTTTTAGAGTTTATTTATAGGTATATTTACCTATGTTTTGAATATTTTATTTTTATTTTGTATTTTTGATTTTATTTGTTTATTTTCATAATTTATGTATTTATAAATTATTTTTATACATATAAATAAATTTTTTATATTTTTTGATATAATATGTATGCTTAAATAAATATAGGTATATAATATATATGTATAAGTATATGTATTTAATTTATGTATTTATATAAACTATTTTTTTTGGTTTATTTATGGTTTTATTATTTTCTAAATATGTACATATATTATAAATAATATTTAAAAAATTATAAAATTGTAAAATTATAAAATAATAAAGAATAAGCAAAATGAATATTTTATGTAGATGTATTGTACAATATGGGTCCAAAACCTAACTTTTGCACATTAAGTCCAAATTGGATGAAACCACCTTCATTAAGTAGCTTATTAACAGTTATATACAATTAAAGGTTATTTTGATACAATTTGAGTTCATATAGGCCTGGGAAGTTTGGATATTGACTTTTTATTTTGAGTATAAAAAGAACATTTTATATTATTTTTGCATAAACTCAATTTTGTATTTTTCTGTATATCTACAACTTTCATGTGCAAAGTTTATTTATTTAAGGTGCAAAAAATAGAAAATAAAAATAAGTCTTAAAATACAACATTGATGAATTAAAGAATGGGAATTTTATTGTATTTTTGGCCCTTATCTCACACTACTTTATTCCTTGTCAACCCAGTCATCAAAATACCTTGGTCTCGGGGTTTAGGGTCATAAAATACCTTTGGTATTTTATTCATTTTCTTTTCATTTCTTTATTCTATAATTTTGGCATTAAAAACAATATTTTATATACAATAAATGGAAAAAATAATGAATGTTAATTTGTACAAAATAATTCAATTTACATGCATTAGTTAGGGTTCTTAAGGCCAAAATGATAGAATAAAGGTGATGAAATGGAGATTCATCACACCCTATACTTGCCTTTGCTAGTCCTTAGCAAACACTTATGTGATAACTATAGAAAATAAAAATAAAGAAAAGAAACAGAAATAAAGTGGATTGATTTTAATTCTTAAACTCTTCTCGCCTTTGAGATTTGCAAGACTCTGCTCAAGCCTCCTCAATAACCAGGTCAGAATATTTTAACTCATACACAAACCCTTATAACTATGAATCTATCTTGGACAGTGTGTGAGATATGTCACACTCCTTGGCTGAAGTGGTAAAAGTCAGTCTTCTCCAACTTTGTGACCCTAATTCCCCAATCCAACAACTCTTTCCTTGAGAAGCGGGGTATTCCCTTCTAAGTTCAAGTGACAACCAACTCAAGAAGAGGAGGTGGAGAGAAGAGTGGACAGTAGCCAATGTAGCTACCTATCCTAATATGCTTGACCAATGTAGCAAGTCATCTGGATGCATGTTCACAAAGTTTTGCTTTCAATCAGGACAAACAAACATGTGCACTTCGACATGCATTTTATTTTCAATCAGGTTTGTCCACTTTTTTGGAGTTTTTTATTTTACCATTTTTTTTCGAATAGTATATACAACAACATTTACCTTTGGACTTTTTCTTCTTGAGACAGTAGAATATCCCTCTTTTGAAGCATTATTGCAACCCCACAACTTCTGTCTTTAGACCTCGTAGACATTGGATAGGGTTGGGGTACAATGGCCACAAAAGTGTGACTTCTGATGTTTTCATTGGCTTGTGTCTCATGCCGGCACATCCAACCATCTGCCACTTCAACTGAGGTGAGCAAAGTGAAAGTGCATGTGTGAAAGCTAGGTCATCAACAACAAGAGTCGTGCATGTGCTCTGAAATACTCTACTTAGGTAGTCAAGACGACAACGAACTATGTCTCGTGATCTCAAAGAATTAAGTCAGCTAGACCTAAAGTACCTCAATAAGGTTTCTGTGATTAAGTATATATCAGGTCTAAACCAAGCTCCAATCTTAAAATTTTACTTAGACTTGATCAATTATCAAATTCAATCTGAAAAATGCAAATGCTATGAACAATGTAGAAAATATTTTTGTGATGCAATTTTTAAACTATGAACTTTTATGGATTTCTGAAAAGGTTTTGGAAATTTTTATGTAATTTTCAAAATGATTTTTCAAATATTTTTGAGATTTTTATTTTTGCAAAATTTTAGGGATTTAAAATATGTTTTAGCAAAGAACTAGGTACAAATATTTACACGGGGATGCATCTTATTATTTATAAGAGTTCGGGTTTTTAAGAATTTACAGGTATATGTAAGGATTTTATTATGTACCCAATTCTCAAAACCAATTTAAAAAGAATTTTATAAAAAATTTGAAACTATTTTCTACAATCAAATTTGATAAATAATTTTTACAAATATTTTACAAAATTTGAAAATCATTTTTCAAAGATTTTTCAAATGCAATATATAGATTTTTCAAAATATGTTCGCAACCATTTTTCAAAATTATTTGTAAATAGATTTTCAAAAGTTTTATTTCAAACAAAGAAAAGGAATTTTTATAAAAAAAATATTTTTACAAATGTTGAAAATATTTAATAAAACATTTCTAAAGATAGTTTTCAAAAGATTTTTTGAAAGGCTTTTCAAACTTTTTTTCAATCATTTTGCAAAAAAATATTTTTAACTTGATTTATCAATTAGTATATACAAAGATTTGGGTATATGTGTATTATTTTTTATTAATTAGCCTTACTTATTTAAAATAAGGAAGTACGAGTTATGGCTAAAGTATATACGACCCCCTATACTTAGCTCGAGCTATGTCCTCACAGTTCAGAGAGAAAAAGAAAGACATAACTCGTACTGAGTATTAAAGAGCCTATACTACAACGATGAATAATGAATGAAAGAACGAATAAATGAGAAGTTGATTGTCCCCCTGTACTTAGGATGAAATAATCCTAAGCATAGCAGGTTGTATCTACATGCTGGGAGGGTCGAGTGTGGGAATGAACAAATCACAACCATACCATCTTCCCCTTATAATTAGGGTAAGATATTCCTAAGTATATTCAAGGAAAGGATATAGTTGGGAAGATCACAAAAGAAACAAAAGAAAATATAAGAGGCCAGAATATATACATCACTCCAACTATACTTAGGGTCGAAGGGCCCCTAAGTATAGGCAACAACAAGAGTGATGAAACCGAATGAAGAATGAACACTTGGGGTGTACACCTCCTACACTTAGGATAAAGTATGTCCTAAGTATAGCAATGAGGAAGGGATGACACTGAAAACAAGAAAAGAAGAAAAGATCATTCAACTCATCCACCTCCCCTATATTTAGGTCAGAGTACGCCCTAAGCACGACAAAACACATGGAGTGAGGTGGATGGGAAAAATGGTAGATGGAAGGAAGGAAATGAAAGTTGATATACAAAGAGATGGATATACAAAGATCAAGAAGGTAGAAAGCGAACCTTCTTGCGTGATCACTGAGGAATGGATCTGACAAGGTGCAAGTCGATATCAGGGTCGTCAACATACACAAAACGATCATGATCGACCTTACGAAGATCCTAAGAAGTCTAAAAGCAGAAAGGCACGAATTGGTCAATGGAAATAGTATGGTCGTGTTCGGCCTGAGAAGTCTCTGCTTGGCCATCATCGAAAGGCCTGAATTCCTGGATGAAAGCGATAAGATCAAATTCAACCTCTGTAGTATCTACTAAGTCTGCCTTCAGCTCTAAAGTGTTAACAATGTAAATACCGCAGATGTTATCAATTCATCACTACTCACCAGAAGCGAGAACTCCAAGGTCTATGCTTTTCGAGTCTTCCTCCTTGAAGAGGAACTCTTGGGTCTAAATATTATCCAATATGCAGCAAAACTCTCTGATATCATCATCAAGGTCATAGTCCTCGGGGTCAGTTATCACAGGCACACCATGCGAGTCTCTGGTCAATAATGGGTGCAATGGTGATGAATCTACGTTTCATCATCTTTATTCTATCATTTTGGCCTTAAAAACCCTAGTAAATTGCTGTAAATAGCATTAATTTATGCATTTTAGCATTCATGTATATGTGTGTAAATATTGTATAAAATGCGGTTTTTAGTGCCAAAATTTTTAGAATAAAGAAAAGAAAAGGAAAAGAATAAAATATTGTAAATATTTTATGACCCGAATCCCCGAGACCTAGGCATCTCGATGACTCGGTCGACAAGGAATAAAGTAGGGGGAGATAAGGGCCAAAAATACCAATAAAATCCCTTTTATTTTATTCATTCTTTATTCATTTTGGGACCTATTTTTGGTTCCACTTTTTATACATCAAATAAAGAAACTTTTTACATGAAAGTTGTAGATAATTTTATAAATAAAAATACAAAATTGATATCACTCAAAAATAATGTACAGATAAAAAGTTATGGTCTAAATAAAAATCCAGAATGCCAACTTCCCAGACCCGTATCTCATAAACGAAAACTCCAAATGCAACATACCCACCTTTAAATGTATATAGAATAAAATAAGCTATTTAATGGCGGTGGTTTCGCATTTGGCGGAGCTACGGTTTGAAAGTTGAGTTTTGGACCCCCATCGTATACTTGTAAAGATTAAAATATTCAATTTATTATTTATTTATTATTTTTTATAATTTTATATTTTTATAATTTTGTAATTAATATTTATAATAATTATACACATTAAAATCAGAATAAAAATGAAAAAAAACTCAAAATAAAAATCCTCATAAATACAATACATAGGTATAGGACTTATATTTATACCTATATAATACATACTTTTATTTTATTAAGTATATAAAATACTTCAAAAAATAAAACAAAAATATAATTACGTGTATAAAAGTATGTTATAATTATATAAATTAATAATCAAAAATAAATAAATTAAATACATACAATAAAAATAAAAGAATACAATACATAGAATAATATACCTATATAAGGGTATAAAAGCAACTTGTAAAAATATATCTCTAAAAAATAAATAAAAATTACCATAAAATAATTTATAAAATAATAAATATTTTTTATTAAATAACCTAAATCTAAATAATTCATTTATTATTTTAAAACGAATTTACAAAATATTTTTTGTGGTTATTTCCTGGTTGGTCCACGTGGACCAACCAGGTGGTCTGGGATGTTGACCAGCCAGTCAACTCCCTGACCATAGCCCTGCGCCCTTGTCAGAATAACCGTGACCCTCATTTCTCAATTTTTTCGCCGCTTTTGCATTGCTAGAGGAGGGTTGCTCCCTTCATGAAAGTTGTACATGGTACAACAGTGATCCTCGCCGACCTAGTGGATCTTCCTAGATCTTCTTCATCCGCCCGTGATCGGCCCTTGAACTTCACGCCTTGGCCACCTTTTCAAATAACCCCCAAACCATTCCATTCCACTTTGAACCCTTTTGGACCTAGCAAATCCCTCTTCTTCTTGTGTTCTGGACTGGAGGCCGTGACAGGGCCTCCTCCAACCATCCAGGAGGGTCGCGCGAAGCCAGGAGGCGCTCCACCACCCACCTCCGGCTCCGGCCGTCGAGGTCACATCTCGTTGATCTTTTGGCCAACTCGAGGTCATTTTTCTTCTTGTTTTTCTCGTAGTTAGATAGCTGTTAGTTTAATATTTCGTTTCGTCTACTTAGATTGCTGTGCAAGCCCTTGTTAGTATAGATATTCATCTCGAACTCCTCGCCGGAGCTCACGAGCTCCGGCGACCACCAACCTTTCCACGTCGTCACCCACATGTGTTGCTAGCCCTGGAACTCTTTTCTGTTGGCCGTGTGCTTTCTCTGCAGGTCCAGGTGCTGGAGAGCCTCGCTGGGGTTCGATTTTTGTCGAGTTCGCGGAAGAACACACAGCCTGGAGCGGCTCCTGGTCTCTTACGTCGCAGCGGCGTTTCGGCATGTTCCACGCCATTTTGGAAGACGCCACCTGCTAAAGGAGTGCTCCAGGTGCTTCTGCGTACTGTTGGAAACAAAGGAGGTCGTCGGAGGGGCGCCGGTGGAGCATCTGAAACTCGGCCCAACCGAGTTCGCGGGTCGTTCTTCCTCTCTGACACTGTGCCGTCCAATCTCGCACATTCTCCAAGGGCTACAGTATCCGTTGGATCGCCGCCATCCTTGACCGTTGATCTCCCCGCGGCGATCTAATCTCAGCCGCAGGCATCGAAGGGGTATCGTCACCCCCCGCCGCGACACGTGGCATAAGTAACGTATAACCAACCATTGGATCGCTGCCTTTAATGGGTATTTTGCAAACCGCACCCGGCCTTTTTTGTATTTAATCAAGAACCCGTTAAACATTCATCTGTGTTATATACTTTTGGGACATTTGCTTTGGTCCCCTCGTACCTTTGTAATATTACAGTTGGAGCCTCGCTGGGCACGTGCCTACGCACATGCTTCTTGGTGATTTTGCAGGCGTTCCCTCACTATTCTTGTTATTTCAATTTAGTTCCTGAGGTTTTTATTTCAGTTATAACTTTCTGCGGATTTTGTATAGAGACCCCTGGATTCCTGATTAATTACATAAACGCCCCTGCAAGTGCGCATTTTCCTTTTGCTTCTTGTATTTTATTGCATGTGTCTATAAAACCCTAAAAAATCCCCAAAAATCACAGTAGCATCCTGTTGCATAGTAGTTTAACGACCTATTTTTATTTTTCATAATTATTGCATTTTAATATTTATTAAAAATCAAAAAACATCCATTTTGTGCACTGTCTAGCTTATAAAATCCATAAAAAATATAAAATCACTCCAGAAAAATCCCAAAAAAATATATTTTGTTTACTTTAGTTTGTTTACACTCCAGACCAAAAATCATTAAAAAATACAAAACCAAACTCCTAAAAATTGCAAAAATCTAAAAAGCTTCCAAAAAAATCTAAAAATTCCTCAAAAATCCTAAAAATACAAACTTTGTCTCTGAATTTTCTTTGTTTCATTATCTTTAAGTGAAAATTGAATTGGAGAATTTTTGCTACTGATTTCCATTTTATTTCTCCATTTTAAGTTTCAACCTTGCATTTTATTTACTATTTTCTCTATTTTGACATTTAAAAATACCAAAAACACTTTGAAAAATACCCAAAAATCACAAAAACATTAAAAATCCTAAAAATATCAAAAACATTTTATTTCTGAATTTTTGGTTATTTTTGCACATTTTTATAAATACTTTATCATGTCTTTTATTACATTGTCCTTATTTTCCAATATTGAAAAAGAAAATAGAAAAATATAAAATATAAAATGTAAAAATCAGAAAATTTAAAAATAAAATACAAAAATAGAAAATTAAATAAAAAAATATAAAAATTAAAAACTCCCAAAAAATTAGCATAGTAGACACTTGATCACAATTCGCACGTTTTGAGCAATTTTTGCCCCGATCTAGCCTTTCTGCTCCCTGTGTTCGACCTCTACACATACTTGCACTATACACATCTTGTTGTAGAGTTATAATAATTTTTAACTCCACACGCTTTCACTGCTTTACTTGATTGTTGTGGGTTAATTGTTGTTTGAATCGGGATTTTCGAGCGGTCACCGCATCGACTGCGGTTTCGCCTTGTGAAACCGTACGACCCTCGATCATCTCGTTTCATCAAATGGCGCCGTTGCCGGGGAGCAACATCGCTTAGTTCGGGTCTTGTTTGTGATTGTGATTTATTGTCTATTTCGTGGCTTTCATTTTTGCTATTTTATTTTCTTTATTTTTGATATATCTATTGAGCTGTCTAACCTTCTCTTTTGTTGACTTTGTGCGAGGAACCGCTGATCGAGGGAGGCGCTCCACCTTAGGCGCCTACGCACCCACGTGAAGCCGACTTCTGCCAGCTTAGCATCGAGGAGACGAGAAGAGATTTTTGAAGACCGAGCTCCACCTTTAGTTGTAGAATTTATTTCCTGCATTTATTCTTGTAATTTAAGTGAGAGAGCGACCTATATTTGTAATAATGCAGGTACCCTCGGACACTTGGACATTCGAGCCTAATTTCCAAGTGATTGTTCACTTGGGGGCTCGCCGCGGCTTTTTCTCGCGTTTTCCTTCGCATTCTTTTTATTTTGTTTTGTTTTTCGATTTTATTTATTTTGTGTGATTGAGCCCCTAGTTTTAGGATTGCTTGCGATAGACTAAGGCCAAACACTTAATATTTTGCATGCACCTATAGTCTCGTTTGGACTTAGTCAAATTTTAAACAGTTGATCATCACCTTCAATCCGTCGCGCCGCGAGCTCATCCCACAAAGCGCTTTCTCCTAACTCAAGTGTGTTAAGCAGAGGAGGGGTGAGCCTAGACCGGACTCTTGGGTTGAAGATTGGCGGTCAACTTGTGGTTCTTCCCGATAATAGCAATTTCTAAACTTAGGGCGATTTCATCGGCTTTTGCATCTCCATATAGATAGGTTTCAATTATGCTGGGCATCCTTGCATGTAGAGTGCTGGAGGCAAGGTGAGCATCTACGCTTTAGCATCCATCATTGATTTGACGTTTGCAATGCTTTTCCGACTCTCCCTCTGATTTTGCCAAGCTAGGTGCTCAAAGGAATCGATTCCTCGTTAGGGCTCGTGCATTCTTCACTAAAAATCCAAAAAAAGTGATAACCAAATAAAATTGGGACTGCTAATATTACTTGACCCTAAAATAGACTAAAAAGAAAAATCTTCTCTTGGGGTGAGTAATCCCCTCATTGTCTTCGCTTTTACTTGCTCGTGCACACACTAAGGATAGTGCCCAAATCCCATCCAGCCCCCTAACTGTTTGCGCAACTTCTTGACTTCTCACCTAACTCTAAAACAGACAAGATAAAAAGACCGAATTTTCAGTCTCTACCAAGTTGAGTAGGTGAATTGAGGGTTTGATTTATTTTCATTTTTTGTTTGTGATTGTTTTGTGTGTGTCCTAGATCATCCATGCGCATTTGCGCCTTCTTTTCTACTCTCTTGACTTGACCATTGCGCTCTCCCGATCATTTTCTTTTGTTTTGAGATGGCCGACTGGAGTGTGTTTTATCCGAACTTTGCAGATCCCTCGTTCACTCCAGTCGGTCCACCTCACTTTTTCCAGGAGGACTTTGCTCCTGATTTTTGTACATATCCGACCAACCCACTATTTCAGGATCCGGACTTTGACCTTCACCAGTCAATTCCACCACCATCGCCTACACATTTCGACAACCCGCTCTTCCTTGAGTATCTTGATCCGAAATGTGATTTTTGTCCACACCCACCTCCCACATTCGACTCACCCGATCCTGAGATTTTGGAGTCACCTTTCATGGTGTCCACACTTGAGACTTTAAATCAGATGATGGAGCATATGAATTCGAGGATTGCCGATCTTACTAGTTTAAATAAGAACCAAAATGCCGCTCCAGTCTTTGAGGATATGGAATCATTTGAGGATTTCCATGAGAGCTTGCAATCGCCCAAAATACAAAAAATGAGAAAAATTTAAAAAACCAAAAAGAGTTCGGGAGACCTTTGGTTGAGTCGGACTACGAGGAGAGTGCCCACTTGCCAGACCCTTTGACCCCACATTCATTCACACCCCATTCCACCTTTGACCCCGAGGATGCCGCTGTACAGACTGCTCTTGGCATGCCTCGTGTATATGTTGATTCCGACTTCCTCCCTTATATGGAGGAGGTCCAAAATTTAAAAAAATGTTGACTGAACCCGAAGTGGTGGCTACCATTCATGAGATCATCCGTGCCCCACTTCAGCAAGCCATGATCGATTTATCTGCTCCTCTTCCCAAGAAGAGAAAGCGAAGGAGCAGATCTGAGCGTCATATTCTGACCATGGCCACTTCCCACGCCATCACACACCGTCCCATTCCTCAGAAGAGGAACACTGCCACACCTTTCATTAGTTGCACCATCTCTGTCTTCACATGTGATCACACTCTCCTCGACGGCGGTGCTTCGATTAGCATACTACCCTTCTCGCTAGTACAGTCTCTTCACTTAGGGCCTCTCAAGAAAACCAGGATGATCGTACAGTTCGCTGATGGATCAATAAAGAGGCCGAAGGGTATCCTTGAAAAAACCGTCATCTCAATTCAGGTCATGAGCTACCATGTTGACCTTGTTGTCTTGCCCATGGAGACCTCCACTGGGGAGCACTCTCCAATCATCCTGGGACGACCATTCCTCGCCTCCGCGAGGGTCGTTATTGACTATGGATCAGGAGAGATTCGCTTCCGTCCTGCTGACGAGAGCAAAGCGTTGATCACCGCACCCACAACTGACCAGAGATCTGCACCTGATGCGACTTCACCTATCTTGGCTGACCTCGAGGACCATGACCTTGATGATACTATCAGAGAAT
Source organism: Ottelia alismoides (assembly GCA_037367405.1). Classification (NCBI taxonomy): domain Eukaryota; kingdom Viridiplantae; phylum Streptophyta; class Magnoliopsida; order Alismatales; family Hydrocharitaceae; genus Ottelia; species Ottelia alismoides. The sequence continues at coordinate 1,006,268 of JAZKJV010000807.1, forward strand.
TTTGTTGCTTATTGGATTCCACCAAGACCCGAGAATTCCTCTCTGTTAAGGAAAACTCGGAAAGCATGGACCTCGACGTTCCGTCTTCTGGGACGTGGCGTTGTGTTGATGACATCTGCGGGATTTACACGATCGATACCATTGAGAGGAGGGCAGATGTAGAGACTAGACAGGATGGACATGTTTTGACTTCTTTCACCGATGGATCCATTCCTGTCCGCACAGATACTGATGAGCCTAAGGCCAAATTTGATTTAGTTGCTTTTCTTCGGAAATTTAGGCCTTCTGATGAGAAAGATGATCCAGTTGAGATTATAGAGGACGAACAGAGTTCGACTACTTCCGATGATGATGAGTTCGTCCCTTTCCTCTTTGACATCAGCGAGACCTCCAAGGCCAGACATGACCACACTCACCAGTCTGTGCCTTCACACCCTAGGGCCCTTGAGGATCTTCACTCTGTCGACCCTGATCGACTTCCGTCCACTATAGACCCCGATGTCGACCTGCACCATGCTAGATCCATTCCTCAGCGGTCCCGCAAGAAGGTTCGCTTTCTACCTTCTTGATCATATGTACATCCACCTCTGTTGCACATTCTCCTTTGTTCATCTCTTTCTATCTCCCGTTTTTACTCGTCCACCCATTCTCGTGTCTGCCTTGCTTAGGACGTACTTTGTCCTAAGTATAGGGGGGTGGACGAGTCGAGTGTTCATTCTTCGTTTCATGTCATTACACCTGTTGTTGCCTACACTTAGGGCTTCTTTTACCCTAAGTATAGGGGGAGTGATGTGTAGATCCTCTAATCTATCCTTCCATCTTCAGATCTCTTTTCTTCTTCTTTCCTTCTTTTCATTTTCTATCTTCTCTTTGTATCAAAAAGGTGCCACCCTTGTAGACAGTTTTCCATACTTAGGACGTACTTTGTCCTAAGTATAGGGGGGTTTGCACCCGAGTTCTTTCATTTTCATTTCGATCCTCTCCATTGTCTCCTCATATTGTTTATACTTAGGGATATCTTACCCTAAGTATAGGGGGAGACAATCTGAGTACGATCTGTTCATTACCACCCTTGACCCTCCCTGCTTTGTGTACAGTCTGCTATACTTAGGATTATTTGATCCTAAGTATAGGGGGACGGTCAACTTCTCATTCGTTCATTCATCTCATATTCATTTATTCTTTAGACTTGTCTATACTTAGTACGAGTTATGTCTTCTCTTTTCTCTCCGATCTATGAGGACATAGCTCAAGCTAAGTATAGGGGGGTCGTATATACTACATATATACTTTAGCCATAACTCGTACTTTCGTATTTTCCTAATAATATGGCTAATAATTCTTTAAAATTCTTTAAAAAGGTGTTTTGTTCCTCAAATTCTTTTTGTAATTACTGATTAATAAATCAGGTGAAAATGTTTTTTTTGCAAAATGTTTGAAAAATAGTTTGAAAATATTTGTGAACATCTATTGAAAACTATTTTGAAAATATTTTGTTACATGTTTTCAACCTTTGTAAAAAGGCATGTTTTGTAAAATTTCTTTTCTTTGTGTGAAATAAAATGTTTGAAAAATGATTTGCAAATGGTTTGAAAAATGGTTGCAAAAATATTTGAAAAATCTATATATACTATTTTGAAAAACCTTTGCAAAATGATTTTCAAATGTGTACATGTTTGCAAAAATGTTTGTAAAAACTATTTTGGACTATAGTTTTCAAAAATTGTGTGAAAAGCTCGTGTCAAATAAGTTTGAGGAATACATACATCTCACCAAAATCCACTATATGTATATATGTATAAAATTGATCACTTACCCTTGTAAATTCTTAAAATCCACTTCTTGTATATATAAGAAGCACTCCCGTCTACATATTTTCACCTAGTTTTTAGCCAAAAACTTTTTGTTTTCAAAAAAATCCAAAAACATTTGCAAAATTAAAATCCAAAAACATTTGAAAAATCTTTTTGAAAAACACAAAAAATTGCATATGCATCATCATCATCTTTTCAAAAATCCATAAAAAGTTCAAAATATTTGAAAATTGCATCACAAAAATATTTTCTGCATAGCATTGCATAGCATGAGCATTTTTTGGATTGAGTTTGATAGTTGAACAAGTCTAAATAAAATCCGGAGATTGGAGCTTGATTAGACCTTCAAATCTACCTAATAACAGGAACCTTATAGGAACTGGGTTTGAGGTACTTCAGGTCTAGTTGACTTAATTCTTTGAGGATCACGAGACTTGGTTCAATGGATTCTTGACTGCCTAAGTAGAGTATTTCGGAGCACACGCATGACTCTTGGTGATAATGACCTAACTTGGACACCTGCACCTTTCACATGGCTCAACTCAGTTGGAGTGGTGAGGGGATTGGATTTGCCGGTATGAGACGCACACAAGTGGAAACATTTGTCCTCCTCTAGGGAGGGAAGTGCACCCCAACCCATCCAGTGATTAGGAAGTCTAAAGACAGGAGGCTGTGGGTTGCGATAAAGCTTCAAAAGAGGGATAGTCTACTGGCTCAAGAGGAAAAACTCCTTATGTGTATGCTGCTGTATATAGTATTTCAAAAAAAAAAGAAAAAAAAAGAAAAAGAAAAAAAAGTTCAGGCATGTACAAAAATAAAAAGCCTGCAAAGTATGTGAATATGTTGTATAGAACATAAGCAAGCTTGAGTTCCAAAATCATATCATGTGAGCCTGCAGCAGGATGACTTGACTACACTGGTCTTGCATCCCAGGATAGGTAGCTACACTGGTTACCGTCCATTCTTCTCTTCACCCCCTCCTCTTGAGCTGGTTGCCACTTGAACTTAGAACGGAATACCCCGCTCCTCGAGGATGGAGTTATTGGATTGGGGAATCATTGGGTTGTCATGCTGAAGAAGTCAGTCTCTTTGTCATTCTAGCTGGGGAGAGCCACCATCACTTACATTGTACGAGTCAGATTCATAGTCGTAAGGGTTTGCGTATGAATTGAGATATTTCTGACCTGTCTATTGAGGAGACTTGAACAGAGTTTTGGGATTCTCAGGGACTGTTGGATTCCAAAGTCGGTTCTCATTAAGGTTCCGCCCACACTAAAATTCAAAAGGTCCGACTTAAGCTCCAAACTTTGATTTTGTGAAGACAAGTTTGATCATTACACTTAGTCCACCTTCTTCTTTTTCTTTTCTTTATTTTTCTATTCTGCACTTATTGCATAAGTGTTTGCTAGGGACTAGCGAAGGCAAGTATAGGGGGCTGATGAATCTACGTTTCATCATCTTTATTCTATCATTTTGGCCTTAAAAACCCTAGTAAATGCGTGTAAATAGCATTAATTTATGCATTTTAGCATTCATGTATATGTGTGTAAATATTGTATAAAATGCGGTTTTTAGTGCCAAAATTATAGAATAAAGAAAAGAAAAGAAAAAGAATAAATTATTGTAAATATTTTATGACCCAAAACCCCAAGACCTAGGCATCTCGATGACTCGGTCGACAAGGAATAAAGTAGTGGGAGATAAGGGCCAAAAATACCAATAAAATCCCTTTTATTTTATTCATTCTTTATTCATTTTGGGACCTATTTTTTGGTTCCACTTTTATACATCAAATAAAGAAACTTTGTACATGAAAGTTGTAGATAATTTTATAAATAAAAATACAAAATTGATATCACTCAAAAATAATGTACAGATAAAAAGTTATGGTCAAAATAAAAATCCAGAATGCCAACTTCCCAGACCCGTATCTCATAAACGAAAACTCCAAATGCAGCATACTCACCTTTAATTGTATATAGAATAAAATAAGCTATTTAATGGCGGTGGTTTCGCATTTGGCAGAGCTGCGGTTTGAAAGTTGAGTTTTGGACCCCCATTGTATACTTGTACATATTAAAATATTCAATTTATTATTTAAATATGATTTTTTATAATTTTATATTTTTATAATTTTGTAATTAATATTTATAATAATTATACACATTAAAATCAGAATAAAAATGAAAAGAAAACTCAAAACAAAAATCCTCATAAATACAATACATAGGTATAGGACTTATATTTATACCTATATAATACATACTTTTATTTTATTAAGTATATAAAATACTTTAGAAAAATAAAACAAAAATATAATTACGTGTATAAAAGTATGTTATAATTATATAAATTAATAATAAAAAATAAATAAATTAAATACATACAATAAAAATAAAAGAATACAATACATAGAATAATATACCTATATAAGGGTATAAAAGCAACTTGTAAAAATATACCTCTAAAAAATAAATTAAAATTACCATAAAATATTTTTTAAAATAACAAATATTTTTTATTAAATAACCTAAATCTAAATAATTCATTTATTATTTTAAAACGAATTTACAAAATATTTTTTGTGGCTTTTTCCTGGTTGGTCCACGTGGACCAACTAGGTGGTTTGGGATGTTGACTAGCCGGTCAACTCCCTGACCATAGCCCTGCGCCCTTGTCAGAATGACCGTGACCCTCATTTCTCGATTTTTTCGCCGCTTGTGCATTGCTCGAGGAGGGTTGCTCCCTTCATGAAAGTTGTACATGGTACAACAGTGATCCTCGCCGACTTAGTGGATCTTCCTAGATCTTCTTCATCCGCCCGTGATCGGCCCTTGAACTTCACACCTCGGCCACCTTTTCAAATAACCCCCAAACCATTCCATTCCACTTTGAACCCTTTTGGACCTAGCAAACCCCTCTTCTTCTTGTGTTCTGGACTGGAGGCCGTGACAGGGCCTCCTCCAACCATCCAGGAGGGTCGCGCGAAGCCAGTAGGCGCTCCACCACCCACCTCCGACTCCGGCCGTCGAGGTCACATCTCGTTGGTCTTTTGGCCAACTCGAGGTCGTTTTTCTTCTTGTTTTTCTCGTAGTTAGCTAGCTGTTAGTTTAGTATTTCGTTTCGTCTACTTAGATCGCTGTGCAAGCCCTTGTTAGTATAGATATTCATCTCGAACACCTCGCCGGAGCTCACGAGCTCCGACGACCACCAACCTTTCGACGTCGTCACCCACATGTGTTGCTAGCCATGGAACTCTTTTATGTTGGCCATGTGCTTTCTCTGCAAGTCCAGGTGCTGGAGAGCCTCGCTGGGGTTCGATTTTTGTCGAGTTCGCGGAAGAACACACAGCCTGGAGCGGCTCCTGGTCTCTTACGTCGCTGCGGTGTTTCGGCGTGTTCCACGCCATTTTGGAAGCTGCCACCTGCTAAAGGAGTGCTCCAGGTGCTTCTGCGTACTGTTGGAAATGAAGGAGGTCGTCGTAGGGGCGCCTGAGGAGCATCTGAAACTCGGCCCAGCTGAGTTCGTTGTACGAGTCATGCTGGAGAAGTCAGTCTCTTTGTCATTCTAGCTGGGGAGAACCACCTTCACTTACACTGTACGAGTCAGATTCATAGTCGTAAGGGTTTGCGTATGAATTGAGATTCACTTACACTGTACATGAAAGTTGTAGATAATTTTATAAATAAAGATACAAAATTGATATCACTCAAAAATAATGTAAAGATAAAAAGTTATGGTCTAAATAAAAATCCAGAATGCCAACTTCCCAGACCTCTATCTCATAAACGAAAACTCCAAATGCAGCATACTCACCTTTAATTGTATATAGAATAAAATAAGCTATTTAATGGCAGTGGTTTCGCATTTGGCGGAGCAACGATTTGAAAGTTGAGTTTTGGACCCCCATTGTATACGTGTACAGATTAAAATATTCAATTTATTATTTATTTATTATTTTTTATAATTTTATATTTTTATAATTTTGTAATTAATATTAATAATAATTATACACATTAAAATTAGAAAAAAATGAAAAGAAAACTCAAAATAAAAATCCTCATAAATACAATACATAGGTATATGACTTATATTTATACCTATATAATACATACTTTTATTTTATTAAGTATATAAAATACTTCAGAAAAATAAAACAAAAATATAATTACGTGTATAAAAGTATGTTATAATTATATAAATTAATAATAAAAAATAAATAAATTAAATACATACAATAAAAATAAAAGAATACAATACATAGAATAATATACCTATATAAGGGTATAAAAGCAACTTGTAAAAATATACCTCTAGAAAATAAATAAAAATTACCATAAAATAATTTATAAAATAATAAATATTTTTTATTAAATAACCTAAATCTAAATAATTCATTTATTATTTTAAAACGAATTTACAAAATATTTTTTGTGGCTTTTTCCTGGTTGGTCCACGTGGACCAACCGAGTGGTCTGGGATGTTGACCAGCCGGTCAACTCCCTGACCATAGCCCTGCGCCCTTGTCAGAATGACCGTGACCATCATTTCTCGATTTTTTCGCCGCTTGTGCGTTGCTCGAGGAGGGTTGCTCCCTTCATGAAAGTTGTACATGGAACAACAGTGATCCTCGCCGACCTAGTGGATCTTCCTAGATCTTCTTCATCCGCCCGTGATCGGCCCTTGAACTTCACGCCTCGGCCACCTTTTCAAATAACCCCCAAACCATTCCATTCCACTTTTAACCCTTTTGGACCTAGCAAATCCCTCTTCTTATTGTGTTCTGGACTGGAGGCCGTGACAGGGCCTCCTCCAACCATCCAGGAGGGTCGCGCGAAGCCAGGAGGCGCTCCACCACCAACCTCCGGCTCCGGCCGTCAAGGTGACATCTCGTTAGTCTTTTGGCCAACTCGAGGTCGTTTTTCTTCTTGTTTTTCTCGTAGTTAGCTAGCTGTTAGTTTAGTATTTCGTTTCGTCTACTTAGATCGCTGTGCAAGCCCTTGTTAGTATAGATATTCATCTCGAACAACTCACCGGAGCTCACGAGCTCCGGCGACCACCAACCTTTCCACGTCATCACCCACATGTGTTGCTAGCCCTGGAACTCTTTTCTATTGGTCGTGTTCTTTCTCTGCAGGTCCAGGTGCTGGAGAGCCTCGTTGGGGTTCGATTTTTGTCGAGTTCGCGGAAGAACACACAGCCTGAAGCGGCTCCTGGTCTCTTACGTCGCAGCGGCGTTTCGGCGTGTTCCATGCCATTTTGGAAGCCGCCACCTGCTAAAGGAGTGCTTCAGGTGCTTCTGCGTACTGTTGGAAACGACGGAGGTCGTTGGAGGGGCGCCAGAGGAGCATCTGAAACTCGGCCCAGCCGAGTTCGCGGGCCGTTCTTCCTCCCTGACACTGTGTCGTCGGATCTCGCACATCCTCCAGGGGATACAGTATCCGTTGGATCGCCGCCATCCTTGACCGTTGATCTCCCCGCGGCGATCTAATATCAGCCGCAGGCATCGAAGGGGTATCGTCACCCCCCGCTGCGACACGTGGCATAAGTAACGTATAACCAGCCGTTGGATCGCTGCCTTTAATGGGTATTTTGCAAACCACACCCGGCCTTTTTTGTATTTAATCAAGAACCCGTTAAACATTCATATGTGTTATATACTTTTGGGACATTTGCTTTGGTCCCCTCGTACCTTTGTAATATTACAGGTGGAGCCTCGCCAGGCACGTGCCTACGCACATGCTTCTTGGTGATTTTGCAGGCGTTCCCTCACTATTCTTGTTATTTCAATTTAGTTCCTGAGGTTTTTATTCCAGTTATAACTTTCTGCAGATTTTGCATAGAGACCCCTGTATTCCTGATTAATTACATAAACGCCCCTGCAAGTGCGCATTTTCCTTTTGCTTCTTGTATTTTATTGCATGTATCTATAAAACCCTAAAAATCCCCAAAAATCACAGTAGCATCCTGTTGCATAGTAGTTTAACGACCTATTTTTATTTTTCATAATTATTGCATTTTAATATTTATTAAAAATCCAAAAAACGTCCATTTTGTGCACTGTCTAGCTTATAAAATCCATAAAAAATATAAAACCACTCCAGAAAAATCCCAAAAAAATGTATTTTGTCTACTTTAGTTACACTCCAGACCAAAAATCATTAAAAAATACAAAACCAAACTCCTAAAAATTTCAAAACTCTAAAAAACTTCCAAAAAAATCTAAAAATTCCTCAAAAATCCTAAAAATACAAACTTTGTCTCTGAATTTTCTTTGTTTCATTTTCTTTAAGTGAAAATTGAATTGGAGAATTTTTGCTACTGATTTCCATTTTATTTCTCCATTTTAAGTTTCAACCTTGCATTTTATTTACTGTTTTCTCTATTTTGACATTTAAAAATACCAAAAACACTTTGAAAAATACCCAAAAATCACAAAAACAGTAAAAAATCCTAAAAATATCAAAAACATTTTATTTCTGAATTTTTGGTTATTTTTGCACATTTTTATAAATACTTTATCGTATCTTTTATTACATTGTCCTTATTTTCCAATATTGAAAAAGAAAATAGAAAAATATAAAATATAAAATATAAAAATCAGAAAATTAAAAATCAAAATACAAAAATAGAAAATTAAATAAAAATTATAAAAATTAAAAACCCACAAAAAATTAGCATAGTAGACACTTGATCACAATTCACACGTTTTGAGTAATTTTTGCCCCGATCTAGCCTTTCTGCTCCCTGTGTTCGACCTCTACACATACTTGCACTATACACATCTTGTTGTAGAGTTATAATAAATTTTAACTCCACACGCTTTCACTGCTTTACTTGATTGTTGTGGGTTAATTGTTGTTTGAATCGGGATTTTCGAGCGGTCACCGCATCGACTGCGGTTTCGCCTTGTGAAACCGTACGACCCTCGATCATCTCGTTTCATCAAATGGTCAACAAATCGCTCCTGACATCAGAACGAAAGCAAATATCTCCATATCCATAATCAATAACAGCTCTCGTAGAGGTAAGAAAAGGTAGTCCCAGGATGATTGGAGGACACTCCACAGGGGTGGAGGTCTCCAAGGGAAATACTATAAAGACAATAGTGAAGCTCATGTCCTGAATCTGAATGACAATGTTTTTTAGAATACTATTCACCCTCTTGATAGATCTATCAGTGAATTGGAAAATCATCTTGGTTTTCTTGAGAGGCTCAAGATGAAGAGATTGTATCAGTGAGAAGGGTACTATGTTAATCGAAGCATCGCTGTCAAGGAGAGTATTATCACAAGAATAATAAGAGATGGTACAACTCATAAGAGGTGTAACAATGTTCCCTAATAGTGGGTGCAGTGATCAACTCACCACCATCAATAGTGGGTGCAATGATCAACTCATCGCTCCTGATATTAGAACGGAAGTGAATCTCGCCATATCCAAAATCAATAACGGCTCTCGTAGAGGTAAGGAAAGGTCATCCCAGGATGATTGAAGGATGCTCCACAGGGGTGGAAGTCTCCATGGGTAATACGACAAAGTCTGCAGTAAAGCTCATGCCTTGAATCTGAATGACAACGTTATCTAGAATACCCTTCGGCCTCTTTATTACTCCATCAACAAATTGACTAATCATCCTGGTTTTCTTGAGAGGCCTACGTGAAGAGATCGTACCGACGAGAAGGGTATTATGTAAATCAAAGCACCATCATCAAGGAGAGTGTGATCACATGAATGGTCAGAGATGGTGCAACTCACAAGAGGTGTGATAGTATTCACTTTTCTAATGTGTGGATAGTGAGTGATGGCATAGACAGTGGCCATGGTCAAAATATGATGCTCAGATATGCTCCTTCGCTTTCTCCTCTCGGGTTTAGGAGCATATAATCAGGTCATGGCCTGGTGAAGTGGGGATTAAATGATCTCATGAATAGATGCCACCTCTTTAGGTTCAATCAACATTTTTTTGAGATTTTGGATATCCTCCATACAAGGGAGGAGATCGGAATCATCATCTGCACATGGATAACTAAGAGAACTCTATACAGTATCATCCTTGGGGTTAGGGGTGGGAACTATGGTAAATGTGAGGGTGGTCAAAGGATCTGGCATGGGTGCCCTCTCCTCACAAAATGACTCAACTATGTGTCTCCAAAAATCTTTTTATGTTTTTAAAATTTTCTCATTTTTTTGTATTTTGGTTGATTGCAAGCTCCCATGGGTGTCCTCGAACGAGTCCATAAATCTAGAAGGTGAAGCATCAATGGGGATCTTATTTAGGCTAGTGAGGTCATCAATCCTCGAATTCATTTGATGCACTAACCGGGTCATGTACTCAAGAGCGGTCTTCATGAGAGGTGACTCCAAAATTTCAGTATCAGGAGAGTGGGATGAGGGTAGTGGGTGTGGGCAAAAATCACAATCCAGAGTGAAGTCCTCCTGGAGAAGTGGATTCTCAAAATGTGAGGGTGGTGATGGTGGGGAAAACTCAGAATCCGATGCCTGCAATAGTGGATTAGGCATATATGCACAAAATTTACAATCAGGAGAAAACTCCTCCTGGTAAAATGGATGAGGACAGGCTGGAGGGTACGAGGGATCTACAAAGTATTGATAAAAATCGCTCCAGTCAGCTATCTCCGAAACAAAAGAAAGGGATGGGGAGATCACGAAGGTCAAATCAAGATATGCGACAAATAGGTGAAAATGCGCAAAGAAGATCGAGTATGCACAAACACAACCAAATATACACAAAACTAATCCCTCAATTCACCTACTCAACATAATGAGGACCGTGAAAGTTCGATCTTTTTATCTTTTCAAAATATAGAGTTAGGTGATAATCACAAAGCTGTACAATCACATAGGAAGGCCTAAGATTTAGGCACTAATCCTTAGTGTGTACATATGAACAAAATGCGCAAACAAAGAGGGGGTTACTCTCCCCAAGACAAGGGTCTTTCTTTTTTATTTTTTGGCCGAGTAAACTTAGCAGTCCCAATTTTATTGGTTATCACTTTTTGTATTTTTAATAGAAATGCATCGCTTCAAGTGGGTGCATAGGCGCTCCTAGGAAAGCCTCCCTCGATCCACGATCCTCGTAAAAGATTCAAACAGGAAGGATATACAAGCAAGAAGAGACAAATAAAAAGCCAATCTATATGATGTTGCTCCCCTGTTGTGACACCATTTGAAAAAAAGGATTTTACAAGGATCCAATAATTATCCTAACTGAAAAGCAAAGACAAAAAGGTCGCTGAGGCGACCGCTCATGAAATCTCGTGTTAATCAACAATTAACCCACAATATAAATCAAGCAATGAAAAATAAGATGTCGAGTTAAAATTTATTATAACTCTACAAATGTGTGTATAGGTATAAATATGTAGAGTGCCGAACAAAGGGAGAAAACTATACATATTTTAAATATATTTTTTTATTTTTTAAATTTTTATTTTCTTTTTGTATTTTTCTTCCGATTTTTTATTTTCTTTTTCTTTTTAAATATGAAATATATAGATATATAAGGCTATATATACAATATAAGGAAATATAAGTATAAATACTATAAAAAATCAAAATGTATGTAATAAAATATTTTCGATTTATATATATTTTTACTTTTTTGTTATTCTTTCAATAATTTTGCTAATTTTTAGGTATTTTTAAAATAAAAAATATCCTAAATGAGGGATTAAATAAATAGGTTGAATTGTTTTGGAATTTAAAAATAGGAAATATGGTCAACAGTTTCCAAAACTATTTTTAATTAGTATTATATAATAAAAAGAAAATGAAAAGATGGAAAAAAATATTTTTGGATTTTTTAGTGATTTTTAATATTTTTATAAAGGATTTTGGAGCTTTTTAATTTTTATGAGTTTTCTTTTTATATTTTTAGTGGATTTTGGTCTGGAGATATAAAACACAGTAATAAACAAAATATATTTTTTGAGAATTTTTCAAAACATTTTTATATTTTTTGGTATTTTATAAATCAAACATAGATAAAAATGTGCTCTTTTGATTTTTAATAAATATTGAAAATGCTTAAAATTAAAATACAAAAATAAGGTATGAATCTATAGGGAATCTGGTCCTAAACCCTATTTTTTTGAAATATTTGGAGTATGGATGATAATTTTATTAAATAGAAAACAATTACAACAATTAATGAACTAATAGGGGCATAATTGCAATTAAAAATAAAGAAGAGGTGTTTTTTTGCAAAATACCCAAAATTATACAACTGGAATTAAATGTTACTAGAGTAAAAAGGAATACAAATACCTTCAAGGGTATCTCTACAAAATCATCACCTCACGTGGGACGACACGTGAGGTGACGTGGACTAGACCCAAAAGTAATATTAAAGAGCTATAAGGGTTCCAATGCAATTTCACCAACATATTAAAGCATTAAAATTAAAATACTAGATTGAATTATAAAAAGATAAAAATTGAGGGTATGAATTTTAATTTACCCCCTAAGCGTCTAACTGTACATATGAGATCCACCCACTTATCCGTGTGTCCTCCTCAGATGGCACGATGACGATTGGGCTACACGGTTGAGATTAGATCTCAGAACGAGAACTAATGGCTGAAGAGTCGTGTATCCAATGGTCGATGCTTTGCTGGAGCTTATCACTCGATCGAACGACAGAGGAAGGTGCTCCAAGAACATAGGAAGAACTCACGTGGGGTGAGTTTGAATCGTGTGTCGTGCGCATCTCTAGCCTCCTGGAGCTCCACCTACAGTCTTCATTGTTCCTGCCGACTCCACAAGTCTTCCTGATCCCTCAAATTGATCCGAGGCTCAACTATCGAGCCTTGGATATCTTCAATATTTGGAGGGTGTTCTTGACTCCAGGTAGCCCTCAGATGGGTCCTTCCAGACCTGCAATAAATATAAAAAGAATGGCGGGGAACAAGGAAAGGATATAGGCTTTTATTGGTGGGTATCGGAGGTGAGATGGTGGTAGAGAGAAGAGGTTCGACGAGGAGGTGGTGGATGGACCTCGACTCCTTGATTCATAGCGAGGGTGGTTGGGTGCTGTCAAAGGTAGAGAAATGCGAGAGGGAGAAAATGGAATGGAAAGGTTGCCGGAACGGGCAATGGTACGATGGATTGGAGTGGTCAGAGCTCAAGAGCTCCGGTTAGGTCTTAATACCTAATACCAGGTTAAATAATAATTAAATGATTAAATAAAAAGCATAAAAATCATCCTAAGAACTACAACTAACTAAAGAGAGGAGAAAAAAACCACGAGCGGTTGTGGGTCGCAAGATCAGGACCTCACGCCGACGAGCAGCGGAGATGGCTGGGAACACTTCCAGCCTCCGCCTCCTCGCTGCAAAAAGGTCAGGTGGACTCGCTGTCACCTAGCTCAAGCCTAGGGACACAATTTGAGGGGAAGACAGAGGCCAAAAGGGTGCCAAAAAGGGAACATGGCGAAGGAGGAGTATATGTGCACGCTGGTGAAGGGGATGACTTCGACTAGGGCTAGTGACTGAATCGACGAAGCACAGTCCTAGGAGAAGCCTCGACGAGAATCAAGGATGAATAACGAAGAGATCTTATGAAGAGACCCATCATTCTCGAGCAGTGTATCATGAGTTAAAAAATCGAGAAGGAGAGAGAATCGCGAAGTGTTCTGATAGCCTATCCTAGGGGTAATAGTTGACCCTAGGTCAACGAGGGTTGTGGCCTTATTGGGCCACACCATTCGCTAGAAGACAAATCAGAAATAAAAATAAAAAATAATTCAAAAATATATAATAAATGATTTATTTAATTTTTGATTAAAACATAAAAATTGTTTATTATTTTATGAAGTATTTTAATATGATTTTTATTTATTTTTACGAGTTGATTAGTACAAGTTATTTTTTTAGGGTTTATTTATATGTATATTTACCTATGTTTTGAGTATTTTATTTTGTATTTTGATTATATTATTTTATTTTCATAATTTATATATTTATAACTTATTTTTATACACATAAATATATTTTTAGTATATTTTTTTGATATAACACTCACACCTACATAAATATAGGTATATAATATATAGGTATAAGTATAGGTATTTCATCGATGTATTTATATAGACTATTTTATTTTTGTGTTTTATTTATGGTTTTATTCTATTCGAAATATTTACATATATTTTAAAAAATACTTACATAGTTATACAAATATAAAATTATAAAAAATGATAAAGAATAGATAAAATGAATATTTTATGAATGTATATTATACACTAGGGGTCCAAAATGCCTAGCTTTTGTATCTTAACTTCAACTTGGACGATTCATCACTAAATAGCTTATTAAAGTTATATACAATTAAAGGTGATTTTGATAATTTTAAGTTCATATGGAGAAGATATGGGTATGGGAAATTTGAGTTTTGGCCTTTTATTTTGAGTATAAAAAGTACATTTTATATTATTTTTGCATAAACTCAATTTTATATTTTTCTATATATTTTTATTTACAACTTTCATGTACAAAGTTCCTTTATTTGAGGTATAAAAAATAGAAAATAAAAATACTCCTAAAAATTCAATATTGATAAATAAAAGAATGGGAATTTTGTTGTATTTTTTGCCCTTATCCCCCCTACTTTATTCCTTGTTCACCAGTCATCAGGATGCCTAGGTCTCGGGGTTTAGAGTCATAAAATACCTTTGACATTTTATTCTTTTCCTTTTCTTTCTTTATTCTATAATTTTAGCATTAAAAATATATTTTATATATAGTAAATGGAATAAATAATGAATGTTAATTTGTTCAAAATAATGCTATTTACATGCATTATCTAGGGTTTTTAAGGCCAAAATGATAAAATAAAGGTGATGAAATGGAGATTCATATGGCTCCACCTCCTCTCTTCGTCGGAGCCTCTCCGATCGCCGTCATCCTCATGCACACCAGCTTCAAATCGGGTTAAGGTGATTCGATTCGAGCCCAGGATTATTCTTCCGTATGTACGGGCGACAAAGGACCCGAGGAGGTCCGCTTCCAGTGCGAGAGAAGCTCCCCAAATGCCCAGTTCTTCATCGAGGTCCAGGCCTCTCCCCATCGAGGCTCGGACCATCTTGAGGGCATCAGTCGATGGGGAGTCCTTCCAGGAAGCCGTGGAGCCTATCAACAATAAAGAAGGTGACCAGGACTAGGGGCTATGCAAGAGGACAAGGAAGTGTAGTTCCTTGTTCTTCCTCATACCTCCATAGTCGTTGGATCCCAAGCGCAACCCAGATCTAATCTAGGTCGTTGACATCAAGCAAACTAGTGCCTCTGTCCAGCCACCTGATTTGTTTAAGTGCACCCACGTGTCACACTCCTAACCTTTGGATTGCGCCAAATAAAGGGGTAAATTGTACAGACACCCCCACTTTATTTTCTTTTATTTTTAATTATGTAAATAAAGTTTGCAGTATAAATAAACATTTGACATTTGCACGGAGACCCTCTACTTAATGGCATTCGCTTAGGGGTCCATGCCATCTCACCTCACGAGTGTGGCCATATGAGGTGGATAAATTGCAGGCGTACATCCCCAGTTTTTGTAAATGTAAATTAGTCAATAATTTTTAAATATTAGTTGTAAACTTTTGGGAATTTTGAATGTAACTGCTAACTTATGTTTTAATTGCAAATATGCCCCTGATAGTTTAAATATTTTGTGTATGTTTTATATTTTTTAAAAATATCATATGTGCTTCAAAAACTATGGAAAAATAGGATAAGGTACCTTGATGATGCTCTTTCACGTCATATAACTAGTTTTGCATTTTATGCACTTTTCCTATTTATTAAAAATAAAAAGGGACACATTATATCCCTGTTTTCTTTAAAAATCCAAAAAATATAAAAGATTATTTAAAAAATACAAAAAAATGGTATTGCTTATTTATTATATTTTACCCTCGAGAACAAATATCCCTTATGATAGAAAAAACATTAAAAATTAAAAAGATTTAAAATCCCTATAAAAATAAAAAAATCTTTTAAAAACATAAAAAAATGTTTATTTATATCTCTAAATTTTCTTTATATCATATATTATTTATTAAAATAGTTTTGGGAAATTTTTACGATATTTAGTATTTTTAAATTCCAAAACAATCCAAGTTATTTATTCAATCCCTGATTTTGCATATCTTGGACTTTAAAAATACCTAAAAATTAGCAAAAATACCTAAAAATCATAAAAATCATAATAAATTTTTAAAAAACAAAAAAAATATTTTGAAAATTTTCGTTGTTTTAAACTTTATTTATAATAATAATACCCCATATTGTATTATATACCTATATACATCTATAAATAGTTTATGTTATTATTAATTATTAAAATATATTATAATTTTTTAATACCTCAAAAAAATATAAAAATAAATAAATAAAAATGGATACTCCCCTTGGATATTTTTCTTATTTTTGTATATTTGTGATATAGATACTTTATATCATGTATATAATCTTTATATATATACTCTTATATTTATCTCTATAACATTATAGAATAATAAAATTAAAAAGGAATTAAAAATTATAAATAATTAAATAAATAATATATGAAAATGAAATCAAATAAAAATTTGTAAAACCAAAAACCTACACAAAAAAGACTAACACTTGTGTACATAATTCACTTTGATTAAAAATAATAGTAGGCTACCATGTTTTCTTTCAGTGGTTCGACCTCTATGTGCTTACACATTATACACATTTGTTTGTAGAGTAAAATAAATTCTACTTCACATTTTTCTTATTCAATTATAATTCATATGTTGTGAGTACTTGTTGTTGAATCAAGGATTCGTGAGCGATCGCCTCAGCGACACTTTATCTTCGCTTTTCAGTGTGGATAATTTTTTGACCCTCGCAGATCTCATGTTGTAGCCTAATTGGTACATGGTTGTCCTCTGTTTTATTTTCCTGTACATATTTTTTCTACCTTTTTCTAACTTGTACATATTTCAGCTTTTATTTCTTTGAACATATTATTTGATTATATATGCTAATACATCTCTTTGTTGTTTTGATGTGAGAGTCCATCACGCAACGATGACTTCTGAGGAGGTCGATGCAGCCAAGCTTGGTGAAGACTGGCCTACTTGCCCTGGCCAGTAGGAGAGGCAGCAAGCATAGCAAAGATAATACTTAGTATAGACCTAAGTGTAGGATTTATTTTATTTTTGGTGAGAGAGTGATTTATTATACATTATTATTTGCAATAATACAGGGACTTGGACATTAGAATCCATGACCTATTTTACTAAGTAACTATTCACTTGGGGGTCCTCGCAGTTTTCTTCGAGTTTTCTTCGCCTTCTCACTTGATTCCCCTTATTTTCATTTGTTTTCCGATGTTTTGAGTTTTCCGCCATTATTTTTATTAATTTTGTGTGCATGAAGCCCCTAGATTTTAGGACTGCTTGTATCGTTAATTAGGTCCAAACCCTAATAAGAATCATGTTCCTACAGTCTTCTACGTTTGGATCTAGTCAAATTAATAATTGTCAACTATTTAGACTTGAACCCATGCACCGAGAAAGGCACCATACAACACTAGCAGGAACAGTTGTGGCGGGCATCGAGGTGTCAGCAAGACTGGACTCTCGAGTTCATTTCTGATAATTGACCTATGGTTCTTCACGAATATTAGCGGTTTATGCATAGGGCAATTTTGTCGATTGCACATCATCATGTAGATAGGTTTAAAATTTCTTTTTTGCATACACGTGGAGAGAGCTTGGAAGCATTGAAAGTCCTCTAACTCTACATGAATTATTAGATTCTATAGTGAGATCCATCAGACGGATCATAGAGACGGTCTCGGTAGGCGACAGATCGGCTACCAGCAGAAGAGACCGTCAAATCAAGAAAGTGTGGCAGTGTCCCGCAGATAACCCTCGGGGAATGCGCTTCCAGCTAGGCATGAAAATAGTAGATATCAGAAGCTCAACCTTGCGAGGACCGTCAAGGAGAGCAGACTCAAAGGAGTCTTATCAGTTGGGTCCCATGATCCGCAGATCGGATAGGAAACTCAAGATGGGATCAAAAATCATATATATCAGACGACTCGATTCTGTGCTCCGCAGATCGGAGACACATTCAACAGTGGAACCGAGCGTAAAGAGAGTGTCGCATGCTCCCGCAGATAGTCCTCGGGGAGCAATGCAAACTAAGCAGTGAATATTCAGAATGTGTCTCTGCCTTGCGAGGGTCGTCAAGGAGAGAAGAGGGCTCAAAGGAGCCGGATCCATCAGACGGATCCACATAAAATGCGGTCTCGATAGACGACAGATCATCTACCAACAGAAGAGACCAAGAGAGCTATACTGTGTCATAGCCTCTCGCAGATAACCCTCGGAGCTATGAGCTAGGCATGGAATAATCAGAAAAGTGGAGCCCTGCCTTGCGAGGACCGTCAAGGAGAGCGGACTCAGATGAGTCTAGTACATTGGCCTCGTGTACCAACAGGTCAGGTACACAATCACAGGGGGAGGCCAATTAAGCATATCATCTGACTCGGTTCCAGGTCCCATCACAATGGCGACCCAAGCAGTGAATGAAACCGTAGTCCTAGAAATTGTCGCATTCTTCCGCAGATAGTCCTCGGAGAGGAATGCAAGCTATATCAATGAAGATCGTGGGAATGCTGGCAAGTCATCTCAGGTCCTCAGAAGCAATAAATCACTCAATCATTTGGAGGGCATAAGATCAGGCAAGGGAGAAAATAATCAGGTCATTCACTAAACATCCCTTGGTTCAATCCAGTCAGCTGAGATGGCACGAAAAATAGTCAGTAATCCTCTAAGTGCCATGGTGGATCAGAGAGTCAGGAGATCAAGGATGGGTCAATCAGGAAGATGAGAGATCATGTCGGCTCCGCACACCTTTATCAGGTACTCCAAATCAGAATAATCATTCAATCCGCAAAATCAAGATGGGTGGAACCTCAAAATAAATAGATCAATCAATACTCATGAAATCATCACCAAGTCATCGCATCATATCACATCCTCAATCCGGTGTGCGAGAACTAAAATTCCTCAATAATGCATCACACCTATGCTCTATGCAGCAAAAATCCTCAAGAAACTCGTATGCATGTATCCCAAGTCAAATCCACCAAATCAATCTCAGCAACCTCAACATCATGAGCCCGGCCTACACAAATAATCTGTATAAATAATCCTCGATGCGGGCCTCATCATGATGCACAGCATTTCCGGGCAGAGGGAGAGATGATACGGGGTACACGAGGAAGATGGATAAGAAAGGTACACAATGGGATGGAGAAGCTGATTGAGCGTGCGTGCCAATATCGTGGGTGGTAGAAAGGTGATACAAAGGGAACGAGGAGGGCGGGCGAGAAGATCGAGATACAGACAAAATTGGGTGTTCCATACAAGGTGGGAACACCGTCAAAATTGCGGTCCGAAGAGCATGCTCTCCCTGAACCAGAGAATGATGATGGTACTGAGAATACGAGGAGAGTGATGAAGAAGAGGGAAACAAAGGACTTGGCGAAGAATGATTGAGCTCAAGCGCCAATATCACGACTCGATGCAAGATGAAGAGATATATGTATAAGAGGGGTAGAGAGACTCAAAGATGAAAAATGCATGACTCACACGGACGGGACCGACTACTCTAGTAATGAATGAAAAGCACAATGGACTCCAAGCCACAGTCAAGACACAAGGCAGACCCCCAATTCGCCTACTCAACACAGTGAAGACCATCAGGTGACGGTCATTTATCTTTTCATTTTTAGAGTTAGGTGGGAATCACAAAAATTGTACAATCACAGGAGGCTTGATAGGATTTGGGCTCTACTCCTTAGTGTGTACGTGAGCACTTTAAAACACATCCAATGAGGGGGTTGCTCTCCCCAAGACAAGGAATCCATTACGTTTCATTTTTAAGTCCAATAGAGTTAGCAGTCCCGATTTTATTTAAGTTATAACTTTTTTTTGGGGTATTTTCAATGCACGTGCCTATCGAGGTTCCAATTTCCATTAAGCATCCTAGGTTGGCAGAAACAGAGGGAGAAGATTGGAAAAGCCATGCAAGTCGGAAAACGATGATGCATGCTAAGTAAGAAGACTTACAGTGCCTCCCAGCTCTCTCCATGCGGGATGCAAAACAGAATTTGAAACCTATGCTATATGCAAAATGCAAACCGAAGAAATCGCCCTAGGTTCAGAAATTGCTATTATCGTGAAGCACCACAAGTCGCTCATTCATCTCTAGCCTCAAAAAGTCCGGTCTTGGCTCAACCCTCCTCTGTGCTCAACACACTTGAGCTTAGGAGAAAGCGCTTTGCATGGCTCGCTGTGGCACAAAGGCTAAGAGACAAATGAACGGCTGTTTAGAGTTTGATCTAGGTCCAAAGCGAACTATAGGTACATGCAAATCAATTAGGGTGTTTGGACCTAACTCTACGAGCAAGCAACTCCTAAGCTAAGGCTCATTCACACAACATAATAAAACTGAAATAAAATAAAAGAAAAGAAAAAGAGTTCAAGTCATCGAGGCCCCCAAGGGAACAATCCCTCGGGTAATGGACCTCGGGAGTCGAAGTGTACCTGTGAGAGTCCTGTATTATTACAAAATTCTAAGGGTCACTCTCTCACATAAATATACATAATAAAATAAAATGCATAAAAATATAGACTGGCTTCAAAAATTCTCCTTCATCTCCCTTTGATGCTCTCTCCTGTTGGCTTGGCATAAAAGAGCCAACTCCACCTTGCTTGGGTGCATAGGTCCTCCTAGGAGGTCCTCCTTCGCTTGGCGGTCCCTCGCATCAAAGACAAAGAAAGGAGATGGGTCAGAACAGTCAATCAATAATCTCAATAAATAATAAAAAAAAACAAATAAATAAATCATGGACATGAGCATAGAATTAAATAAATGAACAAATAACCACACAAAATCATACGAAATCCGTTGCCTCCCCGGCAACGGTGCCATTTGATGAAAGGGACCTGACGAGGGTCTAGAGTAATCCGCACAAGGCGGGACCACAATGTCGCTGAGGCGACCGCTCAACAGATCCCGAATCAATCAACAATTAACCCACAATAAATATATGCAATGAATATCCAAAAATGTGGAGTTAAAATTTATTATAACTCTACATGCAAATGTGTATAGGTGTAAGTACAGGTAGAGGTCGAACACTGGGAGGCGAAGGGAATGTATGTGATGTATCATTTATTCAATCCATTGTTCATGTCCTTTTATTATTTTAGTGGGTTTTGGGTTTTGTAAGTTTTTTTTATATTTTTGTTTTTATAATTTTTATTTTGTTTTTATATTTTATATATCTTTTTTTAAAAAAAATATATTTTTAGTTATATAAATATAAATATATAAATATATGAGATATATATATATAAAGAGATGTATATATAAGAATAGAGAGAGAGGAATAATATAAGATATATATATATATAAACTTAAAATATATATAGTTATAATTTTTTTTAGCTTTTTAATATTTTTCTAATTTTTTTGTTATTTTTCTGAAATATTTCTAATTTTTATGTATTTTTTTTAGTTTCAAAAATGCCCTTAATATAGGACTAATTAACTAGCCGAATATAATTTGGGTTTTAAAAATATAAGATAAACTCCAAAAATTCCCAAATTAATTTTAGTACATTGATAATAATATATAGATAATTATAAAAGAGAAAAATATATTTTTGGGGTTTTAAAAGGATTTTTATATTTTTTTGTTGGATTTTGGAGCTTTCTGATTTTTTTAATTTTCTTTTCCATATTTTTAGGGTTTTTCAATTTCTGGACTCAATATATATATAATTATACTGTATATAATTTTTTGGGATTTTTTAGAAACATTTTCTAATTTTTTTTGTATTTTCTAATTTAGACAGTGCAAAAATGGCTCCTATTTCATTTTTTATATTCAGGAAAAATGCAAAAAAATGCGAAATAAAATATGGGCGTAAACAAGCATGGCATGGAGCACCTATCCTAATTTTTGTGGATTTTTAGAAGCCATCTAGGTATTTTTAATAAATGGATAAAAGACACAAAAATAATTAAGCCTGGCAGGGGCATTTTTGCAAATATAATAAATTCCAGGGGCATCAGTGCAAAAATACAACAGGAATAATCATTTATTTAAATTTTTAGAACTAATTTACAATTAACAAAAGCCGCCAGGGGTTACATGCAATTTTCACGCGCCTCACGTGGGACTGCACGCGAGGCGCGGAAGGACCTAAACGCAATTTCAGGAAACACAGGGGTCCTACTGCAAAATTTACAATTATTTTAAAACGTGCAAATTTATTTACAGCATTAAATATTAAATACAAAAAAGGCGGGGGATGGATATGCAAATTACCCCCAATAGGCGCTGAATCGAACGGCTGGTCTTCATCAGTAATCCACGTGGCGCCTCCACGTGCGCCGATGACGGTTCTCTGCTGGATGGTTGAGAATAGATCAGCCAAGCTGATCTGACGGTCGATGCAGACCTCCATCCAACGGTGCTGATCTCATCTGGGGCCTTCGTCTTCATCCAACGGCAGAGAGTATACGTGCAAGAACAGGGAAGAACACCCGCCGGGGCGAGCTTCTTCCGACCCGATCTTGCTCTCCCGCCGATCATCGCTGCTCCTGAAGGTCCCAATCGCTTCCTGGAAGGTGGCTTGATCTGCTGGAGGTGTTGGATCGACCGGAGGCACCCTGGAGAGCCGCCACGAGCTCGAAGAAGGATAGCAGCTCCAGGTACCTCCGCTGGCTTGTAACTCGACTCCTGGTGCGCTTTGGGGCACCTAACCTGCACAGAAAGATAGAGGGGCTCGAGGGCATCTCCCTCGACCCGGGGTTTGAAGCTGAAAGCACAGGGGTGATGATGGGCGAGGAAGCTCCGGCGAAGGGTGGTGGAGGAGCTTCGTTTCGCGGAGCCAGGAAGGTTCCGGTTGATAGGAGGTGACTGGAAGGTGGAGACGGCGATAGGGAAGGAAATGGAGGCGAAATGGTGGCGAGGCACAGTCGGAAACACGGTGAAAAGCTCCCCGGAGCAGAGCTCTGGCGAACTACGAAATCACTAAACTAGGCTACGCTACGAATCTAAATGCGAAATAAAATGCAGGAATAAAATGCTGGAACAAAAATCTACCTAAAAATGTAAAGGCACAGCTCTTATACCTGGAGGCACTCCAGGGAGCAGGGTGGCTGCCGGAGCGCCACCATGGGTGCAACCTCCACCTCTCCGATCGATTCAAGATGCTGGCGAGCTCCTCCTGTCACCAGGAGCATCGCCGGGACCGAATCTGGGGAAGGGATTGGCTAAAAAGCTGACCAAAATTGAAGAGGAGGGGGAGGTTTCTTATTTATGCACAAACAAGGCGCCCTTATTAACCAGGCCGTAGCCGGCGATACAATTTATGTACAAAAGATCCAAATGATCGGCGGGGATCACGGATGAAAGGGAAGCAAATCTCATGAAATGACTGTTGTCGATTGATCACTAAGCCACGCGGGAAAAAGGCAAGAAAAGAGGGGAAAAGACAGTCCGTGTCAAGTCAGGCGCCTGGGGGTACAGTTGACCGACCGGTCAACAAACGCAGGCGTCTGATTGGTCCACGTCAACAAGAAGTTGACCGATTTATTTAACATAATAAATGAATTAATTAGATTTTTTCTTATAAAATAAAAAATGTTTATAAATTAATGTAGTATTTAATTACCATTTTTATTTATTTTTTTGAAGTATTTTATTACGGTTTTATTAAAATATGGTATTTATAAGTATATTTATCTACATTTATTTTTATTTTGTTTTTTTATATTTTATTTTCTTATTTTATAAATTTATAACTTATTTTCGTGAGTATAAATATTCTTTTATTTATTTTTATGAGTTTATTTATGTTTTTAAATAAATGTGTTTGTGTATATGTAAGTATACTTATAGGTATTTTACCTATATATTATATATATTTTATTTATTTAATGGATTTTATGTGTTTTTATTATGGATTTGTATTTTTAATAAGTTATATATAATATATACATTATTATAAAAATATAAATGAATACAGAATAAAAGAATAAAAATCCCTTTTATTTATGTACATTCTTAACATAGGTATTTTGCCTATGTGATACAAAGACTTATTTTATTTCACAAATTCTTTTTAGTTTTCTTTTAGTCTCAATATGTACATGTAGTATATACATTATTTACAAAATTCTAAAAATAGGAATTTATAAAAATAATGATTATTGAATAAAATGAATATTTTAATCAGGTATTATGTATAAGAAGGGCCAAAAACCTAACTTCCACAGATGGACTCCAAAAATTATGAAACCAATTTTATAAAATAGTTCTTGAAATGCTATATACAATTAAAGGTGAGTTTGGGTGATTTGGAGTTTTTATTTGCAAGATATGGGTCTGTGAAGTTGAGATTTTGGCTATTTATTTTGTGTATAAAATGTACACTGAGTATTATTTTTACACAAACTCAATTTTGTAATTTTGTTTACATTATTATCTACAACTTTCGTGAACAAAGTTTCTTTATTTGATGAATAAATAATTATGTACAAAATAGGTGTCAAAAATGCATAAATGGATGAATAAATAAATGAGGTATTTATTGTACTCTTGGCCCTTATCTCCCCCTACTTTATTCTTTGTCGACCGATTCCATGATGGCCTTGGTCTCGGGGTTAGGGTCATAAAATATTTGCAATATTTTATTCCTTTTTCTTTTCTTCTCTTTATTCTAAAATTTTGGCATTAAAAACCTTATTTTCTGTACATTTAATACAATAAATAATGAATGCTATTATGAACAAATTGATGCTATTTACATGCATTTGCTGGGGTTTTTAAGGCCAAAATGATAGAATAAAGGTGATGAAATGGAGATTCATCACCATGCGATACACAATAGAGAATACATGCTAGGTTTTTGGCTTCAATCCTTATGGGTCGTACGTCACTCAATCTAGAATGTACCTGAGACAATGAGGGCTTTAGGAACCCAATACAATAAAGACCGATTAATCAATTTTATTTGGTCAACTTTTCTTAGTAGCCCCTTGGTTTTGAAAATTTTAGGTTTTTACTTATTTTGAGTATGTTTCATGCAAAGGCCTGGCGATTTTGTCGATTATTTGCTTAGCCTTTTGAGATCAAAATCAAAGGGAGAAAATAAAAAAATCAATGTAAGGCAGAAATCAATGATGGTATGTGATGAATCTCCATTTCATCACATTTATTCTTTCATTTTGGCCTTTAAACCCTAGCTAAATGCATGTAAATATCATTATTTTGCATAAATTAACATATATTATTTACTATATAAATATTGTATAAAATATTATAATTAATGCCAAAATAAATGAATAAAGAAAAGAAAAGAAAAAAGGGTGAGGTGTCAAGGAGATTGAATTACCCTAGCCCCAGAGACTCAATCATCATGATGAGTTAGTCAACAAGGAATAACATATGGGGTGATAGGGCAGATGAATTGTACAGAAATCACATCAAAAAAGCTCAAATTTAATTCATTATAACTTATTTTTGGGACCCATTTTATTTAATTATTTTTATACATAAAATCAATACAGTTTGAACATGAAAATTGTAGATAAAATACATAGAAAAATACAAAATTTATTTCACACAAAAATAATAGAAATGGTACATTCTACATTTAGAATAAAAAGCCAAAACCCAAACTTCACAGACCCATATCATCTCCATATGAACTCAAAATGCATCAAAATCACCTTTAGATGTTTATAACTTTTTATTAGCTACTAATATGGTCGGGAGACTACACATAATATACTTGTTGCACCAATGACGGCTTCCCAAGATTTGACTACGACTGATTTTACACTCGGTATTGCAATTTAGCAGAAGTCTCGACAGATGAACTGGCAGACTGGCCGGAGTTGGTCACACTGGCCAACATCTCAAGTTCTTAGCAATGTGGGTGAGCTTGTCCAGCCCCTTCGTCCTTTATTAGATCATAGACAACTTCTACAGACCGTGTCATCACTTCTCAATGATATATAATTTGGACAAGTGATTGCTAATGATGTTCAGATTTGAGCTTTCACACATGTCCTCATCTTGAGTAGCTACTATATTGACACATTTGCGGAGGATATACAATTGTTGTTGGTAAGACCGAGATGAAGAGAGTGCAGCTTCCCCTTCGACCGTTTCCTCAAATATTTTCCACACTACATCCTCATCCTTCATGAAATGTGACCCCTTGCAGGTAACATCTACCTACCTCTGCTTCTTCTCCATCAGGTCCCCGAAAAATTGATGGACCAAGCTGGTCTTCGGTATCTCGTGGTCGGGGCACTTCTCAATCAAGTCTTTGAATCTCTCCCAGGCTTCACGGATTGATTCTTGTGGTCCCTGGGAGATACTAGCAATCTTGGAATGCAACAGATTGAGACAACCAGGTGTGTAGAACTTGTGCAATAATGCTGACTTTAATTCATCCCATGTTGTGACCACCTTCCCCAGATGGTTATCCAGTATAACATCTTATCCTGAAGTCTAAAGAGGATGGTGATCTTCTTGACTATGTCCAACGGAATGTTGGGTAGTGAGTGGTGTTGTAGATATGTCCAAATTTTTGTACATGGATGTATGGTTCTTCATTGGCATTGTCATAGAATGTCGGGAAGAGATAAGAGCTAGGGCTTCAGCTCAAAATATCCATGGATCAGAGGAATTTGGATCCACTCTGTGATTTGCCTAGCACCTGGGTTATAAGTCTCTTTGAGCGTGGGATTGGGATGCTCCCTTACTTCTTCTTCATCTCCTCCTCAATGGCCATCTTCATGATGTTCTTCCCCTCCTCCTCCTCTCTGCACTCGATCTCTCTTTAATTCCATCAAAATCTCCTAGAAGGAGACTTATGCTTCGGCCAATGCAGTCAGATGGTGTTGAATCACCACTATGGAGGTGAGCATCTGTGCATTTACTTTACTCTGCTCTACTTGTTTTCCCTTCTCTCTCTGTGGAGCCATCTCACAGTCTGAGTCTGACTATGAGATATCCAGATTGGGCTCTTATTCTGCAATAGGAAATACACCCCATCAGTTTTGAAACCAGTAACAGATGTTGAGAAGAGTTCAAAATCATGGTCAATTATGAAATTCCTTAGGGTTGGAGATGTGTAGGTAGTAAAATCAATCTCATCAAAAAATAAGAAAATTCGTGACAATAGTGATCCCGATTTATTTAAGAAATAAGTGGGGCGTATCGAGCGTTGTTTGCAAAGTCCGCATCTGGTTGTCTAGAATTTCCCTGAACTATGGGAGATGTCGGCGTCGGGGAATCGATGTGGGTATATACGGAGTCTGGACTAAGTCATCTCTGAGTATACATCTTGAGAGATAAAAGATAGAGATATGGAGTAGAGGATACATGATTAAAGAGGAAAATTAAGAAGAAGAAGATAAAGACACATGGCTCAAAATGAGCAAATCAAAGGAAGAAATATGAAAAGAGGTATGACAAAAATATGCAGTACGCAGGGTTTTGATCTTGACCAAATTATATTAATCAATTTTACCTCAAACTGAAGGTGATTTCACCAACTCAACATAAATGAGCCGTAAGAGTTCGACAATTATCTTGGCAGTTTTTTTGGTTCTTAAGCAATCTTGTCAAATTTAGTCCTTTTGGCTAACCATATAAAAGAGTGAGTACTCATCCAAAAAAGCATCATTTACTTTCTGGTTCCTTTATAACATGGAGCCTATTCTTTTTTAGCTCCTTATTATCGTTTATAGGACCACTATTCTTCCAAAAAAGTGGAGGAAAGGAAGCCGATATGATGAATCAAATACTTCCCCCCAGTGAGGTACTCGAATGCGGAACAATGAGATTGGGACTCGTCATCATAGTTCCCCTATGCTCAAGTAATTCAGACTAAGACCACGAGCGAACTTAGCCCTACTTGCCCACACACCGATAGAAGTATCGAAACTTTGTAGGCCCATGCGATACACAATAGAGAATACATGCTAGGTTTTTGGCTTCAATCCTTATGGGTCGCACGTCACTCAATCTAGAATGTACCTGAGACAATGAGGGCTTTAGGAACCCAATACAATAAAGACCGATTAATCAATTTTATTTGGTCAACTTTTCTTAGTAGCCCCTTGGTTTTGAAAATTTTAGGTTTTTACTTATTTTGAGTATGTTTCATGCAAAGGCCTGGCGATTTTGTCGATTATTTGCTTAGCCTTTTGAGATCAAAATCTAAGGGAGAAAATAAAAAAATCAATGTAAGGCAGAAATCAATGATGGTATGTGATGAATCTCCATTTCATCACATTTATTCTTTCATTTTGGCCTTTAAACCCTAGCTAAATGCATGTAAATATCATTATTTTGCATAAATTAACATATATTATTTACTATATAAATATTGTATAAAATATTATAATTAATGCCAAAATAAATGAACAAAGAAAAGAAAAGAAAAAAAGGGTGAGGTGTCAAGGACATTGAATTGCCCTAGCCCCAGAGACTCAATCATCATGATGAGTTAGTCAACAAGGAATAACATAGGGGATGATAGGGCAGATGAATTGTACAGAAATCACATCAAAAAAGCTCAAATTTAATTCATTATAACTTATTTTTGGGACCCATTTTATTTAATTATTTTTATACATCAAATCAATAAACTTTGTACATGAAAACTGTATATAAAAATAATCGAAAAATACTAAATTTATTTCACACAAAAATAATACCATTTGTACATTCTACATTGAGAATAAAAATCCAAAACCCAAACTTCCCAGACCCATTTCTTCTCCATATGAACTCAAAATGCATGAAAATCAATTTAATTTTATATAACTTTTTATTAGCTATATAATGAAGGCGATTTCATTTAATTTGGAGTTAAGATGCAAATGCTAAGTTTTGGACCACTATTGTACAATATACCTAAATAAAATATTCTTTTTATTTATTCTTTATATTTTTCATTATTTTATATTTTATATTTTTTTATATATTATTTATAGTATATTTACATAATTATAATATAATAAAACCATAAGAAATACACTAAAATAAATAGTATACAATATATATATATATATGCATACACTATACATATACCTTTGTAATTGATCCATACATTTATTTAAGTATACAAATAAACTAAGAAAAATTCAATAAAAATCTATTTAGATGTATTTAAATAAGTTATAAAGATATAAATTACAAGCATAAAATAATAAATTCTAAAAAAAATAAAATGATCAATATATAGGTAAATATACGTATAATTTACATGTTAATATTACCTTAAAATAAATCATCTAAAAAACATAAATAAAAATATAAATTAAATAGTACATAAAAAAGAAACATTTATCATGTTTTCACAAAAAATGAATAAAATTGTTTATTATTTTTATCTATTTAATAAAGAATTTTAGCCTCAGATATTTCTGGTTGGTCTACGAGGACCAACCTGAACCAAACCCTAGTTGACCTTGGTCAACTACCCCCTCTCTCTCTTCCCAGGCATGTGATGGGCCGAAAATCCGAGCAACTAAGGTAAAAGAAATATCTAAGGTCGTTGCGACCTCAGTCGCTCGAGAAATCCGGATTAACAAGAAAAAGAGAGAGCAGACCACCAAAACAAGATAAAAATCAAAGGAAATCAATAGTGGCCCTGGCTATTGGATTAGCCTGGTATAGCGACCAGGGTCGAACTCAAGGAGCACGGGTTGGCCTTGCGGACTACGAAGTAGTCTAAAATAAAAAAAAATAAATAAAAGAAAATTATTTTTGGTGGGTTTTTAATATTTCTATATTTTTTTGGATTTTTAAATAATAAAGAAAATAATAAAACAAGTGAAACAAGCAACTTCACACAATTATTTAATCACTCAAAATTAGTCTAAAAATTCAAACAAAAATATTTTTATGTTTTTTATATTTGTTATGTTTTTGGTGAATTTTTGGTATTTTTCTGATTTTTATAGAATTGTCTAAAAAAGAAATAACAAAGGGAAACAATGTTGCTGTCCAGCCGGGCTTCAAAGGCCAAAATAATATATATATATATATATATATATATGGCCTTCAAATAGCCTGGATGTATTTTTCCTAGAAAATATAAACAAAAATGAAAATTCAGAAGCTGAGTTTATTATTTTTGGGTTTTTCTATTAATTACTAGAGTTTTTATGGTTTTTTAGGTCTTTTTCAATTTTTATAACTTTTATAAATCCAAAAATCACCAAAACAAGTCAGAAAATCAAATACACTACAGTAAACAAAATCTACTTTTTTTAGAATTTTTGAAGATGTTTTAATATTTTTTTGTGAATTTTAAAACTGGACAGACAGAAAAATGAAGGTTTTTGATTTTTTAAAAATAACAAAAAGGCTCATAAATGTATCCAAAATTTTGTGAAAATTTTACACAGTGGCAGGAGCCATGTGTCCAATTTTCACTCAATTTGAACTAAGTTTGATATTTTATTAAAATCAAAAACCAACAACTAGTGCACAGGGACCTTGTTGCAAGAAAAATATAGTCCTAGGGCCAATAGATAACACGGCATAGAAGATTAGGACCAAACTTGCAAAAAGCCCAATAAAACACGCGTGGCACACGTGACCCAGGTCTGGAAGGACTAAAATGTCATTCTTATTGTAAAAGATTCAAACATTAACACACCAGAACCGCAGGGTATAAACTGTAAAATCACCACTAAAGCATGTGTCGATGTACGTGAACACTACAGGCAAGGACTAATTTGCAAATATCCAAAACTAGAAGGTCCTCAATGCAATATTTACAAAAATAAAAGAACGTGAAAAAATATTTACAGGACTAAAAGGTAATACCTAAAAAGTAAAGGGCCTACAGGAAATTACCCTTTATTTATTATCGACGGCTGAGGTGGCGCCATGTATCTGATCTAACGGCTGAGAATAATGGCGCCTCAACAAAAGAACGCGGGCTGAATCGAACGATTGAGGAGAGGCCACGTGGTGTATCCAACGACTGCAAATGGCATGCTCCTCAACGAAGGACTTCTGCGACGATCTGACGGTGGCCTGCTCCTCAATGAAGGACTTCTGCGACTGAGGAGTGCGGTGGCTAACCCTCGCTGAATCGACGATCACGATCAAACCTCCAAAGATCTGACGGTGTCTGCTGCTCCTTGAGTGGACGGATCTGATCTAATCTGGAGCGTCGAGGAAGATCAGACGTCTGGGAAGGCTCCTAGAAGAACAGTTAGCTGGCGAACTTCACCAGCCTGATACTCACACGATGGACCTCCCCTGCTGCTCCTAAAATACGGAAGAGCTCTGCCGTGAAGCCCCGCAGCGGATGATGGTCTCCGATGAAGCTGACGACCACCAAAACGGCCCCCCGACGGCAGTGGCCTGGAGCTCCTATGCCCTGAAGTTCCGACCTCCAGATGAGGTCGATTCGACCTGATACCTGCACAGGAAGAAAGAGGGGTCGAGGGCAAACTACCCCGACCCGTCAAAGCACGAAATGGATGGAAGATGTGTCGGTGTGGAGGTCCTCGCGGGGGTCATTGCCTGCTAGGGAGCGTCGATTCCCGAGGCTGGGCGCGCTCGCGGCGGCACACGGCGGCGAAGCCACTGGATCAGAGGCTTCCCGATGCCTCGAGCCTCACTTCCACTCCAGGTCGCACCACTGTCATTCAGGCGAGCTGGATGAGGTCCTTGGCGTCGAGGGGGAGGACCAGAGATGAAGAACAAGGCTGTTGGAGGCGAGACTATATATGTCTAGGGGTCCGAGAAGACAAGGATCGGGAAAGCAAATCGGAGCTCGGACCCCACATACCCACCCCGGGCGTGGATCTAGGATGATCGAGGAATAGTCAGAGCCTGGGGTTTTGAAGTTTGGCGGTCGGATCGAGGCATAGAAATTAGGAGAAGAGACGGGTCGGGCATAGATCCGCAAGTCTGTGGTCCAGGGGGGAGTTGACCGGGGGTCAACATCCCCCGTGAACCAATCAGATTATTTCATTCTTAAATTATTTAGAAAATTATTTACAAATGGAAAATGACTTATTTTTGAAAAACTCAAAATATAGAAAGTGTTTCTTTTATTTTAATCTATTTTTTAGTGATTTTTATTTATTTTTTTGAAATAAAAATTATGTATTTACAATATAGTATGATATATAGGTATATATACAATATTGGATTTTTAATTTTGATTTTCAATTATTTATTTTTTAACAATTTTTTTCCAATTTTATATTTTATTTATTTATAGCATAAAATTTGGAATATTTAGGTATTTTTATTTTATTTTTATTATTTAATTACAAGGGTAAAATAAATAGTTATATACAATTATATACAAGGTCTATATACAATGTTTATTTTGATTTTCATTTTTGTTCTTTTTATTTTATTTTTGTTTTAATGGTTTTTATTTTATTTATTTACATCATGAAATATAGAATATATACAAGTTTTATGATATTTTAATTTATTTATTTATAGGGATAAATAAATAGCTAAGTGGTCTTATGTATATGGTGAATATATACAAGGAAGGATGCTTTTATTTTCTTTTTGATTTTCTTATTTTTATTTTGATTTTGTATTTAGAAATATATACAAATATTTACAAATAAATACAACCCATTTTTATTTTTGTTTTTAGAGGAAAATATTTTTATTCTATTTACAGGTATATGTACAATGGTGAGCTCCCTTATCTCTCTCTACTTGGGCTTTTATGCGGTCAGGCCCATGCTGAGCCCTCCCATGGGATTAGGTCGCTCAATATTTATTCTAAATATCTCCCCTCTTTTTCTTTTATTTCTTTATTCTTTTGTTTATGCACAAAAACATGCTAATTATTTAATTTTATACAATGCACGCAATTTGGTAATTATTAATATTTACAGAGATATACATGTGTTTGGCAAAGGTTTTGTAGCTAAAATAAAAGAATAAAGAGTGATGAATTGGTATTCATCACCCCCCATACTTAGCTTTGCTAGTCCCTTAGCAAACACTTATTTGAAAAAGAAGTGAAAAAGAGAAAGAAAAAAAGAGAGGAGAATATACATGGATTAATGATGAATATTAAACTTTCCTTCATTAAATTGAAATATGGAGCTCGATCAGATCTTTAGATTATCAATGTGTCGGAACCTTATTTGGACATAAGTTTAAAACTCAACTGCCTCTAAGTTCCACCAATCTATAATCAAGACTCCTCAACAATCCAGATCAGAACAAGTCTACAAACACAAACCCTGAAGACCATGAGTCTTTCCTTGTACTGTGAATGTGAAGTATAAGCTCTCCACCTCAGAAGTGGCAACTTGACAACCCTCCCAACAAGGTAACTCTATGACCTCAATCTGGCCACTCTTTCCTCGAGGAGCGGGGTATTCCCTTCTAAGTTCAAGTACAACCGGCTCAAGAAGAGGGGGAAGAAGAGAATGGACCATGGCCAGTGTAGCCATGTATCCTTGGGAGCTCAACCAGTGTAGCCATGTCTCCATGTTGCAAGCTACATAAGGTGGGACATGAATCTCAAGCTTTGCTTATTGCAATATATACATACTCCGGTGGGATTATCATTTTCTATCAGACCCATCACTTTTTTGGAGTTATTTTCTTTTTGCATTTTTTTTCAAGTGCATCTATACAACATATACATGTGCAGCATATATACATAAGGAGTTTTTCCTCTGAGCCAGTAGACTATCCCTCTTTTGAAGCATTATTGCAACCCACAACTCCTGTCGTTAGACCTCATGGTAACCAGACCAAGTTGAGATGCACTTCCTTCACTAAAAGAAGAAGAGAGGTTCCGCCTAGAAGTACTACCCTCATATGCTACCCCAAGTCAAGGAAGACTGCCTCCTCACCACCTCATCCGTAGAGACCTAGGTGTAAAGTGCGGTGTCCAAGTAAAGCCATTGTCTATATGAGTCATGTTTGTGTTGTTAAGTGCTCTACTTAGGCTCATTGAGATGACATGTGATCATAGCCTAGTGGACTCAAAGAATTAAGTCACCATGGACCTAAAAATCATTAACCCTAAGCCTTATAAGGTTCCTCTTAGAATTAGGTGGATTAAGATCTTAATCAAGCTCCATTTCCCAATTTAATTCCAGGCTAGTTTAAATGTCAACTATAATCCGGGAAAAACTATACAAGTATATACAAAGATGCTATTTACACAATATTTACAAACATGCAAAATTTTTGAAAAATGTTTTGAAATCAGGGATGTATGCATGAATGCAAGTTTTGCAAAATACTTACACAAATTTACACAAGATTTTTGCAAACTTTTGATTTTCAAAACATTTTGGAAAAAATTTGTACTATATACATAATTTTGATATACACATATTTACACAAACTTTACACAAAAAGTTTTTGAAACCATTTTTACAAAAATAATTTGTACACTATCTATGTATGTGCAATAAAAGAATGTTTATTTACAGGGAAAATTTTTAATTTTTATGGATTTTAGGTTTTTAGCCATTTTTATTTATTAACACACTCACAAAAAGTACGAGTTATGACTAAAGTATATATGAAATATATACACACCCCCCTATACTTAGCTCGAACGATGTCCTCAGAGTCAAGAGCGATGAAGAAGACATAACTCGTGCTATGTATAGGGAAGTGAAAAGAAAGGCTATATACAGAGACAAATGAATGAATAGAAAATCAAGAGAGTCTCGGCTTTTCCCCCTATACTTAGGAACAAATAATCCTAAGTATAGCAGGCTGTACACAAAGGGAAAGCCGAGTGGAGAATGTACAGGGTCTACCCCCCCTATACTTAGGGTAAAATATCCCTAAGTATAGGCAGCAAAAACAGGGGTAGAAAGACACGAAGAAAATCATGAATATATACAAGAAGGAGGGGAAATCACTCCCCCTATACTTAAGGTGAAGAATCCTTAAGTATAGGCAACAACAGAAGTGATGGAACAGAACGAAAGAACAACCCGGTGTTTCTACCCCCCTATACTTAGGATGAGGAATATCCTAAGTATAGCAAAGATAATCCTAAGTGAGACCTGGGGTGAAAACAAGAACGAAAGAAAGAAAGAACAAACGAAGACGAAACATGTATATACAAAAGAATACAATGTTAAGGTGCCTCTCAACAAGCGCTAGGTTTTACGCCCCTAGCTGGGCGCAAAGGCTAGGATAACGCAGTGTCCAGGTTCAGGACGGCATCAGTAAGTCGAATGTCGTACTGTCGTCGCAGTCTCAGTATGAGAACAACGACAAACTCAACAATGTAAAGAAAAACACCCAGGTATGCAATCAAGCGGGTGTCTGCTACCAGCCAAGGATATGGAAGTAAGTGATCGGGATCCGGTAGAACAAAGGAAATCGTCGGCTCTAGGTCAGACTGAAGTGAAAGTGTAGAGCCGACGATTTCAAATGTGGAGAAGGATGGATCAGTCATGGAATCCTCCAAGTCAATCAATGTCTCAAGAAGGTGTGGACAGGCAAAATCATGAGACTCTCTATGAAAACTGATATCCGATGTATGAAATAGGAGCAAATCGGGCAAATCATCGAATATCTCCAGAATGGGCTCATCCTCGCGAGGTTCGTCGAGGTGAGAAGACTTAGAATCAGAAGGATCTAAAGACTCGGTTTCATGCTTCGCCAGATCGGAGACACTCTCAGAAGGTGAAACCGAGTACTCATCGAGTGTGGCATCCTCCCGCAGATAACCCTCGGGGAGAGATGCAAGATCAGAAGTGAGAAGAAGAGGATCAGAATCTATATGGGCATCTGCGCTGCTATCAAGTATCCACTCTGTGCACCAGGCTGCATCATCATCTGAAGCGTCACTCTCGGCAATTTGGAAGCAGGAGAAGGTACTAGTCAACACCGCGGAGGCTGGCAAAGTGTCTGCCGCTGATCCTCGGTCTGTGGCAATGCTAGCTGCCAACTGATCCTCAGCAAAGGCGTCTATCTCATCAGAGTGGAGGACAACAGACTCGAATACGGGACTTTCTGTGTCTGTACTCTCAAAGTGGTGTCCCGTATCGAACTGTGTCTGCTGGGCTGAGTCCCGGTAGCTGTCTGCATCCAAGAAGTATCTCTGCAGAAAGGAAGCTGACTCCTCTGGGACAGGAAACTGAAGTGGCTGAATAAATGGCAGTAGTAGCGGGGGCTCCTCCGGTTCCTGGAGTATCAGAAGATCTGATATCCAAGACTCGTCTACTGGAAACTCTTGGGTTGCCTCGAACTCTAGCTGGAAGACCAACGGGAATTCGAGTAGACTCTGGGTCCGGACCTCTGCTATCGCAGTCATCTCCTCTGTCAGTGGTGTTGTATGCTCCAAGTCCTCTGGCTGGTGTGTAAAAACTATCTCATCATGTAATGTAACACACCCCACTGGTACTGCAACGTCCGCAAGTGTTGTCCCGACTATAGCATCTCGTGAAGAAGATCTCTGTAAAAGTAAACTCGAGATGGTGTCTAGTAGGTGAATGTCGGAACTGCGGTGTGAACCGCCACATGTGGAAATCACCAGTGTTATCTGCTTTGCGGTCATCCCCCGCATGGAGATCTCTATCAAGTTTGTCAGTGGAAGTCTGTGATCGAGAAATCTCCTCAAGAGGTCAAGAAACCTCGGCCATGCCTCCTACAATGGCTCCTGGAGGTCTACTGAAAAGTCGGTGATCAAAGACCGCATAAACTCTGCTCTACGCGGGGGGAAGTATCTCTGTAAGAACTCTCGATGTAACTCTCCCCACATCTCGAATGTCCTCCCCAATCGGCGGTGCCATCTCATGGCTTTCTCGTGAAGTGTGAATGGGAAGGTCCTCGTCATCAGCTCCTCTACAGTAATATCTAAATATCTCTGTGCTCTGCAAAACTCCTCGAATGCTGACAGGTCAAGATAAGGATCCTCGTGCGCCTCCCCTGCAAATGTCGGCAGTCTCTGAATGTAATCCAAATCCAGACTGAATGGACGTAGTGTAGAAGCTGACTGAGCTCCCTGTGCTATATGCTCTTCCATCGATCTGGAATAGGATGTATCTGATGGTCTCCACTGCTCTCTCTGATCACGAACGGAGTGCAATCTCAACTCCGCAATGGCATTGTCCAGGTCTCGCATCTGCTCTATCTGGTATCCTCGGACGTCTCGCGCAGCATGCCCAGATTAGTGAACGGGATGGGAGGGAGGGAGCGGGAAGTTGGTCGGAGATCCGACCTCCCTAGAAGGTGGACTGGACTGATGGTCAGATGGTGGGGAAAAAGCCGTAAGAGTCGGCTCGAAGTGAAGGGGATCCATCATCCAGGGGTAAAAAAGAAGAAGGAGGGAAGACTAAAGGGAGGGAGGGTGGATGACAGAAGAAGAGAAGAAGATGGTGGAAAGTAGAAGGGATCTGGAATCACACAAGATGAGAAAACATAACCCCCTATTCACCTATGCACACAGAGCTGAAGACCGAAAGGGATCGGTTAATTATCTTGTTGATTTTATTTTAGGTGATCATTCAGTCTATCAGAGCGATTACATAAGCAAAATAGGAATCCAAATATTTCTCGACCGACTGTCCCGTACAGAAAGCTGGTAATCAGCCGAGAAAATATCGGATATGGCTCTAACCTAAGTTGCGGGTCACTCTCTCGCTCATCCAAACCAAACAAGGAGGTGGTTACTCTCCCCAAGACAGATTTTTCAGTGAAGTGTCTTTTAGGTCAAGTGTGATTAGCAGTCCCGATTTTATTGTTTTTGTTTTTAGATATTTTTCAAATAAAAAAGAAACGCCTAACGAATTTTTCGGTTCTCCTGGTTATTAAGTCCAAAAATCAGGGGGAGAAGACGAAAAAGCTGATGCGCGATGAAATCAATGATGCATGCAGAGTAAGAAATGCGTACCTGACTCCAGCAGTCTACATGCAAAATGATCTGTGCAGAATTTAAAGACAGAAAATAAACTACCTAAATGGTGCATGCGGAAACCGAGTCCCTAAATAGCAGTGCTACTCGAAAGAATGGCTAGTTGACCACCAGCCTCCTATCCAAAGAGTCCAGTCTCAGTCCACCCCTCCTCCTCCCGACAAATCGGGTTCAGGAGCAGCGCTTGGCAGGGTGGGTTGCGGCACGTAGGCTCGAAGGAAGTGAGTCAACTATTTTATTAATCTTTTATTATAGGTCCAATTACCGAACTATAGGAACAGGCAGATATATTAGGGTGCTTGGATCCTATGTATTACGTCACAATCAAGTAGAAAATCCTACGACTAGGGGCTCGAGAAATCCGCGAGAAACCGGAAAAGGCAGTAAAGAAAACAAAAAACTGCGTAAAAAGCCGCGAACAAAACCGAACAAGCTAAGGGGTCCCCCGAGCACACCGGTGCTCGGCGAAACAGGCCCCGAGAGTGTCTAAGAAAGTCTGAGTGTCCTGCTGTCCCTGTATTATTTCAATAATTGTTCAAATAAGCTGAAAATAAACCTAACTACTCTAAACTAC
Organism: Ottelia alismoides; assembly: GCA_037367405.1. Lineage (NCBI taxonomy): Eukaryota > Viridiplantae > Streptophyta > Magnoliopsida > Alismatales > Hydrocharitaceae > Ottelia > Ottelia alismoides. The sequence goes on from JAZKJV010000807.1 coordinate 1,044,666, forward strand.
TCCTATCTCACTCAGTTGCTTCCTCACGCTCTCTTGCGGCTCCGTGTAGAAGGGAGCCGCCTCCAATCACCACGGTTGCGTCGGCTAATCGAGAGTCGCCGCCTCGATCCTCGGGCCCTCGCAAGAAAATAAAAGAGTGTTAAAGACCACAATAAAATAAATCAAATAAAGGCAAGAAAGCAAACAGGGTATATGTGTAGAAATAGAAATAAAATAAACAAGCAAAAGCAAACAAAAACAAAAATAAAATAAAAGAAAATAAAATAAAAATAAAAGAAAAATAAAAACCTGCGAAAAGCCGCGGACTCAGAAAAAAACCGCGGAAAGCAGTGAAAAAGAAAACAAAAATAAAAGAAAATAAAAACTGACTACTAAGCCGTGCTCCCCGGCAACGGCGCCATTCTGATGGGTCGAAAATCCGAGCAACTAAGGTAAAAGAAATATCTAAGGTCGTTACGGCCTCAGTCGCTCGAGAAATCCGGATCAACAAGAAAAAGAGAGAGCAGACCACCAAAACAAGATAAAAATCAAAGGAAATCAATAGTGGCCCTGGCTATTGGACTAGCCTGGTATAGCGACCAGGGTCGAACTCAAGGAGCACGGGTTGGACTTGCGGCCTACGAAGTAGTCTAAAATAAAAAAATAAAAAAATAAAATTATTTTTGGTGGGTTTTTAATATTTTTATATTTTTTTGGATTTATAAATAATAAAGAAAATAATAAAACAAGTGAAACAAGCAACTTCACACAATTATTTAATCACTCAAAATTAGTCCAAAAATTCAAAAAAAAAATATTTTTATGTTTTTTATATTTTTTATGTTTTTGGTGAATTTTTGGTACTTTTCTGATTTCTATAGAATTTTATAAAAAAGAAATAAGAAAGGGAAACAGTGCTGTTGTCCTGTCGGGCTTCAAAGGCCAAAATAAAATATATAATGGCCTTCAAATATGCTGGAGGTATTTTTCCTTGATAATATAAACAAAAATGAAAATTCAGAAGCTGAGTTTATTATTTTTGGGTTTTTCTAATGATTACTAGAGTTTTTATGGGTTTTTAGGGCTTTTTCAATTTTTATAATTTTTATAAATCCAAAAATCACCAAAACAGGTCAGAAAATCAAATACACTACAATAAACAAAATCTAATTTTTTTAGAATTTTTGAGGATGTTTTAATATTTTTGTGTGAATTTTTAAATTGGACAGATAAAAAAATGAAGGTTTTTTATTTTTTAAAAATAACAAAAAGGCTCAGAAATGTATCCAAAGTTTTATGAAAATTTTACACAGTGGCAGGAGCCACCTGTCCAATTTTCACTCAATTTGGACTAAGTTTGATATTTTATTAAAATCAAAAACCAACAACCAGTGCACAGGGACCTTGTTGCAAGAAAAATATAGTCCTAGGGCCAATAGATAACATGGTAGAGAAGATTAGGACCAAACTTGCAAAAAGCCCAATAAAACACGCGCGGCATACGTGACCCAGGTCTGGAAGGACTAAAATGTTATTCTTGTTTTAAAAGATTCAAACATTAACACTCCAGAACCGTAGGGTATAAAATGTAAAATCACCACTAAAGCACGTGTCGACGCACGTGAACACTACAGGCAAGGACTAATTTGCAAAAATCCAAAACTAGAAGGTCCTCAATGCAATATTTACAAAAATAAAAGAACGTGAAAAAATATTTACAGGACTAAAAGGTAACACCTAAAAAGTAAAGGGCCTACAGGAAATTTACCCTTTATTTATTATCGACGGCTGAGGTGGTGCCACGTATCTGATCTAACGGCTGAGAATAATGGCGCCTCAACAAAGGAACGCGGGCCGAATCGAACGGTTGAGGAGAGGCCACATGGTGTATCCAACGGCTGCAAATGGCCTGCTCCTCAACGAAGGACTTCTGCGACGATCTCACGGTGGGGGCTTAGCCACGTGGAGGATCGGAAGACTGAGGAGTGTTGTGGCTAACCCTTGCTGAATCGACAGTCACGATCAAACCTCCAAAGATCTGACGGTGTCTGCTGCTCCTCGAGTGGACGGATCTGATCTAATCTGGAGCGTCAAGGAAGATCGGACGTCTGGGAAGGCTCCTGGAAGAACAGTTAGCCGGCGAACTTCGCTGGCCCGATACACGCACGATGGACCTCCCCTGCTGCTCCTGAAATGCGGAAGAGCTCCGTCGTGAAGCCCCGCAGCGGATGATGGTCTCCGATGAGGCTGACGACCACCAGAACGGCCCCACGACGGCGGTGGCCTGGAGCTCATGTGCCCTGAAGTTTCGACCTCCAGATGAGGTCGATTCGACCTGATACCTGCACAGGAAGAAAGAGGGGTCGAGGGCAAACTGCCTCGACCCATCAAAGCGCGAAATGGATGGAAGATGCATCGGTGTGGAGGTCCTCCGACGAGCGGCGAAGGAGGAGGGCCGAAGTCCCTGCTCCGGGGCGAGTCAGGGTTGGGTGTCTGAATGAAGAAGGTGGAGAGAAGGCTCGTGAAGGTGAAGGTCGGGTCGGAGTGGCAAATGGGTGAACGGAGATGGCGAATTTGGTCGGCGAAGGTGGCAGAGCGATTTTGGGGAAAATCGTAAATTAAACTAAACTACCAGCTAAACTACCTACCTGGCGGAGGAGGTCGACTATGTTGGAGCTCGGGGAGCTCCAGGAGTCATTGCCTGCTAGGGAGCGTCGATTCCCGAGGCTGGGCGCGCTCGCGGCGGCGCACGGCGGCGAAGCCACCAGATCATAGGCTTCCCGATGCCTCGAGCCTCACTTCCACTCCAGGTCGCACCGCTGTCACTCAGGCGAGCTGGAGGAGGTCCTTGGCATCGAGGGGGAGGACCAGAGATAAAGAACAAGGTTGCCGGAGGTGAGACTATATATGTCTAGGGGTCCGAGAAGACAAGTATCGGGCAAGCAAATCGGAGCTCGGACCCCTCATACCCACCCCGGGCGTGGATCGAGGATGATCGAGGAATAGTCGGAGCCCGGGGTTTTGAAGTTTGGCGGTCGGATCGAGGCGCAGAAATTAGGAGAAGAGACGGGTCGGGCGCAGATCCGCAAGTCTGTGGTCCAGGGGGGAGTTGATCGGGGGTCAACATCCCCCGTGGACCAATCAGATTATTTCATTCTTAAATTATTTAGAAAATTATTTAAAAATGGAAAATGACTTATTTTTGAAAAACTCAAAATATAAAAAGTGTTTCTTTTATTTTAATCTATTTTTTAGCAATTTTTATTTATTTTTTTGAAATAAAAATTATGTATTTACAATATAGTATGATATATAGGTATATATACAATATAGGATTTTTAATTTTGATTTTTAATTATTTATTTTTATACATTTTTATTCCAATTTTATATTTTATTTATTTAAAGCATAAAATTTGGAATATTTTGGTATTTTTATTTTATTTTTATTATTTAATTACAAGGGTAAAATAAATAGTTATATACAATTATATACAAGGTCTATATACAATGTTTATTTTGATTTTCATTTTTGTTCTTTTTATTTTATTTTTGTTTTAACCGTTTTTATTTTATTTATTTAAACCATGAAATATAGAATATATACAAGTTTTATGAGATTTTAATTTATTTATTTATAGGGATAAATAAATAGCTAAGTGGTCTTATGTATATGGTTAATATATACAAGGAAGAATGTTTTATTTTCTTTTTGATTTTCTTATTTTTATTTTGATTTTGTATTTACAAATATATACAAATATTTACAAATAAATACAACCCATTTTTATTTTTGTTTTTAGAGGAAAATATTTTTATTCTATTTACAGGTATATGTACAAAGGTGAGCTTCCTTATCTCTCTCTACTTGGGCTTTTATGCGGTCAGGCCCATGCTGAGCCCTCCCTTGGGATTAGGTCGCTCAATATTTTTTATAAATATCTCCCTCTTTTTCTTTTATTTCTTTATTCTTTTATTTATGCACAAAAACATGCTAATTATTTAATTTTATACAATGCATGCAATTTGGTAATTATTAATATTTACAGAGATATACATGTGTTTGGCAAAGGTTTTGTAGCTAAAATAAAAGAATAAAGAGTGATGAATGGGTATTCATCAGCATGTCAGACCTGCTAACCACCCGTCTTCTCCCCTTTTTTCCCACCCAACCTATCACTCTAATAGACCTGATTTCACACGTAAAACTATCGTCAATCATCCCTAATACACTCCTAATCCTAAAATATTTTGTACATAGCTTCGATCTCCCGTTAATCGTTGATAAGTAAGGACCCTCATCTTTGTTTATAAGTAAGCCTCCTTGCCTCCCTTCTCCATTTGATCCCTCTTCAAGCCCTGAATCCTATTGTCGTGTGTGTGTCCTGGTGAGAGAAAGCATCCCCTAGGGCTCGAGGTGGTGCTGGGAGGAGAGGAGGCAGTCCAAGGAGGAGCTCATGTGACACCTCTATTCCTTGGTGAAAACCAAGTTCAAGTTGTGATTTTTATCCATTCTTAGGTAGATTTAGTTATAGCTTTCCATTCTTGCATTTTATTTTGCAATTAGATCCTAAAATTAGATATAGTTTCAATCCTTCGATCATTGTAGCCTCCGGCTCCGACTCTATTCCGTCATGCTTTCGACAGTGTCTGACCCACCTGACACAATCACCTTGTTCCTCGACGCAATCTTCATCTCCTACACCTACTTGCTTCCTCTGATCTTGCACAGATCAAAGGATCAAGGATCCACCTTTGACTTTCGCTTGAGCCTCTCTGATCGTCACCACCCTCATGCACAACAACTTTAAATTAGGTCAAAGCTATTCGCTTCGAGCCCAGGATTCTTCTTTTGTAGGTACGAGCTGCAAAGGACATGAGGAGGGCCGATTCCAGTGCAGGAGAAGCTCCCCATGTGCCCAGTTCTTCATCGAGGTCCAGGCCTCTCCCCAGCGAGGCTCGGACCATCGTGAGGGCATCGGTCGATGGGAAGTCCTTCCAAGAAGCCGTGGAGACTATCAGCAATGAAGAAGGTGGTCGGATAACGATCTATGAAAACCCTACATTAATTTGCATGAATTATTAAGCAATTGAAATGTTGTTTCATTGTAGGAGGGTATTCGGAATCGATCAAGAAATAATCGCAATTAATTTATTCAATTTTAATCAGAGTGGTTTTTATTTTATTTTACTTGGACAAGTCCCAAGGTCAAACTCAAGGAGGCAAAGGAACAACCTAGATTAATGTCTATCGAACTTTGTGCGTGGTTTTAAAGAAGGAATGTTTTTGGTATTTTTCATACAATATTGAAATGCAAAATGCAAATGTGGACGATTTTTAGGACTAGAAAATAAATACCAATCAAACGATGTCCAAAAATTATAAAACTTGGCAGAAATATAAAATATGGTGAAGTAAATGCTCTATAATATTTTTGGAACTTTCGGATGCAAGATGAATATGGTGAAATGAATGCTCTGTAATATGTTTGGAATTTATGAATGAAAACATAGTAATTTTCAAAAATTAATTATAATAAATATTAAACTATTCATTTTCAATGAAGAAAATTATTTAAGTTCTATCACTAGGTGATTGATCTCTGAAAAATTCTAAACCCAGAAAATACATATTTAATACCTATTAAAAAATTAAAGATTGAAATCTACAAAATGATTTTTATAGAGCAAAACATGCATCCAAATTCAATTCCTTTTAGACACAATGTCAAATACAATTAATTCTATAATATGTGATTTTTCAGTAATTTTTTGAGTAGTGGTAATTAACAATGAATTTATAATCATAGCATGGGTAAAATATGTAATTTTCTACAAGAATATTACTTATTAAATAACCCTAGCATAGGAAAATACCATAATTATGCCATAATGTAGAGAATTAATTGAAAAACACATGCAATTTTCGAATAATAAAAATATACAATAAATAGACTCAAAAGAAAGGAGGAACACATGGTTCAGTTTGCAATTTACAATAATTAAATACAAAAGAAAATGCAATAAGAGACTAATATTTAATTACCTAAACCCTGGGGGGATTAACTGCAAGATTACTGAGGCTCACGTGCGTAGCACGTGCCCTTGGATGGCAGGGGCGCCACCACTACTTCCAGCATGTCCCGCCGCCCAATCACATCTGACGATCAATGAAAACCCTACATTAATTTGCGTGAATTATTAAGTGTTTGAAATGTCGTTTCATTCTATATATTCAGAATCGATGAAGAAATAACCATAATTAAGTTATTTAATGTTAATCAGCGTGGTTTTTATGTTTATTTTACTTGGACAAGTCCCAAGGTCGAACTCAAGGAGACAAAGGAACAACCTAGATTAACGTCTATCGAATTTCGTGCACGATTTTAAAGGTGGAATGTTTTTGGTATTTTTCATGCAATTTTGAAATGCAAAATGCAAATGCGACCGATTTTAAGGAGTAGAAAATAAATTTCAACCAAACAATGTCAAAAAAATTATGAAACTTGGCTGAGATATAAAATATGGTGAAATAAATGTTTTATATTCTTTTTGGAATTTTCGTATGCAAGATGAATATTTAATAAATTTATGAATGCAAACAGAGAAAATTTCAATAATTAATTATAATAAATATTAAACCTATTGATTTTCAAAGAATAAAATTATCTAAGATCTATCACTAGGTGATTGATCTCAGAAAAATCCTAAACCCAAAAAAATATGATATTTAATACCTATTAAAAATTAGAGATTAAAATCTACAAAATAACTTTTATAGAGCAAATCATGCATGCAAATTCAATTCTTTTTGGGCACAATGTCAAATATAGTTAATACTATAATTTACGAATTTTTGGCAATTTCTCGAGCAGTATTTAATTAATTATGAATTTCTAAGCATAGATTGGATAAAATATGCAATTTTCTACAAGAATATTAATTATTAAATAACCAAATTATAGAAAAATACCACAATTATGGCATAATGTAGATAATTTATTGAAAAACACAATGCAATTTTCTAGTAATAAAAATAATGCAATAAATAGACTCAAAAGAAAGGAGGAACACAGGGTTCAGTTTGCAATTTACAATAATTAAATACAATAGAAAATGCAATAAAAGGGACTAATGTTTAATTATCTAAACATCAAGGGGGTTAACTACAAAATTACCAAGGCTCACGTGCGTAGCACGTGCCCTTGGATGGCAGGGGTGCCTCTGGGATTCGCGAGACTCCAAAGGCTTTTGCGTAAAATGCCCAATGGTCATGTACGTCGTACATGACCCTTGAGCTGGTGGACTTCGGTGTGAATCGAATAAAGCTCTAGGGGCATCTTTGCAATTTCTCCAAACCTCACGTGCGAAGCATGTAAGGGTCTTGGTTGGGCGGGCGGCCGTGCTGGAAGCAGTGGCAGTGGCCCTCCCCCATTGCCTATGATGAGGCGGAGGTGGCTGTAGGAAACGAGCGGGTAACCGGCGGAGGAGGGCTGGTTGGAATGGCGAACGGACCTGGGCGAGTCCTCCTGGAGTGTATGACCGGGTCGAGAATGATGCAGGTGGTGAGCGGAGTCGATGGCGGAGTTGGGGTGGCAGAGCCTCCTAGTGGTTGTCAAGATGGTGTGGCGGAGCACCAGGGGATGGATTCTCCAAGGTGAGGGCTGGAGTTGGGGATATCGTTGCTCCAGTTGATGGCAATGAAGTGGCGGAGTAGACGAGGAAGGCGCGAGCCTTCGGTGATGTTGATGAAGGTGGTGGCTCAACGGCAGTGAAGCGACCAGAGAAAGGAGCAGTAGCGGCGTAGGAGGGTCGTGTTGAAACGGCGTCACAGAGACAGAGAGCCAGACCTCATTGGAGAACTTGGAGATCTGCACAGGTGATGTCACCACCGATGGTTGGTCGATCTTCTGTTCTTGAGAGTCGGCGGATGCGGCTCAACAGATTGGCGGCGGGGCTTTATGGCAGAGCAGAGACGTATGGCATTGTGGCGTGATGAGTGGAGGAGCGTTGGTGTTGCGACGTGATGAGCGGTGGAGCGTTGTAGTTCCTGCAGGCGACGTTGAGAAGCATCGATGGAGCACGGCCGAGTGAAGGTGTCTCGGGTGCTTGAAGCACTAGCGGAAGATGTAGGATGTTGCGTAGTCGTGGTGAATGGATAAAAGAAAGTGGAGGTATTTGCTCGACGGTGAAACTGGAGCGTGGCATGCATCGAGTATGCGCTGCAACAGCCGTGATGGCCGAATCTTGTTGTAGGTGGTGTCGATGGAGCTGTCACCTCCACGAGTCCAGTGTGCTATAGGCGGATGGCTTTCGTAGAGAGGGGCAACTACCGTTTTATAGTCGAGGAGGGGCCGGTGATGGAAGGATGTCGATTGAAGATCTGGTTTGATCTGAGTGGCGTGATTGTAAAGCAAGGAGGTGGCGGAGCAATATAGGGAGGCAGCGCTAGATAGAAAATGTGGCGATTGATTGAGAATGGAAAGACATCGGGGTTGATGAGGGATTGATTGATTTGAGAAAAGGGGTGGTGGCGCATGATGGGTAGTCAGACGAATAGGGGATGGTGGTGGTAACCGAGAATCGTGGGGCGCCAACGGGCGAGATTGCGGGTGGGGCATCGGCATCACCAAAAGAGGAAAGGGGGAGGCGTTGAACGAGAGAAGAGGGAGAGATACGTGAACCGTCCGATCGATCGAGATCGGGCGATCCTGATCTCCCCACGTGACTTTTTTATTTTTTTATTATTTTTTATTTTTTTAAATTAATAGTTTTTTATTTTTATGTAAAAATAAATGAAAATAAAGGTCAAAATTGGGTGACACGTGGCAACTTCAGGAGCTGCCACGTGTCAGCTCCAAAAAATTCTTAAAAAAATACAAATAAAAATCGAAAATAAATAGAAAATGACCTCGGACCGAAAAAATTTCTTCACGAAAGTTGCTCATCTCAACGAGATATACAACTTTCATGAAGAAAAATAAAAATTGATCATTTGCACAAAGTGATATTTTTAGGGTATCCCATGTACATAGAATATCACGATTTTGGGGTTTAATACTTTTTTACTATTTTTAAACCAGATAAATATTAGAAAAATATTATAAAATCAAAGATAAATATTTACACATTAATCAATTTTTTTTAAATTTTTAGTAATTAAGAAAATAAATAAATAAAATAAAGTACGAAAAAGACAACTTTTGTACAGGCGGATAGTGAAGACTCGGACTCTTTTAATTTCTTCGATTTCGGACTTATTTTTTATTTGAATTTTTTAGCATTTTAGTAAAACTTTATCACATAAAATAAATGAAAAAGGAATAAAGTAAATTGAGTTATTTATGTACATAAAATAAGAGGTCAAAAACTACTAAAATACAAAATGTACAAAAGAGGCCAAAACCCAACTTTCACATATGAGCTCCGATTCACGTGAACTTAGTCTTGTTTTGAAGGTAGTTGAATGTACATTAATTCAAAAGTGAGTAGGATCAAACTAGATATTGTATGAGGAATATATTGGCATTTTAGTTCGAGAATTCTACAATTAGATTTTGAGTTTTTGGTCTACTTATTTGTATTAGTGATTTTTTGTATTTTTCGTTTATTCTTGTTAGTAATATGTACACAATGAAGATAGTTTCGGGTCATTTGGAGTTAGAACGAATTAATTAAAAATCAGGGAAGTTAGGCTATTTCACATGTCAATTAGGTTTGTATTTTCGGCTTCTTATTATGTGCAATAATGAGTGATAAAATGCAATTATTTTAAATACATGCATGACTACTAATTATGCAGAATAATGGATAGAATGCAGATGATTTTTGGGAATATGACCTTAACTAATGTCTTTTAGTGATGAATCTGAGATTCATCATCGGGACGAGGAGCAACGAACAATCAAAGGGAGGACAGACAAGTGTTCTTCCATGTTCTTCCTCATGCCTCTAGAACCGTTGGATCCCAGGTGCAGCCCATATCTAATCAGGGCCGTCAACATCAAGCGAACTGGTGCCTCCATCCAGCCGCACGATTTGTTTAAGTGTGCCCACATGGCATGCTCCTGACCGTTGGATTGCACCAAAGCGGTAAATTGTACAAACACCTTGCTTTATTTTATTTTATTTTCAATCCTGTAAATATAGTTTTAAGTATAAATACACATGTGATATTTGTACGAACCCCCTTTACTTAATGGCATTTGCTTAGGGGTTTGTGCAAGCTGACCTCACTTGGGCAGCCACGTGAGGTGGACAAATTATAAGGGTACACCCCCGATTTTTGTAAGTTGTAAATTAGTCAATAACATTTTAATATCAGTTGTAAACTTTTGGGGAATTTGCATGTAACTCCCTGCCATATATTTTAATTGCAAATATGCCCTGCTAGTTTAAATATTTTTGTGTATGTTTTCTATTTTCTACAAATATCATCCATGCTCCAAAAATATGGAAAATTGCCAGGATGCATTCTCTTTCATGCCATATAATTAGTTTTGCATTTTATGACTTTACATATCTATTAAAAATAAAAATACAATATATATATATATATTGTCGTTGCTTCAAAAACCCAAAAAAAAGTACAAAATCATATTTACAAATTCCAAAAAAATAGTGTTAGTTTATTATTGTATTTTGACCCTCCAGACCAAAAATCCTTAAAAATAGAAAAAGGAAATCACTAAAAATTTAAAAGCTCCAAAATCCTTATAAAATTAAAAAAACCTTGTTAAAAACCTAAAAAATTTTATTTCTGTTTCTAAATTTTCTTCATATCATAAATTATGTATTGTAAATAGTTTTGGAAACTTTTGATGATATTTTGTATTTTTAAATACCAAAATAATTCGACCTTATCATTAGTCCATAATTTTGGATATTTTGGACTTTAAAAATACTTAAAAATTAATAAAAATACGTGAAAAATCACAGAAAAAGTAGAAAAATGTAAAAACAAAAACATTTTATTTTGCAAATTTTGATTGTTTTTATCTATATTTATAATTATAAATCCCCATATTGTATTATATACATGTATACATCTATATATAGTTTATATTATCATTATTATTATTTATTATAAATATTTTATAAATATTTTTAATACCTCAAACAATATAAAAATATATTAAATAAAGGACTGTACTCTAGGTATTTTCCCATTTTTGTATATTTATTATGTAGATACCTTATATCATATATATAAATATTATCTTATATATGTATACTCTCATATATATATCTATATAACATTATAGAATATTAAACTTAAAATGAAATTAAAAATCAGAAAATAAAATAAAAATCTATGTAAAAAATAAATCAAATAAAAATTTGTAAAACCAAAAACCCACATAAAAAGACTAACACTTGTGTGCATAATTCACTTTAATTAGAAATAATCAGTAGGCTACCATGTTTGCTGTCAATGGTTTGGCCTCTACATGCTTACACATTATACACCTTTGTTTGTAGAGTAAAATAAATAGCACTTTACATTTTTGGTATTAACTCATTATTCATATGTCGTGCGTACTTGTTGTCTGAATCAGGGATTCATGAGCGGTCGCCTCAGTGACACTGTATCTTCACTTTTCAGTGAGGATAATTTATAGACTCTCGCAGATCTCTGACCCAAACAGTATGATGGTCATAAGTGCTCAACTTACTTCCCAACTCTCTCCTTCAGGTTGTTAGACGGAAATTTTAAAATCTATACCATATGCAATGCAACGAAGAAATCACCCTAAATCATATATTCCTATTAGCGTGAAGCACCAGTAAAATTTGAGCTAAGTTTAAGCAAGCATATCAACTTGTAGGCACATGTGACATAATTAAGTTTTAGACCTAATATAATCGATCAAGTGCTCCTAGATGTAAGATCTCATTTCACATGACGTAAAATGAGAATAAGGCGAAAAGCACAAATCATGGGAAACAAAATAAGATAAGAGGAGAAAAGGGAAGAATAAAAGAAGAATGTGACAAAATTTATGAGAAAACTGATCGATTCCTCATGTGAACAGATACCGATAAAATAGACCCTATAAATAGTCTGAGTGTCCCGAGTTTTGTCATGTATTGTTGCAAATTCATAGAGTCATTCTCTCACTAAATAGACGACAACTTAAGGCTAATATAAACTACTAAAAGAATCTATCTTCTCAGTATTCGGTCCTCTTCGGCTCTCTCCTACTGAACCGCTAAGAAGGGTCCAGTCTCTGCCTCACCTGGATGCGTTGAACCACCTAAGTGGTTTGCCAAGTTACGCGGGCCCATGCACGAAAATAAATAAAACATATATTAGATAGTTCAAAATGGTAACAGAAAATGATAGAAAGGAAATACAAGTGCAATAAATCAAATGTAGGCAACAAATAAAAGGCAACTAAGTATGATAAAAAACTCTACTCAAAACGTTTTCCCAAGTAATGTCGTCATTTGATGAGCTTGGGATTTTGGCCAGCAGTCGATGTGCGACCAAACTCAAGATCCACGATTCAATCAACAATCAAACCCACATATAATGAAAAAAACAATAAAAGTGTGATGTGAGGTAGAAATTTATTATAACTATACAATCTATGTGTATAATATAAGTCTGTAGAGTGTTGAACCATAGGGACAACAAGGAGTAGAGTACAAAACTATTATCAATCATTTAATAATACTTTTTGTGTTTTTATTTTGTATCTTTTTATGTCTTTTTTTTCTTTTTATAAGTTTTTACAGGATTTTAATATTTTAAGTTTTTATGGCTTTAAGATTTATGTGTTTTTTTATGTTTTAGTTTTGCAAATGTTCAATTTTTAATTTGGATATAAAGATGGATAACAATTTAGGTTATATATGAACTATATGGATAAAAAGGAGAAAATGTGTTTTTGGATTTTTTTTAAGTAAATAAATTAAAAATAAAAATAAATAAATCATTTTTAGGTTTTAGATATTTTTCTCTATTTTTGGTAAATTTTAGGGGATTTTAATAATTTTATGGATTTTTAAATATAGAAATAAGACAAGATAATCTAAGTGTATATTCCATACCTTTATTAAGGTTTATATATATATATATAAGTGACAAAATAAACATTAAATAATTTTAATATATATATTATATATCTCAAAGAAAAATCAGGAATAGAAAATAATAATTTTTATTTTTTTTAAATTTTTTGCAAAATTTAATAAGGTTTTTAGGGTTTTGTAATTTTTTGAAGTTTTTTTTTATATTTCATAAAATTATTTGGACAGAAGATGAAATTTGACTAAATAAGTAGACATGGCTTTTTTGGATTTTTTTAAAATATTTTGTAAATTTAATAGATTTTTAAAAAGCAAAAAAGAGAAAAATGTAATTTTTATATTTTTATAAATAGGAAAATGATTTTTAATGCTTCGATTTTATTTTTTTATAAATAGGAAAACAATTTTTCAGAAATATTTTATGTAAAGTCTCCACGATGATAGAATCAAACAATCTAGTTTTCAATTTTATATTTTTTTTGGAATTTTTCATGGCATCAGGAAAATGAATATTTACATCACCAAAAGCATTCTTATTAGTTACAATAGAAGCATCTTTTACAATGGTATGACTAGAAGAGATACAATCATACAGAACTAATGGAAATGTAAAGACTGGAAATTTAGCATCTTCGACTGGCATGAGATCTGCTGCTGGTGCTTGCATCTCCTTGGTTATATTGACTCGATCGTGGTTGTTATTCTATTTTTGGTCCTTTTCTTTTTCTTCATTTTTTGAATTTTCCGGCGGTCTAATATGGCTCCTTCTCCTCCTCCTTCTTAACTTAGACATACTACTAGATCAGTTGATGTAGAAGATGACGATTCACCCAGAAAAGCTTTTTTTTCTTTCCCTCTACGGTTGTTGACGGGCACACGGTCTTACCGCTCCTAAGAGTCACAACGTTAGATATCGTAAAAAAATCATTCATACCTGATGATGTATCTCCATTTTATCATCTTTATTCTATCATTTTGGTCTTAAAAACCCTCGTAAATGCATGTAAATGCCCTTAATTTAAGCAATTTAGCATCCATGCATTATTGTGTAAATAGTATATAAAATACAGTTTTTAATGCCAAAATTATAGAATAAAGAAAAGAAAAGAAAACGAATAAAATATTGAAGATATTTTATGACCCTAAATCCCGAGACCTAGGCATCTTGATGACTAGGTTGAGAAGGAATAAAGTAGGGGGAGATAAGGGCAAAAAATACAATAAAAACCCTTTCTATTTAATCATTTTTATTCATTTTTGGGACCTATTTTTAGTTCCATTTTTTATAACTCAAATAAAAAAACTTTGAACATGAAAGTTGTAGAATGATAAAATATAAAAAAATACAAAATTTATTTTATACAAAATAATATACAGTATACAAAATACAATCTAAATAAGTTTCCAAAATCCCAACTTCCCAGACTCATATCTCTCAAAATAAAAACTCAAAATATATCAAAATCACTTTAAATGTATATAACTTTTAATAAGCTATTTAATGAAGGTGGTTTCATATCTTTTGGAGTTACAATGTGAAAGTTGGGTTTTAGACCCCTATTGTATAGTTTACCCGATTAAAATGTTCATTTTATTTATTTGTTATTATTTTTTATAATTGTATATTTTTATAATTTTGTAAATATTATTTATAATATATATACAAATTAAGACTGAAATAAAAACATCAAGAAAAAATTAAAATAAAATACTTGTGTAAAACATATAGGTAAAATGCCTATAACTAGACCTATATAATTAATACCTCTATTTAATTAAGTGTATATATTATATCAGAAAAATAAAATAAAAATCTATTTAAGTATATAAAAATAAGTTATCAATATATAAAATAATAAATAATTAAATTAAATAAAAAATACAAAAATAAAAATAAAATACATAAATACATAGATAAATATACCTATATATAACACTCAAAAAGTAACTTGTAATTATAAAGCCCTAAAAAATAAATAAAAATCGTAATAAAATACTTCAAGAAATAATAAATATTTTATTATATTATAACCTAAAATTAGTAAAATCATTTATTATTTTTAATTGATTTATCTAATATTTTTTCCAGTGATTTTTCTGGTTGGTCCACATTGACCAACCAGATTCTCCTGTTTGTTGACCTCGGTAGACTCTCTGACCGAGGTCTGCCACCTGTCAGATATGCGTTTGGCCTCTTCTTCTCAAATTTTTTGAGGATGTCCCTTTCACCATTTGATGTTGATCTCTTATGCACTTTTTCTCCTCGACGATCCAACTTACACACCCTACATTTGCCTAGAGGATTGGAGCGTCGATTCGCTCTTTCTTCTTCAATTTTTGGAGTCACACAGTCGATGTACAAAACCTCCCCTCAATCTTCCATTCCACATTTGAACACCCCTTTGACCCGTTTGGTTCCTCTTTCTTGGTGATCTGGATAGGCATTGGTGACATCATCGTCTCCAGCTCCTTTGGGATGAGCTCAGGCGAGCCAAGGAGTGCTTCCACCCCATCTCCGATGGCCCTCCACCGTGAGGTCTACTTCCCGGTTCTGCCGGTGAGGTTTGCCATTTACTTCATTCTGTAGTAAGCTATAGGTCTTAGCTTTAAGTTTATAATTTTCATTACGTGTTTTAGCTGCTACTTTATCTTAGATTAAGATCATAATCCCTCGTCGGAGCTCCTCTCCGGCGACCACCTTCTTACCGCCGCTCTCTTCATTTCTGCATCCACCAACGCCATTAGGAGCCCCAAGATCCTTCTTTTCTTTGTGTGAACCTCACTTGCAGGTGCTGGAAGCCCAAGAACCCTCGTGGGACATTTTTGCATCGGAGTAAAGCACCTGGAGCCCCCTGCCTTCCTCGACTCCGTCCGACCGCCACGGTGTTCCATGTGTTTGTCTGAAACCGTTCACTGGTGCGAGTACCGTTCACTGGATCTCCACAGGCCAGCACCGTTGATCTTCTTGTGGATTCTAATCATTGCCGTCTGAGCCAAAACGTCATCGTCACATCTGGGCGTGCCATGTGGAGTAGTGAAGGCGCCTCCATCGTCCGATCCACCATAGGCTTGGGTATTTTGCATATTTCCCTAGTCGAGTTTTGTAATTTATTATGTAGTATGCAAACATCACTTTGCCATTGATTTTATTTTGTAAAATTTACAAAAGACCCCTAGATTTTGATAAATCACATTCTAGTCCCAACCACGTTACCTCACTTGACGCATCATGTGAGGTAGTCATTTTGTGGTGGGACCCTTGGCATGTTTTGTATTTCCAACTAGTCCAGTAACTTTTTTATTCAGTTAATAATTTTTGGAAAATTTGCAAAAGAGCCCCTAAATTTTCTATAATTAAATTTAAGTCCTCGCCAACGTAGCTCACGTGTGTCTACACGTGAGTTTTGCATTTTTGCAGAGAGACCCAGGCATGTCTCGAATTCTGTATTTGATCCAGAAACTTGAATATTCTGTTATAATATTTTCGTGAAATTGTACTTTGGCCCCAGGAACTTCTGTTATTTACATTGATGCCCTTGTTGGTAGTATAGTTTATCTTTGTTTCTTGTATTTATTTCATACATCTATCTTACCTAAAAAATCCAAAAAATAGATGTAGTTTCCTGATTCACACTCTTTCACGCACACATTTTTATTTTGTAATTTGAAGCTTTTTAATATTTATTAAAAATTAAAAAGTGTCATTTTTGTCCCTATTTGCGATAAGAAAATGCGTAAAAATTATAAAAACATTTGAAAAATTCCCAAAAATATATTTTGTGTATTTTAGTATTTTTGACCTTCAGACCAAAAATTACAAAAAAAAATATAAATGAAAACTCAAAAAATAGAAAAACCTTAAAAATCTTCATAAAAAATTATAAAATTTTAAAAAAAAATCCAAAAATTGTATTTTCTGTGTATTATTTTTCTCTACATCATTATCTATGTATTAAAATTAATTTGGAGACATTTTACTACTGTTCTATATTTTTCATCTCCATTTTAATTTCAGATATTAATTGTGTCCCTATTTTAGAGTATTTTTTATTTTAAAAATCTATAAAAATTAGCAAAAATTCCTAAAAAAATAACAAAAATGGTTAAAAACTCTTGAAAACCCAAAAATATTTTATTTTCTTATTTTGATTATTTTCATTAATTTTTATATCAACCCTAGCTTATATTGTACATATATCCTATATATAGCTTATTATATATATTAAAAGAAAAATAAATTAAAAAATATAAAAAAAAGCAAATATAAAAACAGAAAATTAAAAATCAAAATATTATAAAATAAAAAATATAACAAAAATCAAAAAATAAAAACCCCACATAAAAATAGAGACAAATAGTTCTCAATCATCATTTATGCTGCATCGCCCCAATCTAGTCGTTTGCTCCAAATGTTCGAACTCTACATACTTGCATCTATACACATCCTTGTTGTAGAGTTATAATAAATTTTAACTCGGCATTTACTTTTCATTGCCTGATTATATGTTGTGGATTAATTGTTGAATTTAGCGGTTTTCTTGAGGTTCGCAACACGACTGTGTCTCCGCCTTGTGAGATCGTACGACCCTCTACAAAATCGTTATTTTAAATGGCACAGTTGTTGGGGAGCAACGCCACTTAGATTGGCTTTCTTCTTGGTTGTGATTGTTTGTCTATTTTTGTTTATTTATTTGCTTTTATTTGATATATCTTGTTGAGATGCCTAACCTCCTCTCTTGTTGACTTAATTGCGAGGTACCGCGGATCGAGGGAGGCGCTTTACTCGAGGTGCCTGCGCACCCACTTAAAGCTAGGTGGTGAATCCTGACCTAGCACCGAAGGAGATGTAGAGGGATTTTTGAAGACATAGCTCCTATTTATTCTCTTGTATTTATTGTGTAATTTTCAAAGTGAGAGAGAGACCAAATAATTTGTAATATTCAGGACTTTACTACCACTCTACACACTTCCCAAGGTCCAGTGCCTGAGGGATTGTATCTTGGAGGCATCATCGGTTTTTCGTTGTTTTCTTCGCATTTTTTATTTTGTTTTATTTACGTTGTGTGATTGAGCTCTTAGCTTTAGGAACTTCTTGTCGATAGTATTAGGTCCAAACACCTAATTATATTTGCCTGAGTCTATAGTCTACGTTTTGTTCTAGTCAAATCTAATTGTTATCTATTTTGGATTTGAGATCGAGCATCGAGAGAAGTGCTATACATTGCTTGCAGGATCCAGTGTAGCGGACACCGACTCACTTTCGAGACCGGACTTTTGGATCTCTCTTCTAGATATTTAGCATCTTGTTCTTCACGATAATAACAGTTACTCATCTTGGGCAATTTCATCGGCTTGCATTTGCATATAGTTTAGGTTTCAATTCTATTGAGCATCTTTGCCTGTAGAGTGCTAGAGGCAAGTTAAGCATTTCTCTTTAGCATTCATCATCGATTTGCCGCTTGCATTGCTATCCTGACTCTCCCTATGATTTTAATCACTTAGGTGCTTAAAGGATATGATTCCCCGATAGGCTCTTGCATTTCTTATTAAAAATCCAAAAAAAGTGATAACAATAAAATTGTGGCTGCTAACAATACTCGACCCTAAAATCAATCAAATAGAAAAACCAGTGTCTTGGGGTGAGTAATCCCCTCATTGTCTTCCATTTTACTTGCACGTGTACACACTAAGGTTAGTGTCCAAATACCATCAAGCCAAACCTAAGTGATTGTACAACTTTTTGACTTCTCAGCTAACTCTAAAACAGACAAGATAAAAAAGACCGCATTTTTTCGATCTTCACTGAGTTAAGTAGATGAATTAAGGGTTTGTTTTGTGTGCATTTGTTTGTGTTTGCTTGTGTGCGTTCTAGATCACTCATGCGCATTTACGCCTTTTTCTTCACTTCTCTTGATTTGACCA
Organism: Ottelia alismoides; assembly: GCA_037367405.1. Taxonomy (NCBI): domain Eukaryota; kingdom Viridiplantae; phylum Streptophyta; class Magnoliopsida; order Alismatales; family Hydrocharitaceae; genus Ottelia; species Ottelia alismoides. The sequence continues at coordinate 1,063,601 of JAZKJV010000807.1, forward strand.
TCGTGCTCTCCCGATCACTTTTCTTTTGATTACGAGATGGCCGACTAGAGTGATTTTTATCCGGACTTTGCGGACTCCTCGTACCCTCTATCCAGTCCACCTCCCTTTATCCAGGAGGATTTTGCTCCTGACTCTTGTATATATCTGCCCCGGCCACAGTATCAGCCCTCGAACTTTTATCTACATCCACCTCCGCCTCCATTTTCCACCTTCACATCCACCTGAGACTGACCTGTTGGAGTCACCTCTCACGATTTCTGCACTTGAGACCTTGACCCAGTTTATGGAGCATATGAATTCGAGGATTGATGACCTTACCTTCCTAAATAAGAGCCATATTGATGCTTCACGATCTGATGATTTGGACTTGATTGAGGATTCTTGTAAGAGCTTGCAATTGCCAAAAATACAAAAAATGAGAAAATTTAAAAATCCAAAAAGAATCTGAGAGACCTTTAGTTGACTCAGACTGTGAGGAGAGGTACCATCTGCCAGGTCATTCACCCACACACCCATTCACATTTAGTTTCTTCTTTGACCATGAGGATGACATTGTAAAGCATGCTCTTGGCATTCCTCATGTATATGATGATTCTGATCTTCTCCCATGTATGGAGGAGGTCTAAAAATTTAAAAAAAATGTTGACCGAACCCGAAGTAGTGGCCACTATTCATGAGATCATCCAGGCCCCACTTCAACAAGTCATGAACCATTTATCTGCTCCTCTTCCCAAGAAGATAAAGTGGAGGAGCAGATCTGAGAGTCATATCTTGACCATGTCCACTGCCCACGTCATCACGCACCATCCCATTCCTAGGAAAAGGATCACAGCTACACCTTTCATTAGTTGCACCATCTCTGACCATACCGGTGTTCACACTTTCCTTTACGACGATGCTTCAATTAGCATCATACGCTTCTCATTGGTACAGTCTCTTCACTTAGGGTCTCTCAAGAAAATCAGGATGATAGTTCAATTCGTTGATGGATCTATCAAGAGGACAAAGGGTATCCTTGAAAATGTTGTTCAGGGCATGAAGTACACTATTGATTTTGTCGTACTGTCCATGGAGACCACCACAGGGGAGCACTTTCCAATCATCCTGGGATGACCATTCCTCGCCTCTGCAAGGGTCATTATTGAATATGGATTAGGAGAGAATCTCTTCCGTCGTGTTGACAAAAGCGAGGTGATCATCACTACACCCACTACCGATCAAAGACCTGTACCTTATGTGATTTCACCGACTCTAGCTGACCCTAAGGACCATGACCTTGATGAGACTATCAGAGATTTTTGCTGTATGTTGGATTCCACTGAGACCCGAGAGTTCCTCCCTATGGAGGAAGACTCAGAAAGCATGGACCTCGGAGTTCCTTCTTCAGACGTTTGGCGATGTGTTGATGACATCTGCGGGATTTACACAATTGACACCATTGAGCGGAGGGCAGATATTTATGAGACTAAGGCTGAATTTGATATGGTTGCTTTTATTCAGAAATTCGGGCCTTTTGATGATAGTGATGATCCTGTTGAGACTGTAGAGGACGAACATGGTTCCACTACTTCCACTGATGAGTTAGTGCCTCTTGGTTTTGACTTAGTAGGCACCTCGCAGGATGACTTTGACTCTACTTCTTCCGACGATGATGAGTTCGTCCCATTTCACTTTGACATCAGCGAGACGACCAAGGAGAGACCTAGCCACACTACTTCCATTAACCTGTCTCTGCCTTCACACCCTAGGACCACTGAGGACCTTCACCGTGTCGACCCTGATCGGCTTGTGTCATCTTTGGACCCCCAAATCGACCTACACCATGTCAGATCTATTCCTCAGTAGTCTCGAATGAAGGTTTGCTTTCTACCTTCTTGATCTTGTGTACATCCATCTCTGTTGTATATTCGCATTTGTGTACCTCAGTATATCTCCCGTACTGCTCATCCACCCCATTCTCGTGCGTGCCTTGCTTAGGACATACTTTATCCTAAGTATAGGGTGGGTGGATGAGCTGAGTGTTCATTCGTCGTTCTGTATCATCACTCATGTTGTTGCCTATACTTAGGGCTTCTTTTACCCTAAGTATAGGGGGAGTATGTGTACATCCTCTTCTATCTTCTTCCATCTTCAGATCTATTTTCTTCTTTTCTTCTTTTTTCTTATCCTTTTCTATTTTCTTTTTCTACCGAAAAGGTGTCACCCCTTTTCGTCAGTCTTCTATATTTAGGACGTACTTTGTCCTAAGTATAGGGGTGTGTACCCTGAGTTCTTTCATTTTTTGATCCTCTCCATTGTCTCCTCTCCTTGTCTATACTCAGGGATACTTTACCCTAAGTATAGGGGGAGACTGTCTGAGTACGATATGTTCATTCCCACCCTTGACACTCCCTGCTTTGTTTATAGTCTGCTATACTTAGGATTATTTGATCCTAAGTATAGGGGGGACGGTCAACTTCTGATTCGTTCATTCCTTTCTCCATTAGTTTATTCTTTAGACTTTTCTATACTCAGTACGAGTTATGTCTTCCCTTTTCTCTCTGATCTATGAGGACACAGCTCAAGCTAAGTATAGGGGGCGTATATACTCCGTATATACTTTAACCATAACTCGTACTTTCGAATTTTTAATAATAATTATGGCTAACTATATTGGTTAAATTCATTAAAAACACTTAATAAAAAGATGTTTATTATTCCTATTTTTTTTGTATTTACTTATTAAAAATGTTTGAAAAATAGTTTGAAAATCTCTTTGAAAAATCTTTTGAAAAATATTTAGAAAACATTTTGTTAAATATTTTCAAACCTTTGTAAAAATATTTTGTTTGAAAAATTTATTTTATTTGTGTGAAATAAAAAAATTTCAAAAACTATTTGCAAATGTTTGGAGAATTGTTGCAAAAATATTTTGAAAAATCTATAGATACTATTTGAAAAAACCTTTGCAAAATTATTTTCAAATGTGTGTACATGTTTGTAAAAATTCTTTGTAAAAATTATTGTGAACTATAGTTTTAAAATTTGTAAAATTATTTTCAAATAAGTTTGGGGAATATATACATCACATTAAAGTCTTTATTAAACTGTATATATATCTATAAAATTGACCACTTACCCCTTGTAAATTCTTAAACTCTAATTCTTGTAAATATAAGATGCATCTCCTTGTCAATATGTGTACCTATTTTTATCCAAAATCTTTTATTTTTCAAAAATCCCAAAAACATTTTCAAAATTAAAAATACCAAAAACATTTGCAAAATCTTTTTGAAAAAATACAAAAAAAATGCATATGCACATCTTTTCAAAAATCCATAAAAAGTTCAAAACTTTAAAAATTACATCACAAAAATGTTCTCTGCATTCTGCATAGCATTTGCATAGCATTAGCATTTTTCGGTTTGAGTTTGGTAATTGAACAAGTCTAAGTAAAATTCGAAGATTGGAGCTTGGTTGGACCTTAAATCTCCCTAATAACAGGAACCTTATAAGAGATGGAATTGTGGTACTTCAGGTCTAGTTGACTTAATTCTTTAAGAATTGTGAGAGTTGGTTCAATGGATTCTTGACTGTCTAAGTAGAATATTTAATAGCACACGCACGAATCTTGTTGATAATGACCTAACTTGGACACCTGCATATTTCACTTGGCTCAACTCAGTTGGAGTGTTGAGGGGATAGGATTTGCCGGTATGAGACGCACACAAGTGGAAACATTTGTCCTCGTCTAAGGAATGAAGTGCACCCCAACCCGTCCAGTAGCATTGATGTCTAAAGACAGGAGAGTGTGGGTTGAAATAATGCTTCAAAAGAGGGATAGTCTACTGGCTCAAGAGGAAAAATTCCTTATGTAAATGCTGATGTATATAGTATTTCAAAAAAAGGAACAAAAAAAAAGAAAAGCAAAAACTCCAAAAAGTGTGCAGGCCTGATTGAAAATAAAATGCATGCCAGAGTATATATATATATTTGTATAGTCAATAAGAAAGCTTGAGCTTCAAAGTCAAATCATGTGAGTCTGCAGCCGGATGACTCGGCTACACTGGTCTTGCATCCTAGGGTATGTAGCTACACTGGCTACCATCCATTTTTCTCTTCACCCCTCCTCTTGAGATGGTTGTCACTTGAACTTAGAAGGGAATACCCCGCTTCTCGAGGAAGGAGTTACTGGATTGGAGAATCACTGGATTGTCATGTTGGAGAAATCAGTTTCTTTGTCATTTCAGTTGGGGAGAGCCACTATCACTTACGCTGTACGAGCCAGATTCATAGTCGTAAGGGTTTGTGTATGAATTGAAGTATTCTGACTTGGCTATTGAGGGGACTTGAACGGAGGTTTGAGATTCTCGATGTCTGTTGGATTTCAATTCTGATTCCCATTAAGGTGTTGCTCGCACTAAAATTTTAAAGGTCCGACTTAAGCTCCAAACTTTGATTTTGTGAGAAGTTTGATAATTAAACTTAATCCAATTTCTTTCTTTTTCTTTTTCTTTTCATTTGTTTTTATTTTCTGCACATATTGCATAAGTGTTTGCTAGGGACTAGTAAAGGCAAGTATAGGGGGTGATGAATCTCCATTTCATCACCTTTATTCTATCATTTTGGTCTTAAAAATCCTAGTAAATGCATGTAAATGCCCTTAATTTAGGCAATTTAGCATTCATGCATTGTTGTGTAAATAGTGTATAAAATACAGTTTTTAATGCCAAAATTATACAATAAAGAAAAGGAAAGAAAAGTAATAAAATATTGAAGATATTTTATGACTCTAAATGCTGAGACCTAGGCATCTTGATGACTAGGTCGACAAGGAATAAAGTTGGGGGAGATAAGGGTCAAAAATACAATAAAATCCCTTTCTATTTATTCAATTTTATTTATTTTTGGGACCTATTTTTCATTCCATTTTTTATACCTCAAATAAAGAAACTTTGAACATGAAAGTTGTAGATAATAAAATATAAAAAATACAAAATTTATTTCATACAAAAATAATATACAGTATACAAAATACTATTTAAATAAGTTTCCAAAATCCCAACTTCCCATACCCATAACTCTCAATTAAAAACTCAAAATATATCAAAATCAACTTTAATTATATATAAATTTTAATAAGATATTTAATGAAAGTGGTTTCATATTTTTGGAGTTACAATGTGAAAGTTGGTTTTGGACCCTTATTGTATAGTTTCCCCAATTAAAATATTCATTTTATTTATTTGTTATTATTTTTTATCCTTTTATATTTTTATAATTTTATAAATATTATTTATAATATATGTACATATTAAGACTGGAATAAAAACATCAAGAAAACATTAAAATAAAATACTTGTGTAAAACAAATAGGTAAAATACCTATAACTAGACCTATATAATTAATACCTCTATTTAATTAATTGTATATATTATATCAGAAAAATAAAATAAAAATATATTTAAGTCTATAAAAATAAGTTATAAATATATAAAATAATAAATTAAATAAATAAAATAAAAACACAAAATAAAAATAAAATACATAAATACATAGATAAAAACCTATATATAACCCTTAAAAAGTAACTTGCAATTATAAAGCCCTAGAAAATAACTAAAAATCATAATAAAATGCTTCATAAAATATTAAAAAAATTATGACCTAAAATTAATAAAATCATTTATTATTTTTAATCGATTTATCTTATATTTTTTTCCAGGGATTTTTCTGGTTGGTCCATGTGGACCAACCAACTTCTCCTGTTTGTTGACCTTGGTCAACTCTCTGACCGAGGTCTGCCGCCTGTCAGATATGCGCTTGGCCTCTTCTTCTCAGGTTTTTCAAGGCTGTCCCTTTCACCATTTGAGGTTGATCTCTTCTGTGCTTTTTCTCCTCGAGGATCCAGCTTACACACCCTACATTTGCCTCAAGGATTGAAGCGTCGATTCGCTCGTTCTTCTTCGATTATTGGAGCCACCCAATCGATGTACAAAACCTCCCCCCACTTCCATTCCACGTTTGAACACCCTTTTGACCCGTTTGGCTCCTCTTTCTTGGTGATCTGGATAGGCGTTGGTGACATCATCATCTCCAGCTCCTAGGGGGCGAGCCATGCGAGCCAAGGAGTGCTTCCACCCCATCTCTGGTAGCCCTCCGTCGTGAGGTCTACATCTCGATTTTGCCGATGAGGTTTGCCATTTCCTCCGTTCTGTAGTGAGCTATAGGTTTTAGCTTTAAGTTTATAATTTTTGTTGTGTGTTTTAGCTGCTGCTTTAGCATAGATTAAGATCCTAATCGGAGCTCCGTAGACCACCTTCTTATCGCCGCTCTCTTCATTTCTGCATCCACCTACGCCATTGGGAGCCCCTCTTTTCTTTGTGTGAACCTCACTTGCAGGTCCTGGAAGCCCAAGGACCCTCCTGGGTCATTTTTGCATCGAAGTGAAGCACTTGGAGCCCCCTCTGCCTTCCTCGACTCCGTCTGACTGCCCTGATGCTCCAAGTGCTTGTCTGAAACCGTTTACCGGTGTGGGGAAGCCCCAAGAGTATTTTGCAACCTCACCGAGCTCCCAGGGACGACGTACACGAGAGGAGGAATGGATCGAGTCTCGTCGGCATGGAGTTCTTCAGCGTTCTTGCAGATCACCTCCACGCCATCTAATCTTCTTTTATTCCTCGTGCGCAGTAGCCGCCGTTGGAACTCTGTAGGCCAGCATCGTGGATCTTCTCGTGGAGATCTAATCGTGGCCGTCCCAGCCGAAACATCATCGTCACATCTGGGCATGCCATGTGGATTAGTGAAGGCGCCTCCATCGTCCGATCCGCCATAGGCTTGGGTATTTTGCATATTTCCCTAATCGAGTTTTGTAATTTATTATGTAGTACACAAACTTTTCTTTGCCATTGATTTTATTTTGTAAAATTTATAAAAAGACCCCTGGATTTTGATATATTGCATTCTAGTCCCAGCCACGTCACCCCACGTGACGCATCACGTGAGGTGGTCATTTTACGCTAGGACCCCTAGCATGTTTTGTATTTCCAACTAGTCCAATAACTTTTTATTCAGTTAATAATTTTTGGAAAAATTGCAAAAGAGCCCCTGAAGTTTCTGTAATTGCATTTAAGTCCCATCTAGCGTGGCTCACATGTGTCTACACATGATTTTGGCATTTTTGCAGAGAGACACTCGCGGGTCTTGAATTTTGTATTTGGTCCAGAAACTTGAATATGCTGTTATAACTTTTTGGTGAAGTTGTACTTTGGCCCTTGGAAGTTCTGTTATTTACATTGATGCCCTTGCTAGTAATGTTGTTTCTCTTTATTTCTTTTATTTATTTCATACATCTATCTTACTCTATAATCCAAAAAAATAGATGTAGCTTCTTGATTGCACACTCTGGCATGCATATATTTTTATTTTGCAATTTGATGCTTTTTGATATTTATTAAAAATAAAAAATTTGTATCCATGTTTGCAATAGAAAATACGTAACAATTATAAAAACATTCTGAAAAATTCCCAAAAACTATATTTTGTGTATTTTTGTATTTTTGACCTTTCTACAAAAATCACTAAAAAATATAAAAGAAAACCCAAAAAATAGAATAACCTTAAAACTCTTCGTAAAAATTTATAAAATTCCTAAAAAATCCAAAAATCATATTTTTTTATTTCTTCTTTTTCTCTATATTATTATCTATATATTAAAATTAATTTGGAGATATTGTGCTACTGTTTTATATTTTTCATCTCCATTTTATTTTCAGATATTAATTTTATCCCTGTTTTAATGTAATTTTTACTTTAAAAATCAATACAAAATTAGCAAAAAAATCCTAAAAACCATAAAAATAGTAAACAATTCTCGAAAACCCAAAAATATTTTATTTTCTTATTTTTTATTATTTGTGTTAATTTTATATCAATCCTAGCTTATATTGTACATATATCCTATATATAGCTTATTATATATATTGAAAGAAAAAGAAATTAAAAAATATAGAAATATAAAAAGAAAATATAAAAATAGAAAATTAAGAATCAAAATATAAAAATATAAAATCAAAAGAAATATTAAAAATAAAAAACCCACATAAAAAATATGGACAAATAATTCTCAATCATCACTTGTGCTTCATTGCCCCGATCTAGCTATTTGCTCCCTATATTCGACCTCTACATACTTACACCTTTACACATCCTTGTTGTAGAGTTATAACAAATTTTAACTCTGCATATGCTTTTCATTGCTCGATTATCTGTTGTGGGTTAATTGTTGAATTTAGCGGTTTTCTTGAGGGTCGCAATAATGATTGTGTCTCCGCCTTGTGAGATCATACGATCCTCTACAAAATCATTATTTCACCTGACTCTGTAGGGATGGAGGACACATCACAAAATACCTGCTCTTCGAATATCTAATTATTGGCATTTGCATCAACTTGTGTAGGGATGATGGTTTTCACCAGTGAGGTCATCGAGCTTCTAGCTCATCTTAGGCTCATCTTAGTTAGGTTCTTCACCATCTAAGCTAAGCAATCTAGTGTAGGCTTCACATGTGTTGCCTCTATCTGTTCAGTGTGCTGACCACACTGACTCTGATAATGGTATAGAGGTTGCGACTAATAATTCTAAGAATATTGATGGGGAGGATACTACTGATGATACTAAGGAGGAGGAAATTGATTGTGGTGCTAAGTAGCTGATTGTTGTTGATGAAATTGATATTGACAATATATTGGTTGTTGGTTAATTTATCTACATGTGTTACATGGTTCGGAGACTGATATTGTTGTTGAGGCTAGTAGTGGACAGTTCTTCCACCCTGATAGTTCTCGTGATGCGGGCGTGTGGCCAACAACTGACCATGATGGTGTCCATCAGGATGGGTCAGTTGCGTGTCATTGCTCCAAACGTTGTTCACCACCTGAATTAGGGAAGGAGGTGGAAAGAACGACTCGATGGACGATGGTTGGGACTCGGTGTGGTAGGCCACCATCAGTTGTTACGGTACCTGGTCGGGAGCCTGTACGTAGCATAATTGGTGATGACTGCTCTGGACTCTATGATTGATGTCATGGTTCAACAGGAGTCTCGACTGATTGTCTCGCAGACTGCCATGAATTAATGGTGCTGACCATAAGCTCTAACTGCTTGGTAGTGTCGAGTTTGTTCAGTTTTTTCATCATATGTGTGATCACAGATAATTTCTCCAAGTCTGGTGATTGCTTCCAATTATATCAATTGTAGATAGGTGGTTGCCAATGATGCTGAGATCTAAACCCTCACACATGTCCTCTTCATGTGAATCTGCCATATAAACACATTTTTAAAGGATATGTGGTTGTTTCTGAAATGTACGTGATGAAGATAGTGCAGCCAATCCTTCAGATGTTTCCTCAAATATCTTCCAAACCACATCTTCATCCTTACTGAAATGGGATCCACCAGATGTGGCATCCACCAGCTTCTGACTGTCTTGGTTCAACCTGTCGAAAAAGTTCTGGACCAGGCTACTCTTTAGGAAATCCATGTGTGGGCACTTCTCTTGTAAGTCCTTGAAATATTCCTATGCCTCATGAATAGGCTCATGGGACAACAATGAGAAGTTTGAAATCAAGACTCTCATCTGATTAAGATGAGGTTCTTCATTTGTGTTGCCATAAAAAATAGGCAACATGGAGAGGAATTGTTGTTTAAGCTCAAAATGTTCAAGGATAGAGGTATACAGATCCACTCAGTAAATTGATCTGCACTAGGATTGTATGTTTCCATTAGAGTAGGCTTCGGTGCCTCTCTCTTGTGATCCTCTTCTCCATGGTGTTCACTTGCTTGCAATTCATCTCCTCTATACCGGTTCTCTCATCATCCTCCTCCTCCTCCTTCTCTTTGTTCTCTATCTCTCCATAATTCCATTAGCATCTCTTGGAAGGCGACCAACGTGTTTTCTTGCTCGATCAACCACTGTCGTATCGCATGTATGGAGACGAGCATCTGATTATTGGCCTCATTTTGATCAGAATGTTGCCCCTTCCCTTTCTGAGGAGCCATCTCTTGTTTTGAGTCTGAATATGATGATGAAGGATCCAGATCGAGTTCTTGGTCTATAGTAGGAAAGGTACCCTTATCAATTTTGCAGTGTGCATCTGATTTAGAATTATCCAAGATTATGGTCAATCTTGTACTTTATTGACGTGAGCGAAGTGTATGGAGATAAGTCGATCTTCATCCAAAAGGGAGAGAATTCGGGACAAGAGTGATCCTGATTTATTTCAGATAGAAGAGGTGGGTAGTCTTGAGAGCGGTTTGCAAAGTCTGATCAGGTCTCTCTATTATTGCCATGAATTATTGGAGATGTCGGAATTAGGAATCTATGTGGGTATCAGCAGAGTAAGCCATCCATGAGTCGCCATCTTGAGAAACAAAAGGGTTTAATATGAGGAATAAGGAACGCGAACATTTACAAGGAATAAAGTGAAGAGAAAAAGAAATGAGGGCTCAAAGTGAGCGAAATAAAAAGAAGTGAAATGAAAAGAGGTAGAAAATGCATGTGTGCGGGACTGTGATCTTTGACCTAAACTAGATCCAAACAAACCACAATGCAACCGGATTCATCAACTTAACACTAGTGAAGCCCGTGAAGGTTCAGTTATTTATCTTGTCATTTTTTATTGTTGTAATCAATTAATCTCCAAACTCAGGTCCTTAGTGCTACCCCTGTAGGCAATAGAGTACTACCAGACAAGCATCTTGTACTTCCCACTTCCTCTGTAACCAATAGCCTGTACTTTTTTCAAGATCCTTGATATCAGATCTGGGTCCACTAATCAACTAAAGAATAGAGAGAGGAAGTTGATGTAGCGAATCAAATACTCCTCCCCTGATGATACTCAAAGTGGCACAATGAGATAGAGACCCGCCATTGTAGTTCCCCTATGCTCAAGTAATTCAGACAAAGTATGCAAGCAAACTTGACCCTACTCACCCATGCATCGACAGGAGCATTATTACTTCACAGACCATACGATAATCAAGGCAGTACTTGAGCTGAAATTTGGGCTCATATCCTTAAAGATCACACCTCACTCAGTTTGGAAGGTACCTAAATAGAATGAAGGCTTTATGAACCCAAAAAGTGAAGTCCATTACATATTTCATTTGGATAAAAGTTTATTTAGCATTCTCCTTATTTTAATGTTTGGGTTTCAATATTTTTAGGTATTTTTCAATAACGTCTAACAAATTTTCTGATTCTCATTCATTCTATGTCCAACGAAAACTGTGGGAGAAGTCATAAAAATTGATGCATGCGAAAACTATGAATGCATGCACATGATAGAAGGCGTATCTTACTCCATCACTCTACATGATCCGCACATAAATGGAAACTAATCTAAATGATATGCATTTGAAGAAATCGCCCTAAGATCAAAAATTTTTTAGTGTGAAGCACAATTTTAATTCGATTAAGTCCAAGTTAAGAGACTATAGATACATGGAATAATTATGGCTTTGGACCTAAGTACAATACTAGATCTAATGACTCAATCAATGGATACATGAAATGGAAAAATGATAAAAAAACTCAAAGCTCGGGAAACAAGGTAAAATAAATGGGAAAATACATATAATAAAATGTAGCAACGACGAAAACAAGAGAAATCTAGTTGGTACATCCAGGTGAATAGACACGTGATGAAATGGAGTCGTACAAGTCTAAGTGTCTAGAGGGTCAATTATTGATAAATGTATCTCTTTCAAAATAAAAATAAAAATGTATACTAAGCTATGTGATGGACACAAGGATCATAGAGGGATTATAACGTCCGGTCTTCAAGGGTTTGCGGTGCTCGATAAGCCGGGTCCGGCAATCATTGTGTCGATCGCTCTCTTGACTTCGGATATCAACAATTAACCTACAGTAACGATCAATTTAATAAATAAGGTGAGCTAAAAATTATTATAACCGATAAAATAGTTTGTATAGTAGGCAAGTGTAGGGGTCGAACCACAAAGGAGCAATAGGGATAGCCACAAAAATTGACAATAAAAAAGAAAATCAATAAGTGTTTTTGTGTATTTTATGTGGTTTTTATAATTTTTGTTGGGTTTTATTATTTTAAGTTTTTTGGATTTTTAATTGTAATTTTTATTTTCTTTTTATATTTTTTTGTGATTTTTAGTTTTCTTTTTAATATATGGAGGTATAAGTGTATATAGTAGATAATATGTAATAACTATATAAGATAAAAATATATAACATATATAATCCAAAAATACCCTTAAGTATAGTCCTTTTTATTTTTAAGGGGTTTTAAATATCTATAAGGATTTACGAATATTAATAATGATTTGAGGTAATATATAGAAGTAATATATAAGTTGTATATATAGTATTCTATTTATAAATACAACTATATATAGTCAAAATTGTAAAATAAGAAGTTCTTGTCTCTTTAGTATTTTTCTCTATTTTTGGAAATTTTTCTTATAATTTTTTATAAATTATTTGTATTTTTAATGATTAAAAATATCAAAAAGGTAATTATAATAATAGGTCGGATTGTTTTGAAATTTAAAAATAGATAGAAGCCTAAAAATGTTCAAAATTATTTATAAAATATATAACATAAAATATAGACAAAATTCAGAAATATAAATGAATATTATTTTGTTTTCAAATAATTTTCAATTATTTTTATAAGGTTTTTGGTTTTTTAAATTTTTCATGTTTTTCTTTTGTAATTTTTAGTGTTTTAGTTTGGAGTTGTAAAATACAATAATAAAGATACTCTATTTTTTTAAATGTTCAAAAAATTTTATAATTTTTATGTATTTTTAAATGCAAACAGAAGAAAATGCATTATTTTTGTATTTTAAAAATAGGAAAATAATTTTAACTGTCTCTTGAAAATTAAATGTGATTGGAAATAATCCCAAGTACATAAAATAGTTTTCCTAAGATTTTTAGATGCAAAATGCTTTTTTTAATAATGCAAATATAAGAAATAAAATAAAACTATTCTAACAGGACCTGAATGTAATTTAAATAAATATACAACGCATTCCAAAATACTTAAGAAAAAGTTCAGGGGCATACATGCAAAAACCCCTGAATATTTAATAAATAACGTGTTGGTAGGGGTATATTTGCAATATCAAAAAGTTATAGGGTCTACTTGTTATTTTTCATAAAAATATAACACTGAAATACAAAATCCTGATACTAAATAATAACACAACCCTGTAGGGGGTGTCCATACAAAACGTCCCACCCCCTCACGTGTATGCGCACGTGAGTCAACGTGGCTGGACCTAAATAAAAATATAATAAAGGCAAGTGTGTTTTTGCAAATATTACAAAAGGTTTTGAACTGTAAATGAAAGCTTATGGACTAAAATTAAAATACAAAATACGTAGGAAAGACATGCGAAATACCCCTTACATGTTGATCAATGGTCGAGGACGCTTCACTTGCCACACATGCTGCTCTAGACAACCGTTGACGGTTCGTGAATGAACAAACTAGATTAGATCCAGTAGTTAAATCTGACAGTGCTACGTGCCTTCATCCAACGACAGTTGTTGCACCTAGGAAGGGGTCTCGATCGAATGATTAGGAGCACCCATGGAAGAATAGGGAAGAACTCATGGTCGAGGGAGTTTTGATCGCCTCTCCTGGTTGGCTCTGAGCTCCTCCCGCCTTGTTGATGGTCGGAGAAAATCCCTGGGAGGCTATTGGAGCTGTTGGAGGTCAAGATGTGCTCCAGGACCTAGCGGAGGGGTCCTGGTGGCTCGATTCCTTCTGGTGTCCTGGAGCTCCTTTTCATACTTTAAACACGCCTCTATAGAGGCTTTCGACACTTCAAACCTATAGAGTTATGTTGTATAGAAAAAACACAGGTATAGACGTCTTTTAGGGGACAAAATGGGTGAAGATAGAGTGAGGTGGAGATGCTCCGATGAATGACGGATAAGGAGCACATATCTCTTGATCTGGATTTGATCAAGGTGAATCGAGGTGGGGGTGTAGATAACACGGAGGGGAAGATAATGGAGTGGTCAGGCGAGGTGGAACACAATCGAAGCACAATGAAACACTGGCCGGAGCAGAAGCTCTAAGGAACTAGAAATTCGGATTTTACAAAATACCAGATGCAATCAATCGAAACTAAAACCTAAATTAGGCTACTGCTAGTGCTAATAACAAAAAAAAAGAAGGAAATTGGGTCTCACCTACCTGAGGAAAAGGAGCACAGAATCTCCGTTGAGAGGTCTTTGATGAGGGCTCGGATTGCCTCATGCATTACAAATGGATGAGGAGCTCGTTGTCACCTATCTCTACACATATGGCTAAGGATCTGAGGGCTCAAGGGTTGAAGAAGGATCAAAATTTGAAATGGGGCTCTACCGGGGTATATGTACAGGGGTGGGTTTGATCGAGGGCGCGACTCGATTCAATGATCCTCCGATCGAGGAGATGTCTCCGCGTGAAAGGCCGATGATCGAGGAAGAAAAGTCAAGGAGAAGTTGATCCCAGAAGGTGCAAGCCTCGATCAGAGAAAAGGGGAAAATCGACTGGACAGTACCGACAGGAGCAAACCTATAAGGGATGAGGAGTTGACCGAGATCAACTCAGACCAGCTCCTCATTGGTCCACATTGGCCAAGAAAAAGACAAAACTAGTAGAAAGCCCTTATTAAATAGTTTAAAGATAATAAATGATTTTATTATTTTTTGTAAACATTAAAAAGATTTGTTATTTTATGTAGTGATTTATTATGATTTTTATTTCTTTTTACAAGTTAATTTTTAGGTGTAATATTTACATGTATAAATATAGGTATATTTACCTATATATTATGTATTTTATTTTTATTTTTAATTTGTATTTTATTATTTTATATACATAATTTTTATATTTATAATTTATTTAAATGCATATGTAGATATTTTAAATTAATTTTCCTGAATTTATTTATTTACTTAAATAAATAGGTATACGTAATATATGTATATAATATGTATCCTTTACATATATATTGAAGTATGTTATTTATTTTATTTTTTAATGATTTTACTTTAGTTTTATTATATAAATGTAATTTTAAATAATATTTACAAATTTATGAAAATATAAGAATGTAAAAATGTTAGAAATAAATATATTGATTATTTTAAGTAGGTATATTACACAATGAGGGCCTAAAAGTCAACTTTTGCATCTTAACTCCAAATTGAATAAAAGACCTTCATTAAAAAGATAATTTGATTTTATGAACAATAAAAGTGAGTTTGGTGAATTTTGAGTTTGTATGGATAAGGTACAGGTTTTGGAAGTTTTCTTTGAGCCTTTTTATTCTGTGTGTCCTGATACAATGTGCATTATTTTTTAGTGAAATAAATTTCATGTTTTTTTGTATATTTATGTACAATTTTCATGTTCAAAGTTTGTTGATTTGAGGTATAATAATAAGAAAATAAAATGGGCCTCAAAATGTATTTATTGATAATTAAATATTACGGTTTTTGTGCATTTATTGGCCCTTATCTCCCCCTACTTTATTCCTTGTCGACGAAGCCATCATGATGCCTAGGTTTCTAGGTCTAGGGTCACTCAGTGTCTTTGACACTTCTTTTTTTTTCTTTTCTTTCTTTATTCTTTGATTTTGGCATTAAATACAATGTTTTATGCACTATTTATAGGTCAATAATTGACTGTTATTTTGTATAAATTAATGCTATATACATGCATTTGACTAGGAATTTAAGACACAAATGAAAGAATAAAGGTGATGAAATAGAGATTCATCACTATGTTAGTCTAACCAGGACATGATTTTCATCAAAAATGTCATGGGAATGATTCTTAGAATACTCTTCTTGACAAGGGAAATAAAAGGATTAGATCTTTCAAAAGCGTTTCACTTTCTTTTCCTTTGAGAAAGATTATTCCTAATGTGTTCACTACCTCACTTTGTAATCATTATATGTCTAACTTGTGCATACCTAGGTGTGTTATCAAAAAATTGATAAAAAAGAGCTAACATTCTATGGTGTGGAGCAATAGGGGCAATCACTTGCGCTGGATGAGTTGGGTTGTTATATTTCCACCTAGAGAAAAATGAGGACTAGTTTATAATAGAATTAAATGATTTTTATCTCTCTAAATTAGCCGATAACCTTGAGAATTTTTATAATTAAACTTCTAGTAATTTAGTGAAAGAATCGATGTGAAGATTGGTGGATGAAGGAATCGAGGTGAAGATTGGTGATGATAATATCCAGAAGAAAGATTCTTTTATATTAGTGGGATCTATTTTGCAACATGATAGGGAAATCGATAGAGATGTTACTCATAACATAAATGCAGCTTGGCTAATGTGGAGATGAGCATCTACTATTCTATGTGATAAGAAAATTCCTTTTAAAATCAAAGGAAAGTTTTACAAAGTAGCAGTAAGACCTGCTATGCTCTATGGATTCAAATGTTGGCCCGTGAACCATAAACATGTGTAGACAATGAGAGTAGCTGAAATGAAAATTCTAAGGTGGATTTGTGGACATAAACATAAAGATCATATTCAGAATGATGCAATCAGAAGGAAAGTTGATGTAACTCCAATCAAGGATAAGATGCGAGAAAATCACTTAAGATCGTTTGACCATCTGCATAGGAGATCGGGTTATACGTCAGTTAGGAGGTGCGAGTTTTGGGATGTTGAGCCAGTTAAGAGGGGGTGAGGAATGCCCAAGAAGTGTTGGAATGAGACAATAATCCTAAGGATCTTAGTTTTTTGGATCTAAGCTCGAGAATGATCCAAGATATATCTGAATGGAGGCAAATAATATATGTAGTCAACCATACTTAATGTGGAAAAAAGCTTTGTTGTTGTTGTTGAAACCTCTAGCAATACTCTGTTGGTGGATATCATTCATGATGATAGGAATTACCCTCTTGACAATTCATAAAGAGTCTATATTTTCTTGCATTTACTTTTGGAAATTTCTAATACATCTATTATTTATTCTTTAGCATCATCTTTATATAAAAAAAAGCCATCTTTAGGTAAGCTATGCGCATTCACACCTTTTATGTTTGAAATATCTATGTATGGTATTTCTGTTTCGTCTTCCTCAATTACTTCTTTTTTTATTTTAGTTTTAAGGATTTAAGGATGTTTCCATGGTACCCTTGTAGAGAATGGAATTTGACCATATTAATAGGGGAAGGTACGCAATAGGATTTTGTAGTGTCCGGTACAACATACAAGTATAAGTGGCAATATTAAAAGATGAAGGAAGACCATCGAAGATGAGTCATGTGCGACCAGCTTACCCAGGAGTATTTGAGTCAACACATCTTGACAGAGTCGAGGAAGGCCAGCAGAATAATAAGAGATGGGATTAAAAGGTAAATATTTTTTAAAATTAAGTTGAGTATGAATCAGATCAAGTTTAATTTGAAGCAAAGAATCCATATAACTATACTCCATTTGATGTAATGTGTCGGGGTCAGGTCCTATATTATTATCAAAGAAAACTAACATTGACAATTTGTTAGGTCAGATTCAGTTGAACCCGTTGGCAATCAGCACAAATTCTTAAGTCAAGTTGTCAAGTAGTAATCCTTACGACTTATCTTTCACTTTGTAAGTAATCCTGTAGGACTGTATCTGGGACTTACAGTTTCTCTCGCTTATATTCACAATATGTTCATTCCGACATGGACAATCACTTATTTACAGTGACTGGTAGTTGCATGCTCCGAGTAACGTTTTCCTTCTACCTCTCTATAGAGGTGGGTTCACATTTTGGATAACCTTTTCAACTATCAGATGGAACTCGTCATTATTAGCGCGAATAAGCGATGGACCATATTGCAACAAAGACAATGCGAATATATGAGGAAGAGATTATAATACTTCAACATAGTAACACGTTGCATACTTGTAAAGTGTGATGGTGAGTTATAAGTGGCGGTGATTACTACTTGAGAACTTGGCTTAAGCATTTTAGGTCATTGTCAACGAGTATAGCTAGGACCAAACTCAACAAGTTGTTAGAGTCAGGTTTCCGCGATAAGCAGTCATGAGACCTGACCCCATGACGTTATAAATGCTATCAAAGCAGGTTCCTTCTTATAGTGGTGAGGGATACCTAAGGGGACCTAAGCTTGTAATGTGCAGCTATCACTATTGGTTGGAATAAGTGATGGATCATATCACAAACAAAGATGTGGTGAATATAAATAGGGGAGGTTGAAACTTGCCAACACAAATATAGTCTACATCGAAAAATCACAAAGTATGATTGTGGGCTATAAGAGTTGGAGACTACAACTTGATAACTTGATCTTAAGCATTTTGGGTGGATGTTAATGTCTCCATTTAGACTCAACCCAACAAGTTATTAGGGTTAGTTTTCCTCGATAAATATCTGGAATCCTAAGTTTCGAACGTTACAAATGGTATCAGAGAGGACTCCCTATAATATGCAAAGGGCTATTAGAGAGGTGGACCCAATCCTACAAAGTGATACTAGAAAATACTAGTCGGAGTGTGCAATGAACACTATTAACGGGAATAAGTGATGGAGCATTTCGTAGCGAGGACATTGCGAATATAAGTGGGTGATATTGTAACACTCTAACATAGTCCATCATCGGTTACTTACGAAATATGAGAGTGCGTTATCAGTGATGGAGATTATTACTTAACAATTTGAGCTTACGTATTTTGAAAGGTTGTCGACAGATCCAATTGAGTTCAAGACCAATTTCACGATGCCAATTTTCCTCAGCAACGGTATGATGACCTAAACATGTGACGTTACATTTGAAATGGAAAAATCCAGAATTGTTCTTGTTCTGTAATTTGGCTTATTGTCCCTACCATATCTTCCTTATCCTTATCGGTGGATTTTCTTTGTATATCAAAGTTGTCTAGTGGGAATAAAACTAACCTGGTACAAAGTAACATTCATAATATTCAAATATTAGGTGAACCACCAATGTTACTTTCTTCTTTCCTATGCAATTACCTCTTCTCCAAATTGAATTTTGAAACAATGGGGGACAGCATCGAATATTTGCCCTTTTAAGAAAATTTTCTTAATTAATGCGGACATGCTAAACAAGTTACAATCCACTCTCTTGACAAAAGCTACCTCTATCGGGTGGTTCATTTGAAAGAGCGATGTTGTCGTGCTTTTGAGGGAAAGGAGACCCTATTGAATCATTTCTTTGTATCTTGAATAACTTTTTATGGACACAGGTTTTTAATGCATAATTATCTTCGATGTTTAACACTATTTCTGGGCTAAGTGTCATTGTTTCAGCACTCATTAAAACAATGTATGTCCCTTTGGATAGCACGACTTATGCTGTGGACACATAACTGTGTTATTTTCGTCTTATCTTAGAGGAACTAAATGCTGATCTTTTTCTAAAGAAACACAACGCATAAAGCACGCATCTAATAGTGCAAGTAAATGTAGAAGATAGCTTTTATTTATTTACGTAAACGTATATTATAAATACAATACAGATACTGCAAAGTTGTCATTAGATGCGAGCATTTTAACTATGTGATAATTAGTATAATATGGTTGATTTTATAACTTTTCCAGGTCTCCTTTCTTGCAGCTCCTCTGTCCTTAGCCCATCCGCTGCCCTTTTCTATCCGTGGGCATCCTTCCTCCAACGTGTGAGGATTGGCTCAGCTCCTGTCTTCTTCTAATCAGGAAAATAGAGCAACGTCGCTTTCGTTCCAAACATCTGCAACTTGGACACCTCTTCTTTGTCTAAAGCCCGTGGAATGGAAGCAAGTGGTGGGTGTATTTAAAATAAAGCGCAGATGGGGACGAAGACGAGAGCGACAGGGGCAGGTGGAGGGACCTATTATTAATGAGAGCACTAAAGTGCTGTTGGGCTTTGGGGGAGTAGAGAACCGCCAACTGAGGGGGACGTCTTTACTTCACTGTCCATCACTATCTTTCTGCTCTCTGTCCATTACGTGGCCATTATCCCCACTGTTTACTTACTAATCCACACACTGCTCCACAAGACCGGTCAATGGGATGCCAAGGCCAGTTGACGATGGGGCCTGTGGCGAACAATGCTGCCGGTCTATATATACCTCAACGTATTTAATATTATCCGACTAAACTCTCTCGGGAGGTGTAAGATTATATTAACTACTGTTATTCTATCTGACAGTGATATGTCAGTTGAGTCATATCGACGGATAATTTAATATGGTATTTTACTGACGAGATATATATATTATGGTTCTGGTTCGAAATTCATGAAATCAATGGCTTTTTGAATAGTGAAAAGAACCTATCCCGAATAAAACAAGCTGGCTCGGTCAAAAAGACAGTATTATAAGGATAGGTTTTTTAAGAAAATTGAGCATTAAGTACTTAATATTTTGTTGGGGAACAGATACCGACAACAAACAACCCACGGACCAAACTTGGGTTTTTTTTATAATAACGATTGCACGAGTCCATACAGATAGGTTTTATAAAAATATATATTTTTTTATACACACCTCAGCAAGTGTTCTCCTCCATCGCTCATCCTGCTCACTCCGCATTTTTTTAGTAAGCTCCCTTGAAGAGGAATGAGTATCCGGTTAAGGGTGTATAAAACTCTCAACCAGAGGAGTACATTGCTCGTGGTAGAGGAAGAAAGAATATGAAAAAGATAGACAACAATGAGGGGGGAAACCCACTTGTCATGAGTACAAAAACACATCGGTTACGGTGAACTCTTCCTTGAAAGAATAAGCTCTAGGGATGAAAACGGATACGGATATGTGCGGATATCCGATTACCATATTCGAAAAAACATCGAATACGGATATCCATATCCAGCTTATGATCGAATCCGAATCCGGATACGGATATGAAATTTTTAAAATGCTAGGATATGAAAACGAATATGGTTTTGGTCAAAAATATCGGATCCGGATCCGGATATCCGGTTTCTCGCTTAGCATTTGCTAGTTTCCAAGCAAATGGATTCTCAATTAATGAGACGTTTCCTATTCACTCGGCAACCATACCATTTATTATTATTAATTTCTAACGGCAACCACGTGATTCCAACTTCCGAAAAAGGATAATTTCCAAAAAAATATTAATTGGATGTGCGTTGGACATAAGTCCACAAGATTAATTGGATGTGCGTTGGACATAAGTCCACAAGGACCAAAACTCTGCAAGGTCATACCATATGTTTTTAATCATGTTTGTATTGGGTCTTTATTTTATCCATATCCGTTTTCACTTTATATTCGATCGATATCCGTATTCGCTCTTTATTCGAATCATATTCGGATTCGATGAATATTCGATTCGAATTCGTATCCGAATGCTAATCGGATATGGTTTTCAAAATTCTTATCCGGTAAGTATCCGTATCCGTATTCGTATTCGATATAGATGAAGCGAATATGGATATGGAAATAGCTATATCCGAACCATATCCGATCCGATTTCATCCCTAATAAGCTCTTAGGCACTGTTTGATGGAGAATAAGCACTGGAATAAGGGGTCAGTTTTCCTCCTGACACGGTTCACAGTGGTATGACTATTCCTCATTTATCCATCTTATTTCACTTTTATTCCTATCTTTATCCCACCTTACCTACCTTTCTTTCACTTTATTCTCCTTATTCCTATCCTTCAGCCGAACAGAGAATAGATCCTTATTCTCCTTATTCCCAATCATTATTCATGCTTATTCCCGAACCGAACGGGCCCTTAAGGATGAAGTCGATAGAAGAGGGAAAACAAATTAAAATAGATCTAACGTGCAAACACAGCTCCAAGACATGCTGAGCCCAATCTACATGCATGCGGCATCATATCTTGCATTGGAGACATTTGAGAGTGATCCTTTAGAAATAAGCACAAAAACTGGAGCCGTACGTCATCCTTGAACTTCACGAAGCCACCAAGAAAGGAGATAGTGGTGATGGCGGAGGTAGAGCCGACAGAACATCAAAGAGCAGAAGCGAATGCGGATTTAAGCTTGACGACAATGTGTGATACAGTTTACCGCATATTCACACCAACGGTATGACTTGAAATAAAGGATTTGCAAATAACGTGGAAAGTCTTAACTATTAACTGTTTACCAAAGTGCAAGTTTTAATAACGACGTATAATTTATCAACAAGGCACATGCCTTTAATTGTTTACTGAAGGATCAAATACAAAAAAAAATTAAGCATCTAGAAAACTTTCAAGAAATAGTAAAATTTTCTTACTTGTATCTCTTCGTATAAAGTGTAACTTCTCAGGCCTAAACATGAGTCGTTATTGAGGATAAGTAGCACATACAACTTGTTATACTTGGGTCCAACTTAGCTCCTTGTACTTGTTCACAGCTAAAATGTTTATGCATAAATTGTTTGGTAGTAGTCTCAACTATTTATATCGTACTCTCATACATTGTGATTACTGGATGTAGGACCACTTTTGGGGTGTTATAATTATCCCACACTTATATTTGCAACATCCTCTTTGCGATATGATCTATTACTTATACCCAATAATAGTGGTGGTTGCAAGTTATGGTGGTCCTATCCTCTTATCTCTTGGTAGGAGTGGCTCCAACTTTTGGGTAGCATTTTTCATTGTTAGAGGAACCATGCTTTGATACCAATTCTAACGTTTTAGACCTAGACACGAGTCGTTATTGATGATAAATAGCATAAACAATTTATTAGACTTGAGTCCAATTGATCCCCTTAACCATAATCCCAAATGCTTAAGCCTATATTGTTTAGTGGTAGTCTCAAAACTCCCAACTACTTATATCCCACTCTCATATTTGAGGCGTTACATATGTTGATATTTTATTATATTTCAAATACTTATCTTAATTTCATAATAATTTTAACATGAATTTAATTGAATTTATGAGCTTATGATGGTTAATATGCATTAAATCCCACCATTTTGAATTAATTTCATGTGCAGGATTCTTGTGATGTAGATGGTGGAAATGAGAATACAAGGACATAATTTCTTGTAATCCTTTTGACTTTTTCTATTCTTCTCTTTAATTCTAATTCATATTTTCATAACATCTATTGTGTTCTTTTAATGGGTGTGATATTTATTATTTTAATTATTCCTTGATAATCATGAATGTTATGGGACGCTATCTTCGTGGGATGTAACGTCCCTTTGATATTTTTGTATAAAAAAATAGGTCAATAGCTTTTGTTTTAAAGATACAGAGAGACACCATTGTAAAAAAAGGAATTCACCATGAATCATTTTTTTGCGTCCTATTTGCTATTCTCATCTCATAAATTTGAAGGAAGGATCTTTATTACTCAATCGATCTCGACGTTGGTGTGCACACTCATTGAGATCTCGCCTTTGTATATCCTGGAGAGTAATCGAAAGAATACCGATTGCACCATCGAAATCTCCATGGTGGTACGAATCTATTATTAAGGTCAGTGCATTTTGTACGCCTCAGCATATTGGTTCGTCACATCAAAACCAATATTATACATTTAACTATCATTATATTTATCGTATTATTTCACATACAATCTTAAAAATAGAATTTGAAGGTTTCTTTAGTGATTCCATGTATTTCCCTGGATTAGAATTATTTAGCATTGAATTGTTCTAAGGATGTGACATATTATTTGCAAAAAAAAAGGTTGCCAGCATTTTTTTATGTGTTAAAGTTAAAAATGAAGCTATATTCTTGAAAATAGTCAACTTGAAGTATTCGAAATTGTTGGAGCATTAACTAACCAATGTCTTACTTAACGATCTTAAGAAAAGATAGCATGCATTACAAATGGTGTTCGTGTTTGATCATCAAATATGTTTATAATAGGATTGTTGGTATTTTACCATTTATTTTAGAAACATCTTATTTTCTTACAAATATCAAGACTAATATGACTCGTTTTACTTGTGGTCTTTATTTATATTGCATGCTCTTTATTTTCATGCAATTGAAGAATGCACCAGAAATGCGCCATCGACTATAAATAGAGTATTAGTATTCAATGATGTTTCTCGTATAATATTAAAGTACAATGATTGAACGAGTAGAGTTTTGGCTTTTTTCAATGGTCATTATTGTGACCATTCATTTTTTTTGAGAATGTTGGTACATTTTTCTCATCCAATGTCATTATCAATGAATATTGAATCAGTTTCTTTGAGTGATGTTACACTTATTTATCCATCAGTTGGAGATATCAAGTTAGTTGTTCAACTTCGTTGCAAAAAAGCAAAGGATATTCATCTTTTGAAAGCAAGGAGATAATCTATTAATTATAAATCCACTGATTAATCATAGTGATAACATTTTCAAATAAAGTATACACATTTGTTATGGTCTTATAGCTTGATGATTGTATTAGACACGATGTTGCATGTATTGTTAGAAAGTTAAGCATGTATACTCCAAATCTAGAATAGAGAAATAAGATGCTCTGTTTTGAATGCTTTAATATCTCAAAGAAGAGATATGTTATTGTTTAATGTTTTATAGATATCCTACATTTCTTGAAGGATATTATGATGTAAATTTTATCCATGATTCAAATGAGTTGAAAAATACTAGTATATATGTTCTTACTTCTGTAAGAGGAGCTATTTTTTTGGAAATCAACCGCTCAAGCATATATTGGAGCAATATTTACTTTTGGAAGAGGAGTTGTTGCTTGAAAACAACCCAAGCAAACTCACATCACTCGATTTACAATAGAATACGAGTTTATTGCATTAGAAAAGGCATACTCTAAGAATGTGGTTGAGAAACTTCTCAGCAAATCTCCCCTTTTGGATGAATCCAATGCTACCACTATTCATGTTGTGATAGCCATGCTAATATAGCAAGAGCGAAAAATATTTTATAATAGGAAAAACAAGCAAATTTGCCTGAGAGATAATATTGTGAGAAACTTCATGGCATCATATACATGGATTATGTGAAGTGAGAATTAAATTTCATTGATTCTCTAACTAAAACACTAAGCAAAAAGCTTGTAGAGAGTAGTACGTCGAGGGAATGAAATTATACCCAAATCAAAAGTCAAAGTGATGTAAAACTAACCTTCATGAACGGAGAACCTGGGAAGGAGGTTCATATGGGATGAACAATTAACTGGACAACTGATGAAAGAGATCGTCTAGGGTACCTAACGTCCAGTCTTGGAGGGCTTGCGGTGTCCGACAAGTTGGATCCGACAATCGATGTGTCGACCGTTCTCTCGGCACTTGGTACCTGATCAATGTTGCTCAATCAGCAATTAACCCACAACAATATATATGAGAACAAATGTGAATTAAATGTATTATAACTCCTCAATAAATGTGTATAGGGTAAGTAAGACAGAATGTCAAACCACTGAGAACAACAGAGGATATGTATAATTATTAATTATTATTAATCATTATTTTTGCACTTTTTAGCTTTTTCTGAATTTTTTTGTGAGGTTTTAATTCTATGTGAATTTTTACGGATTTTTAAATGTCTTATATTTTTATTTTATAATATTTTAGTTTCTTTTTTATTTTTAAAATATGATTTATATTTATAAATAATAATAATAATAATCTATACTATAGAAGTAACATAAGATATATATAGTCTATATAGATTTTTATATTTTTAAATATACCTAAATATACTCAAAATATAGTAAACAAAATGTTTTTATGGTTTTAATATTTTTTATATTTTTGGTATCTTATATGAAATTTTTGGATATTTTAATGTATTTTTAAAGTATTAAAATATATAAAACAGTGCACAATTTAATTATCTGAAATAGTTTTAGGTTTAATAAGTATAAATAAGTTCAAAATTAGCCCAAAATTATTTTTATATATAATATGTAGAAAATTCAAATACATGAAACATTTTTTTGAATTTTTCTTGATTTTTCTAATATATATGATGTTTTAAGGGTTGTACGACTTTTTTAGGTTTTCTTTTTGTTTTTTTAGTGATTTCTAGATATGTGATAGAATATAGAATGATATAACTATTATATTTTTTGAATTTTAGAGTCGTTTTATATTTTTTGGATTTTAATATGTAAACATGAAATAAAAGAATCTTTTTGGATTTTTAGAAAATAGGAAATTGCAATAAAATGCCAAAAAAATATGGGCGGGTATAAACATCATGTCAAGCATGCAATGCGATTTTCCTATAATTTTAAAGCTTGTTAACTATTTAATAAAAATGAAAGATAAGGAATAAAAATGTAATAGAAAGAGGGATTTCTAATTTAATAAAACATTTTAAGCATTTCAGAATCGGTCCTAGAAATATAAGGGTATGCATACAGTTTTTACAACACCTCGCGTGGTGTCGCACATGAGGCGTGGGGACGTAAAAGTAATTGGCAAAAAGTTCAGGGTCCTATTGCAGTTTTCCACAAAATATTATACTTAGTAAAATATTTAAAGAAGATTTAGTAAACACAAAAGTCAGGAGAGGGGCTTTGCAATTTACCTACGTAAGGTGTGATCAAGCAACGTAGAGAGTGCCACGTTGCTCCACTTAACCCGATCAAGCTGCCTAGAGAGCGTAGCAATTCTCCTGATATCAAGGGCCCTGATTAGATATGGGCCTTACTTGTGATCCAAAGGTGTTCGAGGGATTTGGATGAACACATAAGAATACCATCCATGCCCTTCGTTGATCGATGATTCCTCATGCCTCCAACCATTGTTGCCTCCTCCGATTAGACGAAATTCTTTGAGGTTGAAAAGCCAAAAGAATGCAAAGTCTTGTGTTCCACACAAGGCGGGAACATAGTCATCAAAGCGACCGATGAGAACCTCGGATTAATTCAAATGTGTGGAGTTAAAATTTATTTTATTTAACTCTGCAAAATGTGTGTAAAGATGCAAGTATGTGTAGAGTATTGAATATAGGGAGTAAATGGTAGATCGGGAAAATGAATTCCAAAATGTGTGTTCTTCTTGTCTATGTATTTTTGTGTGGGTTTTTTATTTTATATTTTTAAATTTTTAAATTTATTTTTTAATTGCTTTTAATTTTATAATTATAATTTTAATTTTATTTTTCCTGATTTTTAAATTTTCTTTTCTTTTCAATATATAATATAGGAATATATAAAGCTATATATAAAATATAGGGATATTTAACCTATAACCCTCAGTAATTTCATAACTACCCCAAGAACCCTCGATAATCACAAATTACATCCAGAACCCCAAATAATGCTTAACCTTTACATGGCATAACCCTGTGTCAAGTTCCGTCTTTTTTCTCCGTTAACTCTAACGATATCCGTCAAATATTTTACATTTTATACCATTTAAGTTCCCATTATATACAAGTGGGACCACTCCCCTTCATCCCCCACCGCGTCGGCTGCAGCTCATCCGCCTCTACAAGCTCTCCCTTCCCCCTCGTTCCCCGGCGCCGCCTCTGCAAGCTCTCCCTCCCCCTTCCCCCGGTGCTGCCTCTGCATGCTTTCAGCCCTCCGCTCCTAGCTTCGCCTCTGCAAGCTCTCCCCCACCTTGTGGAGCTGCCTGCAAGCTTTTCATCCCACCGCCCCTAGCGTCACCTCTACAAGATCTCCCTGATCCCCGGCGCCTCCTCTGCAAGCTCCCCCCCGGCCCCTAGTGCCGCCTCTGCAAGCTCCCACCCCCTGCAAGATTTTCATCCCCCCGCCCCTAGCGTCGCCTCTGCAAGCTCCCCCCCTCCCCCGGCATACGGCGTTGCTCTACAAGATCTCCCCTATCCCCGATGTCGCCTCTGCATGCTCCCCCCGGCATCGCCTCTGCAAAGATTTTCAGCCCCCCTCCCCTCGCACCAACCCATTCCGATTCAATCAAACTCAAAAAAGGGAGGGCGGCTGCACAGTTACCTCCCTCCGGCGTCAAAATACTCATTCCCAATTCCCTTTCCCGCTAAAACAACACAACAGCGTGCGAGGCGCGCAGCATAAAATTGCCATCTTATCCCCTCTTTTTGGGGCCCTTCTCATCCATCTTAGTTATCAATCTATCTGTCTCATGGACCCTAAGACCATCTTCTACAGGAGAACGGTGCCCCCTTCCTCCATAAACCACCCACCTTCTCCATCATCTACTGCACCCGTTGCGGCTTAGGCGACTGCGACTCCCCACACACCGCAAGCCTTCGTCGCCTCCCTCATGAAAACCGACCCCTGCGGCGTCCTCCTGCAGGCTCCCCATCCCCCTTTCGACCCCCCCACCCCCACCACCATCGTTGCCCTCCACCAGTCAAGCCCCACACCCCGTCACATGCAGACGCCCTCCATCGTCAAATCCCCCCTACAAGTCTCTGCCAGGCACTGCCCTTAACCATCGTCAAAGTCCTCCACTATAAACGGAGAGCCATGGCAGCTGCATGTGCTGGACAATCGAGAAGGGTGGGATTTGTTTATTTTTGATTAATCATGATCGTTAGATCGTTGATTGGTTAGAAAAACTCAACCATCTAGTTGAGTTAATGACTAAATTAACAGAGGGTTATGGACGTAAAACGGAGCATTTATTCATGGTCCTTGATGTAATTCATGATTATCGAGGATTCTTAAGGAAATTACGAAATTACTCAGGGTTATGAGTGTAAATATCCCTGCAATATAATGTAATACAATTATAAATACTAATAAAAATACTAAAAAATTACAGAATAAAATATTTTTGGATTTTAAATAACTTTTTACTATTTTTGTGATTTTTAAGACATTTTGCTAATTTTTATATATTTTAAAAGTATAAAATATCTCAAATCACGGATTAAATAAATAGGCCAAATTATTTTGGAAAATAAAAAAAAAGTGTCTAAAATTTTCCGAATCAGTTTTAATAATTAGATAATAATATAAGGAAATTCAGAAATAAAAATAAATATTTTGTAGTGTTTTGGAATTTTATATATTTTTTACTGGATTTTGGAGCTTTTAAATTTTTTATCTTTATCATTTTCTATTTTAGAGATTTTTAGTATGGAGTTAGAAAATATAATAAAGAAAAAAATCTATGTTTTAGGAATTTTTCAAAATGTTTCTATATTTTTTGGTAATTTTTAAGTTAATCAGGGGTAAAAATATGCTCTTTTTATTTTTAATAAAAATTTAAATTGCCTAAAAAATACAAAAATATGGCATGAATCTACAAGCAAGCAAGCACTTAACCTTATTTTTTGAGAATTTTTGGAGCACGGATGATATTTTAAATTGACAGAAAACATCAACAAAAATACATGTAGTAGAAAGGGCAAAAATGCAATTAAAATTAAGGGCAAGGTCCATTCTATAAAATACCAAAAATTATATAGCTAGGACTAAAATAAAGAGAAATACCTGTAAGGGTATCTCTTAAAAATGACCACCTCATGTGGGACCGCACACGAGGTGACCTAGCATGGACCCAAAGGTAATATAAAAATACAAGAAAGGGGTTCCTTGTAATTGTTACAAAATTGTAAAATAATAATTGAATTATAATGAATCCATGATTCATCTCCTTTATTATTTTATTTTAGCTTTATTTCCTTAGTCAAATACCTGTAAATACCCACTAATTTCATGAAATTATCATTTTACATGCATTTGTTAAATATGCATTTTTAACACTGTTTGTATTCAAATAAAAGAATAAAGAAGAAAAGAAAAGAAATGGAAAGGGAAAGGATCTATTTATGAAATAAATGCAGACTGACCGAAACCCTGAGAGAAGGTCAAGACTTGACCTGATCGACCAGGAATAAAGTAGGGGGAGATAGGGTCTTTAATCAAAAAAATCAAAAAAATAATTTGTAAATATTTCCCTGTATATTTGTACAAAACTTACACTATTTTATTTATATATAAATTGACCTCAAATCAAATATTTTTCTAAACAAAATTTGTAAAAAATGTTATGAAAATAATAAAAATAATTGCAAAATAAAATCATGTATAGAATAAAAGTATCCATACTCAGGAAAAAGCTGTAAAGTAACAATTGAAAGATCAATCACGGCTCCATATGAACTCAAATTGAATCAAACTCACCTCCAATGTACTCTAAATTTAATTATCTTTAAAATGATTGTGGTTTCATAATTTTAGGAGTTACGCTTGAAAAGTCAGTTTTCTGAGGTGGTTTTTATAATTTCACCATTTATTTATTGTATATATTTATCCATCTTTATTTTTTACATAATGTAAATAACTACAAATATTTTTTAATTTTTTAAAATAAAAATAAAAATAATAATAATAATAAAGTTATTTCCTTATTTGTACATGTATATATTGCACTATATGAATATAATACTTGTATATAACTAATTTCCTTATATAAAAGATCACAAAAAAATAATATCTACATTAATTAATTAAATTAATATAATTACGACTTTCTTTTATTTTATAGTAATTTATTTGATTCGAAAACCTACCATGTATATAAGATTTGATTTTCTACCTTAAATAACCATCATTAAGGTGACTAATTAATTTTTGTAAATTACATATTTTAACTATTTTATTTAATTCCGAATTTCATTTTTAATTAATTAATTAATTTAAATAACCACTAATTACATTCCTTTTTTGTACATACTTTCCTTTTTGAATTTTCTTCTTCTTTTTATTGAGCTCCTCCTCCCTCTTTCACAATTTGATCAATCTTTAGTGGAGAGGAGCCCGATCTCCAAGAGTTTCTTATCACAGAAGGGTGCCCAGCCTCTGAGCTGTCCGGTGACAACGAATCGGTCCTCGTCGAGGCCATCACGGCGTATCCGATCCCAAGGTGAGATCCATTTTATTTCCTGTCATTCGTCTAGATTAATTTTATATTTAATTTCATAGTCATTTAGTTGCTAAATTTGTAGTCGTAGTTGACATCGTTTCCGATTTCACATTTGAATTCCGATCCGACACTGATTTTTCATCTCATTTTTTCGATCTAATCGCTTCACGTTCTACCTCACGGAATCACTCAACTCCGGCCACACACGGTGACCGGAGTCCCGGATCCATCTCCCATTTCACGGATCCACATCCACTCATGTTTTTCTGTGCTCAAATTTCATTGGATCGAGCTGTCGTGCTCGTATGCGCATTTGTGTATACAAAAATAAATTAAAAAAACAAAAAATATATTTCTTTTTCTCTAACATTTATTTTATAGGAAAAATTGAAAAAAATAATAAAATTATTAGAAAAACATAAAAATAGTTTTCATGTTATTTTTTTACAAAAAATTAAAAAAATCTTTTGCTTCTATTCTTACATTTACAAAAAAAAATAAAAAACAATAAACATAAAAAACAATCAGGCAGCAGGCCCGCCACCCCACCAATGCAGGCGGTGCCCGCCGCCCCATCATCGTCACTGCAGGCGCGTGCCACCAGCGGTCGCGCCCTCCTCTACGGATCTCTCCCCGTCACTCCTCCGCCAGCCCAACCTCCATCGCCCGACGCACGCCTGTGCGCGCCCACCGCACAAGACCTCCGACAGCGACACCTGCCGCGCCAACCCTGCACCGTGTTCTTCAGCCGCCACCAGACGGAGCTCTCCCTCTAGTGACCACGCCATCGACTGACCTCGACCTGCCACCCCAAGGGAACCCCGCACCTAGCCACTGCCTGCAATGGCTCCGTCTTGTGACGTATGTTGCCGTGCTCTACCGCGGTGCTCCGCCACTCCATCGTGAAGCCACCATTTGGAACATCAACCGCCCTCCACCGTCGCCCGTGCGGCTGGGAGGAGAGAAGGAAGTAGCGTCCGACGGCGGCCCCCTTTTTGTTTTGGAAATGAAGGAACAAAGAAAAGAAAATCTAAGGGGTTTTAAAAAAATCAGAAATATTGCATGCTAGCCCTCGGAAGTTTTAAAAATGGAAGAAACGTCCCTACCAGCTCCAGCATTAATTGGGAAAATTACATTCAAGTTTTGGAAGTTTCAAAAATCGCAAATCAGCCCCTGCTCTAAATCAAGTCACGTGTGTGGCACGTTTTTCTTGGTTAATTTGCGATATTTATCCCTCATTTTTTTGTTTTAGTTTGTTGTGAAACTTTTGAACAATTGCAATCCAGTCCTTCATGTCCAGAACTTAAAATTGCATGTTTGTTTGTTCGAAATAAATGGTTTCATCATTCTAAAAATTCTGCAAAAAATTGTGAATATTCTTGTTGTGTTCCTCTTCATTGTGTACAAATTTCGTTATATTTTGGTTTTATATGATATTTTAAAAAAAATAAATAATAGTGTCCTTTTCTCTACCTGAAATCTGAAAAATCCTAAAAATTTGAATATTGTTATAAAAATTCCAAAAAATAGATTAGGTGTATTTTTAGTGTATTTTACTTTCTATCCAAATTTCGTGCATTAAATATTTGTAAAACCCAAAGAAATTGCAAAATACCAAAAATATTCGAAAAATTGTAGAAAATTGTAGAAAAATCAAAAAATTATGATTTTAGTTTATGTGTATAGAATTTATTTTACTTTAGTTAAAAATAATTTCAGGAATTTTGTGCAGTTAAAATATCTTTAAGTTTCAAATTACTTCAGGTTGTGCATTGTTTTGTATTTTGAGCACTGTTTGATTTTTAGAAAAATATAAAAACATCTGAAAATTCTATAAAAATTACCAAAAATATTTTAAAGCATACAAAACCCAAAAACATTTTCTCAGAATTTTTCTGAATAATTTGGTACAATTGAAAAATCCAAAAAGAGTGTATGTGCATATTGTGACTCGTATGTTTATTTAAAATAAAAAAATAAAAAAAATAAAAAATCACTTAAAATTCATTTTATTTTACTTTGGAATTTGACTACTTAGTTTTTGAATCATGCTCATTATGTTCGACCCTGATCTCTATACCAGGTAAATTAAACAGCTAAGACCACTTACATTGTATTTCATTGATATATGTTTCTCTTAAGTGGTTTAATATATTTTTCTCGTTGAGTTAGTCGATTAATTGGGGTCACAACGACCATTGATATATTTGTGTACTTAATCCTAGTTGATCGGACACTCATCAGAATGACGTCGTTGTCGGGGAGTCGTTGTCGGGGAGCACAGCCTTATAATAACTGCCTTCTGACCATCTCTTGTTTCACTTTTTCTGCGAGGAACCGCCATGGATACGACTCGGACTCTTTGGTGGGACCAACATAGGAAGAGGAGCAGAGGAGCAGAAGAATGTTATTTTATTTAGAGAATTTTTGTGAATAATTGTAATAATTTAGGATAATTCTGAACATTTGTACATTTGGAAACTTGGTTATTTCGGGCTCTGTTTCGCCAAGTGCAGGTGCACTCGGGGGACCTCAACGCTGTTTTTCATGTTTTATTTTCTTGCTTTTATTTTTTATGTATTTTATGCAGATTTTTTTGTGCTTGAGCCCCTAGATTTAGGTTTCTATTTGATTGAGCCAGGTAGCATTAGGTCCAAAGCCCCTAATAGAATATTTGGTTCTATAGAACTCGCTTGGACTTAGTCAAATAAATCCGTGCTTCACGATAATAGAAGTTTCTGTTTAGGACGATTCTCGTATTGCATTCATATAGAGTAGTTTATTTTTTTCTGCACGGATCATATTGCATGTAGAGCGATGGAGTCTGGTACGCACCTCTATCTCTAGCATTTGCATCCATATTTTCTCGTGCATTGGCTTTTCTGTTTCTCCCCTCTATTTTGTGGATATAAGAATAAAGGAAATCGGAAATCCCGTTAGACGTTTCATTGAAAATACCCAAAAAAATAATAAAAAACAAAAATTAAAAAATCAGGACTACTAATTGAACTTGACTCTTAAAATCAAATGTAATTCATGCCATTGTTTTGGGTAGAGCAACTCCCTCCTGGTTTGATTTATCTGCAGTGAGAGAGCGACCCACACACTAGGATAGAGCCATACTTGATCTCTCTTTAGACTACCGGTCTTGAGGTTACTCATTCTCTAGTGACTATCTCTCCGGTAGCCAGTAAAGTGGCCAGACGTCCTTAGCAGATTGAATTGATCAGGTAGCTGGTAAACGGTCAGCAATTCATACTGGCAAGGAAAGATTTAACTTTGGGATTGGGCCAGTCTCCTGAGATCTTCGAATTCCTAACAGCTCGCTTAAACGCTCTGATATATTGAATGATCACCTAAGTAAAATTTGACAAGATAAACGATCGAGACTTCACGGTCATCACTGTGTTGCGTAGGTGAATCTGGATTTTGCTTTGTGTTTGAATGTAATATGTGTGAGTTGGTTGCGATCATATCTAGATCATTAGCAGTTGCCTTCTCATCTTTTTCTATGTGTTTTCTTTTTTCCCTCCCTCCCCCCTTCATTGTCCTCTTCATTTCTCTCTCTTCATGATGGGCCATACTCCATTTCAGTTGTAGCTTGCAGCTACTTCATTTCATTCCCATCATTCCCGCCCACTCTCTTGGGAGGTCGGAACTCCGACTGGCATCCCATCTTCTCTCTACCCACCTTCTTATTCTGGGCATGTTGTCCAAAGAGAAGACACCTGAAGAGTTCAGATTGACCAGAAACGAGACACGGGTGATCACCTTGCTGAGATGAGAGTGTATTCCATAGGAGATCACATGGAGCAGTTACGAGTTTTAGATGACTTCTATCCTAGGACGATGGATGAGTACCCAGATCAGGAAGCGCAGTCCACTTCTACATTGAGTCCCTTCATTCTGGATTTAGAGTTCACTAATCTACTGCCGAAGTTTTTAGGGGAAGTGCATGAGGAGTTGTATCTTCATATATCTGAGTTTGAGGATTTTTGTGGATCATGAGCATACCTAGATATCACTTCTGAGGAGCTGATGCTAATGACCTTTCCATTTACACTTCGGGGTAGAGCCAAGAGTTGCCACAGATGATTGGGAAGGAAGTTCTCTACGTGGGAAGATTTACGATCATTGTTCTTGCAGAGATTCTACCCCAGCGTAGAGCAGATATGATGCAGTCATGCATTTGAGATTTTTCAGTAGACCCCCAAGAGCCATTGAGAGATTCATGGCTGAGGTTTATTGACCTCTTGAGGAGATTTCCAGAGCATGGGATCTCAAAAACTGACATTGTACATATCTTCTATACGGGATGACCACGAGCAACATACGTTAGTCATTACCTCGTGTGGCGGTTCATACCACTGTCCCGACATGGATTTATTTGAGACCATCTTGGGAACACTTTCAGACATTCCATATTCACGAGATGATTTGTTCGAGACAACACATGAGGGAGATATGACACCAGTTGAGTGTGTGGCACTTCATGCCGATTCAGATAGCACACACCATTAAAGGATGTGGATTCTATTACATTTCATATGATGGACGTGTTGACCACCACTGTGAGTTCCTAGAGCCGGACATTGGTCGAGCTCCCATTAGTTTTATACCAAGAGTTTGAGCCAGTCCTGCACTTTCACGTTGAGGATTCTTGCATTCTAGATCTACTAGTATCACAAGAAATAGAGGAGGAGCCCACATCTCAACCGTCCTTTCAGTCATTTCAGTATATATGTCCAGTTGATTCAGTATCCATTCTTCAGAAGATCCTCTCAGATTCAGATACCCATTTAGATCTATCTCAGCATAGAGAGCTTGATGAGGGACACCATTTTGATTTGACAAACCTAGGTAGTCCCGTCTTTGAGATGTATGTCCTCCTATTTGATGAGGTTGATACATTTTTGGAGGATCTGATGATTGACAACATTGCCGTAGTTCGAGGATCAAATCTTGAAATGTTTACTGCTTCCGCGTTGTTGATTAGCGGCATGCCATGCCTCGAGGTTGTTCAGATGCTGTTTACAGCTGATGAGTTACTTTGGTGCTGGAACTTGATGTTTGACAATAGTGTATATCCCCAATCATGATCTGAATCCTCATCTTTTACCGACGAGCCTACATCACTCCCAGAGGATTTCTGCGGGAGGATGCATTATGTCCCTTCTACTCAATTTCGCTACCTGGACGTGATTCCGATCTGTCGAATCATGAGACCAAGCCGCCGGTTAGTTCTGATTTTTCTGAGTTCAATTTTTCTCTCCTCGATGACCCTCACTAGGAGGATCCGATCTTCGAGTTATTCGATGTTGATTCTGATTTCTCTACCCTATATACATCGGATATCGATTTTTATAGAGAGCTTCATGATCTTGATCTTTCTTCTCTATTCGAGATGGTGATTGATGTGGAGGATTCCCTGACAGATCCTTCTTTCTCCACGTTCGATTTCTTCAGCTCCATTCATTCACTCCAATTATACCTTGAGCCGATGATTTCTTTTGTGCTATCAGAGTATGATCATACATCATCTTCTCTTTTCCCGATAGACGACACCCACTTGAGTGCATATTCGGCTGTCTCTTTTGACCATCCTGAGTCCGTTGTGGTTCTCCCACTGAGACGACAACAATAGTACGATATTCGCATTACAGATGTCATCCTGAACCTTGATACAATGTTATCCTAGCCTTTGCGCCCAGCTGGGGGCGTAAACTCTAGAGCTTGTTGAGAGGCACCTCAACATTGTCTTAGTTAAATAGATCCATTCTGCCCATATCATTCATTCTTTCTATTTAAACACACCATCTTCATCTTATGATTATGCTATACTTAGGGTGCACTTTACCCTAAGTATGGGGGGGTGTCAGACTTGTGATTATCCATTTGATTCTTTTTACCTATGTTTTGCTGCCTATACTTAGGGATATATTACTCTAAGTATAAGGGAAGTAATATTTGTACATTCTAACCCTTGGTTTTCCCCTTGTGTACAGATTTCTATAATTAGGATTACTTGATCCTAAATATAGGGGGATCACTGACTTCCATTGATTTTATTCTTTCATTCGTCGTTGTAGCATAGCCCTTCTTTTCGCTTCCCAATACTAAGCACGAGTTATGTCTTTATTCATCGCTTTCTTATCACTATGAAGACATAGTTCGAGCTAAGTATAGGGGGCGTCATATATATTGTATATATACTTTAGCCATAACTCGTACTTTCATATTTTTAATATGGCTAAAATACTGTATAAATACGTGTAATATTTAAAAACAATCAAGTATTAAAAAGATGCAGATATTTCCTCAAAATTTTTTGTATATATTGATTAAGAAGTCAAGTTAAAATATTTTGAAAGTAGTTTGAAAATCTATTAAAAACTATTTCAAAAATGTTTTGAAAAATATTTTCAAACTTTTTAAAAAATATTTTGGTTTGTGAAAATATTCTTTTCTTTGTGTGAAATAAAACTACTTTTTTGTAAAACTATCAGCAAATGTTTTGAAAATGGTTGAAAAATTATTTTGAAAAAAATCTATGTATACTGTTTGAAAATTTTTTGCAAAATAGTTTTCAAATGTTCGTAAATGTTTGTAAAATTATTTAAAAAATTATTTTAGGCTATAGTTTTCAAAATTATTTGTAAAATTATTTTCAAATAAATTTGAGGAATATATGCATCACACATAAAAATGTATATACTTGTATATATTACTAACCATTTGTTTATAAAAAACTACAAAACCCAAATGTCTATAAAAAAATTGCATAAAAAATCTCTTTCTACATGTGCATCATTTTTCAAAAATCCATAAATTATTTCAAAAAAAGATTTTATTTTCTTGTATTGTACATATTTTCTTGCATTTGCATGTGCATTTTTCAGGATAATATTGACATTTAGACTAAGTCTGGAATAAAATTGAAGAATGGAGCTTAGTTGGACCTTAATCCACTTAATTTCAGATGAACCTTATAAGAACTGGAGTTAAGACTTTTCAAGTCCTACTGACTTAATTCTTTGAGTCCATAAGACTAGGTTCACATGTCATCTTGATTAGTCTAAGTAGAATATTTAACAACACACACGTGATTCTTTCAGACCGTGGCTTACCTTGGACAAGCACTCTACACGTAGTTCTTCATGGAGGAGGTAGTGAGGGAGCAGAATCTTTTGGCTTGGGGTAGCATACAAGGGTAGTACATCTAGGCGGAACCTCTCGTCCTCCTCTAGGGAGGAAAGTGCATCTCAACCTAGTCTGTCGATGTTGAGGGCTAAAGACAGGATGTTGTGGGGTTGCAATAATGCTTCAAAAGAGGGATAGTCTACTGGCTCAAGAGGAAAAACTCCTTATGTGCATACTGCACCTTGTATATATTTTCAAAAAAAAAAAAGAAAAATTGCAGAATCTTCAAAAGTGGATAGGCTTGATTGAAAAGTAAAATGCCTGCCAGAGTGTATATACAAGTGAAAAAAAAGAATAAGAGCTCCAAAGTCAAAGTTTTGTAAGCTTACAACGGATGACTTGTCTATACTGGTCATGCATCCAAGAAAAGGTAGCTACACTGGTTACCATCCATTCTCTTCTCCATCCCCTCTTCTTGAGATGGTTGTACTTGAACTTAGAAGGGAATATTCCCGCTCCTCAAGGAAAGAGTTGCTAGATCAGGGGACTAGAGTTACCTTGTTGAGAGAGTTGTTTCTTTTCTACTTTTGAGATGAGGAGCTATATTTCACTTACACCGTATAAGTAAAGATTTATAGTCATAAGAATTTGTGTATGTAGACTTGTTCTCACCTGACTGTTCAGGAGACCTGAATAGGAGTCTTGTGAAACTTAGAGACTGTTAGGTTTTAATTCCATTTCCCATTAAGGTTCCGCCACACTAATAATCCAAAGGTTCTACGGAGCTCCATACTACAATTTTATGAAGATAAGTTTAAAGTCAACATTGTTCTAACTTCTTTCCTTTTTTCTTTATTTTTGTTTTCAATTATTTTCCAAAAAAGTGCTTTCTAAGGGACTAGCAAAGGTAAAGTATAGGGGAATGATGAGTCCATGATTCGTCGCCTTTATTCTTTTATTTAAACTTTATTTCCTTAGTCAAATACATGTAAATACATACTAATTTCATGAAATTATCATATTTCTTGCATTTATTAAATATGCATTTTTAACATTGTTTGTATTCAAATAAAAGAATAAAGAAGAAAAGAAACGAAAATAAAAGAAAAATAAAAATAAAGGATGTATTTATGAAATAAATGCAGACTTACCCGAACCCCAAGAGAAGGTCAAGACTTGACCTGATCGACCAAGAATAAAATAGGGGGAGATAGAGTCTTTAATCCAAAAAAATCAAAAAAATAATTTGTAAATTTTTCCCTGTTTATTTGTACAAAACTTACACTATTTTATTTGTATATAAAATTGACCTCAAATCAAATATTTTTCTAAACAAAAGTTGTAAATAAAAATATTTCGTAAATAATACAAATAATTGTAAAGTAAAATCTTGTATAGATTAAAAGTATCCACACTCAGAAAAAAGCCGTAAAGTGATAATTGAAAGATCAATTCTGGCTTCATACGAACTCAAATTGAATCAAACTCACTCCATTGTACTCTAAATTTAATTATCTTTAAAATGGTTGTGGTTTCATAATTTTTGGAGTCATAGTTGAAAAGTCGGTTTTCTGGGGTGGTTTTTGTAATTTCACCGTTTATTTCTTGTATATATTTATTCATCTTTAGTTTTTACATAATGTAAATAATTGTAAATATTTTTTAATTATTTAAAATAAAAATAAAAAAATATAATAATAATAATAATTCATTATTTGTACATGTATATATTGTACTATATAAATATAATACTTGTATATAACTAATTTTCTTATATAAAAGATCACAAAAAATTAATATCTAACATTATTTACTTAAATTAATATAATTACAAATTCTTTTATTATTTATTAATTTATTTGATTTGAAAACCTACCATGTATATAAGATTTGTCTTTCTACCTTAGATAACCACTATTAAGGTGACTAGTTAATTTTTGTAAATTAATTATTATAATTATTTTATATCATTCCAAATTTTGTTATCTATTTATTTATTTAAATAACCATTAATTACATTCCTTTGTTGTACATACTTTCCTTTTTGAATTTTCTTCTTCTTTTTATTGAGCTCCTCCTCCTTTTTCACAATTTGATCAATCTTTGGTGAAGAGGAGCCCGATCTCCAAGAGTTTCTTATCGCAGAAGGGTACCCAGCCTCTGAGCCATCCGATGACAGCGAGTCGGTCTTCGTCGAGGCCATCACAACGTATCCAATCCCATGTTGAGATCTATTTTCTTTTTTGTCATTCGTCTAGATTAATTTTAGATTTAATTTCATAGTCATTTAGTTGCTAAATTTGTAGTCGTATTTGACATCATTTTGGATTTCACATTTGATTTCCGATCTGACACCGATTTTTCATCTCATTTTCTCTATCTAATCACTTCACGTTCTACCTCACACAAACACTCAACTCCGACCACGCACTGTGACCGGAGACCCGGATCCATCTCCCATTTCACGGATCCGCATCCACTCACGTTTTTACGTACTTGGAATTCA
The DNA here is from genome assembly GCA_037367405.1 of Ottelia alismoides. Classification (NCBI taxonomy): domain Eukaryota; kingdom Viridiplantae; phylum Streptophyta; class Magnoliopsida; order Alismatales; family Hydrocharitaceae; genus Ottelia; species Ottelia alismoides. The sequence continues at coordinate 1,104,045 of JAZKJV010000807.1, forward strand.
TTGGATCAAGCCGTTGTGCTTGTATTCTCATTTTGTATACAAAAATAAATAAAAAAATTTAAAAAATGTATTTCCTCTTCTCTAACTTTTGTTTTGCAGGCAAAATTTAAAAAATAATAAAAAATAATAAAAACATAGAAATATTTTCCTATTATTGTTTTACAAAAAAATAAAAAAATTCTTTCGCTTATGTTCTTACATTTACAAAAAAAAATAATAATAAAAATAAAAAATAATCTGGCAGCAGGCTCATCGCCCTACCAATGCAGGCGGCCCTCGCCACCCCATCATCATCACCGCAGGCATGCCCCGCCAGCTATTGCGCCCTCCTCCACGGATCTCGCCCCGTCGCTCCTCCGCCAGCCCAGTCTCCATCGCCCGGCGTGTGCCTGTGCATGCCCACCGCGTAAGACCACCGAAAGTGATGACCCGAAAAATCCTTCCTAAATCCGGGTAAGGTAAAAATCACTCTCGGGTCGTTGCGACCCGGATCTCGGAGGATCGGACTCAACAAGAAAAATAAAGGAACCACCAAACAGAGATACAAATCAATCAAAACAAGAAGCGGACCTCGCTAATTTTATTAACCTGGTATAGCGACCAGGGTCGGACTCAGGGAGCACGAGTTGGCCTTGCGGCCTACGAAGTAGTCAAAGTCGAAATAAAGAATAAAATATTTTTTTGGTGGATTTTAATGATTTTTAAATGTTTTTTGTTTTTGATTTTATAAGGAAATGTAAAAACAAGAAACTTCAACAATTATTAAAAACACTCAAAATACACAGGAAATTCTAATAAAAAATGTTTTATATTTTTAGATTTTTTAGTGTTTTTGGTGAATTTTGCAGAATTTTCTAATTTTTATATGATTTTATAAAAAATCAAAAATAAGGAAAACAGGGAGTCACTGTGCAGCCAGACTTGAAAGATCAATTAAAATTATAAAATTGATCTATAAAAGTCTAGAGGCAATTGTTATGAAAAATATAAACAAAAACTAAACTAAAAAAAGAGTTTGCAATTTTTTGATTTTTATAGAATTTTTATAAGGTTTTTAATGTTTTTTAATTGTTTTGGTTTTTATAAATCCAAATAAGCCAAAAATTTGATAGAAGCTAGAAAACACTAAAATTAACTATCACTAATTTTTTTTAGAATTTTAAAGAAGTTTTAATATTTTTCTTTGATTTTTTAATTTAGACAGTACCAAAAATCAATGTTTTTGAATTTTTAAAAATATTAAAAAGCCTAAAAAATATCCCAAAATTTTAGGGAAATTTTTACACAATGGCAGGAGCCATGTCCAAATTTCACCTAATTTGGATTTAATTTGATATTTTATTCAATTAAAATAAGGCACACAATAGTCAGGGCCCTAAATGCAAAAAAAAGTATTTCCGGGACCAAATAATAACAAGATCAGAAAGTCCAGGGGCCCTTGTGCAAAAAGTGCACAAAAGCACGCGTAAGGCACGTGAATTGGACACGGAGGGGCATAAGTGTCATTCCTATTTATAAAAGATCAATCCAGAACACACAGGAAACACAGGATAAAAAGTGCAATTAACCCAAAATCTCACGTGTCGATGCACGCAGCTCTCATATGTAAGGACTGAAATGCATATAGTAGAAACATCGAGGTCCACAATGCAAAATATTCAAAATAAAAACAACTACAAAAAATACTTACAGGACTAAATGGAAATAACAAAACTAAGGAGGGCCTAAGTAAAATTACCCTCTTACTAAGATCTAAGGCTGAAGACGATGCCACATAGAGGATCTGACGGTGGGAAGTTGCTGGCGCCTCTTCGTGAGATCAACGCTCCAGATGAGCTCCTGATCGAGATCCGACGGTCGAGGGTGCCCGAAGAACGAAGGGTCGAGATCAAAACTGGGACGTGGCTCGATCCGACGGTAGTGGAGGGTCCCGTATGAACTGGCTGCCGGCGAACTTCACGCGGCCGATACGCACTGTAGGAACGACCTCTGACGCTGCTGGGATAGGGAACGTGAAGCTCGGACTCTTCTGCAGCTGATGAGCTCCTCCGATGAGTCCGGGAAGCTCCGAGGAGCTCCGGCGATGATGGTGGAACTAACCTCCTGTGCTCGAGTGTTCAGACCTTCAGATGGGTCCCTTTGACCTGCAAAATAGCACAGGAAGACTACTGGGTCGAGGGCAAATTGCCTCGACCCGATTAGGGGTGAAATGAATGATCGGAAGGGGGGTGGAGCGGGGTCTCCGGCGAAGCGACGGTGGAGGAGACTCGATTCTTGGTTCTGGGGGGAACCAAGGTGAATGGAGGTACAGAGAATGTGGGGAGGAATCTCGTGAAGACGAGTCAGGTGTCCGATGGTCGGATGGGTGAGCGTATCGAGGGGAATCGTCCGGCGGAGGTCGGTGGTGTGATTTGGGCGTAATCGGAAATTAAACTAATCTAGAAGTGATCGAAGCTACCTGATGGAGGAAATCGACTAGGCTGAAGCTGGCAGAGCTCCTGGGGGTCTTTGCCTCAAGGAATCGTCGGGTTCCGAGGCTCGGCGCACCTCGCGGCGGCGCACGGCGAAGGGCTCGCCGGATCAGTGGCTGGGGACACCTCCTCCTCACTGCGACACCACGCTCGACTAGCTGTCACTCTAGGGAAGGTAGTGGAGGTCCTAGGATGGAAGGGCGGAGCCAAAGATGGCGAGAAAAGTGCGGCGGAGGTGGAGCTAAATAGTGCCAGGGGTCCGGGAAGATGGGAGTCGAGCGCGCTCGGTGAAGCACGGACCCATAGGCAACTGATCGGGCGAAGATCTCGGATCAACAAGGATTAAATGGCGTCCGGGGTTTGGATAAATGGAGGTCGGATCGAGTCAGGATAAATCGGAGAAGTCGGGCCAAAACCCAATCCGCCTGGAAGAGGGTCCGCGGGGGAGAGTTGACCGAGGGTCAACAATCCCCCGTGGACCAATCAGAATGCTTCAATTATTAAATATTTGGAAATTCAATTAAAATTATTAAATGATTTTATTTCGAAAAAGGTAAAACATGAAAAATGTTAATTATTTTTCAAATTATTTTTTAGTGATTTATAATTATTTTTTTGAAAAATAATTTATGTATTTACATTATATTATTATTATATATAGGTATATACATATATGTATTTTTTATTTTTATTTTTAAGTATTTATTTTTATACAACTATTCCAATTTTATATTTTATTTATTCATAACATCAAGTTTGGAATAAAAAGGTATTTTTATTTTATTTTTATTATTTATTTAAATTAGTTAAATAAATAGGTTTATATACATATTTACATGGTATATGTACAAGGTAGAAAATTTATTTTTATTTTTATTTTATTTTTATGATTTTTATTTTATTTTAATAAATATGTACAAAATATGAGAAATACTTTTTATTTTTATTTTGAGGAAAATAAATTTATTTATATACATAGGTATATATACAAGTATGATTGACCCTATCTCCCTCTACTTGGCTTCTTTTGCGGTCAGGCCCATGCTGAGCCCTCCTTTGGGATTAGGTCACTCAATATTTATTCTACATATTTCCCTCTTTTTCTTTTATTTCTCTATTCTCTTATTTATGCACAAAAACATGCTAATTATTGCTATTTACACAATGCATGCATTTTGACAATTTGTGATATTTACACATATCTACGTGGTGTTTTGCAAGGGTTTTGTATCTAAAATAAAAGAATAAAGAGTGATGAATGGGTATTCATCACCCTCTATACTTAACTTTGCTAGTCCCTTAGCAAACACTTATTTGAAAAAGAAAAGAAAAAGAAAAAGAGAGGAAATACAAGGATCAATGCTGATTATTAAACTTGTCTTCATTAAATTGAAATATGGAGCTCGATCAGATCTTTGGATTATTAATGTGTCGGAACCTTATTTGGACTTAGGTTTAAAACTTAACAGCCTCTAAGATCCACTAAACAATAGTCAAGACTCCTCAATAATCCAGATCAGAACAAGTCTACATACACAAACCATGAAGACCATGAATCTTTCCTTGTACAGTGTAAGTGAGGTATAGCTCTCCACCTCAGAAGTAGCAAAATGACAACCCTCCCCAATAAGGTAACTCTATGACTCTAGTCTGGCCACTCTTTCTTCGAGGAGCGGGGTATTCCCTTCTAAGTTCAAGTTCAACCGGCTCAAGAAGAGGGGGAAGAAGAGAATGGACCATGGCCAATGTAGCCATGTATCCTTGGGAGCTCAACCAGTGTAGCTAAGTCTCCATGCTGCAAGCTACATAAGATGGAACATGAGTCTCAAGATTTGCTTATTGCATTATATACACTCCGGTGGGATTATCATTTTCTCTCAGACCCGCCACTTTTTTGGAGTTATTTTCTTTTTGCATTTTTTGATGTGCATATATACAACATATCTACAAAGTGCAGCATATATAATAAGGAGTTTTTCCTCTTGAGCTAGTAGACTATCCCTCTTTTGAAGCATTATTGCAACCCACAACTCCTGTCATTAGACCTCATGGCAACCAGACCAAGTTGAGACGCACTTCCTTCACTATAAGAAGAAGAGAGGTTCTGCCTAGAAGTACTACCCTCATATGCTACCCCAATTCAAGGAAGACTGCCTCCTCACCACCTCATCCGTAGAGAGCTCGGTGTAAAGTGCGGGTCCAAGTCAAGCCATTGTCTATATGAGTCATGTGTGTGTTGTTAAGAGCTCTACTTAGGCTCATTGAGATGACATACGATCGTAGCCTAGTGGACTTAAAGAATTAAGTCACCGTGGACCTGAAAGTCTCAACCCTAAGCCCTATAAGGTTCCTCTTATAATTAGGTGGATTAAGATCTTAACCAAGCTCCATTTTCCAATTTAATTCCAGGCTAGTTTAAATGTCAACTATAATCCAGGAAAAACTATACAAGTATTTACAAAGATGCTATTTACAAACTTTTTACACATGTGCAAAATTTTTGAAAAATGTTTTGAAATCATGGATGTATGCATGAATGCAAGTTTTGCAAAGTATTTACACTAATTTACACAAGGTTTTTGAAAACTTTTGATTTTCAAAACATTTTAGAAAAATTTTGTACTATAAACATAATTTTGCTAAGAAAATATTTACACAATATTTACACAAAAAGTTTTTACAAACATTTTTACAAAAATAATTTGTATAACTAGTTATGTATGTGCAATAAAAGAATTTTATTTACAAGGAAAAATTTTTAATTTTTTATGGATTTTTGGGTTTTAGACATTTTTATTTATTAACACACTCACACAAAGTACGAGTTATGGCTAACGTATATATGAAATATATATACACCCCCCCTATACTTAGCTCGAACGATGTCCTCAGAGTCAAGAGCGATGAAGAAGACATAACTCGTGCTTAGTATAGGGAAGTGAAAAGGAAGGATATATACAAAGACGAATGAAAGAATAGAAATGCAAGAGGATCTCAGGGTTTCCCCCTTTACTTAGGATCAAATAATCCTAAGTATAGCATGTTGTACACAAAGGGAAAGCCGAGTGAGAATGTACAGGGTCTACCTCCCCTATACTTAGGGTAAAATATCCCTAAGTATAGGCTGCAAAACAGAGGTAGAAATGAATCAAAAGAAACTCAAAAGTCTCACACACCCCTATACTTAGGGTAAAGTGCACCCTAAGCATAGCAACGTCGAAGATGTAAATGGGGTGTTGGACTGAAGAATAGTATGATATGGACAACTGGCTTTATAGAAGTCGGGAGAATAGTGATAATCAGGCGTGAGATGCAATAGATGTAAGTCAAGAGACCACATCTCACGCAAAGTGAATCGAGGCAACGTCAATGACCCGCGGCTCATGATCTAGATATGGCTTGAGCCGCTAGCCCTTCACACGAAAGGTACTCTCAGAAGACAACTCAGATATATCAATACTCCCATTGTCATGTACCTTTCTAACCAAGTAAGGTCCCTTCCATTTGCTCTGTAGCTTCCCTGGAAATAACCTCAACCTGGCATCGAACAACCATACTCGCTGTCCTGGCTCAAACTGCTTGTGTCTGATATGAGAATCATGCCACTCTTTCACTCTCTCCTTGTACTGTAGGCTGCTCGAAAAGGCTGTATCATGAAGCTCCTCCAGGGCTGCTAACTCTACCCTCCTCTGATCTCCTACATGCTCTGGATCCAAAAGTATATCAGTAACAACCCAAAGTGACCTATGTCTCAGCTCAACAGGTAAATGGCAGGGCTTTCCATAAACGAGGCGAAAGGGAAATGTACCCAAAGGCGTCTTGAAAGATGTCCTATATGCCCACAAGATCGAGTCCAAAAGCTGTGACCAATCCTTTCGGTCAGGGCGGACGGCTTTCTACAATATAGTCTTGATCTCCCTATTCGACACTTCAGCAAGACCATTCATCTGAGGGTGGTATGGAGTGGCAACTCGATGGTCTATGCTGAACTCGCTAGCAAGGGCCTTTACCTTGTCGTTGACGAAATGAGACCCCCCGTCAAATATCAATACTCGAGGGACCCTGAGCTGTGAAATGATATGCTTCCTCAAAAATCTGCAAACAGTCCTAGCATCTGCGGTTCGGGCGGGGATGGCCTCAACCCAGTGACTAACATAATCAACGACCAACAGAATGTACTCAAATCCCTGACTCCTAGGGAATAGACCCATGAAATCAATGCCCCATGCGTCAAAAACCTCACAGAAGTGAATGGGCTGCATCGGCATCATATCACATTGTCGACAAGTGCCCATCCTCTGACAGTCAGTACACCTCTTCACGAACTCATCAGAGTCCTTGAAGAGAGTAGGCCACCATAGGCTGGATTGGAGCACTTTTTGTGCCATTCTCCTCCCAGAATGATGTCCTCCTGCCTCCAGCTTGTGGCAGTAAGTAAGGACGCTGTGATGCTCCTCCTGAGGAATGCACCGACGCCAGACGCTATCCCCTCCTTCATGGTAAAGGATGGGATCCTCCCAGTGGTAGAACTTGGCCTTCGCGAGGAAGGTCTCAAGTCTCTGCCAGGGCCAATCCTGTGGGACTTTCTTGGCAACAAGAAAGTTCACAATATCAGCGTACCATGGGAGAGAGGCGATAGCAAGGATCGCCTCATCTGGGAAGATCTCACAAATAGGCTCAGTCTGCTCAGAATCCTCAAGATGCTCTAATCGGGAGATATGATCTGCCACCACATTCTTGACTCCAGGCTTATCCTTAATCTCAATATCAAACTCCTGGAGTAGAAGGATCCATCTGGTCAATCTAGCTTTGGCATCCTTCTTTGCCATGAGGTACCTGATGGCAGTATGGTCAGTGTAGATGGTCACTCTAGATCCAATGATGTAAGATCTGAACTTATCTAGGGCGAAAACTACGGCTAGCATCTCCTTCTCAGTGACTGTATAGTCCGCTGTGCGACATCCAAAGTACGGCTAGCGTAGTGAATGGAAAATGGGACTCCATCCCTCCTCTGTCCCAGCACGTCCCCTACGGCAAAATCGGAGGCGTCCGTCGTGATCTTGAATGGGAGAGACCAATCGGGTTGCTGGAGAACAGGAGCCTCTACAACACAGCTCTTGAGAGTCTCAAATGACGATAGACACTTGTCATCGACAAGGAACTCGGTGTCTTTCGTCAGCAGATCAGTCAACGGCCGGGCAATCCTGCTGAAATCATAAATGAAGCATCGGTAGAAACCGACGTGCCCCAGAAAAGACTGTAACTGCCGCAAGATGGACGGTGGATTGAGTTTTCTAATGACATCCACCTTGGCCGGATCAACCTCCATGCCCATGTTGGAGATGATATGGCCAAGCACCGTCCCCTGAGTCACCATGAAGTGACTCTTCTCCCAAGACAACACAAGGTGAACCTCAATGCATCGCTGAAGGACTCGGTCTAGGCAGTCAAGACAGGAGTCGAATCCGTCGCCGTAGACTGAGAAATCATCCATGAAGACCTCCAAGCACTCCCCCACCATGTCCGAAAAGATAGACAACATGCATCTCTGAAATGTCGCCGGAGCGTTGCACAACCCAAATGGCATGCATCTGAAAGCATATGTCCCGAGGGGACAGGTGAAGGTGGTCTTGTCCTGGTCCTCGGGCGCGATGGCCACCTGATTGTAGCCGGAGTACCCATCCAAGAAACAATAATGGCTCTTCCCTGCCAGTCTCTCAATGATCTGATCAATATAGGACAGGGAGAAATGATCCTTCTTGGTGGCATGGTTGAGTCGTCTGTAATCCACGCAGACATGCCAAGAAGTGGGTACCCGGGTAGCGATCTCCTCTCCAGACTCGTTGACAACTGTAGTGATGCCCGTCTTCTTGGGCACCACATGCAACGGACTGACCCACTTGGAGTCGGAGATGGGGTAGGTAAAATCGGTGCTCTACCATTTCGAGATCTCCTTCATGACAACATCTCTAAGATTCGGGTTCAGCCGCCGTTGGAACTCACGCGACGGCTTTGCCTCCTCCTCGAGATAGATATGGTGGGAGCACAGGGCCAGACTTATCCCCTAGAGATCGGCTACACTCCATCCTATCGCCTTGAGGTTCTTTTCAAGAACCCCCATCAGATGGGATTCATGCTCTCCAGTCAAATCTGCTGAGATAATGACTGGGTACATCTCATGCTCACCTGCAAGGAACTGATACTTCAGCGACGCTGTGGCGGATCTGGCCTCTGAAAGGTCTGAGTGAATGTTGCCAAATCTACATGGGAGAACAGAAACTCTCGCTCACAATCTGTATCTGGAGAAGGCTACTCTGCTGGACTGTCTCTGCTCTGCACAGAATCAACCTCCTCCCTAGTTGTAGGCTCAATGGAAGTCAGACATGGTATAAAATCATCAAACTCGTCCTAATCAATATCTGACTCCGAGGGATCTGTATCGGACTCAAAAAAATTTGTCTCGCGGTCTGGAACCAGCTCTGCTGACTGAAATGTATCCCGAACCAGGAATGCGCTATCCAAGCTCTCCTCTGCTGGCGTCTTTGCATCAGCAAACTCTGAAGGTGAGAGGATGACCTGTGCGACTGGATCTGCCCAAACTGCCTCATCATCTGTGATTACAAAATCACAGTCCTAGTGGATGTCTCGCCCTGCCTCTGTCATCTGCTCTGAATTTGTAGTCGGCTCTGAGCAAGCTGAATCTCTGGCCCTAGTATCCTCAACCGTATCTATTTGTACACTCTCACCCTCGACGCGAAAGCATACCCTCCTGCTATCATGGTCGGTCACCGCCTTGGCTGTGGCCAAGAACTGGCATCCTAGAATGATCGGGGTATCGGTCACAGACTCAGGGATCTCCATGTCCAACACAACAAAGTCCACGGGGAATTTCAGGCCCTGAATCGTGACGACAATGTCCTTCAGCAACCCCTTCGGCCTCTTGACAGATCGATCAGCAAACTGAAGGACCGTCCTGCTCTGTCGTAGAGTGCCCAACTCGAAGCGGTCGAGAAGGGCTACCGGAAGTAGGTTGATCGAAGAACCGCTGTCTAATAAAGTGCGGTCGAACCTCTGCTCATGGATGTGGCATCTAACATACGGGGTTCTTGCATCTGGCCCCCTGACTGGCAGACGGTTCTGAATCGTGAAACAAGTGGCTCGAGTAAGCACATGGATCTCAGATTGATGGTTCCTCCTCTTCCTCCTAACCGTAGTCATGTCTCTGAGTGATCTCTGGAGTAGAGGGATGTGCTCCAGGCCTCCTGAAGAATCAGCTGGATATGGAATCTATCTATCATCTACTGGCTGAACTCTATCTAATGGTTCTTTTTGGGATTTTCTTTTTTCTGTCCCTTACCCATGTGAAGTGCTCGGGGAAAGGGGATCACAGGGTCCTTCTCAGATGAAGGACTAGGAGAGGGTCTAGGCTGCTCAAGTACGACAGAATCCACACATACATCATCAAGCACCACAGGTGGATCACAATAAAATAAACCCTTTCCTTTATTTCCAGAAAAGTCCTGAGGTACATGTACAGACGGAAAAAACAATAGGACTAGCAGAACTGGGAATGGTGGCCTCAGCGCCACCCTCGGCATGTCGACTCGCGGCATCAGTACCGCACTCTTGCTCGACGACTGTGGTGGCGTCAGTACCACCTCCTCTAACTAGTGACGCGACGGCCTCAGTACCGTCGGCTGGATCAACATCCATGGTGGCGTCAGCACTACTGTCATCATCTCTCGCGGCATCAGTACCGCGCTCCTCCTTGCCTGGCGCTCTGGAAGTGGCATGGGATCGTCGCTCAGACGAGGCACCGCCTGCAGGCATTCTACCACTCCTAAGTGTAAAAAAATCAGCATCAAACATGTATGCAGACAAATCACCAAATGAATCACTAGGAGTGGTAATCTCTGTGAACTCTACCTGCTCAGACTTCCTCTTCAGATTGTTCGGGTTCGGCTCAATCCAGGCAGGGATGGCGGCCTTCCCTCTCACGATCTCCCGCATCTCCTGGCGGAACTCATCCATCTCCCGTATAAAGGTAGCCTACTGCTATGTCATGAGACGGGCTAGATCATCTAAGGCGGGGTTCTCATAGGCGGGCCCATGAGAACCTGACGGGTGGCCTCTCTGGTAGTGAGGCTGCTGCTGGTGGTGCGGGTGAGAGGGGTACTTGATTTAGCCAAAAATCGATGCGGTTGTATTGACTCACAAGGCGAGTCAACAGTCGGTGTGTTGACCACACAAAATCTGGACTAAAATCAACAATTACCCCACACTACAGATCAACAATTAGAAATAAATGTGGAGTTAAAATTTATTTTTAACTCTGCACAAAATGTATAGCAAGCAAGTATGCAGAGAGTTCGAACACAGGGAGCAAACATGGTAGGTGCACAAATAGATGTGTGTGTGTGAGTGTGAAGTGTGTCTACACTAAGCAAGCAAGCAAAGATTTTTGTGTGTTTTTTATTTTAATTTTTTTTTATTTTTTTATTTAATTTTTAATTTTGTATTTTGATTTTTAATTTTCTAATTTTTATAATTTATATTTTATATTTTTTTTCTTTTTTTCAATATTAGAAAATATAAGCAAAGTAATAAAAGAGGTGATAATATATTTATAAAAATGCACAAAAATAGACAAAAATTCAGAAATAAAATCTTTTTGGGATTTTTATAATTTTCTACTGTTTTGTGATTTTTGGGTATTTTTCAAATTGTTTTTGGTATTTTTAAACACTGAAATAAATCAAAACAGTGCAAAAGCTATTGGCTGGGGGCAAAATGAGAATTAAAAATAGCAAACAACCACAAAAATTTTCCAAACTATTTTTCAAATAAAGACAATGAAAAGATGAAACTACAGAACTTGAGTTTACTATTTTTGGAGTTTTCTACAATTTTTGAGAATTTTTTGAAGTTTTTATGTATTTTCTAATTTTTAAGGTTTTTCTTTTGAGATTTTTAGTGATTTTTGGACTGACACTAAAATAGGTTAAAATAGATAATAGGAAATTTTTTTGGTTTTTTTCGAAATATTTTACTATTTTTTTGGTATTTTCTAAGCTAGACACTAGGCAAAAAGCATGTTTTTGATTTTTAATAAATATTAAAAGGACACAAAATCCAAAAATAAAAATATGACATTACATTACAAGCACACAGGATCTTAACCCTAATTTTTGAGAATTTTTGGAATTAAGATGTAGGTCCAAATAAATACTACAAGTTCAAAAAAATATCACAGCCTAGCAGGGGTATAAGTGCAATTATCAGAACATCTAGGGGCATACATGCAATTTTCCACAAAAGTGTGAACTGAATATTTAATTTACAGGACTAAAAATAAATTACAAAAGCCGTAGGGGTGTCGGCGCAATTTTCCCACCAGGGCGCGTGACTTGCACGCGCTTAGCAAGGACTGAAAAGTAATATTCCAAAACTCGAGGGCTAACTTGCAATTTCTCCAAGAGTTTTAATACTTAAACTGAAGGTTCTAGGATTAAAACGAAATACAAAAAGGGTCGAGGGCCTCAAAGCAAAATGCCCGCACCTCACGTGCACAGGTCACGTGAGGTGACGTGGCGGAGGACCTGTATGCAAATATAGAAAGTTCGAGGGCTATTTTGCAAAGTTTACAAAATATTTATACTACGCAATAAAATTTCAGGACTAAATAAAAATTACAAAACTAGCGGGGGTGTGACTACAAAATACCCTCGCTGGGACGATCCGACGGCGGAGCGGGCGCTGATGACGCGTGGCGCGGATCCAACGGCAGGTGGCTAGGCTCGATCCAGCGGCGTGGGACGCACCACTTATCCACGTGGCGGCTTCTCGAAGGGCGATGACGGTTCGGCGATGGACGTCCGTGATTAGTTGGATCTTGGCTGATCTGACGGTTGAGGCGCTCGAAGATCCTACGGCTGGTGGCGGATCTGGGCTGGGCCGATGATCGGACGGCTGGCGGCCGATGACGAAGAACAGGGAAGAACTCGCCGCCTGCGAGCTTCCCCGATCTCCTCATTCCTCCTTCGGCACTATCACGAGCTGCAAAATGGCTCAGCTGGGTCCGCTGGTCCTCCTCCGGAGGATGGTGGCGGCAAAAATCTCTGGCGAGGCTCGGAGGGACAGCGCGAGGTCGGCGGAGCACGGGGTTCCAGGTACCACGGCCGGCCATCAAAAATCGCCCCCAGGTGCTTTGGAGCTTCAGGACCTGCACACAAAAACATTACGGAGGTCGAGGGCAAAATGCCTCGACCTCCAGTGGCTCTCGAAATGGGGTGAACGGCGAGATGGGCACTCGCCGGAGTTGCGCTCCGGCGAGGTGATCAATGAGGTGATTGGATGGTCGAATCGTCGAGGAATGAAAGGCTAAATGATCCTAAGTCTACCAGGGATGCTACGAGGATAAAAAGAAACAAATAAACAGCCTCAATGGCCTGGAGCCAGAGGGTGAATACCTCGACAGCGACGCTCGCTGGAGGTGTGGAACTCGCGCAGATTAGGAGCCGATCCGCTGCCTTGAAGCCCAGAGCTCGGAGCTGTCACCTCCAGGCACCTCGAGCACGACCAAGGGGGGAGAAATCTGTGGAAATCACGGTTCGAATTTCAAAAGAGAATCGAAGTTGGGTTTTAAGGGGTTGACGGTCAGTGGGGAAAGAACGAGGCTGGGCAGTGGCTACAGTGGTCCTTCGATCCAGGTTTCGCTAGGGCGGGCATGCCCATGGATCGAGGATCAAAAGTCACGAAGGGCCTATCATGAATCGATGCAAGACGAAGCCCCGAAAAAATGGAGAAAAAGGGGTCAAACTCGACTCTGACCCGGGCTACAGGGCTAGGACGACCAGTTGACCGAAGTCAACTGGGGTTGAAACCTGGTTGGTCCACGTGGACCAACCAGGAAAAACCCTGATTTAATCATTTATTAATTTATTTAAAAATAGAAATAAACTGAATTAAATTATGATTTAAAAATAAAAAATATTCGTTATTTTCTGTAGTATTTTATTATGAATTTTAATTTATTTTATGAGGTATATTTTCATGAATTTACTTTTTAGCCCTATATAGGTACAATACCTATGTATGTTATTATTTTATTTTTATTCTGTGTATTTTATTTTTATTATTTTTATTATTTTTATTTCTTATTTTCTATAATCATAAAATACTTTTATATACACAAATATATTTTATTTTATTTTCTGATAGGTTTTGTACGTTTAATAAAATATAAATAGGTATTGTATAGGTATGGGTATAGGTAATATACCTATGTATCAAGTATGTAAGTATTTTATTTTAAGTTTTATTTAGGTTTTTATTCCAATTTTAATGTACATAATTATTATAAGTAATATTTACAAGATTATAAAAATATAAAAAAATAATGAATAAATAATAAAATGAATATTTTAATCTGTACAAGTATACAATGTGGGTCCAAAACTCAACTTTCAAACCGTAGCTCCGCCAAATGCGAAACCACCACATTGGATAGATTATTTTATTCTATATACAATTAAAGGTGAGTTTGATGCATTTGGAATTTTCAGTTGTGAGATACGGGTCTGGGGAGTTGGGATTCTGGATTTTTATTCAGACCATAACTTTTTATCTGTGTATTATTTTTCTGTGAAATCAATTTTGTATTTTTCTTTATTAAATTATCTACAACTTTCATGTACAAAGTTTCTTTATTTGATGAATAAAAAGTGGAACCAAAAATAGGTCCCAAACTGAATAAAGAATGAATAAAAGGTATAGGTATTTTATCTGTATTTTGGCCATTATCTCCCCCTACTTTATTCCTGGTCGACCTATTCATCAAGATGCCTAGGTCTCAGGGTTTCGGGTCATAAAATATTTACAATATTTTATTTTTTTTCTTTTATTTTATTTATTCTATAATTTTGGCTTTAATTACAACATTTTACACACTAATGGAATGCATATGCATGAATGCTAAGATGATGAAATAGAGATTATTTACAGGTATTTGCTAGGGTTTTTGGTGCCAAAATGATAGAATAAAGATGATGAAATGTGGATTCATCATCCTCCTATACTTTACCTTTGCTAGTCCCTAGCAAACACTTATGCAATAAGTGCAAAAAGAAAAAGAAAGAAAAGAAAAAGAAGAACTTGGATTTTATTTGATCATCAAACTTGTCTTCACTAAATCAAAGTTTGGAGCTTAAATTGGACCTTTGGAATTTTAGTGCGGGCGGAACCTTAGTGAGATCCGTGTTTGAAATTCAACAGTCCTTGAGAATCCCAAAACTCTGTCCAAGTCTCCTCAATAGCCAGGTCAGAAATACTTCAACTCATACGCAAACTCTTACGACTATGAGTTTGACTCGTACAGTGTAAGTGATGGTGGCTCTCCCCAACTGAAATGGCAAAGAAACTGACTTCTCCAGTACGACAATCCAATGATTCCCTAATCCAATAACTCCATCCTCGAGGAGCGGGGTATTCCCTTATAAGTTCAAGTGGCAACTAGCTCAAGAGGAGGGGGTGAAGAGAAGAATGGACGGTAGCCAGTGTAGCTACCTATCCTGGGATGCAAGACCAGTGTAGTCAAGTCATCCTGCTGCAGGCTCACATATTTGACTTTGGAACTCAAGCTTGCTTATTGACTTTGTACATACTTTCAGGCTTTTTATTTTTGTACATGCTTGAATTTTTTTTCGAATACTATATACAACAGCATTTACATAAGGAGTTTTTCCTCTTGAGCCAGTAGACTATCCCTCTTTTGAAGCTTTATCGCAACCCACATCCTCATGTCTTTAGACTTCCTAATCACTGGACGGGTTGGGGTGCACTTCCCTCCCTAGAGGGGGACAAATGTTTCCACTTGTGTGCGTCTCATACCGGCAAATCCAATCCCCTCACCACTCCAACTGAGTTGAGCCATGTGAAAGGTGCAGGTGTCCAAGTTAGGTCATTATCAACAAGAGTCGTGCGTGTGCTCCGAAATACTCTACTTAGGCAGTCAAGAATCCATTGAACCAAGTCTCGTGATCCTCAAAGAATTAAGTCAACTAGACCTGAAGTACCTCAAACCCAATTCCTATAAGGTTCCTGTTATTAGGTAGATTGTAAGGTCCAATCAAGCTCCAATCTTCGGATTTTACTTAGACTCGTTCAACTATCAAACTCAATCCGAAAAATGCGAATGCTATGCAATGCATAAAATATTTTTGTGATGCAATTTTCAAGATTTTGAACTTTTTATGGATTTTTGAAAAGATGATGATGCATATGCAGATGCAATTTTTTTGTATTTTTCAAAAGGATTTTTCAAATGTTTTTGAATTTTAATTTTGCAAATGTTTTTGGGATTTTTGAAAACAAAAAGTTTTGGCTAAAAACTAGGTGAAAAATATGTACACGGGAGTGCTTCTTCATATATACAAGAAGTGGGTTCTAAGAATTTACAGGGTAAGTGATCAATTTTATACATATATATAGGTAGTGAATTTTGGTGAGATGTATGCGTTCCTCAAACTTATTTGACACAAGCTTTTCACACAATTTTTGAGAACTATAGTCCAAAATAGTTTTTACAAACATTTCACAAACATGTACACACATTTGAAAATCATTTTGCAAAGGCATTCAAAATAGTATATATAGGTTTTTCAAATATTTTTGCAGCCATTTTTCAAACCATTTGCAAATCATTTTTTCAAACATTTTTATTTCACACAAAGAAAAGAAATTTTACAAACCACACATTTTTACACAGGTTGAAAACATGTAACAAAATATTTTCAAAATAGTTTTCAATAGATGTTCACAAAGTTTTTCAAACTATTTTTCAAACATTTTGCAAAAAATGATTTCACCTGATTTATTAATCAGTAATTACACAAAAGAATTTGAGGAACAAAATACCTTTTTATTAGGGATTTTAATGAATTTTAAAGAATTATTAGCCATATTATTAGGAAAATACGAAAGTACGAGTTATGGCTAAAGTATATACGTAGTATATACGACCCCCCTATACTTAGCTTGAGCTATGTCCTCATAGATCGGAGAGAAAAGAGAAGACATAACTCATACTAAGTATAGGCAAATCTAAAGAATAAAGAACTAATGAATGAATCAATGAATGAGAAGTTGACCGTCCCCCCTATACTTAGGATCAAATAATCCTAAGTATAGCAGACTGTACACAAAGCAGGGAGGGTCAAGGGTGGGAATGAACAGATCGTACTCAGATTGTCTCCCCCTATACTTAGGGTAAGATATCCCTAAGTATAGACAAGAAGAGGAGACAATGGAGAGGATCGAAAAAAATAGAAAAACTCAGGGTGCACACCCCCTATACTTAGGACAAAGTACGTCCTAAGTATGGAAAACTGTCTACAAGGGAGGCACCTTTTTGATAGATAAGGAAAATAGAAAAGGAAAAGAAGAAAAGAAGAAAATAAATCAACAGATGAAAGAGTGATATGGACAGATGATCTGTACAACGGAAGATAGAAGTGATCACCATGTATGAGATGCAGATGATATGAGTCAAAGGACACATCTCATACCAGAAGAATGGGGGCAACGTCAATGGTCGGCGAATCATGATCGAGATATAGTTTCAGGCGTTGACCATTGACACGGAAGGTCGAAGAAGATGACGGTTCGGATATGTCGATGCTGCCATTGTCATGTACCTTCCTGACCACATACGGACCTTTCCACTTGCTCTGTAATTTCCCTGGAAAGATTTTCAGCCTGGAATCAAACAACCATACTCTTTGATCTGGCTCAAATTGTTTATGGCTGATATGCGAATCATGCCATGTCTTCACTTTCTCTTTGTACTGTAGGCTGTTGGAAAAGGCTGTATCTCTCAGTTCTTCCAGGGCTGCCAATTCTGCTCTTCTCTGGTCTCCTGTACTCTCGGGATCTAATAGCAACTCAGTGATTGCCCAAAAAGATTTATGCTTGATCTCCACTGGCAAATGGCACGGCTTGCCATAGACGAGTCGAAAGGGAGATGTTCCCAATGGATTCTTGAAAGAAGTCCGATAAGCCCACAAGACCGAGTCTAAAAGCTGTGACCAATCCTTTCAGTCTGGGCGGACTACTTTCTGCAAGATTGTTTTTATCTCCCGGTTCGATACTTCGGCGAGACCATTAGTCTGAGGGTGATACGGTGTGGCAACCCGATGGTCAATGCCGAACTCGTCTGCTAGGGCCCTGACGTTGTCATTGATGAAATGAGACCCCCCGTCTGAAATCAAGACTCTAGGTACCCCGAATCGTGAAATGATATTTTTCCTCGAGAATTTGAACACGGTTTTCGCATCTGCGGCTCGGGCGGAGATGGCCTCAACCCATCGGCTGACATAATCTACAGCGAGCAGGATATGCTCGAATCCCTGACTCTTAGGAAATGAGCCCATGAAATCAATCCCCCATGCATCAAAAACCTCACAAAAGTGAATGGGTTGCATGGGCATCATGTCTCTCTGTCCGCAGGTTCCCATTTTCTGACAGTCAGTACATCTCTTCACGAACTCATCAGAATCCTTGAAGAGAGTAGGCCACCATAGGCCGGATTGAAGCACCTTCTGTGTTGTTCTTTTTCCAGAATGATGTCCTCCTGCCTCAAGCTTGTGGAAGTATGTGAGGATGCTATGATGCTCTTCTTGAGGAATGCACCTCCTCCAGATGTTGTCCCCTCCTTCATGATAAAGGACGGGATCCTCCCAATGGTAAAACTTGGCCTTCGTCAGGAAGGTCTCAAGTTTCTGCCTAGGCCAACCTTGTGGAACCGTCTTGGCGACAAGATAGTTCACAATGTCAGCAAACCACGGGAGCGAGGTGACAGCCAAGATCGCCTCATCTGGAAATGTCTCTGTGATAGGTGCGCTGGGGTCAGATACCTCAAGATTCTCCAATCTGGAGAGATGATCCTCCACCACATTCTTGACTCCAGGCTTATCCTTAATCTCAATATCAAATTCCTGGAGTAGAAGGATCCATCTGGTAAGACGTGCTTTGGCATCTTTCTTAGCCATTAAGTACCGGATGGCGGTGTGATCTGTGTAAATTGTTACTCTAGATCCGAGAATGTAAGATCGATACTTATCCAGAGCAAAGACTACAACCAGCATCTCTTTCTCAGTCACCGTGTAATTCCGCTGAGCGGCATCCAAAGTCCGGCTGGCGTAGTGAATGGCAAAAGGTAATCCATCCCTCCTCTGCCCGAGCACAGCCCCAACGGCAAAATCTGAAGCGTCGGTCATGATCTCGAATGGGAGAGACCAATCAGGTGGCTGAAGGACAGGAGCTGAAACAACCATCTCTTTGAGAGTCTCGAAGGACGCAAGACACTTATCATTGACAATAAACTCGGTGTCTTTTGTCAGCAAGTCAGTAAGCGGTCGGGCAATTCGACTGAAGTCCTGAATGAACCGTCGGTAGAAACCGACATGCCCCAGAAAAGATCGTAACTGACGCAAGTTGGACGGTGGATTGAGTTTCCTGATGATGTCCACCTTGGCCGGATCGACCTCCATGCCCCTGTTGGAGACGATGTGACCGAGGACCGTCCCTTGAGTCACCATAAAGTGGCTCTTCTCCCAAGATAAAACCAGATTGACCTCTATGCAGCGCTGAAGCACACGGTCTATGCAGTCAAGACAAGCATCGAACCCGTCGCCATAGACCGAGAAGTCATCCATGAAGACTTCTAAACAGTCACCCACCATGTCCGAGAAGATGGACAACATGCACCTTTGGAATGTCGCTGGAGCGTTACATAGACCAAAGGGCATCTGTCTGAAAGCATAGGTCCCAAACGGATAGGTGAATGTCATTTTCTCCTGGTTTTCGGGCGCAATGGCCACTTGATTGTATCCAGAGTACCCGTCAAGAAAGCAGTAATGACTCTTCCCGGCTAGCCGCTCGATAATCTGATCAATGAAGGGCAGCGGGGAAGTGATCCTTCTTGGTGGCCTCATTCAATCGTCTGTAGTCCACACAGACCCTCCAAGAAGTGGGCACTCTGGTAGCGATCTCCTCTCCAGACTCATTGACAACTGTAGTGATACCCGTCTTCTTGGGTACCGCATGTAGCGGACTGACCCATTTGGAGTCGGAGATGGGGTAGATAAAATCGGCGCTCCACCACTTTGAAATTTCTTTCATGACTACATCTCGAAGATTCGGGTTCAGCCGTCGTTGGAACTCACGCGACGGCCTAGCGTCATCCTCAAGATAGATGTGGTGAGAGCACAGAGCCGGACTAATCCCCTGGAGATCAGCTATACTCCAACCTATTGCCTTGCGGTTTCTTTCAAGAACCTCCATCAGACGAGATTCTTGTTCTCCAGTCAAATCTGCTGAGATAATGTCTGGGTGCATTTCTGGCTCACCCGCAAGGAATCTATATGTTAACAACGGCGGCAGAGGTTTCCGTTCTGGACAACTAGGAGGTGGCAGATCTGGCTTTTGATATGTCTGTGTAAATGCTACCAGGTCTGCATGGGAGAACTCTCGCTCTGCATGAATATCTGACGGAAGGCGTCCTGCTGAATCATCAATGAACTGCACTGGCTCGCACTCTGTCGTGGTTGTTGGCTCAGAAGGAATCAGACAAGGCAAATAGTCATCAAAATCATCCCAGTCAATGTCTGAATCCGAGGGATCAGAAGAAGATGAACAAGATTGGAAATCATCGGCACCACTCATCACAACACTGTCAGCCTCAGGTATATACTCATCCAGGGGTGTGCTTTCCCGGCTCTCGACTGCCATGAGCTTGAGATAAAGTGAATCTGTAGGCAAGGCGAGGGTCGGTGCTACCGGATCTATCCAGTTGGATTCATCATCAGTCATCACAAAATCACACGCCTGGTGGATGTCTAGTTCTTCCTCTGTCATCTGTGCGGCTTCGCTTGACTGCTCCAAGCATTCTAACTCTCTGGCTCTGGTTTCCTCGATCGTCTCTATTTGTATGGTTTCGCCCTCTACGCGAAAACATACCTTCCCACTGTCATGATCGGTCACCGCCTTGGCTGTGGCCAAGAATGGACGTCCGAGTATGAGGGGGACATCGGTTACCGACTCAGGGATCTCCATGTCCAACACAACGAAGTCCACGGGGAATTTCAGGCCCTGAATGGTAACGACCACGTCTTTCAACAACCCCTTCGGCCTCTTAGTCGACCTATCAGCAAACTGAAGGACTGTCCTGCTCCTAAGAGGAGGACCAAACTCGAATCAGTCGAGTAAGGCTGCCGGAAGAAGGTTGATTGAAGAGTCGCTGTCTAATAGAGTACGATCAAACTGCTGCTCCTGAATCTCGCATCTGACATAGGGAGCTCCTGCGTCTGGTCGCTTGGCTGGCATCTTGTTCTGAATAGTGCAGCAAGTGGAGTGAGTGAGCACATGGATCTGATCTCTGTGGTTCCTCCTCTTCCTGCGGACAGTAGTCTTCTCTTTCAGGTTCTTCTTGAAGAGGGAGATGTGCTCAAGTGCTTCTTGTAGAGTCAGCTGAATGTGGAATTGTCTATCATCTGATTGCTGAACTCTACCTGCTGATCTTTTTTTGGATTTTCTCTTTTATTCCCCTTCGCTCGGCGGAGTGCCTCGGGGAAGGGGATGGTAGGGGCCTCCACAGATAGAGGGCAAGGAATAGGCTCTGTGCCTGTGAAGGAGGAGAATCCATACAATCATCATCATGCAACACATATGGATCCGCAATATGAACAGAAACCTTTCCTTTATTCATAATTTTGTTTTTCTTTTTCTTTCTACAGTCCATAGGTACAAAATGTGGGAACATCACAGAGGGTGGCTCAACAAAAGTAGATGTGGTGGCCTCAGTACCACCACTAGCACCTGTGTTTGCGGCATCAGCACCGCGCTCTGGCTCAGCATCCAAAATGGTGGCATCAGCACCACCATTTGCATCTGGTCTCACAACGGCATCAGCACCGTCATCTGGATCTCCATCATTGGTGGCCTCAGCACCACCGTATTCAACATCATCATTAGCGGCATCTGCACCGCTACTCTGCTCCTCTGGCGCTCCTGGTTCTGCATCTGGCTGTCGCTCAGAAGAGGCGCCGCCTGCGGGCATCCTACCGCTCCTAGAAGTCACAAAATCAGCATCATAAAAAGAATAAGACATGTCACTCAAATAGTCACTAGGAGAGGTATCCCCTGTAAACTCTACCTTCTCAGACTTCCTTTTCAGATTGTTCGGGTTAGGTTCAATCTGAGCGGGTATGGTGGCCTTCCCTTTGATTATTTCCCTCATTTCCTGTCGGAATTCATCTATTTCTTGCCTGAATGATGCTCGCTGTTCGGAGAGCAAGCGGGCAAGATCATCGAGAGCTGGGTTCTCAAAGGCGGGGGCCTGAGGACCGGATGGGTATCCCTGCTGGAAATGAGGCTGCTGCTGCTGCTGTTGCTGGTATGGATAGTTCTGGGTCGGCTGGGAATAAGATTGATGAGGCTGCTGACGCTGCCTCCACTGCTGTCCGTGATAGGCGGGACGAGGGCCACTATGGTACTGTTGTGGTTGGGAATACTGGGGTTGTTGCTGCTGTTGTGGCTGGCTGTTCTGATGTCCTTGGGCAAGAGGTTGTTGCTGAGATGAGGAGCCACCATTGCTCCAGCGGAATCCGGGGTGATCACGACGGATCCCAGGCTAAGGGTACCGGTCATACCAAATGCCATTAACTTCCATCAATGGTTCCTGCTCAAAGGAGGGTGGAGGCAGAACTGCTAGTGGCTGCTCCGGCTGGTAGACCACCATCTGAGTGTCTGGAGATGGTGGTTGTGCTGGGTAGTACTGTAGCAGTGGAACCAGCTCTGCCTGGATATGGTTCACCTGGCGGTACGAGGTAGAGTCTTGGTTGGAATTGCTATTTCTAGGGTCAGCCCGTGACTTGGGAGGTTGCTGTGAATGAGTTTGTGCCTCCTGCACGCAAAGGATCTGCGTCTTCAGGTCACTCATGGTCTTGGCGATCTGGTCCATCTGGGCCAGGCCTTGCATCTGCTTCTTCTTGAGGATCTCGAGACGGTCCAGCTTCTCACTAATTATGCCCATGTCGGCTGCGGCTGATTCAGCTTGGGCTGCGGCTGTCGACACTGTGTTGGTACTAGCATCGATGCGGGCGATCCTCTGGAATGATCCCGCTCCTTGCGGGGGCTTCTGCTGTGTGTAAACACGGGCCTGGGCCATCACGGTTGAATTCTCTGCCATGCCCTCGTAAATGGCCCAAACATCATCTTCACCCTTCGAAAAATAGGACCCACCGCAAGAGGCATTGACTAGCCCCTGCAGCTCCGGTGTCAGCCCACAAAAGAAACTTTGAACTAAGTTGGGCTTGGATATGTCATGATGTGGACACCGGTCAATGAGCTCTCTGAATCGATCCCAGGCGTTTGAGCCAATATGCGGCTCTGTCAACCAATGAGAACGGGAAGGCGATCATCTTGATCGTGTCCTCAGTCATCAACCTGTCATGGATGGTGTTGCATATCATCTCGAATTCTTGGAGGTGGAGGTGTGGCTCTTCGGTCGGCAACCCATGAAATTTGGGTAGAAGCTGAATGGTGTGGGGCCGAAGCTCGAAATCTCCATGGATCGGTGGGAGTCTGATCCAACGGTGAGTGAGGGATGCAGATGGGTTGTGCAATTCCCTCATGATGGTCTGTGGCGGTCTCTCGGCGTCTGGATCACCTCCTCCTGCATCAGGTCCTCCTCCACCGCCACCGCCCCCAGGTCGGTTTTCTCTCATCTAAGCTATCTCTCTCATAAGATCACCCATGAAGGTTCCCTAGTCACGGATCTGCCTCTGCATAGTCTCCAGGGACGCTAACAAAGAATTGTTGATGGTCGCCTGATCAAATATGAACGGAGGGTGATCATGGTCATCTGGGTGCTCACCTCTGTCTGCCATCACTGGATTCTCTGAAAAAGCAAAAGAGGCCATCTCAGGTGCTGTCGAATGATCTGAACTCTGTGATGCACTGAATTCTGAAACTATTGGACTGAGAGAAGGAGAATGAGAAGGGTGGTCGAAGGGGAACAGGGTGGATGTAAACTCAGGCTCGGAGAGCGGACTCTCCGAGGTAGTCCTAGATGAATAAGGAGGAGTGTTGGATAGCGGTGCCGACAAGGTCGGCCTAAGAGATCTCCGTCCCATCATCTTGATTATTGGGAAGAGCAGAGGGAATGCAGAAGAAGAGGAATGAAAGAAAAGCAAAATTACGCACAATTGTGCTGTGTTTTTTGATCTTGACCTAAATAAATCTAGCAATCAAACACAAAACAGGGGTGAATTCACCAACTCAACACATGAAGCCGTGAAGGTTCGGCTTTTATCTTGTCAATTTTAGCTTGATTCAGGAATTAATCTTTTCACGAGTCCTTAGAGCGCTACGCCTAAAGGAGAGAGAGTACTGCCGGAAAAGTATTCCCGTACTTGTCCTCCTCCTGTGTAACCTGAAACTTGCGCTTTTTAAGGTCCTTGTAACCCTTCCTGGATCCCTACACAGCCAAAGAAATAGAGGGAGGAAGCCGATAGGTGAAACCGATACTTCGGATCTCGCTCGCAACGGAATCACCCGTGAGCGTACAAGATCCTACTCGGACGCAGCCGGTGAGACAGACACACCTTTGAAGGCGTGGCCTATGCTCGGTACTTCGGACAAGGTCGATGCTCACACAATAGTGAGTCACCGATGGCGATCAAGCCCTACTCGACTACGTACGATAGTAGCGCCAATACTTCGGAAATCCAGGCGATACACAAGGCAGCCACAAGTTGGGTTTTTGGCTCTAATCCTTACGAAGCGCTCACCTCACTTGGAAGGAGACCTTCCCATGCAACCTGAATACAAGTGAGGGTGTTACTCTCCCCAAATAATGAATCCAATTATCGATTTTATTTTGGTCAAGGTTTTCTTAGCAGTCCCTTTTTTAATTTTTTTGGTGTTATCGCTTCTTTTGAGTTAATTCAAACAAGCGCCTAACGATTTTTGTATTTTCTTGATCCTACTTTGTTCCAAAAACAGAGGGAGAATAGAGTCGGAAAAGCCGTGCAAGTCGGCACCAAGGTGGAAATCTCACCTTTGTGCCTAAATGATGAATGCTAAGTGAGAAGACTTACAGTGAATCCCAGCTCTCTCCATGCGGGATGCAAAGCAGAATTTGTAAACCTAAACTACATGCCGATTATGCAATGTGGAAATCGTCCTAAGGTAGGCAACTTCTAGCGTTAAGCACCACAAGCTAACCACTAACCCTCAATCCTAATGTTCGGTCTAGGCTCACCCCTCCTCTGCTCAACACACTTGAGTTAGGAGAAAGCGCTTGTGTGGGATGAGCTCGCGGCACGCGGATCGAAAGCTAATAATCAACTGTTTAATTAGTCTAAATCCAAATACGAACTATAGGAGCATGCAAAAATGATTAGTGTGTTTGGACCTATTCTAATCGAATCAAGCAAAGCCTACAACTGAGGGCTCAATCCACAAAAGAAATGAAAGAGGAAAACAAAACCGGAAAATGACAATGGAAAAACACGATAAAAGCCGCGGTGAGCCCCCGGGTGAACAAACACCCGGAAATTAGGCCCGAAGTGTCCAAGAGTCCAAGTACCTGTATTATTACAAATTATCAAGTCACTCTCTCACAAAATAAAAATGCAACTAATCTACCACTCTCTCTCACTCCTCCTGCTCTCTCCTGCCGGCTTGGCTAAAGAATAGCCGGCTCCGCTTCCCAAGGATGCTTCGGGTCACCTAGGCGATCCGCCTCGCTCCACGGTCCCTCGCAAGAAGACAAGACAAGAGTGGTCAGAATAGCTCAACAAGATATATCAAAAATGCAAGAGATATAAAATAAAGCTATGGTAGACAACAAACACAAACAGACAAAAATATAACTACTCGATGTTGCTCCCCGGCAACGGCGCCATTTGATTTAGCCAAAAATCGATGTGGTCGTATTGACTCACAAGGCGAGTCAACAGTCGGTGTGTTGACCACACAAAATCTGGACTAAAATCAACAATTAACCCACACTACAGATCAACAATTAGAAATAAATGTGGAGTTAAAATTTAATTTTAACTCTGCACAAAATGTATAGCAAGCAAGTATGCAGAGAGTTCGAACACAGGGAGCAAACAGGGTAGGTGCACAAATAGATGTGTGTGTGTGAGTGTGAAGTGTGTCTACACTAAGCAAGCAAGCAAAGATTTTTGTGGGTTTTTAATTTTAATTTTTTTAATTTTTTTAATTTTTAATTTTGTATTTTGATTTTTAATTTTCTAATTTTTATAATTTATAATTTATATTTTTTTTCTTTTTTTCAATATTGGAAAATATAAGCAAAGTAATAAAAGAGGTGATAATATATTTATAAAAATGCACAAAATAGCCAAAAATTCAGAAATAAAATCTTTTTAGGATTTTTATAATTTTCTACTGTTTTGTGACTTTTGGGTATTTTTCAAATTGTTTTTGGTATTTTTAAACACTGAAATAAATCAAAATAGTGCAAAAGCTACTGGCTGGGGGCAAAATGAGAATTAAAAATAGCAAACAGCCACAAAAATTTTCCAAACTATTTTTCAAATAAAGACAATGAAAAGATGAAACTAAGAACTTGAGTTTACTATTTTTGGAGTTTTCTACAATTTTTGAGAATTTTTTGAAGTTTTTATGTATTTTCTAATTTTTAAGGTTTTTCTTTTGAGATTTTTAGTGATTTTTGGACTGACACTAAAATAAGTTAAAATAGATAATAGAGAATTTTTTTGGATTTTTTCGAAATATTTTACTATTTTTTTGGTATTTTCTAAGCTAGATAGTAGGCAAAAAGCATGTTTTTGATTTTTAATAAATATTAAAAGGACACAAAATCCAAAAATAAAAATATGACATTACATTACAAGCACACAGGATCTTAACCCTAATTTTTGAGAATTTTTGGAATTAAGATGTAGGTCCAAATAAATACTACAAGTTCACAAAAATATCACAGCCTAGCAGGGGTATAAGTGCAATTATCAGAACATCCAGGGGCATACATGCAATTTTCCACAAAAGTGTGAACTGAATATTTAATTTATAGGACCAAAAATAAATTACAAAAGCCGCAGGGGTGTCGGCGCAATTTTCCCACCAGGGCGCGTGACTTGCACGCGCCTGGCAAGGACTGAAAAGTAATATTCCGAAACCCGAGGGCTAACTTGCAATTTCTCCAAGAGTTTTAATACTTAAACTGAAGGTTCTAGGATTAAAACGAAATATAAAAAGGGCCGAGGGCCTCAAAGCAAAATGCCCGTACCTCACGTGCACAGGTCACGTGAGGTGACGTGGCGGAGGACCTGTATGCAAATACAGAAAGTTCGAGGGCCGGTTTGCAAAGTTTACAAAATATTTATACTACGCAATAAAATTTCAGGACTAAATAAAAATTACAAAACTAGCGGGGGTGTGACTGCAAAATACCCTCGCTGGGACGATCCGACGGCGGAGCAGGCACTGATGACGTGTGGCGCGGATCCAAAGGCTGGTGGCTAGGCTCGATCCAGCGGCGTGGGACGCGCCACTTATCCACGTGGCGGCTTCTCGAAGGGCGATGATGGTTCGACGATGGACGTCCGCGATTAGATGGATCTTGGCTGATCTGACGGTTGAGGCGCTCCAAGATCCTACGGCTGGTGGTGGATCTGGGCTGGGCCGATGATCGGACGGCTGGCGGCCGATGACGAAGAACAGGGAAGAACTCGCCGCCTGCGAGCTTCCCCGATCTCCTCCTTCCTCCTCCGGCACTATCACGAGCTGCAAAATGGCTCAGCTGGGTCCGCTAGTCCTCCTCCGGAGGCTGGTGGCGGCAAAAATCTCCGGCGAGGCTCGGAGGGACAACGCGAGGTCGGCGGAGCACGGGGCTCCAGGTACTTCGGCCGGCCGTCAAAAATCGCCTCCAGGTGCTTTGGAGCTTCAGGACCTGCACACAAAAACGTTACGGAGGTCGAGGGCAAAATGCCTCGACCTCCAGTGGCTCTCGAAATGGGGTGAACGACGAGATGGGCACTCGCCGGAGTTGCGCTCCGGCGAGGTGATCAATGAGGTGATTGGAAGGTCGAATCGTCGAGGAATGAAGGGCTAAATGATCCTAACTCTACCAGGGATGCTACGAGGATAAAAAGATACAAAGAAACGGCCTCAATGGCCTAGAGCCAGAGGGTGAATATCTCGACAGCGACGCTCGCCGGAGGTGTGGAACTCGCGCAGATCAGGAGACGATCCGCCGCCTTGAAGCCCAGAGCTCGGAGTTGTCACCTCCAGGCACCTCGAGCAGACCAAGGGGGGGAGAAATCTGTGGAAATCACGGTCGAATTTCAAAAGAGAATCGAAGTTGGGTTTTAAGGGGTTGATGGTCAGTGGGGAAAGAACGAGGCTGGGCAGTGGCTACAGTGGTCCTTCGATCCAGGTTTCGCTAGGGCGGGCATGCCCATGGATCGAGGATCAAAAGTCACGAAGGGCCTATCATGAATCGATGCAAGACGAAGCCTCGAAAAAATGGAGAAAAAGGGGTCAAACTCGACTCTGACACGGGCTACAGGGCTAGGACGACCAGTTGACCGAAGTCAACTAGGGCTGAAACCTGGTTGGTCCACGTGGACCAACCAGGAAAAACCCTGATTTAATCATTTATTAATTTATTTAAAAATAGAAATAAACTGAATTAAATTATGATTTAAAAATAAAAAATATTCGTTATTTTCTGTAGTATTTTATTATGAATTTTAATTTATTTTATGAGGTATATTTTCATGAATTTACTTTTTAGCCTATATAGGTACAATACCTATCTATGTTATTATTTTTATTTTTATTCTGTGTATTTTATTTTTATTATTTTTATTTCTTATTTTCTAAAATCATAAAATACTTTTATATACACAAATATATTTTTATTTTATTTTTCTCGTATGTTTTGTACATTTAATAAAATATAAATAGGTATTGTATAGGTATGGGTATAGGTAATATACCTATGTATCAAGTATGTAAGTATTTTATTTTAAGTTTTATTTAGGTTTTTATTCCAATTTTGATATACATAATTATTATAAGTAATATTTACAAGATTATAAAAATATAAAAAAATAATGAATAAATAATAAAATGAATATTTTAATCTGTACAAGTATACAATGTGGGTCCAAAAAACTCAACTTTCAAAACCGTAGCTCCGCCAAATGCGAAGCCACAACCATTTGATAGATTATTTTATTCTATATGCAATTAAAGGTGAGTTTGCTGCATTTGGAGTTTTCAGTTGTGAGATACGGGTCTGGGGAGTTGGGATTCTGGATTTTTATTCAGACCGTAACTTTTTATCTGTGTATGATTTTTCTGTGAAATCAATTTTGTATTTTTCTTTATTAAATTATCTACAACTTTCATGTACAAAGTTTCTTTATTTGATGAATAAAAAGTGAAACCAAAAATAGGTCCCAAACTGAATAAAGAATGAATAAAAGGTATAGGTATTTTATCTGTATTTTGGCCCTTATCTCCCCCTACTTTATTCCTGGTCGACCTATTCATCAAGATGCCTAGGTCTTGGGGGTTTCGGTCATAAATATTTACAATATTTTATTCTTTTTCTTTTCTTTTATTTATTCTATAATTTTGGCTTTAATTACAGCATTTTACACACTAATGGAATGCACATGCATGAATGGTATGATGATGAAATAGAGGTTATTTACAGGTATTTGCTAGGGTTTTGGTGCCAAAATGATAGAATAAAGATGATGAAATGTGGATTCATCAGTACAGCTGATGATACTGCTGAGGCTGCTCTCGCCTCCAAGACTGTCCCTGCTGATAGGGACGAGGACCATACTGCTGGTGCTGCTGGGATGACTGTTGTTGATGGTGAACTGGGGGCTGGGGCTGCTGGTGCTGCTCTCGCTGATGGCTGTACTGGCCACCCTGAACTGGAGGCTGCTGTTGGGAACTGGTGCCTCCGGCCAACCAGCGGGATCCAGGATGGTCTCGTCGGATACTGGGCTGGGGGCGGTCATACCAAATCCCGTTGACATCCTTCAACGACTCTGGCTCGTAGGTAGGTGGAGGGAGTACTGCCAAGGGCTGATCCGGCTGGTAGACCACCATCTGAGTGTTTGGGGATGGTGGTGACTAGTAGTACGGCGGTGGCTGCTGGTACAGCTCCGCCTGTACAAGGTGAACCTGTATAGGCTGACTGGAGCGCTGGGACGAGCTACCACTGCTGCTCGGATCTCCTCGTGCCTGAAGACGGGGCTGAGAAGCCGTCTGTGCCTCCTGGAGACACATGATCTGTGTCTTCAGATCCCTCAGCGTCTGTGCCATCTGATCCATCTACGTGATACCCTGGCACTGCTTCTTCTCTATCAGCTCGATTCGGTCTAGCTTCTCGCTGATGATCCCCATGTCTGCGGCTGTAGACTCGGCCTGTGCGGCTGCCGCGGACGAAGTAGAAGGACTGGCATCGACCCGTGCTATCCTCTGGTACTGCACGGTCTGTGGCTGTGGATGTGGTCGTCCCTAAGTGTAAAGATGAGTCTGGGACATCACTGTATAGTTCTCAGCCATCTCCTCATAGATGGCCCAGACTTGGTCCTCATCCTTGGTGAAGTAGGAACCGCCACACGAAGCATTCACCAGGCCCTACAGCTCTGGTGTCAACCTACAGAAGAAGCTCTGAACTAGGTTCAACTTCGTGATGTTGTGGTGCGGGCATCTGTCGGTCAGCTCTCTGAACCTCTCCCATGCCTCGTGAAACTGCTCGTTGGGGAGCATGGAGAAGTTGCTAATCAGGGCCCTCGTTGCATTCGTCCTCCCGAGTGGATAGTACTTGTTCAAGTACTCGGTGCGGAGCTGCTCCCAGGTGTAAACGAATCTCCCCAAATACTTCAGCCAGTTGGCTGCTCTGTCGGCCAAGGAGAAGGAAAAAGCAATCATCCGAATAGTGTCCTCGTCCACCTGACAATCGTGGACGGTGCTGCTGATCATCTCGAACTCCTGGAGATGTAGATGGGGCTCCTCAGTGGCGAGCCCGTGGAAGCGGGGTAGGAGCTGAAGTGTGTTCGGGGGGAACTTGAAGTCCCCCACGATCGCTGGAAGTACTACCCATCGGTGTGTCAGTGTCAATCCGGGGTTGTGCAACTCCTGCATCGGCCTCGGCTCTGCTACTGCTGCGGCTGCTACGACTGCTACTTCTGCGGCTGCTGCTGCTACCGGCTCATCGGGTCTCAGTGGTCCATCTCCTCCAGGCCCGCGCTGCTCGCGGTCAGCTCTCATCTGCTCCATCTCTCTCCTCATCTCTATCATAAATGCCCCCTGATCCCTAATCTGCTGCGGCATCGTCTCGAGGGAGGCGATCAGGGTGGTGTTGATCGCACCCTGGTCCAAGACGTACGTCTGCTCAAGTCGGGGACCTCCGGTGCGGTCATCGCTGCTGCTGGCCATGGTCTTTGCAAAGGCAAAAGACCCAAACTCAGGTGCTGATAAATCTGTCTGATGTCTCTCATCTGGCATTGGCATCTCAGGAATAGAAGAAGGGTGGTCAACGGGGAACAGGGCGGAATCGAACTCGGGTTCGGAGAGCGGGTCTGAGCTCTCACGAACCAACCTAGATGAATGGGCTGGAGTGCGGTCAAGCGGTGCAGCCAGAGGTTGCCTAAGGGACCTCCTGCCCATCATCTTGATCTGGCGAGTCGGGCAGATGAGATCTGGAAAACAAACAAGATGAGCAAACAAACCCCGAGTTCACCTACTCCACACTGAGCTGAAGACCGTAAGAGTTCGGTCAATTATCTTGTCGATTTTATTTAGGTGATCATGTAAGGATATCAGAGCGGTTATGTGACATGTTAGGAATCCGACTCCCCTAGGAGACTGTCCGATTCCCGAACTAGATCTTTCCCAACCAGTACAAGCCGCAGACCGTTTACCGGCTACCCGATCGGCTCGTTCTGTTAAGGATATCGCGGCCCGCTTTACCGGAGGCCGGAGCGATCCTCACTGGAGAACGACTAGCCCAAGAGCAGTAGTCTGAAAAGGGATCAGATATGGCTCTAGCCTAGGGTGCGGGTCACTCTCTCGCGCAATCAAACCAGACAATGAGGGGGTTGCTCTCCCCAAGACAGATTTTTATGGTGAGGTGTCTTTTAGGGTCGAGTTTGTTTAGTAGTCCCAAATTTTATAGTTTTGTTTTTAGATATTTTTCAGATCAAATAACGCCTAACGAATTTTTCGATTCTCCTGGTTATTTAAGTCCAAAAACAGGGGGGAGAAGCCGAAAAAGGCGATGCGCGGGAATCAATGATGCATGCAGAGTAAGAAATGTGTACCTGACTCCAACAGTCTACATGCAGGGTGATCCGCGCATAGTTAAAAGACTGAATATAAACTACCTATATGATGCACGCGAAAACCGACCCTAAGCAAAGCAGTTCTACTTGAAAGAATAGATGACTAAGTGGTCAATAGGAGGGGTCGGTGTCCGGTCTTGGATGCTGATCGGTGCCCGCCACAATGGGTCCTGCCAGCGCTGTATACGACCTCTAGCAGCGCGGGACCCCTCAAGTGACCAAGTAGCCTTTTCTTATTGATTTTATTTAGGTCCAATTACGATCTAATAGGTACAGGCAGATTATTAAGTGCGTGGACCCTAATTATTACGTCACAATCAATGAAAATCCTAATCTAGGGCTAAAAACCGCGTAAATCAAATGGCAGTAAATAAATGGTCAAAATTCGGAAAACCGGCGAAAATCACGGTGAGGTCCCCCGAGCACACCGGTGCTCGGCGAAACAGACCCCGATCTCAACCAAGTCCAAGTGTCTGAGTCTGGTCCTGTGTTATTACAAATTAATATGATCTGAAAATAAATCTAGACTAAACTAATCCGCGGCTATTCCGCGGCTCCCGCACTCCTGCTCGGCTCCTCGCGCTCTCCTGCGGCTCTGTAGAGAAGAGAGCCGCCTCCGACTCCCGCAGTTGCGTCGGCTCTTCGAGAAGAGCCGCCTCGGTCCTCGAGCCCTCGCAAGCAAACAAGCAGAGGTGTGATCAGACCAGATTATTATAAAAGAAAAGCAATAAAAATAAAATAAAATAAAATGACACTATATGCAGAGGTGAAAATAAAAACAAATAAAACAAAACAAACAAAAACAAAAATAAAATAACATAAAAAGAAAACAAAGAAAAAATAAAAAGCCGCGAAAAGCCGCGGAAAACCGAAAAGCCGCGGAAAAAGCCGCCTAACACAAAGCTGAACAAAAATGAAAAACAACGACTACTAAGTCGTGCTCCCTAGCAACGGCGCCACTCTGATGACCTGAAAAATCCTTCCTAAATCCGTGTAAGGTAAAAATCACTCTCGGGTTGTTGTGACCCTGATCTCGGAGGATCGGACTCAATAAGAAAAATAAAGGAACCACCAAACAGAGATACAAATCAATCAAAACAAGAAGCGGTCCTCGCTAATTTTATTAACCTGGTATAGCGACCAGGGTCGGACCTAAGGAGCACGAGTTGGCCTTGCGGCCTACGAAGTAGTCAAGTCGAAATAAAGACTAAAATATTTTTTTGGTGGATTTTAATGATTTTTAAATGTTTTTGTGTTTTTAATTTTATAAGGAAATGTAAAAACAAGCAACTTCAACAATTATTAAAAACACTCAAAAGTACACAGAAAATTCTAATAAAACTGTTTTTATATTTTTTTAAGTTTTTAAGTATTTTTGGTGAATTTTTCAGAATTTTCTAATTTTTATATGATTTTATAAAAATCAAAAAGAAGGAAAATAGGGAGTCACTGTGCAGCCAGACTTCAAAGATCAATTAAAAATATAAAATTGATCTATAAAAGTCTGGAGGCAATTTTTATGAAAAATATAAACAAAAACTAAACTACATAAAAAGAGTTTGCAATTTTTTGATTTTTATAGAATTTTCTTAGAATTTTTAAAAGGTTTTTAATGTTTTTTAATTTTTTTGGTTTTTGCAAATCCAAATAAACCAAAAAATTGAAAAAGCTAGAAAACACTAAAATTAACTACCACTAATTTTTTTAGAATTTTTAAAGAAGTTTTAATATTTTTCTTTGATTTTTCAATTTAGATAGTACCAAAAATCAATGTTTTTGAATTTTTAAAAATATCAAAAAGCCTCGAAAATGTCCCTGAATTTTAGGAAAATTGTTACACAGTGGCAGGAGCCACGTATCCAAAATTCACCTAATTTGGATTTAATTTGATATTCTATTCAATTAAAACAAGGCACACAGCAGTCATGGACCTAAATGCAAAGAAAAGTATTTCCGGGACCAAATAATAACAAGATCAGAAAGTTCAGAGGCCCTTGTGCAAAAAGTCCACAAAATCACACGCAAGGCACGTGAATCAGACACGGAAGGGCATAAGTGTCATTCCTATTTATAAAAGATCAATCCAGAACACACTGGAAACACAGGATAAAAAGTGCAATTAACCCAAAATCTCACGTGTCGATGCACGTGGCTAAGGACTGAAATGCAAATAGAAGAAACATCGAGGTCCACAATGCAAAATATTCAAAATAAAAACAACGACCAAAAATACTTACAGGACTAAATGGAAATAACAAAACTAAGGAGGGCCTAAGTGAAATTACCCTCTTATTAAGAACTAAGGCTGAAGATGATGCCACGTGGAGGATCTGACAGTGGGAAGTAGCTGGCGCCTCTTCGCGAGATCGACGCTTCAGATGAGCTCCCGATCGAGATCCGACGGTCGAGGCAGTCCGAAGAACGAAGGGTCGAGATCAAAACTGGGACGTGGCTCGATCCAACGGTAGTGGAGGTCCTACATGATCTGGCTGCCGGCAAACTTCACGTGGCTGATACGCACTGTAGGAACGACCTCCGACGCTGCTGGGATAGGGAACGTGAAGCTCGGACTCTTCCGCAGCTGATGAGCTCCTCCGATGAGGCCAGGAAGCTCCGTGGAGCTTCGGCGATGATGGTGGAGCTAACCTCCTGTGCTCGAGTGTTCAGACCCTCAGATGGGTCCCTTTGACCTGCAAAATAGCATAGGAAGACTACTGGGTTGAGGGCAAATTGCCTCGACCCGGTTAGGGGTGAAATGGATGATCGGAAGGTCGGCGGAGCGGGGTCTCCGGCGAAGCGACGGCGGAGGAGACTCGATTCTTGGTTCCGAGGTGAACCAAGGTGAATGGAGGTGCAGAGAATGTGGGGAGGAATCTCGTGAAGATGATTCAGGTGTCCGATGGTCGGATGGGTGAGCGTATCGAGGGGAATCGGCCGACAGAGGCTGGCGGTGCGATTTGGGCGTAATCGGAAATTAAACTAATCTAGAAGTGATCGAAGCTACCTGATGGAGGAAATCGATTAGGCTGAAGCTGGCGGAGCTCCTAGGGGTCTTTGCCTCAAGGAATCGTCGGGTTCCGAGGCTCGGCACAGCTCGCGGCGACGCACGGCGAAGGGCTCGCCGGATCAGTGGCTGGGGACACCTCCTCCTCACTGCGACACCACGCTCAGCTAGCTGTCACTCTAGGGAAGGTAGTGGAGGTCCTGGGATGGAAGGGCGGAGCCTAAGATGGCGTAAAAAGTGCGGCGGAGGTGGAGCTAAATAGTGCCAGGGGTCCGGGAAGATGGGAGGCGGACGCGCTCGGTGAAGCACGGACCCCTAGGCAACTGATCGGGCGAAGATCTCGGATCAACAAGGATTAAATGGCGCCCGGGGTTTGGATAAATGGAGGTCGGATCAAGTCAGGATAAATCGGAGAAGTCAGGTTAAAACCCGATCCGCCTGGAAGAGGGTCCGTGGGGGAGAGTTGACCAGGGGTCAACAATCCCCCATGGACAAATCAGAATGCTCCAATTATTAAATATTTGGAAATTCAATTAAAATTATTAAATGAGTTTATTTCGAAAAAGTTAAAACATGAAAAATGTTTATTTTTTTTCAAATTATTTTTTAGTGATTTTTAATTATTTTTTTGAAAAATAATTTATGTATTTACATTATATTATTATTATATATAGGTATATGCATATATGTATTTTTTATTTTTATTTTTAAGTATTTATTTTTATACAACTATTCCAATTTTATATTTTATTTATTTATAACATCAAATTTGGAATAAAAAGGTATTTTTTTATTTTTTATTTACTTACATTAGTTAAATAAATAGGTTTATATACATATTTACATGGTATATGTACAAGGTAGAAAATTTATTTTTATTTTTATTTTTATTTTTCTGATTTTTATTTTATTTTTATAAATATGTACAAAATATGAGAAATAATTTTTATTTTTATTTTGTGCAAAATAAATTTATTTATATACATAGGTATATATACAAATGTGATTGACCCTATCTCCCTCTACTTGGCTTCTTTTGCGGTCAGGCCCATGCTGAGCCCTCCCTTGGGATTAGGTCACTTAATATTTATTCTAAATATTTCCCTCTTTTTCTTTTATTTCTTTATTCTTTTATTTATGTACAAAAACATGCTAATTATTGCTATTTACACAATGCATGCATTTTGACAATTTATGATATTTACACATATTTACATGGTGTTTTGCAAGGGTTTTGTAGCTAAAATAAAATAATAAAGAGTGATGAATGGGTATTCATCAGACAGCAGCGCCCGTCGTGTCGACCCTGCACCGCGTTCTTCATTTGCCACCAACCAAAGCTCTCCCTCCAGTGCTCGCGCCATCGACCGACCTCGACCCGCCACCCCAAAGGAACCCCGCACCTAGCCACCGCCTACAGTGGCTCTGTCTCACGATGTATGCCACTGCGCTCCACCGCGGTGCTCCGCCACTCTAACGTGAAGCCACCATTTGGAACGTCAACCACGCTCCATCGTCGCCTGTGCAGTTGGGAGGAGAGAAGGAAGTAGAGGCCGACGGTGGCCCCCTTTTTGTTTTGGAAACGAAGGAACAAAGAAGAAGAAACCCCAAGGGGTATTAAAAAATCAGAAATATTGCTTGCTAGCCCTCGGATGTTTTAAAATTGTAGAAACGTCCCTGCCATCTCCAGCATTAATTGGGAAAATTACATTTAAGTCCTAGAAGTTTCGAAAATCGCAAATCAGCCCCTGCTCTAGATCAGGTCACGTATGTGGCACACTTTTCTTGGGTAATTTGTGGTATTTATCCTGCAATTTATTTTTGTTATATTTTGCTGTAAAACTTTGGACAATTGCAATCCAATCCTTCATGTCCAAAACTTGAAATTGCATGTTTCTTTGTTTGAAATAAATGTTTTTATCGCTCTAAAAATTCTGCAAAAAATTGTGAATATTCTTGTTGTGTTCCTCTTCTTTGTATATAAATTTCATCGTATTTTTTTATATGATATTTTTTAAAAGAAATAAAAAACAGTGTATTTTTCTTTGTCCGAAATCTAAAAAATCCTAAAAATTTGAACATTGCTACAAAAATTCCCAAAAAAATAGATTAGGTGAATTTTACTATCTTTTATTTTATGTCTAAATTTCGTGCATTAATTATTTGTAATACCAAAAGAAATTGCAAAATATTAGAAAACTTTGAAAAAATTTAGAAAATTATAGAAAAATAAAAAATGTGATTTTAGTTTCTATGATATTTGTTTATACTTTAACTTAAAAATAATTTCTAGGAGTTTTGGAATTTAAAATATTTTTAAGTTTCAAATTACTCCAGGCTGTGCATTGTTTTGTATTTTGAACATTGTTTGATTTTTGGAAAAATATAAAAATCTAAAAAATCCATAAAAATTACCAAAAATATTTTAAAGCATATAAAACCCAAAAACATTTTCCCTAAATTTTCTGAACATTTTTTATATAATTGAAAAATACAAAAAGTGTGTGTATGTGTGTGTGCATATTGTGACTTGTATGTTTATTTAAAATAAAAAATTGAAAAAAAAATAAAAAACCACTAAAATTTCATTTTATTTTACTTTGGAATTTACTACTTAGTTTTTCAATTGTGCTCCTTGTGTTCGACCCCGGTTGCTATACTAGGTAAATTAAATAGCAAAGATCGCTTACATTGTATTTCATTGATTTATTTTTCTCTTAAGTGGTTTAATATATTTTTCTCGTTGAGTTAGCCGATTAATTGGGATTGCAACGACCATTGATATATTTGCATACTTAACCCTAGTTGATTGGACGCTTATCTAATTACAAGGCTAAAACAAAAAGAAAAAAATGGGGGGGGGAGGGTTGGGGGTGGATTTCACAATTTACCCCCACTTAGGTGATAACCAATGGCGCAGCTCCCTTTACTTGCCACGCATTAGGCAAAGGACACGTGATACCCCTTAGGTAGTGGACGTCTAAGAATAGATCTTCGGCGAGGATCGAACAACTGGTGCGCACGAGATCCAATGGCTGTGAAGAATCTGGGGCTCCTCCCTAGATTGGACGGTGACTGCTTGTCACGGAGAACATGGAAGAACTGGTCTTTCCTGAACTTCATTCTTCAACTCCTCATGCCCCCGAGTGTCTTCTTCTATACTATAATGATCCACGAGCTCGGGATGGTTGTCCACAAGAGAGGATACCTTCAAAATGCCCCAGATCCCAGTGGTGGTAGATTTGGGTTCGATGAAGCTCAAAGGCACCTGGGAGGTGTTTCTTTGAATCGAGTAGGCCCGCAGAAGGCCCTTCAGAACATGCAAAAGGTCTAAAAAGATTCGCAATACAAAAGGGCAGTATCTGGCAGCTATTGGATGGGAATCAAAGGTGTAATGGTGGAGGGGTGACGAGGTCTAGCGGTCGTAGAGGAGTTGGGTCTCGATCGGCCAAATCTATAGGAGATCTGGGTAGTTTCTAAGTGGTGAACGATGTTTAAGTGAAGGGGATGTGAAGTCAAAACAACAGATGTGACGGTGGGAACAGTGGCTGGAGCTCTACAGCTCCAACGAAGGCTAAACTATAAATCCAAGCTAAAATAGGAAATAAATCATGAAACAAAAGGCATAAATGAAAACTAAAGCTAAACCTATTCTAAAAAGTGAAGAAAGAAACCTCAAGGGGACAAGGGCCACGGGATGGTACCTCAACGACCAAGGTGGTCGGAGATGGCTGGGAACACCTTCAACCCATCCTTCCTCACAGTGAAGGATGGCAGAGCACTTCTGCCATGAGCCTCAACATTGTGGTCGTCCTCCGAGGGGTTTAGAGCAGTGTTTAACCCTGAGATCGAGCAATCGTATGTTCCATACAAGGCGGGAACACAGTCGTTAAAGTGACCGACAAGAAATCCAGATTAAAACAACAATTAACCCACAACTAATGATCAATCAATGAAAAACAAACATGTTCCAAAATTTAATGTGTTCCAAAATTTATTATAACTCTATAATGGATGTATATAGTGTGCAAGTACGTAGCGGTCGAACTCAGGGAGCAAAATGGATAGATCGGGCAAATTAATGCAAAAAATGTTATTATGGTTCTTTGTCTATATGTTTTTTTGTGGGTTTTTATTTTTATTTATTTTTTATTTTGTTTTATATTTTTGTATTTTGTTTTTAATTTTGTATATTTATATTTTCTTTTTATAGTTTTAGATTTTATATTGGTTTTCTATTAAAATATATAATATAAACAATAGTAGGCTATATATACAATATAGAGTAATATAATTATAAATACCAGGGTTTTAAATATTTTTTACTATTTTTTGTGAATTTTTAAGGAATTTTGTTAATTTTTATGTATTTTTTGAAGTTGAAAATAGGTTAAAATAGGGATAAAATAAAATACTCAAATTAAAATAGAGATGAAAAATACCAAATAGTATCAAAAATTCTCCAAATTAATTTTACCTTATAATTAATAATACAGAGAAAATTTTAAAACAGAAAAATACAATTTTTGAAATTTTTAGGAATTTTATAGATTTTTATAAAGTTTTTTTGGGTATTTCAATTTTTAGGTATTTTCTTTTGTAATTTATATTGATTTTTGGTCTGTAGTTGTAAAATAACTAAATAAATACAAAATATTTTTGTGTAATTTTGCAAAAAAAATATTTTTTTGGAATTTTCTAAGTCATACAAGGGCCTTTAGTGCTCTATTTGATTTTTATAAAATAAATAAAGTCCTAAAATGCAAAAATAAATATATGGCATGAAACTTCAAGCATCCAGGAACATATTTCTATTTTTGAGGATTTTTTCGAGCATAGATGATATTTTAATTAAATGGAGGAAACAAAGAGAAACTTTAGCCTGACAAGGGTATTTATTTAATTAAAATAAAGCACAAGGACAAAGGTGCAATTTTCACAAAAGTTTATGGCTGGAATAAAAAACTCTTGGACCTATTACAAAATCCAAGACCCGTGAGGGGCTTGACGCAAAAACACGTTCCTCACGTGGATTGCCACGTGATGTGTGTTGGCATGGGAGCAGATAGAAAATATAAGAATGTTCAGGGTCTACTTGAAAATTTACCAAAATTTGAAGCTACTTAAAAATATTACAAAACTAAATAGAAAAACTACAAAAATTGGTGGCCAATGATGCAAATTTTTCCAATATAGGCGATGATCATATGGTTTAGCGTGGCTCATTTGCCATACATCGCGCTCTAGTATGGTGATACCACTTCACGTCGGGCGGCTCTGATTAAATCCCCTAGAGGTATCGGACAGTGTTGGCTCGATGTGATCTGATGCTCACTGGAATGTCTGAACGGAGGGTCTTCATCCAACGACGCTCGATGATGATGGAAGAACAACAGAGGAGCTCGCCGATGGTGACTTTGAAATCGATGCATCTCTTGTCTCCGACCACCCCAAGCATTGCCGATGGCTTCCTTTTGCTCGTGCACCTCCGATGAAGTTTCTCGATGACCCAAGTAAGTCCAGGGAAGGTGAACTAGCCCCTGGAGCTCGTTCTTCTTCCGACCACCTGGAGGTGGTTCCTTGGCGATATTTGAGGCTCATACGCCTCCTTCAGATCCTACAAAAAGAACGAAAACATGGTAGCACAAACACACAAAGACCTGGCTATTATTGGTGGTTAAGCATTATGTTGTGCAGTGGATGGTGGTGGCCGGAGCTCAACAGCTCCAGTGAGGGTGTTTGATCCAAACATAGGCTAATATTGATGATTTGAATGCAATACAAAAACAAGAGATAAAACCTAAAGATGACTACAGTAAAATGCGAAGAATAAATAAGAGAACGAAGGGAACCTCGATTGGTCGGAGGTCAGGAGATGGACCTCACGGTGAGACTTCGCTAAAGATGGCAGATATCACTCAAGACTGCCTCCCTCGATTTCCCTCAAGACATAGCATGGGTGTTGTCACCACCCACGATCGTTTGGGCACAAAAGGGAAGAGGAAAGGTAGCCAAAAAAACTCAAAAAATAGAGGAAAGATAGGTAGCTCGTTATGTACATGTTGGTGGAGGCGCGCCCTTCGATACAAAATCTAGGGCATAGCGAAGAAGATCTGCCCTAGGAAACATCTAGGCGTGGATGGTGGATGTATATAGGGCAATTTTCATAAAGATTAAAAGTCTCCTCGAGCCATGTAGCAGCGGGTAGAAATTCGAGAAATGAGGGGGAAAAGCAGGACTGTCAAAACAGTAGCCTGGGAAGAAGAGTTGACTTGGATCAACTCTTGACTCCCCCTGGTTGGTCCACGTGGACCAACCAGAAAAAAGGCTGGTAAAAATTAATGGTAAATTAATTAATAAATAATAAATGATTTTATTAAATTAAAGTTATAAAATAAAAAATTATTATATTTAATATTATTTTATTATGATTTTCATTTATTTTTTAGAGTATATATGATTATAAGTTACTTTTTAAGGTTAATATATAGGTATATTTATTTATATTTTAAGTATTTTTTTATTTTTTATTCGATTTTTTTAGTTTCTTATTTTATATAATTATAACTTATCTTTAAATACTTAAATATATTTTTATTATATTTTTTTGATATAAGATATATACTTAGTTAAATAGGAGTATGATATCTATAGGTATAAGTATAGGTATTTTACCTATTTATTTTATATAAGTATTTTATTTTGATGTCTTATTTATGTTCTTGTTTTAGTTTTAATATGTAAATATACTGTAAATAATATTTACAAAATTATAAAAATAAAATATTATAAAATAATAAAGAATAAATAACATGAATATTTTAGTTGGGTATATTATACAATAGGGGTCTGAAACCGAACTTTCACACCTTAACTCGAAAAAAGTATGAAATACCTTCATTAAATAGATTATTTAAAGTTATATACAATTAAAGATGATTTTTATATATTTTGAGTTTTTTATTTGAGATATATGGGTCTGTGAAGTTTGGATTTTGGAATCTTATTCAGAGTATAAGTTTTAAAGAGTATATTATCTTTGTATGAAATTAATTTTGTATTTTTCTATATTTTATTATCTACAACTTTCATGTTCAAAGTTTCTTTATTTAAGGTATAAAAGTGGAAAATAAAATAGATCCCAAGAATTTGACTTGCAAATTTACCAAAAGTTTACACATTAAAATAATTACAGAACTCAAATGAAATGTGACAAAAATAGGGGACTAAGTGTGCAATTTACCCCAAACGTGTGCACTAGTGGATAGCTAGGGAGCAGCCACTTTTCCATGTGGCAAGCATCGAACGGTGCGTACCCCTTCTCGCTCCAATGGATGTGATTAAATCTGACACTGCATTAAACGGTTGGTGCTGATGAAGATTGGATGGTGCTAATAGAGATTTCGTGAGGGTCAAAATAAGTCTCACACAAGGCGGAGGCACAGTCGCTGTGACGACCCACGAAAAACCTCAATTGATCAACAATTAACCCACAAATATATAAAGCAATGCAAATAAATGCGTGGAGTTAAAATTTATTACAACTCTATAATAGATGTGTATAGTGTGCAAGTATGCAGAGGTCGAACACAGGGAGCAAAATGGATAGATTGTGCAATAACGTGCAGGCTATGTAATGTAGTTCTTTGTCTATATGTTTTATGTGGGTTTTTAATTTTTAATTTTTATTATTTTTGTTTTATATTTTTATATTTTGTTTTTAATTTTACATTTTTATTCTCTTTTTGTATTTTTATAGTTTGTACTTTCCTTTTCTTTTAAATATATAATATAGCTATATAGGAGTATGTATACAATAGTAGATAAGAAAGATATAAATAATAATAAAAATAACCAAAAAATGCAGAATTAAATATTTTTGGGTTTTCACTAAAGTTTTACTATTTTTTGTGATTTTTAGTGAATTTTACTATTTTTTATATATTTTTAAAATAAAAAATACCATAAATTAGGGATTAATTAAATATCTA
Organism: Ottelia alismoides; assembly: GCA_037367405.1. Lineage (NCBI taxonomy): Eukaryota > Viridiplantae > Streptophyta > Magnoliopsida > Alismatales > Hydrocharitaceae > Ottelia > Ottelia alismoides. The sequence goes on from JAZKJV010000807.1 coordinate 1,146,940, forward strand.
AAACTGAAATGGAAACTAAAAATATAAAATTAAGTCCAAAAATTTTCAATTCAATTGTAATTCATAAATAATAATATAAAGAAAATTAGAAAAAACGAAATACTATTTTGAGGGGGGTTTTAAGAAATTTTTAGATTTTTATGTGTTTTTGGAAATTTTTAATTTTTAAGAGTTTTCTTTTTCTATGTTTAGGTTTTTCAATTTCTAAAGTTTTAAAATAAGTATATAAACACAACAAATATTTTTTGGAGTTTTCCAAAAAATATTTTATATTTTTATGGGTTTTATACTGTAGATATGGAATATTTCAGGTGTTTTTATTTTTAATAAATTCTAAAAGATCCCAAAATGCTAAATAAATATGTGGCATGAAACTTCAAGCATTCAAGAATCTAAATCTATTTTTGGGATTATTCTGAGCACAATCGCTAATTTAAATAAATAGAGAAAACAAAAGGAACTAGAATGCTAGCAAGGGCACAAATATAATTTAAATAAAAGTCAGGAGCCAAATTGTAATTTTTCCAGAAATATATAATGTAATTAAAAAGTTTCTAGGCCAAGATAAAATGTCCCACACCCCAAGGGCACGCCTGCAAAAACGCCCACCTCACGTGGGCTGCCACATGAGGTGAGCTGGCGTAGACTAAAGTGCAATTACAAAAAGTCTGAGGGCTTAAACGTAAATATTACAAAGTTAAATAAAGGCAAATGAATGTTTAGGGCACAAATATTAAATACAAAAATCTTTGGGTAAAAATGCAAAATAGCCAAAGCATGTTTGGGAGTGGACGGTGGATCTGCTCTTCACTTGCCATGTGGCATGCTCCTGTGCGACGATACCGCTTCAGTGATGAAGGGTCTGGATTAGATCGCAGGGCAAAGATCTACGGTTGAGGCTTGCAACTATCGAACGGCTCCTGCTTGATCTGGACGACAGAGAAAGATCGGACGGCAGAGACGAAGCCTCGGAGAACAGGGAAGAACTCCCCCATCCCTGAGCTTCAATCGAATGGCGTACGTGCTCCTGACTTCCTTGCACGCTGCAAAATGCTCAAAAAGGTTCCTGGAGGCCATGTCTATCAGCTAGGGGGGCTCGACAAGGGCTGGGGACTGCTGAAGCTCTCCAGCGAGGTCAAAGAAGATGACAGTCTCAGCTATCTCAAGCGAGGAGCAAAATTGCTCCCTAGTGACTCATTGATCCTTAGTCCTGCACATGAAGCAACTAGGGATGAGGGAAAACTGCCTCGTCCCGTTAGAAGGTGGAACAGAAGAGTGATGGAGGGGAACAATGGATCTCCGACGAGTGGAGAATGAGGGTATCCGGTGGCTTGTTCTAGAGGGCAAAGAGGTGAATGGGATGAAGGGGAATGTAGGAGAAGTAGTGGGGTGCGAGGTGGAGGCGATAGGTGGGTCTGTCAACGAGGGAATCATGGCAGAAAGGGTTCGTCAAAGCTCCACTCAAGCGAACTATGAACGGCGGTATTGAGCTAAAACACGCGATTAAACAATAAAACTAATGCAAAAATAAATCCTAAGGATTAAATTATGCTCAAAAGACAAGGAAATGGAATACCTCATTGGCCTGAACCAGGAAACGGAGACCTCGACGGCGAGCTCGCTTGAGATGAGGGTGGAAACACCTATGACTTGGCCGGACCTCGCTCGAGGTAGCTGGAGACTCCCCTGTCACTAGAGTCGATCTGAAGCAAAAGAGAGAGAGAGAGAGAGACTAAATCAGTCAAAATGTGTTCAAAGAATCAAAGAAGATCGGAGGTGGAAATATGTACAACATGGTCGAGATGGTCTAAAGATCGATGGGAAACGGACACGGCAGTGATTGAATCCTCGAGATAAGCATGGCGCGTGTTAGAGCGTTCCTTGAGGAGAAAAAGTGCTGAAAACATCGAATAGAAATGATGCAAGGATCTAGCCCCCAAAAATTTAGAAACGAGGGGTCAACCGAGGTGTCAAAGGCTGGGCTGGGTGTCAGAGATGCTGACTTCTAACGCCCCCTAGTTCGTCCATGTGGACCAACTAGGAAAAATTCCATCGAAAATTATTTGGAAATTATGTAAAAAATAATAAAAGATTTTATTAAATTTAAGTTATAAAATAACAAATGTTTTTACTTTCGAATTTTTTTTATTATGATTTTTTACTTTTTAGATGTATTTAATTACAAGTTACTTTTTAGGGTATATATAGGTATATTTATCAATGTTTTAGAGTATTTTATTTTTATTTTGTATTTTTGATTTTATTATTTTATTCTAATATTTTATATAATGTAACTTATTTTTATATACTTAGATATATTTTTATTATATTTTTTGATATAATATGTACAATTAAATAAATAGGTCTATTTATTATATAGGTATAAGTATAGGTATTTCATCTATGTATTTTATATAAATATTTTTTATTGTTTTTATTTAGATTTTTATTCTAGTTTTAATGTGTACATCTATTATAAATAATATTTACAAAATTATAAAAAAATATAAAAATAATAAATAAAAATGAATAAATAAAATAAATATTTTATTCCAGTATATTATACAATAGAGGTCCAAAATATAACTTTCTCACCATAACTCCAAAAAATATGAAACCACCTTCATTAAATAGCTTATTAAAAGTTATATACAATTAAAGATGATTTTGATATATTTTGAGTTTTTATTTGATAGATATGACTCTGGGAAGTTGGGATTTTGGAATCTTATTTAGAGTATAACTTTTACATTGTGTATTAATTTTACATGAAATCAATTTTGTATTTTTTATATTTTATTATATACAACTTTAATGTTCAAAGTTCTTTATTTGAAGGGTAAAAACTATAAAATAAAATAGGTCCCAAAAATGAATAATGAATGAGTAAATAGATGGGAATTTTATTGTATAACTGATCCTTATCTCCCTCTAATTTATTCCTTTCGACCTAGTCATCAAGATGCCTAGGTATAGGGGTTTAGGGTCATAAAATACCTTTGGCATTTTATACCTTTTCTTTCCTTTTCTATATTATATAATTTTGACATTAAAAATAGTATTTTATATACTCTTTATACAACAAAGAATGAATGTTAATTTGCATGAATTAAGGGTATTATATGCATTTACTAGGGTTTTTAAGGCCAAAATGATAGAATAAAGGTAATGAAATAGAGATTCATCAAACGACTACTGGAAGACTTGGAGCTCGGGTCGGATCGGACGACAGAGATCATGCATGGACGAACGCACGAAGAACAACGGGGTGTTGAACTTCGATCTGCTCTCCAGGGTGCCTCCAGTCTTCTCCGCATAGGCTGAGTGGCTCAAAATGCTCCTAGATGCGACCTGCTGTTGAAGGACTCCGTAAAATGGTCGAAGCTCTACCAGAGATGGTCTGATAGAGGATGACACTTAGAGCTCCTCCTCCTGCTTCAAAACCTATGGGGAAAGGCTCTTTCTCTTCGTCATCTACATGGTTAGGTTCTTGACAAAAAATACAAAGCTAAGGATAGCTTCGGATGGCTAAATGGTGGGAGGGTGAGTCGGGGAGACGATCTCCGACGAGAGACGAAGGAGGGAGATATGATTCCTCGATCTATGTGAGATTGAGGTGAATGAAGGCGTAGAGGGTGATCAGAAGGTGAGAGTATCGTGATGGGGGTGGAAGTCGGGGCGGAAGTGGTCTGAGGTCACTGGAAAAAGGTGGCGGAGCCGGAGCTCTGGCTAGAGAATAAATTGACAAATACCGAAAATGGAGCTAAATCTATCGAAATTAAAGACATAACTACGTTAATGATGACCTAAAGAACATGAAAAACTAGGGAGATGGGAGCTCACTGGAGTTGGCACACCTAAAGCAGAGCTACAGGCGAAGGACGACAGAGGGCTCGGATCAACCTCGATTCTATTCCCAATCACTCATTGAAACCTCCTAGGGTTTCCTACTGTCACCAAGAATCTCTAGATGCTGGAGATTTAGGGTTTGAACGACAAAAGAGGGATCAAGGGTCCATGTGAGCTCGAGGTGATATTATATATGGCGATGTTGACTCAGGAAGAATGCTCTATTCAACGGTCCCTCGATCAAGGATTCATCTATGCATGTTAATACTAGGATCAAGGAACAAATTCGGTAAAAAATTGAGACCAAGGAGTGAAAGATTTGAGCGCAAGAAATCGGTGAAATCGAGGTCAATTTGCATCTGACAATTCTAGGGATGAAGACAGACAATTGACATATGGTCAACTGTCGCTGGCTTGTGATAGGTACACTTAAGGTGCTACAAGATAGAATACGTTTGAAATTCAAAATAAATTCAAAATAAATTACAAAAATTTTATTAATTTTTAGTTAAAACATAAAAAATGTTTATTATTTTATTTAGTATTTTATTATGATTTTTAGAAATTTTTATGAACTTATCTATTATAAGTTACTTTTTAAGGGTGTGTTTATAGGTATATTTACTTATGTTTTGTATCTTTTATTTTTATTTTGTATTTTATATTTTATTATTTTATTTACATAACTTATATATTTATTACTTAGTTTTATACGCATAAATATGTTTTTATTGTATTTTTATGGTATGTTATACACACTTAAATAAATAAGGGAATTAAATATATAGGTATAAGTATAAGTATATGTATTTTATCTATGTATTTATATATATATATATTATTTTATTTTTGTAATTTATTTATACTTTTATTATATTCTAAATATGTACATACCTTATAAATAATATTACAAAATTATACAAATATAAAATTATAAAAATAAGAAAGAATGGATTTTTGGCTCTTATCTCCTTTTATTTTACTCATTATCGACCTAGTAATCAAGATGCCTAGGTCTCAGGGTTTAGAGACATAAAATACCTTTGGCATTTTATTCTTTTTCTTTTTTTCCTTTATTTTTTAGTTATGGCATTAAAAACTATATTTTATGCATAATAAATAAAAATAAATAATGAATGCTAATTTGTACAAAATAATGTTATATATATGCATTAGTTAGGATTTTTAAGGCCAAAATGATATAATAAATGTGATGAAATGGAGATTCATCGTAACCCACCTGCAGGAATAGTTCAAATAGCAGCCGAAGAAAAGAATACCTCTATCTTCATCGATATCTTATTGCTGCGCTACTAGCGAGCGAGGCCGGGGTCGGGTCTAGGCGGCAGAGGGCGGAGGGGGTCGGTTTGTTTTGACAAGTATGCCCTTCTTAACCACGCCATGGTTTGAATAAACCATGGTTTAATTTAACTTATTTATGGTCAAACCAACGGACGGGTACAAATGCTAACAATGCAAGAAAGTAGGAGTACATCTGATATTGCAAAAAAAAGAAAGAGTATAACTGATATTCTGATATCTAAGGATGATACAACTCAAAAAAATCCAGAGTTTTTTTTATCTATTTCGTAAACGGGGAGAAGCATAATCTCATTAGGAACCACGCACCAAGAGAATATGAAAGGTCTCCCACAAAGGAGTGAAATGGGCATAATTAAGGATGGGAGGCTGGAGATGTTGCATTTGTTTGAACATGGACATGGATATCATTCTTACCCGTCCAGTTACAGGAAGGCTATCAGAAATTCAGAGGAAACTGCCAACGTCTTATACAATCGATAACTCATACACTGTATCCTCGTGTAAGGTCGTGATCGCAAGGGAGCTCAAAAAGCCTATTCAAGATACGATACAGGTTTTATCATTTTACTAGCAAATAGCAAATGCATTGCCTCTTCCCTTCGTATGGAGACACTGATGAGCCCCATGCGTTTGGAATTATAAAGAATGGGCTGAATCAAAGCACGAGGTTGAGGGAAACAATCCGAGTCATGGGAGCTGGGAGGACAGAAATAGCAGACATGCTGCCAAACTACACACAACTCCATCTGGATATGGGACCAACAGAAACCCTAGATTTGATCCTCCCCATCCATTGTCATTACCTGTTTGGAATTATGGGACTGAGAGATATTTGGGAGTGGAAGTGGGCACACATGTCATGCCTTGCTTCCCGTGCTCTTCTGACTCGGTGCTCATCATTGCTAGAACCCATCAAGGCCTCCAGATGGAGTAGATTCTAAAAAATAGAGAAGCAAATTTAGAAGGTTAAGTAGCAGTTAATTGCTGATATATCAGAAAAAAGGGATAATTATGTCATATTATGATCTGTATGAAAGAATAGAAAAGATACTTTCTGTTTCGCTTGTTCACGGATCATTTTTAATAGTCAAAATTATTTTTAACGATCATTAGGATAGGATGATTATCAGCTCACGGACGGTTGACTGTCATAAGATATCGGTTATTAAGGAGGAAGGTCACAGGAAGTTTCTGTGAAATATATAGCGGGGATGCACAGTTCCCACCACCAGAGGAAGCACAGAGGAAAGCTTTAGTCGCAGTCACTCGTACCTGAATGTGCATATGAAAAGGACGTCAATGTAAGATGCGTGTATCAAAAGAAGGAGAATATGTACGTGTGGGGTTAGGGACATAAACTCCAGATATGTCTTTTGAAGGTTTACATCTTACAGCGTACGAGGTCTGATACTATATGGCATACGTATATTGGTGAGTTTTTATGTGCATGCGTATCAAAAGTTATCTTATATTCTTCCTTTTTCCCCTTTGATTTTCAAAAGTTATCTTATATTCTTCCTTTTTTCCCCTTTGATTTTAGTTCCTTTTTATATTCTGTTGAATTATAATAATAACAAAAAGGAGTATTTGCATATGTGCCGTTTACTTTTGCAGACAGTCTTTTCTCAGAATCTGTTGGCATAGAAACTGCTCCAATGCTATGTATTGATAAGCGGCAAATAGATTTAGCCTATTGGGACTCGTCTTCTTTCTCGCCTTTTTTTTATGTGAGAAAAAGTATTGTGCATTGGGTAAGATGAATTTTATCTAAATTTCTTGGGAGACAGTGACAACGGACAAGAAAATTTTTCATAACATCTCCATCTTAACCATTTTAGTAAAATATATAGTATATATAGTATGTATATGGGTTAAATGAATATGTTCTCTGGGAGCATATCAGAGTATGCTCTCACTTTTTTTTCACATTATATTTTATTTTTTTTGAAATGAAACCTTAGGGGTTTACTTAGAATAATAAATGGAATATGTGTTTAAAATTTCATTTAAAATGGATGTCCCTAGAACTTCCATATGGAGGGGGTCAATTTCAGCAATTCTAAGACTGTTAAAATTTGGCAGTCTTAATGGAGGGGATAGAAATCTCGAGTTAATTCGAATTTTGAGCGCCACCATAGTGATATATTGTGATCTAAATTCAACTAAGTTTCATTTCAAAAAAAAGAACACGAAGAAAAAAGAGTGGAAGCATGTAAGTTACGTGCTCACACAGAGCATACTCCTTTTTTCCTATATATACATCGGGTTGATCCTGTGAGAGTCAAAAATTGTGAGAGAATGAGAGCAGTGATTCTGGACCACTAGATTCTATTTTCTCTATTCGGATTGATTGTAAGAGGAGAGATGAGCAGAATTTAGTGGTCTAGATTCACTGCTCTCATGCTCTCACAGTTTTTGGCTCTTACGAGATCAGTCATCTATATATATATATATATATATATATATATATATCCAATAATATATAAAAAAGCTACCAAAATCCCGTTTGGTTGATGTGTGAAGTAACGTGATAACAAACACTTTTGACGTGTAGGATCACTTGTTACAAAGTGAAAAAAACAAAACACATCACACTCAATTATCTCATCATCTCATATGATAGAATAACCCACTCAACATTCTCCTACTATGAAAGAAAATAACATGTCTGGTAAAAGTAGGATTAACTATGTTATAAACATATAGCATGTTTAAACACATGCTATAGAAAATACCATGTTCAAACCCCTTGCTAAAAATACATAGAAGGATCCAAGCCCCTATTATACATATACCATGTTCAAACCAATGTTCGAAGTATATGGTAGGTTCAAATTAATATTATAAATATATAACACGTTCATATTCCTTTTATAAATATAAAGTAGGTACACACTATATTAGCAATAACTATATTTTTAATTAGGGATTTTTACTCGGCAGACCCTATAATCTTTCTGAATTACCTCTACGACCTTTGAAACATCGTAACTCCTCTCTGGACCCCGTAAACTTGCCCCGTCTTACCCACAAACCCTGCCGTTAAATTGACACATCTTGACCTAACTTGAGTGGGTTAAAACTGAGTTAATCAAACCATATAAAATCTAACGGTTGGAATTCTTTCTGTCTTCCTCCTTCCTTCTTCTATCTTCTTCTTCAACTGTTTTAACAACAAGAGGAAGGTCGTCAAGTCTGTCGACTATCTTCCAACAGATCTCCTCGGATAATTGGGACTTCTCATTGTTCTCAAGGTTCATACGACTGGATGCACACCTTTGAAGAAGAAGTCGGCAGTCATCGAACGAAAGACCCTTGAGCTGAACGGGAGCTTGCGTGCCCATTGTTTCTGCTACAATGCCCTGGCGTGCCGTCAACAAAACCCGGCTACCATTCCCACCTTTAAGCAGAGGTGCTCTCAGGTTTTGTCATGCACTAAAATCCCTATTCTGCACGTCGTCCAGCACCAGCAAGAACCTATGCCCAGCTAATCTCAGCGGGGGGGAGGGGGGTCTTCGAGCGTGGTGGCGGCCGGGGGGAGGCTTCGACCTGGAGACGGGGGGCTTCGTGCGCGCCGCCTGCATACGCAATCTGGAGGGGGCGGGGCTTTCGAGCCAGGGAGGCGGGGGGATGGTTTCGAGCGGCCGGGGGGGCAGGGTGGCAGGGTGGCATGGAGGGGACTTCGAGCGGGGCGGTGGCCGGGGGGAAGGCTTCGACCTGGGGACAGGGGGGGCTCCAAGCGCGCCGCCAGCATACGCGATCTGGGCGGCTGGGGGGTAGGGCGACAACGAGGGCGGTGGAGGGGGAGATGGAGGGTGGTGGTGAAAAGGAAGACGGGGAGAGGGAGTGGCAATTCATGTAAATTTGATAAATAAAATAGGTATAATATAAAAGAATATAACGGAATCTGGTTAGTTTTAATTGGTAAATGGATGGGGGTTAACCGCAGGGTTTATAGGGTAAGAGTTAGCAAGTTTACGGGGTCCAGGGAGGAATTACGATGTTTCAAAGGTCGTAGAGGTAATTGGCAAAGATTATAGGGCATGCCGGGTAAAAATCCCTTTTAATTATAGGCTAACATGTATTTAACAATTATTATATTTCCAATTATACAGTGTTCTTAAAAAAAGGGAAGACGGTTTTGGAAGGAAAAGTTTCAAAGAAATGATTTTGTGTGGATGATTAAGATCCAAACGATGGGATAGTAATAAATATACTTCGGTCAAGTAAATGCTTGTTGTGAGATCAGTAATATCAAGATAATGATCAGTAATTTACATCCAAATAGTTACCTTGTATAGAATTTAATAATATGTATACAGTGACAAGTAAATGTGTGTTGCGAGATCAGTAATAACATAACAAATGATTAGTAATACCATTGTGTATGTAATGCGCATTGCATTCATTTCTGTAATATTTTTTCCTTTTTCGTCAACGAAGCATTCCATTTATTCCACTAATTCATTTTTCCTTATGTGCATGTAATTAATAACTTCTTTTTCAAAGTACTATTTCCATATTAATCGTATAGAAGGCGAATATATTGATAATTATATGTTACTTTCTTACTTGAGCAATGTTCGTTACTTACTAACCATTTATTTTATTATTATTGATATCATAGTAGCCATTACTTGAGAATTGTATATATATTACTAAACATGTGGTATAAGACATAGATATATACATTACTTAACACAACAAAAATTTACTTGAGAATTGTGTATATATTATTTGAGTATTGTCTTTAAATTACTAAATTCTGTTTAAAGTAATAATACATATGAAAATTACTGATCATTTGTTATGGTTTTACTGACTTCACAATAAGCACTTAGTGACCAATGTGTGTGTGTGTGTGTGTATATATATATTACTGAATTATGTACCATAAAATTTAATGAATATAAATTACTAACCGTTGTTTTGATATTACTGATCTCGCGACAACTATTTACCTGACTATTGTATATATATTACTGACTTGAGTATTTGGATCTCGATTTTCTGCAAGAAATCATTGATTTGAACATTTTCTTTCCAAAACGATCTTCTTTTTTTAAGGATACGATATAATTGGAATAATACTTATTGTTAAATCATCTTGCATATTAATATCCTTCCAAAAATGATATCATTCAAAATTGGTAACCATTCATTTGGTAATACACGGGTATGGCTTAAAATTGGTGCTCACCAAGATGCTAATGGGCACGTACTCATTGGATAAAAATCCTATATATACATATATAGGATTTCTTTCAAATAGGACTTGGTCCTTCCTAAGTTCAGGAAGGCCAGCCCCTTTTTGTAGAAAACATGACGACTTTAGTAGAATACGTATACAGATTGTATTATAATGTGCAGTTTTAATGTTTGTATTATAATATGCAGTTTTGTATGCGGTTTTGTATTTATAATGTGTAGTTATAATACAAACTGTATACACATTCTACTAAAGTCCTCGTGTTTTCTACAAAAAGATGGTGGTCTTCCTTAAGTCAGACAGGATGCATCCTATTTGAAAGCCCTCGCTATATTATATATATATATATATATATATATATATATATATATATATATATATATATATATAACATGTTTGAACTCTTGGTATAAAATCCAGAGACAAGTTTTCCCCCTACTATAAAAGAGATGACAAGTAGCTATGAATGAATTGGAGAAAAGAAATCTCTACCAGATCATGCCAGTCAGCATTTTCTAAGAAAATATGACTTTCTTACCCTATTTGGATGACTACGTGGGACGCTTATTAATTTAGATGCATTTTGGGTTATACAATTAATTTCCTCTTAGAAAATACTACTCATGTATTATGCAAATGTTAAGTCAAATATGTAAGGTGGTTGTTGAGTTGTATGGGTATTTAGATGGGTAAACGGGTCTATGGATGAGGGACCGTTTACCCTAACCTCTATATATTGTACTCGTCTCCCCCTAATTATTTGTGAGATACAATAGTGAAGAGAGATCCCTAATCTCTTGTGAGGGAGATTAGGACTTGTGTGTGCCCCCGTGGTTTTTCCCTCTCCGTAGGGTTTTCCATGTAAATCTTTGTTTCATTCTTGTGATTGCTTGTTAGATTGCTACATGGTATCAGAGCCATAATCAGGAGATTTGGACCTCCTTTTCTCGGGTCTTTGATCATTTTTGTACTCAGCCCTGGGCACGCCGCCACCGAGCACGCCGTCCCAAATCTAGGGCTCACGGACTTGGGTGCGCCGTTCTTGGCTCAAAATCTTGTCGTGGACACTCGCCGTCGCCGCCCTTGTTCTTCACTATCTTCTCAGGTGTGCTTCTGCCGAGATCTGTGGCTTCAAAGCCTCTGTTCGCCATCGCACCCTCCTTTCCTAGATCCGAGGCATCGCCGTCCATATTGTGGTATTCGTTGCACGCACGCAGGCCCACCTGCAAACTCCAAGATCTTGGTGTGCGTGGGTTGCTGCTGTCCTATTCCGCTGTGTGTGGTGGCTTGCTTCAACGGGGGAGCTCCATCTTCATATATTTGCTGGTGTTTTTGTTGAGAGTCGAACTCAATTATTTGTTGTGCTTTCATTGAGAGGTGCATTGTTCTTTTGTGGAAGAAGGTATTGGTTGGTGCAGAAAGCTGGAAACAAAGGTGTCCTATTTTGTGCATTTGTCTTGATCTTGTGGAGAAAGCTCCTGGAAAAGGTACAAGGGCTGTGAGTACCTCTTTTTCCCTCCCTTTTTTTTTGTCTCTTTTGAGGTGTTGGTGGTTGGCTCTTAAAATGGCTTCAGGAGAGATTATTGAGTCTATGACTGTAAAGATGGATAATGTCCCAGCTCAAATCACCACAATAAAATTATCAAAAACAAATTATTTGATGCGGTCTGCTGCTATGGAGGTTGCGCTTGCTTCAAGGGGTCGTGGTGGTTATATTGATGGTCGTAAAAAACCCCTTGCTATAACCGACAAGTTATATGAATAGTGGTATATAGACCATAGTCAGTGTAGGAATTGGATCATCAATATTGTTTCTTCGGATATCCAACCACTTGTGCTGAGGAAGAAGTCTGCGAGGGAACAATGGCTAACTCTTGAGAGTATGTATGGTAAAAAAACAAGATATTCGGATGTATCAATTGAGTAGAGAAATATACAATATGAAACAAGGAGGTATGTCAGGGTATTATGCATTTTAAAAAACAAAGTGGGAAGAGATTAATTACTACTGCGATGACATATGGACTAGCACTGTAGTTCAAAAAAGTATTGGGATGAGGTCTGGAAACAACGAATCTTTATTTTTCTCGGTGGCCTTAACAATGAGTTTGAGGCCACTCGAAGTGAGCTTTTGACAGCAGTAATTAGTTCTGATATTGAGGAGATTTATCATTCCATTGAGTCAGAAGAACAATGTCGTGCTGTGATGAAAGATGAGAATGTCCCTTCTTTTGAGAGGTCGGCATTGGTTACGCAAGGAATTAAAAGTAGTTACTGGAAAGATAAGAAGTATAGATACAGCAAAAAACTTGGTCATGGGATTGACTACTGCTGGGAACTTCATCCTGAACGGAAACTGAACAAAGGCAAGAAAACTGTTGCAATGGCTGCTGAGAGTAAGAGACTGACAGATGATTAGATTAAGGATCTTCATGCCTATGTCCAGAAGATATCTGGTCGTGATAACGAAAAATCCGATGCTGATGTTTTGAATGCTGCCATGGCTGCCTAGAAAAGTGAAGGTAAAAATTTATTTCGTAATGAATGGATTATAGATAGCGGTGCCTCTGATCACATGACAGGTAGCTAAAATGTTCCAAGATTCTAAACTTGCCTCTGAAAGAGAACGCGTGAACTTGGAAAATGGGTTTTCCGTGACCGTGGTAGGAAAAAGGAGCATATCTATCATTGATAGATTCATTTTGAAAGATGCTCTTCATGTTCCTGATTTTCCGATTAATTTACTTTCTATTAACTGAATTGCTAAAGATCATCATTGTTGGTTAATATTCGATGAAAAATCTTGCGTGTTGCAAGACTTTGGGACGAGGAAGCAGATTGGGATTGGTTTGGTTGCTGATGGCCTTTATCGTCTCCCTGCTCGTGTTATCTCTGCTTGGATTGGTGCAACCACTGACAAAGAAACAGATGATATTCGGACGCTGCGGAAATGGCATGAGCGTCTGTGACATCCTGGTTATCCTATCCTTTCCACTTTATTTCCTAAACTTTGCAATAAAGTTGGTTGTGAGATTCGTCTGTGTGAAGTGTGCCAATTAGCAAAACATACTAAAACTACCTATCCTTCTTCGGATTATATGAGTACTTCTGTTTTTTAACTTGTGCATTCAGATGTTTGGGGACCTTCAAATATTAAAAGTTTGGGTGGCCACAATTATTTTATCACTTTCATCGATGATTTCTCACGTTATACTTATGTGTATTTGATAACGAATAGGAGTGACGTACCTAGTGTTGTCTGGTGCTTTGTTAACATGATAAACAACTAGTATGATACAAATATCAAGATCCTACAAAAGATAATGCGAGAGAGTATTTGGAGGGATCGCTTCATACCTTCCTCGAAGAAAAAGGAATTATTCATGAAACATCTTGTAGTTATACTCCCCAACAGAATAGAATTGCTGAAAGGAAAAATCGACACATCTTGGAAGTAACGAGAGCTCTTCTCCTTCAACGACATGTTCCAAAAATTTTTTGGGGAGAAGCCGTGCTCACAGCTACTTATATTATTAATCGGCGTCCTTCTATGGTTGTTGGAAACAAGGTTCCTTTCTCTATTATAAACCCTGATAAATCTCCCTTTAGTTTAGATCCTCGTGTATTTGGATGTGTGTGTTTTATTCACATCTCTGATCCTGATCTTCGGAAATTAGATCCAAGAGCTATAAAGTGCATTTTTCTTGGCTACTCTACTACTCAGAAGGGGTATAAATGCTATGATCCTGTGACAAAGAAGCTACATGTAACTAAAGATGTTACCTTTCATGAGGGTGAACCTTACTTTACGAAGAATTTTCCTCAGGGGGAGTACTACGATAGTAAGATTGAGGAAAATGAAGTGGGATTATATTTCTTGAATGAATCTTGTGAAACAGTTCATGATTATATAAACAATCATTCCAATGATGATGACACCATTTGTGTTCAAACTAGTGACAGACGAGAGACTGTTGATATTGTTGCTAATAGTGAGGAAAGTACCATACAAAACCAAACTCCCAATCTCTCCTCGGATGATCCCAGTCTTGACATCACTGTAAGTAGTCCTTCCTCTCTTGATAATCTTGTTGATGATGCTAACAATTTGACTAATGATGTGGATGGTGTGGTGAGCGTGGATGGTGTAAGGGAACATGTAGAGGACGATCGTTCGACTGCTATGAGAAAGGCTACGAGGTCTACTAAACCTTTGACCCGATATCCGGTGGAAGATTTTGTATCTTACTCTAAGGTAAGCTCGAACTGCAAAAGTTCCATTACTTTGTTGGACTCACATAACATTCCCAGGAATGCAGTTGAAGCTCAGAGTGATCCGAAATGGGCTAATGCTATGAAAGAGGAGGGATATTGTTGATATTCCAAAAGGTGCTCACTTGGTGGGTTCGAAATGGATCTACACTATCAAATATACTGGTGATGGGAAAGTTGACAGATTCAAAGCTCGATTAATTGCAAGAGGGTACATCCATAAATATGGAATTGACTATCTTGAGATTTTTGCTCCTGTGGCTAAAATGAACACTGTAAGAGTTGTCATTCGTCTTGCAATCCAGTTCTCTTGGAAAATGTACCAATTAGATGTCAAGAATGCTTTTTTAAATGGAACTCTTAAAGAGGAATCTACATGAAGATGCCTCCTGGGTATGGGGAAATAAACAAGTGTCGCAGACTGAAGAAGGCATTATATGGGCTTAAACAATCACCTAGAGGATGGTTTGAGCGTCTTCGGTTGGTCATGGTTGTAAATGGGTACGCTCAGGCAAATGGAGATCATACGCTCTTCGTCAAAAGGAACGGGGACAGAAGGTCTATTCTTTTGATTTATGTAGATGCCATGATTTTGACATGTGATAATGAAGATGAATTAACCAACATAAAGAGGATTCTTGCTACAGAATTTGAACTGAAAGATTTAGGGAAGTTAAAAAATTTTCTTGGAATTGAGAAAGCTAGATCTCCTGAAGGTATGTGTCTAAGTCAAAGAAATTATACTCTCAGTTTACTTTGAGACTTTGGCATGCTTAGCTGTAAACCTGTCTCCTCCCCTATAGAAGCAAATCATAAATTCGGTAAAGAGGATGGGGAACCTTTTGATGAAGATGCAAAAGGAAGATACCAAAGGTTAGTTGGATGACTAATCTATCTCACTCTTACAAGTCCTGACATCACTTATGCTGTGAATATTGTTCGTCAATTCATGCATGGCCCTACAACTGTTCATGTGAATGCTGTCAACAGAATTTTATCATATATAAAGAAATCACCTGGAAAAGGGCTTATGTTCAAACAGAATTGTAATCTGACCATTGAAGGCTACACTGATGCTGATTGTGCTGGGTCTGTGGATGATCGGAGGTCTACATATGGATATGTTATTTATCTTGATGGAAATCTGGTTATTTAGAAGTAAAAAACAAAATGTTGTCTCCAAGTCTAGCGCCGAAGCTAAATATCGAGCTCTTACAAATGGTGTCACTGAGATTCTTTGGCTAAAGTCTTTATTGACAGAATTGGGCACCCAACTCATTATGCCTATGAAGATGTTTTGTGACAACAAAGCTGCTATAAACTTAGCAAATAATCCGATAATGCACGATAGAACAAAGCACATAGAAATTGACAGACACTTTATTCGTGAGAAGATTGATGATGACCAAATATGTCTTCCTTACTTGAAATCTGATGACCGGGTTGCCGATCTCTTTACAAAGGGGCTACCTACAGTACAATTTGAGTTGAATGTAGACAAGTTGGGCATGGTTGACATATATGCCCAACTTGAGGGGGAGTATTGAGTTGTATGGATATTTAGATGGGTAAACGGGTCTATGGATGAGGGACCGTTTACCCTAACCTCTATATAATGTACTCATCTCCCCTAATTATTTGTGAGATAATAGTGAAGAGAGATCCCTAATCTCTTGTGAGGGAGATTAGGGCTTGGAAAACCCTACGGAGAGAGAAAAATTACGGGGGCACACACAAGCCCTAATCTCTCTCACAAGAGATTAGGGATCTCTCTTCACTATTGTATCTCACAAATAATTAGGAGAGATGAGTACAATATCTAGAGGTTAGGATAAACAGTCCCTCATCCATAGACCCGTTTACCCATCTAAATACCCATACAACTCAACAGTGGTAAATGGATTTCCTTACAATAAGCACTCGCTACTACAAGATTTAGGAAATTTACTCAATCAAGGGGCACTACAATAGTTAACATGGTCGAGTGAGTTCAACTAACCTTTTAGCAAAGGAATAACTATTCTTGAATAACAGTTGTCTGGATAGTTAGGAACACTAGAATGTAAATGTAATGTGATGTCGTTTTATTTACATGATGAGGGTTTTTGGGGTAAGGGTAACAACAAATACAATAATCATTGTGAATACACAGAATCAAGTAACGAATATTATTCATTGTCATATATTTAACGGATAATATGATAATGAATATTGAATTATTCATTGCCTTAGGTTAGTTTTTTTTAGTGTCATTTCTGTATATCTACGGTAAAGCTTCCCGTTGGACATCTCACATGTGATACCTTTTTTTTCCCTGGATAAGTTCATTTTATCAATCAATATGTACGTTAACAAGAACATAGAGTTGAGGGAGAGATTAAGCATCCAGAAAACGAAGCACACGACAACAACAACATTTTTTTTACATATCAGGCTGACTCATCACAATTGACAGTATCCAGCTCCTACTACATGCTTGTTGCAGTAGATTGCAGCTGAAATCCCACCTTTTACAGGATTAATGCGACATCTTTTTCTCGCCTCTTTAATCCAGCGATGTGTTCTAAGTTCTAACCCTTTTTTTTGACCATGCATCCCTTTTGATTTTAATCATGCACATTAACTGTGATATGCTTTTCAGGCTTTTCTCTGTTTAAGGCGAAGCTGCGTGCGTGCATTAATCACTAGCAGTAGCAGCCTCTACCCTGTTTCGGTCAACAAAACCGAGTGCTAACAGCATCATTACTGCACATCCCGTTGCCTCAGACGATGATGTTGTCTTGCAAAGGAGAAACAGTCTTCTACTCCCTCACACTGTGATGCTAATGCTATGCTATACAAGCAGATGATGCCCGGAGGAAAAAGAAACAGGAGAGTGCAACGTCTCATTATCATGCAGACTTCGACGCTGTCAGAGAAATCCACGCACCTTTTCCGAAAATATATCACATGCAAAGTAAAATTCACGTACCTCTGCAATCATTTCTTGTATAAGGGCAGATTTTAATACTATCAAGATTAATGGCCTCTTCGAGCTTTCTCTCTGTCAAGAGATCTCGAAGATCAGCCAAGCTGCTGAGTTAAAAGGAAAAGGAACCGTTCATGTCAAGATGTATCATTTTTACAGTACGTTGTATTGACTGCACGGGATCAGTGTATATATATAGCAGTGAAAGTTGGAGACGGGCATCAGACGGTCACGGTGGATATGTTACGGATATTATTAATATGTGCTTCGAAGCAATGGCATTAAGAAAATAGCTTCGTGTCCCCCCAAAGCACGTGCTTCAACAGTGACCATACGTCCAACTATGTGCTTCAGCAAATTTTGATGGCGACTGGACTACAGATATTTATTTATTTAGCTATTGTACTTGACCACTACTGAGATTTCCATTCTAGTAATGGATTTTTATTTCATAAACTCCATATTTTTTCTAAATTAGCTCCGACTTTCTGAACGTCGTTATTATTAGACTTGACGAATTGGTCGGGTCCACCCACCCAGCCCATCTAGTCCTTTCATGGGTCGAGCTTGGGCCAAGAGATTTCATGAATAGGCCGACCCGGCCCAGCCTGCTCTTTGGCCAGCCCGTTAACTGGGTGGCCGTCGACAAATACCATAAAATCCGGCTCAATCCGCACATATTAAAATATGAGTTTAAATTTTACATTTTAGATAAATTTAATATAATATATTTCAAATTTTTGTTTTACATTATCAACATACATTTTATTTTAGGGATTTTATCACTTGTGCCCCTCCGAGATATCGCAATATCAGTTATGCCCCTATCTTTTTGATAATATCAGTTGTGCCCCTCAAAACTTGCTATTTTATCACTTGTGCCCCTCGGGTTAGTAACCGTCCATCTACAGTGCAAACGGACGTTAACTTCGAGGACATAAGCGGAATTATCTTTTAAAAAATGGTTCAGTGGTCATTTGACACCATTTTCCTCATTATCTTCTTCTTCCTCCTCTTCCCCCATCCTCTTCCTCCTCCTCCAACCTCCTACTCCTCCCTCTCCGCCCCCGCCCCTGCCCCACGCCGCCCAGCTCCGCCCCGAGCTTCACGCACCTCCTCACAACCCGCCGCCTCCGCCCCTGCCCCGCGCCGCCCAGCCCCGCACCCTCTCCCCTCCCCGATGCCGCACCTCCTCCCCCCGCACCTCCTCCCAGCCCGCCACCCCCTCCCCGGCGCCGCCCCCTGCTCCCCCTCCTCCTGGGACACACTACACCCAGGTTCTTGAGCTCCACCACACCTCGACCCCCGACACCAATGGCGTCCTTCACAGCCTTCCTCCCCTCCACCTCTCCCCTCCACACCCTCCGTCGCTCCACCAGACCCACCACCCGCACCCTCGCCCTCCCCCATCTTCATCTCCGACGCCCTCCCCTCGGATGACTCCCCTCTGCGGCGCTCACCCTCCTCGGCACCGTCTCTGCGACGGCGGCCCCCTCGAGGGCGTCACCATCTGTGATGGAGGCTGCGACACGGGCAATCTCTCCATCCCCCTCGCCTCCGAGGGCGCCCTGGCAGCGACATCTCCGCCGCAATGGTGGACGAGGCCCGCCCTCTCCACCTCCTCCGCCGCCGCCCAGTTCCCCTTCAGCCTGTCCATCTTCATCCCCACAACACGCCTATCCCCCTGCCGGCCTCCTCCCTGCGCCCCCTAGCCCCGCCGCCCCAGGTCGCCCCCCTGTCGGCCTCCCCCCACCCCCAGGTCGCCTCTAGACTCGTCGCCCATAGCCCGCCGCCCTAGGTCAGCCCCAGGGCTTTCAGCATTTAGATAAATTTTCAATTAATTGATTCATGAAAAGTCACCAAAAAATTCAATAAAATTCACCATTTAATCCGTAATGAGTGATATATCCGTGAAAATGCAAAAATTTTAAAGATTCGATGGATGTATGAAGGTGCAAATAAGAGAGAGAAATTATGAAGAGAGGAAGAAGAACAAATGGAGGAGGAAGAAGATGAAGAAGATGTGTGGACAATAATACCCCTCTTAACTGCACCAAGGTTTGAAAAAACCATGGTAAGTCAACTCATTGATGGTCAATCTGACGGAAGGACACAAGTGATGACGGAGCAAGTTTTGAGGGGCACAACTGATATTACCAAAAAGGTAGGGGCATAACTGATATTGCGATATCTCGGAGGGGCACAAGTGATAAAATCCCTTTATTTTATACTTTACACGAGAAGTAACACATGTTATGGTTACTTAGATTTAGAAAGATCAGATGATGCTAACAAAATTAATTATCTCTATAAATTAGATAAAAAAATTAAGAAAAAAAACTTTACATTAGGTCCATGTGTCGGCTTGTCCCAGACCTAGGCCGAGCTTGGGCCTTGAAGTATGGCTCGTGGGCTGGCCTAACCAGAGCCTTGTACAGGGGGTTTTAGAACCCCGGCCCGTTCGGCCCAGCCCATGAACATCAGCCCACACTTTGGTCTGCTCTAACTATTACCCCCGACCCCATAAACTTGCTTCGTCTTACCCCACGAACCCTACCGTTAACTCATCTTGAGTCAACTTGGTTGAAGTCGAGTTAATCAAACCACACCAAAATCAATGATGGATTTTATTTCATTTCTCTCCTCCCTTTTCCTCTTCCCCTTCTTCCCTCCAATGTCATCCGCATGTGCCAGAAGGTTGAACATGTGGGTCCTGTTGCTGCACCTCTATCCCGAGCAGTCCAAAAGCGGTACTTCCCTGGTACCTTCATCCACGCACTGCAAAAGGAGCAACCACAAATAGATCCTGAGGGTCCTTGTCGTGCTCAAACCTTACCCTCCACGAAGGTGATACGACTCTCCCACGTGGAGAGAACTCATGCCCTCTTTGATCTCGACCGCGGGTAGGAATGAACAGTGGGCAAGTCGGAGTCGCACGGACGAAGGCGACGGAGGTCTAGCGACACGGGGGAGGAGGGATGGTGCACAGGGGGCCACACTGAGAAAAGGGGCTAGAGGTTAGGGAAGTGGGTGGAGCAGCGGGATGGCAGCCGGAGGGCAGAGGTTCAGGAGGGGGCAAAGTTTGAGGAGGGGCCGGAAGTCAGGGAGGTGGGTGGAGCATATGGGCGAAGGTCAGGGAGGTGGGTGGAGCAGAGGGAGAACATAGCTCCGGGATCGTGCGGAGGTCTGGGAGGGGCTGGAAGTCAGGGAGGTGGGTGGAGCAGAGGAAGGGCGGAGGTCTGGGATGGGGTGCATGATGCGGAGGGGCCAAAGGTGGGGAGGTGGGTGGAGCAGAGGGAGGAGATCGGTGCTGGATGGGAAAGGGAAGAAGAGAACGAGAAAGAAAGGGATATTGTTTGTAATTTTGATAAACAAAATTGGTAGTATGCTAAAAAAATTAATGAAATCCGATTAATATTAAAAATAAAATGGATGGTAGTTAATTACATGGTTTGTGAGGTAAGAGTTAACAAATTTACGGGGTCCAAGGTGTAATAGCAATATTTGGAAGGTCGAGAGATAATTTAGAAAGATTTTAGAGTTCATGAAGTAAAAATACCTTGCATTAAATAGGGTAAATTACAAAAAAGGGCTCCAACTATACTCAATTCTCAACTAAGTGCCTCATTTTTCAATTGTAACAAATAGGGGGCCGAATCGTCAATTTAAGGGTTTAACGTCTACTTATAAGGGTCGTTGAAGCTTATAAAGACATCTTTTTGAGACAAAAATAAAAGATCAGACCTCTTTTTGTTACAATTGAAAAATGAGTTCCTTAATTGAGAATTGATGTATAGTTGTGATCTTTTTTGTAATTTGTCCTAATCAGAAAGACAATAGAAAATGCCCTTCTAAATGGTTTTGAGCATTGCTGGAGAAAGGAAAATTAAATTTGCCGTGATTTACATGTACCAGAGTCCATGACGATTTATACGGCCAAAAATGGAATTTCGACGGCAAGATATACCGGGACTTTTTTTTAAATAATTATTAAAATATTCTTAATCAATTAAATAATCATCTAGTCATAATATTAAAAAATATAGCCATCAATCGGCACCTGAGGTGCCGATTTGGGAAGTAATGTCCAAATCGGCACCTGAGGTGCCGATTTGGAAATACGAGGGATGGACTTGCAAATTGCCCAATGAGTTTGCCCAAATCGGCAGCTCAAGTGCCGATTTGGGCATCTCATTGGGAAATTTACATTTCCGTCATTTGGGCCATTTGTATTCCCATCCCCTCGTTTGTTATCAATAGTTTTTTTCAACTAACCTTTTTTGTTATCAAAAGTAGAGCATTACCACAAGGATATAATTACGTTCAAATGGTATAAGCATATCCTTTCTATTATATAAATAATTCTTTTCAAAATTTTAAATTTTATTATAATTCTTTTCCTTCATTATATTATACATTAAATCCTTTATTCTAATTAAGTATACTTATACATAATAATTGTTACTTATTCAATTTAATTCTGGAGTGGTCAGATCAACGCTGATTAACTATGAAAAAGGATCGGATACATATCAGATATGTCAATTTTCATATCCATATTCACACCGTCTATATCGAATAGGAGTAACAATTTGCGTACGGATATGAGTCAGGATGAAGATTTAGGGAAACATATAATTGCATATGAATTCGTATAAAATATTCATTGAATTAAATCTGAATCGAATAAAAAGTGAATAAGAATATTGATCGACTAAAGATCGGATACGAGTATGATCGAATAAAAATCAATGTCATTTAGGAATCATATAATTGGAATACGAAGTCTTAGCCCAAAAAACTAAGGTAGATGTATGTTGAAGACTTCACCTTTGATTTCTTGGGCCGAAGACTTTGTAATGGTAAATATATTGTATTATTATTCTCTAAATATTACGTGATCAATATTATTAATTAGAAGATTTAAGGGAATTAATTATATATTATATTATAATTTTGAAAATCCATATGCCTAATATTAAGGGATTTAATTATATATTATATTATAAGTATACATATTATTTATTATAATAAAAGATTTAATATAATATAATGAAGGAAAAGAATTATAACTAAAAAATTAAAATTTTGAAAACAATTGTTAAATTATAAAAAGGATATGCATCTACCATTCGAATGTAATTATATCCTTGTGGTAATGCTCTACTTTCGATAACAAAAGGGGTTAGTTGAAAAAAATTATTGATAACAAACGAGGGGATGTGAATACAAATGACCCAAATGATGGAAATGCAAATTTCCCAATGAGATGCCCAAATCGGCACTTGAGGTGCCGATTTGGGCAAACTCATTGGGCAATTTGCATGTCCATCCCTCATGTTTCCAAATCGGCACCTCAGGTGCCGATTTGGACATTACTTCCCAAATCGGCACCTCATGTGCTGATTGATGGCTATATTTTTAAATATTATGACTTGATGGTTATTTAATTAATTAAGAATATTTTAATAATTATTTTTTAAAAAAGTCCGGATATACCAGAGTCCATGACGATTTAATGGCAGCCCATCATATCCTGCGACAATCGAGGAAGATAATTAATTACTTCAGCAGAGTAATCCATTCCCCTTACAAAGAAAAGTGTTAAAGTAGCAAATCCTTTTTTCCTATAGACGGGGATATGTTTCCTTTCATCATCTTTTTTTTTTACTTCGAACTATTTTGTTTTAAACGGATCTTTTGCTTTTACAAAGCCGCACCTTTCAATTTTCTTGAAAAGTGCATATATTTCTTTTGCAGGCCCATTGACCATTTTATTTGGCAATACGAACGATTTGGTTTTAAGACCCACTAGTCTGTAACTAAACTAACTAGCCGCACCTTTCAATTCTCTCTTGGAAAGGTCCATTTTCTTCTACTTGGATAAAACCTTGTCGACATTTTACCGCAAGTTTTCCATCACGGTAAAAATGGGGTTGCTCCTTGAAGGAGCCAAGTTGGCTTAACATTGGGAGGAACATATTCTCATTCAAAATTAATTTCAATTCAAGGCTAAGATACAACCTAGCAAGTTTATCATACTTAAACAATGTCAGAAGTAATGAAATTGATCCCTTCCAAATGGACAGGTCTAGACTCTCAGTTTTATATGAAATCTGGAATACATATTCCTCTTATTAATTAAATTTAATTCTCTCAAGTGTTATTAAAAATCACAAAAAAGACGGGGCAGAGAATACGCTTTTTTACCATTTTTAAATATCATAATTGACCACTGACTTCAATTTGTACATTGCTTATCACTCATTCAAAAATCCATATAATGTATCTTGGAGCCCTCAAAACTACAATAAACCTACTTACATAGTTAGTAATTAGCAATATTTTGTAAAGAAAATATTGAAGGCAAAGGTCTTCGAATCAGAAGAAGATTAAGAAACAAATATGATATATAACATGAAATAACTAGGACCCACCATAGCAAATTATATGGAGAAACGTGGAAAATGAGCATGTAGTTTTTATCATGTCTTTGGACAGAGCTATTCCTTAAACATATAAGAAGGTTAAAAATTTCACAGGGACCTAATCACAAATGTAAGAGAAAATAGAATTCGCTACATATTTAGAGAACGATATCATAGTCACATATTGCGATAAATTTCTCCTCATTTTGTTGCTTGTTATTTATTTATTTAGATGATAAGTAAGAGGAAACTTGTCTCTTAACTAAAATAAAGATTATGATTAGATCCTAGCATTTGATAGATACAAGAGAGTAGAGGACTCTCTTTTACACTTCCAGGCTTCTCTTCAATGAATCCTTCACGTCCAGCATCAAGCTTGTTTCTACTCTTCATAGATGTTATTGTGGAAGAGAGAGAAGATCATCTTCTTCATCATGCTTCGCGTGCGTGCAAGAAGACTTGATTTTGAGAGACAAAATTAGGAGCTCGGTGTTATCCTTGCATGGACAACTTCAAGAAGAAGATATCAAAGTTCGTGGGAAGTGATGCAACTCATCATCGTGCCTATGAGAGAAGAATCCTCGGATCAGACTTCATTCGGGAGGTCTCTTGCTTTAGAGACTCACGCTTCAATAGTTATCTCAGATCTCTTCCCAATAGTCATTAGAATGTAATAAACCATGTTAGGAATATGATTTCCTTAAATTAATGGTTTCGCAAAATACAAAGTTGTTGTGCTGAAATTGCCAGTTCATGTAATGAACATGCATAGTTTTATTTAAAAGTTTGCTATTTTCCATGTTTCCATGATGCAAAATTTTATAACTTCCTTCAACATCGACTCCAAGGTTTCATCATAATTTATAGGTTCATTTTACATATATTATCTCTCACTCATTTTATTAGTAATGTATGACATTAGGAAATTTTATTTTCTCTATATTATGGTTCTCTTTTATTTATTTCAATGGAGGATTTTGTTATGACTTTCAATGAGATCTTAAACTCATGGAAGAATGTATATCTCTTGGAGAATTCACTATATTAAATAAATATGAAATTTGATCTCTTACAATCTAGCATGTCTAAATATCATAAGGCATCTATTCCACAAGATCTCTTGTGATTAAGGTATATGCAACACACCTATTTCTAGAGATGACCAATATGAATTTCAATTTCTGCAAAGATCATAAAGCATCTATTCCACAAAATTGATGGAAATTATATTTTGTTTATAATTGATGATCAACAACGCTTCTCCCAAAACCTTCTTGTTATGATTCTGATGATGACAACATAAACCTTGCTAAATTCATAAGGATTGTTCTTTATCTTTTCAGCTAGATTGTTCTATGGTGGGAAGTTTTGCATAATTGGTGGTTAACATTGCTTGCCTCCATAACTTATTTGGGAGCTCTTAGTGTGATAATACAAGCGGGTGTGGAACCAAGAAATTTTTATAAGTGGGGCCAAAACATATTTGACTGATTCATGTCCAAATCATAAAAAGAAATTATCTGATTTGTGTTGAATTCATAAGGCACGTTATGAGGCCAATTATCTGATTGAAAAAGTTAATTACAAATATAATAAAATGGTAAATATCGTATGCGGGCATACCGACTACAGAGGAGATGGAAAGTGTAGTTAGCAACACCATCATGAAAAAAAGATATTATTGTGAAAGAATACAAATGTTATATATATATATATATATATATCAATGACATGTAACCAACCTTAAAATAAAATGAGATGGCATATGATTGGATATCTCACAAGATCATATTCTAACAATCTTTGAATAATGGTCAAGTTTAGATATTTATACATATTCCCAATCTCCAATAACAAGTGAATATGGAATTGTTAATACTAGAATACTAATATTAACTAAAATATGTGTACATTAATACTAATTTCTAACGACACACAATATTTGATCTTGATTTATATAAGGTAAATACGTAAAATGCAGAGTTTATATCCACATATTAGGACATTTGTGTAACATTAAAATTTGAATATATGATAAACAATTGTAGTGATGAATGGATGATTGATGCAGACGTAATCACATGAATGGTAAAGTGGACTTTGGACTATTGGTGGTGGTGAGTCATCGATGTGCCGACGATGAAGTTGTACTGAGTCGCTAATGTGTTGGACTGCTTGGATAATGAAATCACACCAAGCTAGATGCGACGGACTGCCTGGAAGGAGGTACAGTTAGTGGAGGCGAGCATTGCTAGGAAAATACATGCTTGTTGTCGTGCTAATATTGTTAGACCAATGATTTTCTATATGAGGTGATGGAGAACAAGTTTTCGTGAATTGTAAGGATGATGTTGGATTGATTTCAATGTGAAATAATAGGGCAAGGGAGAGTGAAAGATGGAAGCTGAATCGTTTTTAGAAAATTTAGAAAAATGAGGGATAGGAATTAGAATGCAAATAGATGTAGATATATCTGTATCCGACCTACCACCGTTATCCGTTTTATACATATTTTGACATCCATATGACTTCTAAAATGGATATGGTTATGGATATCACATTAATATCCACAAATCTCCATATTTGTATATGTACATCCATTTTCATATATAAATATACTTGTAGACTTATTTTTAATTTTATATAATATAAATTTATACATTCTTTCGCCATAGTTGGTATGATTACGATGATATAAAAATATTTAATACATTCATTTAGTTCTAATTATATATAACATAAATTTATACATTCTTTCACCATTTTGGTATAATTAATATGATATAAAAAGATTTAATACATTCATATGATGTGCATCTATCCAATATATATATAAGATAATACGTACAATATTTCTAATATTATATATTCATATGTGATAAATATATGTTTTACATATGTATCTGTCTTTTAAGGATATACTAATATAGTTTTCATATCAGTCAATATCCGTGTCCACAATTGTATTCGTATTAAAAATAGACAACGATATAGTAACATATTTATCTGTATCCATATCTGTTTCATTGCATCTTTAATTGAAATGACAATCTTTTATGCAAATTTGGAAAATGAGGAAAGGAACGGTGAAGATAATTTATGAAAATTTTGAAAATATGAGAAAGGAATTATGGCCCTTCATGGAAATTTGAAAAATTGGAGACAAGCTGCTGGAATTGAAAATGGTATGGGTTCAGTAATAATTTACCAATTTGGGAGGGGGCCGTATCCTCTACCCCCAACCTCCACCCCTCAATACAAGTCTTACTACACTTGTCAGGTCTATTCGTTCTTTAATAATTTATCAATTTGAGAGGGGGCATATTATTCTATTCTGAAAGATATGTAAGTTTATACAATATATGCTTTGATATAATAGATCTCAAAGTCCTTTGAAGTAACTTATCACCAATAGTCGTTTGCATATTACATGATTTCTCAGTTTTATCTCCATGTATTTTTTCTAAGAGATGTAATAGGAGAACTTTGAGTAATAATGAATGAATGTTTGAAACTATTCTTTTCCCGTATGCACTAATAATTAATGAACTAGCTATATATGAATGAATCAAATCTAATATTTTGCTCAACCATTCACCTTTCAAAAAAAGGTTTTCTTTGATTTTTCTGATTAACAATGTTTACATGAAAATGTCCTCGCTCGTGTATTCTTAGGCACCATGCTGACTTAAATCAATTGATCATTTTATTAATTGTATCAATGTTTCAATCTCATTTGTAATAAATCATAGCCATACATGTATGTAAAATACTCAAAAATGAAATTCATTTATTTGTTGGATATAGTTGATTTAAGAAGACATAATATATCTTGTTAAGGTATAAATGTACCCATAGTAAATGCATTCTTATTCTTTATAATTGACATATGTTCATAAAATCTTTCTTATCCAAAACTAGAGCATATATGAGGTTCTCGAGTATATTGGATGTGTAAAGAGCATGTGTTTATGTGTATTCGGACACATTTAACTTCCAAGTAAGTATTGTTCCTAAGAATTATTGTCTGTCTTTTTTGAGCTCCTTGAAATTCGTCCAACTTCCTCAAGCTTGGATGTCCCCCTAGTCCTAAATCTTGTCCAAATTTTTGTTTGTTAGTTGTTGCATTATTTTTATGATAATTCAGTTATCATAATTGGGAAGTTTATGAGAGTTACCTCACAACAAAATGTAAATCAAATTTACATTTAATTTCTAATGTGAATCCAATTCACATTTACTCATTAAAATAATATATGAATCATATTCATATATATATATTAGTTATTATGAATCAATATTCATATTAATTATATATAATGAAGTTCATATCCACATATCCTTGGATATACACAAATCCATGATTATTATTATTATTACTATATTATTGATATCATTAAGTATGAGTCCTATTCCAATTAAGACTCATAAGCATAAATCTCGGATACATGAATAATGTTTGGAAGATCATACTATCCATATATAGTTATTTGAAATTTTGATAAGTATCCAATTTCATGATTTATACCACTTTTAATGAAAATGCACCATTTACACATGTTGAGCTCGAGCTGAACATATTCACACTCTAAGTGAGCTCAACGAAATGTATCACACTCTCCATGAGCTGGAGAATGCATCAATGAGCTGAACCCATCTTCCTTGATCATTTCTAATCATAGTCCAAGCCATTTGAAGTTTAGTAATGAATTCAAGGAGTGTGTTAATCTCTATTTCCATTATATTTTCACTTTCTAACCTTTGGACATTGAAATTAGACATTGGATTCAAATAATATGAGACTTAATCCAATCAATTCCCAAATCATTAAGCTAAGAAGTGGAGCCACTAAAATCCATCTTCTTTCGTTATTCTCTTAGAATGGAAGTGTCATGATAGATGATCTATTAAGAGAGATTTAACCCTGAGTATTCCTAATACTAATTCATCCTTCAAACCGGAATATTTTGGTATATCCAAAGTTCAAATCCTAATTTTACTGTCTTGTTCAGAACATACCAATAGATTTCTCCTATGATAATTGGACAACAATATTAATGATACACTTTCCAAAAGTATATGTTAATGTTCTGAATTCGTATCTTATTTCACTAACAAGACGGCCATGCATGACATTGGTTATGACCTCAAAATATCTCTTGAGTGAGCCCTGATTCCCGATTCATCAAGTATGAGCCTATATGATTCCTTTGAGAGATCATACTTCTCATATGCCTTTATATGCACACTAACTCGTCGATATATGGACCTTGGTTAGGCCACCGACCTATTGGTCTGTCAGATGTGCACATTCGAACATATAGATGTACATCTATCTCCGATTAAAGAATGCGTGCCTAATCGTGATAGTTATGATCCAAGTCTTAGTTTACCAAAACCTCATCAAATAACGCTTTTACTAGACTCGACTCCTTCGAATCATTACTCCTATGCAGAGAACCTACATCAAGAAGTCAATCAGAAATCGGTCTTTAGAGAAAGATTGTCATCTCATTCTTAGACTAGAGATCTTTATTGAATGTCACATGTTAACATCAATTGAGTCCTCCCAATTTCTTCATATTCAATATGGCGATAGTACATATCCCTAATCGTACAAATAGACCTTAATATTAAGTGCATGCACAAACATTCATTTCTGATGGGCATGAGAAAACACTAACTTTTATTGCATTAATTGGTCGTCAAGGGCTTACAAGTCTAACAGTCTCCCACTAACCCTTAGAGACATTCATGTACAACTCTTAATCCTATATTATAAATGTTGGTCTAAGATCTTTTGAGTCAAAGGCTTGGTTAGCGAATCAACAATGTTGTCGGCAGGGGCAACCCTGGTGATTGTGATATCACCACACTTTTGGATCTCCCAGATGATGTGATATTTCCTCTTCAAGTGATGTTTTCTTTGATGCCACAAGGGTTCCTTCGCTTGTGCTATGGCACCCGTGTTATCACAGGGCAATGGAATGAGAGATTCTGATAAGGAAACTACACCAAGTTCTATGATGAACTTGTGCAACCACACAACCTCTTTAGCAACATCCGATGCATTTATGTATTCTACTTCAATCATTGAGTGAGCTGTAGTGTCTTGCTTGTTGCTTCTATAGCTCACAACACCATCATTTATCGGGAATAATAACCATGAAGTTGACTTCCTACCATCCACATCTGATTGGAAGTTTGAATCAATATACCCTAAGACTTGGATATCATTATCTTCGTAAACCAAGATGTAATCTTGAGTTCTTCTTAGGTAGTTGAAGATGTTGTTCACTACATTCTAGTGTTTCTCTCCATAGTAGGATTGGCAACAGCTTACTACCCCCATAGCATGGAAGATGTTTTGTCTTGTGCACATCATGGCATACATCAATCTTCCTATAGCCGATGCATAAGGGCATATGACCATGGCTCTCTTTTCCTCAATCGTTTGAGAAGCCATTCCTTTAGATAGGTGAATACCATGCCTAAAAAGAAGGAAGCCTTTCTTGGAACTTACCCATGTTGAATATTTCCAATATCTTCTTGATATATACTTCTTGTGATAGTCCCAATACCCTCTTTTATCAATTTATGAACAACTTTAGATCCAAGATATACAAGATTTCTCCGAGATATTTCATCTCAAAAGTACGGGACAACCAGATATTAACACTAGGCATCATCCCATTATCATTTCCTCGCATCAATCAAAATGATGAGGATGTCATCTATATAAAGCACAATGAACATAGTGATGCTCCCACTAAACTTCTTGTACACACATAGTTTGTTCATTATCTGCATGAAATCACAACTCTTTATGGTTTTATTGAATCAAATGTTCCAACTACGAGAAGCTTGTTTGACCCCATAGATGGACTTCTTCAGCTTGCATACCACGCCTTCCTCTATTATGAAGCCATGAGGCTGCTCTATATAGATACCCTCTTTGAGGTATTCATTGAGGAATGTTTCCTTGACATCCATAGTCATGTGTGTTGCTATATCAAGTAGTGCCCTGATGGATTTAAGCATGGCCGTATGAGAAAATGTCATTGTAATCGATGCCTTATTTCTGTGTGTATTGGATACGAACCATGCTTTTAAGGTATCTGCCTTCCCATATGCTCCTCTCTTTCTCTTGAAGATCTATTTACACCCAATGGGTTTTACCCCTTTAGGTGGATCTTTGAGGGTCCATACACCATTCTTATGCATGGAGTCTATCTCAGACTTCATTGCTTACATCAAGCTATCCATGTGATGATCACCCAAAGCTTCATTGAATGAAGTCGGATCATCATCATACTCTTCTGATACATGAAATCTATACCTTTCATGTTGTCTTACAACTCTAGAACTCTTTCTAAGAGGTATGATGGTGTTATTTCAATTATCTCTTTGATTTTTGGTGTAGGAACATCATCGGTCTCGCTAGATTCAATTAGTTTCTCTACTTCATTATTTTCTTGATTTCTGAGGATTCATCTTCCAGAAATTTGACATCTCTAGAAACAAATACCTTTAAGTCTCATGATCATAAAATTGGTATCTGATATCATTCTTTACGTATCCATGTAGTAACATTCTCTAGTGCCAGATTCCAACTTGCTTGCCTCCATGTTTTTATCATGGACTAAACAACTTCAAATCCTCAAGTGTCCTACACTTAACCTGGTACCATACCAAATCTCATGATGAATTTTAGGTATAGATTTAGGTGGAATCTTATTTAGGGCAAAAGTTGTAGTCTCTACTGTGTGTCCCTAGAAACTAAGAGGTAAGTTCACTTTATTCAGCATTGATCTCACCATGTACAAAATGGTTCTACTACATCTCTCTACAATTCCATTGAGTTGAGGAGTACTTGGAGGAGTGAGATTGGAAATAATTCCTCCATCCTTAAGGTATTCTTTGAATTCATTTGAGAGGTATTCACCACCTCGGTCATATCGAATTCGTTTTATCTTCTTTCCAGTTTGATTTTGAAACAAAGCCATGAACTCTTAAAACTTTTTAAAGGCTTCATGTTTGTGACATAATACGAAGAAAAAATCATACCGCGAATGATCATCAATAAAGGTCGCATAATATGAATTATACATATCGAGTTACAGTACGAAAGGGACCACATATATTAGTATGTATTAGGTCAAATATACATTCATATATTTCACTTTTCTTAGAGATGTGTGCCCTGGACATTTTTCGACAAATACAATGTTCGTAAGTTGGTAAATTATGGACTTATAGGAAATCCAAAGGTACATCCTCTACCATCTATTGATCTTGTCAACAGATACAAGTCCAAGTCTTTGATGCCAGATCATAGTTAAATGATCTCCATCCTCTCTTGATTGTTTCATGGTTTTATATTAATAGTGGTATTGACATTCAGGACACATTCATTCATGTTCAATTCATAGAGTGCACCTGCTATTAGAAAACCATCGACTATAAAATTACCATAATTATTTATGAACCATCCACTATAACATTACAATAATGATTATGATAAGTTTATTACATAATAGGAAAGTATATCCATATCTAGATAGCTTAAATATTGATAGTAAGTTCCTTATAACATCTTGTGCATAGAGACAATCTCTAATATCTACGACTCTCTCACTAGATATTGGTTGTATATATGTTCCAATGGCAGTCGTTACAATAGTTGCATTAGATCACATATGGATTATTGTATCGTCTTCTCAGGTTCTCTGGTGTCTTGGAACATATGCATTTGATTGCAAACATGAACAGAAACACCATAATTAATAATCCAGCATCCCTATCGTCCTACGACTAAGTTGGTTTCAACGATGAATGGAGATTTCTTATATGTCAAAGTTATACTTTTGTCTCTCTCTAAGGACTTTCGGTATTCTGGATGGTTACTCTTCCCGAATCCTAGCTTATAGTAGTGACGCTATACGTCCATCTCCATGATTGTTAGATGTGTTGAAGCACTAGAAGATTGATTAACAATTTAACCTTTCTTCTTCTCTTGGATTGGATGTTGGACATGCGAGCCCACGGCGAGCCATTATGCAATAAATGCTATTGCACGTATCATTCCCTGATCTGAAATGAAGAATAAATAATTTGCATAATAGGTCCCTCTGTACAATTAGGGTTATGTACCATGGCCATCTTAATGATCATACAGCTGTTGATTCATTAAATGAATCATAGAGGCTGGTGCTTGGATGAATATCTAATAGGTTAGATAGAGGACTCATCAAGCACCGTCAAATGATTATTAGGAGATGATCTCCAGCCTGAGTAGGAGATGGCAATCCTTTCTCACATAGGTTGATATCTGACCGACCTCTTGATGCAGGTCCTCTGCATGGGAATAGTCATTCGGAGGTGTCAGATTAGTTAGGTCAATGGGTTGACTTAGCGAGATCGAGATAACCTAAGTCCTATGTTGAATGTTGTCACAACATAGGCACACATCCTCTGACCGGAGACAGATGTGTTACTATATGTCTGAGTGTGTACATTTGGCAGACCAGTTTGTTGATGACCTAACCAAGGTCTATATACCAGCGAGCGGGTGTGCATATAAGGGCATATGAGTAATACGATCTCTCAAAGAGATCATACATGTTCACTTGTGAACCGGAAGATATGAGCTCACTCATGAGGTATTGGGACCGATCAAATTCCATGCATGGTCGTCATGCTTTGGAAGCATGACAAGAATTTGAAGGTATGATATATGCTTTGGGAAAGCATATGATCGATACCAAATCCCAATGACCAAGATTGAGAAACTTGGTGATCAAACCCTGAAGAAGACAATATAAAATAGATCTTCATCTTCAAGTTGATCATTGGTCTTCCAGTATGCAGGATGTGCAGGTATTGGGAATACCTGAGGGTAATGTGATCATAAACGATTGTATAACCATGACGCTTCCAGTCCGAGGGAGTGATGAAACAGGTCTGGATTTTAGTGACTCCTCTCAGTAGAGAAGTAACTTGATCTTAGTCCAAACGTTGGACATTGATCTGAATGTGATTCAGATGCAATGAGAAGATTAAGTATACGGACTTGATTTAATCAAGCATCTATGAGAGGTCCGTTAGATCTGGATTTGAGATGAGATCTCAACATCCAAGTCACTATACGTGGAAC
The DNA here is from genome assembly GCA_037367405.1 of Ottelia alismoides. NCBI lineage: Eukaryota > Viridiplantae > Streptophyta > Magnoliopsida > Alismatales > Hydrocharitaceae > Ottelia > Ottelia alismoides. The sequence continues at coordinate 1,181,145 of JAZKJV010000807.1, forward strand.
AATATAATCGCCCTATCCTTATCTCCAAGTATCTGCGGAGAAGGCACATTATTCTTGAAGGAGTTCAAGAATAATTCCTATGATGAATTTAGTATCCAAGCAAGAAGTTTTTGATAATTAAATGAGATTTATTTATCAAAGTATAATACGAATAAGATTCATATTGTGAGAATATGTCCAAGATAATTAAATAAGATTTAATTATCAAGTATAATATGAATAAGATTCATATTGTGAGAATGATTATCCAAGATAATTAAATAGGATTTAATTATCGAGGATAAGCAGATCATGGATAGTGCTATCCAGAATATATGTGTATATTATAAATGGGATTTATAATATATCAGAGAGAGAAATATTGTAAATAGCATTTGTTAATTATTAATGTGGATTCACATTAGTTAATTAACTAGAATGTAATTTACAAATTAGTTTGGGATGTGAATATGATTCACATATTTTTTCAATGGCATGATTGAAATATTCACAAATTAATTTTGAATTAATTTGGTGGATATTATTGAAATAATAGTTATTGCAATTAATTAAGAAATAATAATATAAATAAAAAGGGACAAAACCACCAACAATCATAGGTGACGCCTCCTTGATTTTAGGAGGGTTGTTGTCTCCTCTTATTTGTTGTCTTATTACCTCTTGATAAATTAATTTATGTTAATTAAATAGTGTTGATAATAATTCAACATATATTTAATTTAATATAAATTAATGTTGTTGGTTTTTTAACCAACACCAATCATAGCCGTTGGATGGCTCTTGGATTACAATGACCGTTGGATCCATGAGAGCCATGGATTGAGATCCATTGGATCCCAAACTAGTATATAAAGAGGGTAGCCCTAGCCCTTGAAAGATACACCAAAAGTAGACGCCTACTGATGAATCTCCATTTCATCACCTTTATTCTATCATTTTGGCCTTAAAAACCCTAGCAAATACATGTAAATAGCATCTATTTGTACATAATAGCATTCATTATTCTTTATATTAATTGTATATAAAATAAGGTTTTTAATGCCAAAATTATAGAATAAAGAGAAGAAAAGAAAAAGGAATAAAATATTGCAAATATTTTATGACCCTAACCCCGAGACCAAGGCCAGCATGGAATTGGTCGACAAGGAATAAAGTAGGGGGAGATAAGGGCCAAGAGTACAATAAATACCTCATTTATTTATTCATCCATTTATGCATTTTTGACACCTATTTTGTACATAATTATTTATTCATCAAATAAAGAAACTTTGTACATAAAAGTTGTAGATAATAATGTAAATAAAATTACAAAATTGAGTTTGTGTAAAAATAATACTCAGTGTACATTTTGGACACAGAATAAAAAGCCAAAATCTCAACTTCACAGACCCATATCTTGCAAATAAAAACTCCAAATCACCCAAATTCACCTTTAATTGTATATAGCATTTCATAAGCTATTTTATAAAATTGGTTTCATAATTTTGGGAGTCCATCTGTGGAAGTTAGGTTTTAGGCCCTTCTTGTACATAATACCTGATTAAAATATTCATTTTATTCAATATTCATTATTTTTATAAATTCATATTTTTAGAATCTTGTAAATAATGCATATAATTCATGTACATATTGAAATAAGAATAAAACCAAAAATAATTTGTAAAATAAAATAAGCCTAGGTAATACCTAGACAAAATACCTATGCTACCTAATGTACATAAATAAAAGGGATTTTTATTCTTTTATTCTTTATTCATTTATATTTTTTATAATAATATATTATCTATATCTTATTAAAAATACAAATCCATAATAAAAACACATAAAATTCATTAAATAAATAAAATGTATATAATATATAGGTAAGATACCTATAAGTATAATAACATATACATATACCTATTTATTTAAAAATATAAATAAACTCATAAAAATTAAATAAAAATATATTTATACTCACAAAAATAAGTTATAAATTTATAAAATAAGAAAATAAAATAATAAAATAAAATAAATAAAATAAAAATAAATGTATATAAATATACTTATAAATACCATATTATAATAAAACCGTAATAAAATACTTCAAAAAAAATAAATAAAAATGGTAATTAAATACTACGTTAATTTATAAACATTTTTTATTTTATAAGAAAAATCTAATTAATTCATTTATTATGTTAAATAAATCGGTCAATTTCTGGATGACGTGGACCAATCAGACGCCTGCGTTTGTTGACCGGTCGGTCAACTGCGCCCCCAGGCGCCTGACTTGACACGGACTGTATTTTCCCCCGATTTCTTGCCTTTTTTCCGCTCGATCTATCACGCCATCGACCACAGTCCCTTCACAGATCTTATTCTCTGATCATCCAAGATTCACGCCAATTATTTGGATCCCTTGTACATAGCCCCGATTCTTCAATAATCGCCGGTCACTGGGGGTCCCTTGGAATGTGTATAAATAAAGTCCTCCTCCTTCTCTGCCGAATTTGGCCAATTTCACCCCCTTCTTTGTGCTTGAATGAGTTCCTGGCGAAGCCCTCGTGACAGGAGGCGCCTCCCAGCACCTCGATTCGGCCGGAGATGGAGGAAGTTTTGTCGCAGTGGCGCTCCGGCGGCCACCCTGCTCCCTGGCGGCCCCCAGGTATAAGAGCTGCATTCTTTATATTTCTAGGTAGATTTCGATTCTAGCATTTCATTCCTGCAATTAGTTTTAGGTTTCGTTAATTAGCGTAGCGTAGTTTAGTTGTTTCGTAGTTCGCCGGAGCTCTGCTCCGGCGAGCTTTTCACCATGTTTCCGACTGTGCCTCGCCACCACACCACCCTCATTTCGTTCCCCTACGCCTTCTCCACCTTCCAGTCACCTCCTATCAACTGGAGCCTTCCGGGTTCCGCGAAACGAAGCTTCTCCACCATCCTTCGCCGGAGATTCCTCGCCCATCATCACCCCTGTGCTTCCAGCTTCAAACCCCGGGTCGAGGGAGACGCCCTCGAGCCCCTCTATCTTCCTGTGCAGGTTAGGTGCCCCGAAGTGCACCAGGAGTCGAGTTTCAAGCGGGCAGAGGTACCTGGAGCTGCCATCCTTCTTCGAGCTCGTGGCGGCGCTCCAGGGTGCCTCCGGTCGATCCAATACCTCCAACAGATCAAGCCACCTTCCAGGAAGCGATTGGGACCTTCAGGAGCAGCGATGATCGGCGGGAGAGCGAGATCTGGTCGGAAGAGGCTCGCCCCGGCGGGTGTTCTTCCCTGTCCTTGCACGTATGCTCTCTGCCGTTGGATGAAGACGAAGGCCCCAGATGAGATCAACACCGTTGGATGGAGCTCTGCATCGACTGTCAGATCAGCTTGGTTGATCTAATCTCAGCCATCCAGCAGCGAACCGTCATCGACGCACGTGGAGGCGCCACGTGGATTAGAGATGAAGACCAGTCGTTCGATTCAGCGCCTATTAGGGGTAATTTGCACATCCAGCCCCCGCTTTTTTTTGTATTTAATATTTAATGCTGTAAATAAATTTGTACGTTATAAAATAATTGTAAATTTTGCAGTAGGGCCCCTATTTTTCTTGAAATTACATTTAGGTCCTTCCGCGCCTCACGTGCAGTCCCACGTGAGGCGCGTGAAAATTGCATGTAACCCCTGGAGACTTTTGATAATTGTAAAATAGTTCTAAAAGTTTAAATAAATGTTTATTCCTGTTGTATTTTTGCACTGATGCCCCTGGACTTTATTTTAATTGCAAAAATGCCCCTGCCAGGCTTAATTATTTTTGTGTCTTTTATCCATTTATTAAAAATACCTAGATGGCTTCTAAAAATTCACAAAAATTAGGATAGTTTCTCTATGTGATGCTCTTACATGCCCATATTTTATTTCACATTTTTTGCACTTTTCCTAATTATTAAAAAATGAAATAGGAGCCATTTTTGTACTGTCTAATTTATAAGATACAAAAAAATTAGAAAATGATTTTGAAAAATTCCAAAAAAGTTATATATGGTATATTTATATCTATATTGAGTCCAGAAATTAAAAAAACCTAAAAATATGAAAAAGAAAAATAAAAAAAATCAGAAAGCCCCAAAATCCAACAAAAAAATTAGAAAAATTCTTAAAAACCCCAAAAAAATATATTTTTCTCTTTTATAATTAGCTATATATTATTATAAATGTATTAAAATTAATTTTGGAATTTTTGAAGTTTATTTTATATTTTTAAAACCCAAATTATATTCGGCTACTTAATTAGTCCAATATTGTGGACATTTTTGGATATTAAAAATACATAAAAATTAGAAATATATCAGAAAAATAACAAAAAAATTAGAAAAATATTAAAAAGCTAAAAAATTATATTTATGTATATATATATACTATATTATTCCTCTCTCTCTCCTCTTATATATACATCTCTTTATATATATCTTATATATCTTGTATGTATATATATATATAAATTCTATGCTTAAAAAAAATAAAAAATATATATAAAATATAAAAACAAAATAAAAATTATAAAAACAAAAATATAAAAAAATTACAAAACCCAAAACCCACTAAAACATAAAAGGACATGAACCAATGATTGAATAATTGAATAATTACATTACATACAACCATTCGCCTCCCAGTGTTCGACCTCTACCTGTACTTACACCTATACACATTTACATGTAGAGTTATAATAAATTTTAACTCCACATTTTTGGATATTCATTGCATATATTTATCATGGGTTAATTGTTGTTTTATTCCGGATCTTGTGTAGTCGACTCAGCGACTAAGTTCACGCCTTGTGAGGAACTTAAGACCACCGATTTCCGGAGTAAACAAATGGCGTCGTTGCCGGGGAGGCAACGGATTTTGTATGATTTTGTAAGCTTATGTGTCTATTTATTCAATTGTTTGCTCATGTTCTTCATTTATTTATTTGAGTGATTTTTATTCTTATTTAACACTATTTGATTGATTGTTCTGACCATCTCCTTTCTTTGTCTGTGATGCGAGGGACCGCCGAGCGAAGGAGGACCTCCTAGGAGGAACTAAGCACCCAAGCGAGGTGGAGTTGGCTCTTCTATGCCAGCCAACGGGAGAGAGCATCAAATAGCAGATGAAGGAGAATTTTTGAAAACAGACTCTCTTTTATGCCTTTTATTTCATTTTATTTTATTTGTGTATATTCATGTGAGAAAGTGACACTTAGAATCATGTAATAATACAGGACTCTCACAGGTACACTTCGACTCCCGAGGTCCATTGCCCGAGGATTGTTCCCTTGGGGGCCTCGATGATTTTGACGCTTTTCTTTTTCTTTATTTTATTTTATTTTTATTATTTTGTGTGAATGAGCCTTAGCTTAGGATTTGCTTGTTTGTAGAGTTAGGTCCAAACACCCTAATTATTTGCATGTACCTATAGTTCGCTTTGGACCTAGATCAAACTCTAAAACAACCGCTCATTTATCTCTTAGCCTTTGTGCCACAGCGAGCCCCGCAAAGCGCTTTCTCCTAAGCTCAAGTGTGTTGAGCACAGAGGAGGGGTGAGCCAAGACCGGACTTTTTGAGGCTAAAGATTAATGAGCGACTTGTGGTGCTTCACGATAATAGCAATTTCTAAACCTAGGGCGATTTCTTCGACTTGCATTTGCATATAGCATAGGTTTCAAATTCTGTTATGCATCCCGCATGGACAGAGCTGGGAGGCACTGTAAGTCTTCTTACTTGGCATGCATCATCGTTTTCCGACTTGCATGGCTTTTCCGATCTTCTCCCTCTGCTTTTGCCAACCTAGGATGCTTAATGGAAATTGGAACCTCGATAGGCACGTGCATTGAAAATACCCAAAAAAGTGACAACTTAAATAAAATCGGGACTGCTAACTCTATTGGACTTAAAAATAAAACGTAATGGATTCCTTGTCTTGGGGAGAGGAACCCCCTCATTGGATGCGTTTTAAAGTGCTCACGTACACACTAAGGAGTAGAGCCCAAATCCTATCAAGCCTCCTGTGATTGTACAATTTTTGTGGTTCTCACCTAACTCTAAAATCGAAAAGATAAATGACCGTCACCTGATGGTCTTCACTGTGTTGAGTAGGTGAATTGAGGGTTTGCCTTGTGTCTTGATTGTGACTTGGAGTCCATTATGCTTTTCATTCATTATTAGAGTAGTCGGTCCCGTCCGTGTGAGTCATGCATTTTTTTCATCTTTGAGTCTCTCTACCCCTCTTATACATATATTTCTTCATCTTGCATCGAGTCATGATATTGGCGCTTGAGCTCAATCATTCTTCACCAAGTCTTTTGTTTCCCTCTTCTTCATCACTCTCCTCGTATTCTCCGTACCATCATCATTCTCTGGTGCAGGGAGAGTAGTCTCCTTGAACCACCATTTTGACGGTGTTCCCGCCTTGTGTGGAACACCCAATTTTGTCTATGTCCCGATCTTCTCGCCCGCCCTCCTCGTTCCCTCTGTATCACCTTTCCACCACCCACAATATTGGCACGCACGCTCAATCAGCTTCTCCACTTCATTATGTACCCTTCTTATCCATCTTCCTCGTGTCCCCTGTGTCATCTCTCCCTTTACCCGGGAATGCTGTGCAGTTTTGATGAGGCCCGCATCGAGGATTATGTATACAGATTATCTGTGTAAGTCGGGCCCATGATGTTGAGGTTGCTGAGATCGATTTGGTGGATTTGTCTTTGATACTTGCATACGAGCTTCTTGAGGATTTTTGATGATGCATAGAACATAGGTGTGATTCTTTATTGAGGATTTCGTTCTCGCACACCGGATTAAGGATGTGATGTAATACGATGATTTGATGAAGATTTCATGATTATTGATTGACCAAACTTGAGGTTCCACCCATCTTGATTTTGAGGATTGACTGATTATTCTAATATTGGACTTCCTGATAAAGGTGTGCGAACCCTACATGATCTCTCATCTCCCTGACTGACCCATCCTTGATGTCCTGACTCTCTAACCCACCCTGGCACTTAGAGGATTCCTGACTATTTTTCGTGCCATCTCAGCTGACTGGATTGACTCAAGGGATGTTCGGTGAATGACATGATTATTTGCTCCCTTGCATGATCTTATGCCCTCCAAATGATTAAATGATTTATTGCTTTTGAGCCTGAGATGACTTGCCAACATTCCCATGACCTACACTGATCTAGCTCGCAGTACTCCCCGAGGGCTATCTGCGGGAGAATGCGACAATTTCTAGGACTGCGGTTTCATTCACTGCTTTGGTCGCCATTGTGATGGGACCTGAACTGAGTCAGATGCTCTTCTTGATTGGCCTCCCCCTGTGTTTGTGTGCCTGACTTTTCGGTACACGAGGCCAACTGACTGACTGCTCTCCTTGGCAGTCCTCGCAAGGCAGAGCTCCACTTTCCTGATTATTCCACGACTAGTTCATAGCTCTCCAAGGATTATCTGCGAGAGGCTATGACACAGTATATCTCTCTTGGTCTCTTCTGCTGGTTGATGATCTGTCATCTATCGAGACCGTCTATGTGGATCCGTCTGATGGATCCGGCTCCTTTGAGCCCGCTCTACTTGACGACCCTCGCAAGGTAGAGACACATTCTGACTATTCTTTGCCTAGATCGCAGTACTCTCCGAGGACTATCTGAGGGAGACTGCGACACTCTCTTTACGCTCGGTTCCCACTTCTGACTGTGTCTCCTTTCTGTTGGAGCACGGAATCGAGTCGTCTGATATACATGATTTTTGGTCCTATCTCGAGTTGTGTATCCGATCTGCGGATTGAGGGACCTATCTGATTAGACTCCTTTCTGTCTGCTCACCTTGATGGTCCTCGCAAGGTGGAGCTTCTGGTATCTGCTATTCCCATGACTAGTTGGCAGCCCGCTCCCCGAGGGTTATTTGCGGGACGCTGCCACACTTTCTCGATTTTACGGTTTCTTCTGCTGGTAGCCGATCTGTCGCCTACCGAGACGGTTTCTATGATCCGTCTGATGGATCAGGCTCCTTTGAGCCCGCTCTCCTTGACGACCCTCGCAAGGGTGAGCTTCTGTTCTGATTATTCATTGACTAGCATGTACTACTCCCCGAGGGTTATCTGCGGGAGAGTACATCATGTTCTATGTACTCGGCTTCATTTCTGGTGTCTCCCAGTTGGTGGAGAACGAAGCCGGGTCTTCTGCCTTGTGTACTCGGTCTCCTCCCTGGTTGTGTCTCCTCTCTGTTGGAGCACGGAGTTGAGTCTTCTGATTATTCTCTGATTCTGCTCACCTTGAGGACCCTCGCAGGGCTGAGCCATGGCCTACGGTATTCGGTGTGTACTTATGATCTTTCTACCTCACCATCATCGGATACCATGATGTCTCCTATTCTCTATCTTCTATATCTATCTGAGACCATGATTGACCGGAGGAGTTTGTACTGCTCTTTCTTCCTCCCTGTCTTATGTTGTAGGCTTTGTTCCCTCATGATGATCCTTCGAGCCGATTGACTGATTCATGCTACCGGACCCGATATCCAACTTTCTGATCTGATTATCCCCGGTAGCCGACACCCACCTGACTGCATATCAGGGTGTCTTTTCACCTTCTGGTTGCGTCCTCGTTCTCACAGGGAGACGACGACGAGAGTACGGGTATTCACTTGCCAGATATCGTCCTGTACTACACTAGTTTCTTCACCACTTGTATATATGTGTGCCTTGTTCATTCTTTGTCCCGCATGTTATGTGTGCCCTAAATCTATCGCCATATCTTTGTGTCTACACTTAGGACGCACCTTGTCCTAAGTATAGGGGGGTACACACCGCCTTGTTCTTTCGTTGTGCAGTTTTGTCACTCCTGTTGTTGCCTATACTTAGGGATATCTCACCCTAAGTATAGGGGGAGTGATGCGTATATTCTCCACGATCGTTTCATCTATCTGTATATATCTCTCTGTTCCCATTTCTTCCTTTCTTCTTTTCCTTTTCTATATTCTGTATCTAAATAAAAGGTGTCGCCCCTTTGTGTCAGTTTTCTGTATTAAGGACGGACTTTGTCCTAAGTATAGGGGGGTGCACCCCTGAGTTGTTCATCTCTTTATTCCCACCCTTGACCCTCCCTGATTTGTGAACAGTCTGCTATACTTAGGATTACTTGATCCTAAGTATAGGGGGGGAGCGGTCAACTTCCATTTCCTTCATCTCTTATTCGTATATTCTTTAGACTTTGCTATACTCAGTACGAGTTATGTCTTCTCTTTTCTCTCTGATCTATGAGGACATAGCTCAAGCTAAGTATAGGGGGGTCGTATATACTATGTATATACTTTAGCCATAACTCGTACTCTCGTATTTTACTAATAAATATGGCTAATAATTCTTTAAAAACTCATTAAAAACCCTTAATAAAAAGAGATGTGATTATTCCTCGAATTCTTTTTGTATATACTGATTAATAAATCAGGTGAAAATGTTTTTTGCAAAATGTTTGAAAAATAGTGTGAAAATCTTCGTGAACATTTATTGAAAACTATTTTGAAAACGTTTTGTTACATGTTTTCAACCTGTGTAAAAATGTGTGGTTTGTAAAAATTTCTTTTCTTTGTGTGAAATAAAATGTTTGAAAAATGATTTGCAAATGGTTTGAAAAATGGTTGCAAAAATATTTTGAAAAATCTATATATACTATTTTGAAAAACCTTTGCAAAATGATTTTTCAAAAATGTGTGTACATGCTTGTAAAAATGATTGTAAAAATTATTTTGGACTATAGTTTTCAAAAATTATTTGAAAAATTTGTGTCAAATAAGTTTGAGGAATAGTCACATATAATAAATAACTAAATAAAAATAAGTAAAAATAAACAAAATTCTTTAATAAGTGAACATATATACCTATAAATAAAAACTAATTTGTAAAGCCTTAATTCTTGTAAAATAAAGCAGCACGCCCGTGTAAATAGCTGTACATATTTTATACTTTGAGTGCCAAAATTCTTTTATTTGCAAAAATTCTTTGTGTAAAATTCTTCTCTTTGTTTTCAAATTCTTTGAAAAATTGCATTATTCTTTGCATATTTGTAAATAGCATTTGCATAGCATTCATATTCTTTGATTGAGCTTGATGATTGAACTAGTCTAATAAAGTCAAAGATTAGAGCTTGGTTGGACCTTACTGCACCTAACTGCACTGGAACCTTACGGGAACTAGGTTTAAGGTACTTCAGGTCTATTCAGACTTAATTCTTTGAGAAATCAGGGCTGGGTTCAAGTCACCTCAATGGACTAACTAGAACTTTTCGAAACACACGTATGACTCTTGTCGGCCGTGACCTAACTTGGACACTTGCACCTTTCACTTGGCTCAACTCAGTTGGAGTGGTGAGGGGGTTGGATTTGCCAGTCTAAGACGTACACGGGTGGAAACATTCGTCCTCGTCTAGGGAGGGAAGTGCACCCCAACCTGGTCCAGTAGCCATGAGGTCTAACGACAGGAGAGTGTGGGTTGCAATAATGCTTCAAAAGAGGGATAGTCTTCTGGCTCAAGAGGAAAAAGTCCTTATGTAAATGCTGCTGTAAATAGTATGTTTGAAAAAAAAAGGAAAAAAATCTCCAAAAAAGTGGACAGGCTTGAAAATAATAATAAAAAAAGAAGTGCCTGCCGGAGTATGTATATATGTTGTATAGAAAATAAGCAAGCTTGAGCATCAAAGTTATACCATGTGAGCCTGCAGCTGGATGACTTGACTACACTGGTCTTGCATCCCAGGATAGGTAGCTACACTGGCTACCATCCATTCTTTTCTCTACCTCCTCCTCTTGAGTTGGATGCCACTTGAACTTAGAAGGGAATACCCCGCTCCTCGAGGAAAGAGTTGTTAGATTAGGGAATCATTGAGTTGTCATTCTGGAGAAGTCAATCTCTTTGTCATTTCAGTTGGGGAGAGCCACTATCACTTACACGTACAAGTCAGCTTCATAGTCATAAGGGTTTGCGTATGATGTAGGCTAGTTCTGACCTGGCTATTGAGGTGATTTGAATCAAGTTTTGTGACTCTCGAAGGTTGTTGTGTTTTAAATTTGGTTCCCTACCAGGTTCCACACACATTTTCACCCCAAGGTCTAACCTGAGCTCCAAACTTTGATTTTGTAAAGATAAGTTTTATAATTAGGCTCAATTCCATTTATTCTTTAAATTCTTTATTTTTGCTTCTTTCTTTTCTTCTTATTCTTTGTTTTTTTGTACTTATTGCATAAGTGTTTGCTAGGGACTAGCAAAGGCAAGTATAGGGGGGTGATGAATCTCCATTTCATCACCTTTATTCTATCATTTTGGCCTTAAAAACCCTAGCAAATACATGTAAATAGCATCTATTTGTACATAATAGCATTCATTATTCTTTATATTAATTGTATATAAAATAAGGTTTTTAATGCCAAAATTATAGAATAAAGAGAAGAAAAGAAAAAGGAATAAAATATTGCAAATATTTTATGACCCTAACCCCGAGACCAAGGCCAGCATGGAATTGGTCGACAAGGAATAAAGTAGGGGGAGATAAGGGCCAAGAGTACAATAAATACCTCATTTATTTATTCATCCATTTATGCATTTTTGACACCTATTTTGTACATAATTATTTATTCATCAAATAAAGAAACTTTGTACATAAAAGTTGTAGATAATAATGTAAATAAAATTACAAAATTGAGTTTGTGTAAAAATAATACTCAGTGTACATTTTGGACACAGAATAAAAAGCCAAAATCTCAACTTCACAGACCCATATCTTGCAAATAAAAACTCCAAATCACCCAAACTCACCTTTAATTGTATATATCATTTCATAAACTATTTTATAAAATTGGTTTCATAATTTTTGGATTCCATCTGTGGATGTTAGGTTTTTGGCCCTTCTTGTACATAATACCTGATTAAAATGTTCATTTTATTCAATATTCATTATTTTTATAAATTCATATTTTTAGAATCTTGTAAATAATGCATATAATTCATGTACATATTGAAATAAGAATAAAACCAAAAATAATTTGTAAAATAAAATAAGCCTAGGTAATACCTAGACAAAATACCTATGCTACCTAATGTACATAAATAAAAGGGATTTTTATTCTTTTATTCTTTATTCATTTATATTTTTTATAATAATATATTATCTATATCTTATTAAAAATACAAATCCATAATAAAAACACATAAAATTCATTAAATAAATAAAATGTATATAATATATAGGTAAGATACCTATAAGTATAATAACATATACATATACCTATTTATTTAAAAATATAAATAAACTCATAAAAATTAAATAAAAATATATTTATACTCACAAAAATAAGTTATAAATTTATAAAATAAGAAAATAAAATAATAAAATAAAATAAACAAAATAAAAATAAATGTATATAAATATACTTATAAATACCATATTTTAATAAAACCGTAATAAAATACTTCAAAAAAAATAAATAAAAATGGTAATTAAATACTACGTTAAGTTATAAACATTTTTTATTTTATAAGAAAAATCTAATTAATTCATTTATTATGTTAAATAAATCGGTCAATTTCTGGATGACGTGGACCAATCAGACGCCTGCGTTTGTTGACCGGTCGGTCAACTGCGCCCCCAGGCGCCTGACTTGACACAGACTGTCTTTTCCCCCGATTTCTTGCCTTTTTTCCGCTCGATCTATCACGCCATCGACCACAGTCCCTTCACAGATCTTATTCTCTGATTATCCAAGATTCGCGCCGATTATTTGGATCCCTTGTACATAGCCCCGATTCTTCAATAATCGCCGGTCACTGGGGGTCCCTTGGAATGTGTATAAATAAAGTCCTCCTCCTTCTCCGCCGAATTTGGCCAATTTGACCCCCTTCTTTGTGCTTGAATGAGTTCCTGGCGAAGCCCTCGTGACAGGAGGCGCCTCCCAGCACCTCGATTCGGCCGGAGATGGAGGAAGTTTTGTCGCGGTGGCGCTCCGGCGGCCACCCTGCTCCCTGGCGGCCCACAGGTATAAGAGCTGCATTTTTTATATTTCTAGGTAGATTTCGATTTTAGCATTTCATTCCTGCAATTAGTTTTAGGTTTCGTTAATTAGCGTAGCGTAGTTTAGTTGTTTCGTAGTTCGCCGGAGCTCTGCTCCGGCGAGCTTTTCACCATGTTTCCGACTGTGCCTCGCCACCACACCACCCTCATTTCGTTCCCCTACGCCTTCTCCACCTTCCAGTCACCTCCTATCAACCGGAGCCTTCCGGGTTCCACGAAACGAAGCTTCTCCACCATCCTTCGCCGGAGCTTCCTCGCCCATCATCACCCCTATGCTTCCAGCTTCAAACCCCGGGTCGAGGGAGACGCCCTCGAGCCCCTCTATCTTCCTGTGCAGGTTAGGTGCCCCGAAGCGCACCAGGAGTCGAGTTTCAAGCGGGCGGAGGTACCTGGAGCTGCCATCCTTCTTCGAGCTCGTGGCGGTGCTCCAGGGTGCCTCCGGTCGATCCAATACCTCCAGCAGATCAAGCCACCTTCCAGGAAGCAATTGGGACCTTCAGGAGCAGCGATGATCGGTGGGAGAGCGAGATCTGGTCGGAAGAGGCTCGCCCCGGCGGGTGTTCTTCCCTGTTCTTGCACGTATGCTCTCTGTCGTTGGATGAAGACGAAGGCCCCAGATGAGATCAGCACCGTTGGATGGAGCTCTGCATCGACCGCCAGATCAGCTTGGTTGATCTAATCTCAGCCATCCAGCAGTGAACCGTCATCGGCGCACGTGGAGGCGCCATGTGGATTAGTGATGAAGACCAGCCGTTCGATTCAGCGCCTATTGGGGGTAATTTGCACATCCAGCCCCAGCTTTTTTTGTATTTAATATTTAATGCTGTAAATAAATTTGCACGTTATAAAATAATTGTAAATTTTGCAGTAGGGCCCCTGTTTTTCTTGAAATTACATTTAGGTCCTTCCGCGCCTCACGTGGAGTCCCACGTGAGGCGCGTGAAAATTGCATGTAACCCTTGGCGACTTTTGATAATTGTAAAATAGTTCTAAAAGTTTAAATAAATGTTTATTCCTGTTGTATTTTTGCACTGATGCCCCTGGAATTTATTTTAATTGCAAAAATGCCCCTGCCAGGCTTAATTGTTTTTGTGTCTTTTATCCATTTATTAAAAATACCTAGATGGCTTCTAAAAATTCACAAAAATTAGGATAGTTGCTCTATGTGATGCTCTTACACGCCCATATTTTATTTCACATTTTTTGCACTTTTCCTAATTATTAAAAAATGAAATAGGAGCCATTTTTGTACTGTCTAATTTATAAGATACAAAAAAATTAGAAAATGATTTTGAAAAATTCCAAAAAGATTATATATGGTATATTTATATCTATATTGAGTCAAGAAATTAAAAAAACCTAAAAATATGAAAAAGAAAAATAAAAAAAATCAGAAAGCCCCAAAATCCAACAAAAAAATTAGAAAAATTCTTAAAAACCCCCAAAAAATATATTTTTCTCTTTTATAATTAGCTATATATTATTATAAATGTATTAAAATTAATTTGGGAATTTTTGGAGTTTATTTTATATTTTTAAAACCCAAATTATATTCGGCTACTTAATTAGTCCAATATTGTGGACATTTTAGGATATTAAAAATACATAAAAATTAGAAATATATCAGAAAAATAACAATAAAAATTAGAAAAATATTAAAAAGCTAAAAAATTATATTTATGTATATATATACTATATTATTCCTTTCTTTCTCTCTCTCCTCTTATATATACATCTCTTTATATATATCTTATATATCTTGTATGTATATATATATATATATGAATTCTATGCTTAAAAAAATAAAAAAAATATATAAAATATAAAAACAAAATAAAAATTATAAAAACAAAAATATAAAAGAAATTACAAAACCCAAAACCCACTAAAATAATAAAAGGACATGAACCAATGATTGAATAATTGAATAATTACATTACATACAACCATTCGCCTCCCAGTGTTCGACCTCTACCTGTACTTACACCTATACACATTTACATGTAGAGTTATAATAAATTTTAACTCCACATTTTTGGATATTCATTGCATATATTTATCGTGGGTTAATTGTTGTTTTATTCCGGATCTTGTGTGGTCGACTCAGCGACTAAGTTCACGCCTTGTGAGGAACTTAAGACCACCGATTTCCGGAGTAAACAAATGGCGCCGTTGCCGGGGAGGCAACGGATTTTGTATGATTTTGTAAGCGTATGTGTCAATTTATTCAATTGTTTGCTCATGTCCTTCATTTATTTATTTGAGTG
Organism: Ottelia alismoides; assembly: GCA_037367405.1. Classification (NCBI taxonomy): domain Eukaryota; kingdom Viridiplantae; phylum Streptophyta; class Magnoliopsida; order Alismatales; family Hydrocharitaceae; genus Ottelia; species Ottelia alismoides. The sequence goes on from JAZKJV010000807.1 coordinate 1,196,472, forward strand.
ATTTTTATTCTTATTTAACACTATTTGATTGATTGTTCTGACCATCTCCTTTCTTTGTCTGTGATGCGAGGGACCGCCGAGCGAAGGAGGACCTCCTAGGAGGACCTAAGCACCCAAGCGAGGTGGAGTTGGCTCTTCTATGCCAGCCAACAGGAGAGAGCATCAAATAGCAGATGAAGGAGAATTTTTGAAGACAGACTCTCTTTTATGCCTTTTATTTCATTTTATTTTATTTATGTATATTCATGTGAGAAAGTGACACTTAGAATCATGTAATAATACATGACTCTCACAGGTACACTTCGACTCCCGAGGTCCATTGCCCGAGGGATTGTTCCCTTGGGGGCCTCGATGATTTTGACGCTTTTCTTTTTCTTTATTTTATTTTATTTTTATTATTTTGTGTGAATGAGCCTTAGCTTAGCATTTGCTTGTTCGTAGAGTTAGGTCCAAACACCCTAATTATTTGCATGTACCTATAGTTCGCTTTGGACCTAGATCAAACTCTAAAACAGCCGCTCATTTATCTCTTAGCCTTTGTGCCACAGCGAGCCCCGCAAAGCGCTTTCTCCTAAGCTCAAGTGTGTTGAGCACAGAGGAGGGGTGAACCAAGACCGGACATTTTGAGGCTAAAGATTAATGAGCGACTTGTGGTGCTTCACGATAATAGCAATTTCTGAACCTAGGGCGATTTCTTCGACTTGCATTTGCATATAGCATAGGTTTCAAATTCTGTTATGCATCCCGCATGGAGAGAGCTGGGAGGCACTGTAAGTCTTCTTACTTGGCATGCATCATCGTTTTCCGACTTGCATGGCTTTTCCGATCTTCTCCCTCTATTTTTGCCAACCTAGGATGCTTAATGGAAATTGGAACCTCGATAGGCACGTGCATTGAAAATACCCAAAAAAGTGACAACTTAAATAAAATTGGGACTGCTAACTCTATTGGACTTAAAAATAAAACATAATGGATTCCTTGTCTTGGGGAGAGGAACCCCCTCATTGGATGCGTTTTAAAGTGCTCACATACACACTAAGGAGTAGAGCCCAAATCCTATCAAGCCTCCTGTGATTGTACAATTTTTGTGGTTCTCACCTAACTCTAAAATCGAAAAGATAAATGACCGTCACCTGATGGTCTTCACTGTGTTGAGTAGGTGAATTGAGGGTTTGCCTTGTGTCTTGATTGTGACTTGGAGTCCATTATGCTTTTCATTCATTATTAGAGTAGTCGGTCCCGTCCGTGTGAGTCATGCATTTTTTTCATCTTTGAGTCTCTCTACCCCTCTTATACATATATTTCTTCATCTTGCATCGATTCATGATATTGACGCTTGAGCTCAATCATTCTTCGCCAAGTCTTTTGTTTCCCTCTTCTTCATCACTCTCCTCGTATTCTCCGTACCATCATCATTCTCTGGTGCAGGGAGAGCAGTCTCCTTGAACCACCATTTTGACGGTGTTCCCGCCTTGTGTGGAACACCCAATTTTGTCTATGTCCCGATCTTCTCGCCCGCCCTCCTCGTTCCCTCTGTATCACCTTTCCACCACCCACAATATTAGCACGCACGCTCAATCAGCTTCTCCACTTCATTATGTACCCTTCTTATCCATCTTCCTCGTGTCCCCTATGTCATCTCTCCCTTTACCCGGGAATGCTGTGCAGTTTTGATGAGGCCCGCATCGAGGATTATGTATACAGATTATCTGTGTAAGTCGGGCCCATGATGTTGAGGTTGCTGAGATCGATTTGGTGGATTTGTCTTTGATACTTGCATACGAGCTTCTTGAGGATTTTTGATGATGCATAGAACATAGGTGTGATTCTTTGTTGAGGATTTCGTTCTCGCACACCGGATTAAGGATGTGATGTGATACGATGATTTGATGAAGATTTCATGATTATTGATTGACCAATCTTGAGGTTCCACCCATCTTGATTTTGAGGATTGACTGATTATTCTAATATTGGACTTCCTGATAAAGGTGTGCGAACCCTACATGATCTCTCATCTCCCTGACTGACCCATCCTTGATGTCCTGACTCTCTAACCCACCCTGGCACTTAGAGGATTCCTGACTATTTTTCGTGCCATCTCAGCTGACTAGATTGACTCAAGGGATGTTCGGTGAATGACATGATTATTTTCTCCCTTGCATGATCTTATGCCCTCCAAATGATTAAATGATTTATTGCTTTTGAGGACCTGAGATGACTTGCCAGCATTCCCATGACCTACACTGATCTAGCTCGCAGTACTCCCCGAGGGCTATCTGCGGGAGAATGCGACAATTTCTAGGACTGCGGTTTCATTCACTACTTTGGTCGCCATTGTGATGGGACCTGGAACCGAGTCAGATGCTCTTCTTGATTGGCCTCCCCCTGTGTTTGTGTGCCTGACTTGTCAGTACACGAGGCCAACTGACTGACTGCTCTCCTTGGTAGTCCTCGCAAGGCAGAGCTCCACTTTCCTGATTATTCCACGACTAGTTCATAGCTCTCCGAGGGTTATCTCCGAGAGGCTATGACACAGTATATCTCTCTTGGTCTCTTCTGCTGGTTGATGATCTATCATCTATCGAGACCGTCTATGTGGATCCGTCTGATGGATCCGGCTCCTTTGAGCCCGCTCTCCTTGACGACCCTCGCAAGGTAGAGACACATTCTGACTATTCTTTGCCTAGATCGCAGTACTCTCCGAGGACTATCTGAGGGAGACTGCGACACTCTCTTTACGCTCGGTTCCCACTTCTGACTGTGTCTCCTTTCTGTTGGAGCACAGAATCGAGTCGTCTGATATACATGATTTTTGGTCCTATCTCGAGTTGTGTATCCGATCTGCGGATCGAAGGACCTATCTGATTAGACTCCTTTGTGTCTGCTCACCTTGATGGTCCTCGCAAGGTGGAGCTTCTGGTATCTGCTATTCCCATGACTAGTTGGCAGCCCACTCCCCGAGGGTTATTTGCGGGACGCTGCCACACTTTCTCGATTTTACGGTTTCTTCTGCTGGTAGCCGATCTGTCGCCTACCGAGACGGTTTCTATGATCCGTCTGATGGATCAGGCTCCTTTGAGCCCGCTCTCCTTGACGACCCTCGCAAGGGTGAGCTTCTGTTCTGATTATTCATTGACTAGCATGTACTACTCCCCGAGGGTTATCTGCGGGAGAGTACATCATGTTCTATGTACTCGGCTTCATTTCTGGTGTCTCCCAGTTGGTGGAGCACGAAGCCGGGTCTTCTGCCTTGTGTACTCGGTCTCCTCCCTGGTTGTGTCTCCTCTCTGTTGGAGCACGGAGCCGAGTCTTCTGATTATTCTCTGATTCTGCTCACCTTGAGGACCCTCGCAGGGCTGAGCCATGGCCTGCGGTATTCGGTGTGTACTTATGATCTTTCTACCTCACCATCATCGGATACCATGATGTCTCCTATTCTCTATCTTCTATATCTATCTGAGACCATGATTGACCGGAGGAGTTTGTACTGCTCTTTCTTCCTCCCTGTCTTATGTTGTAGGCTTTGTTCCCTCATGATGATCCTTCGAGCCGATTGACTGATTCATGCTACCGGACCCGATATCCAACTTTCTGATCTGATTATCCCCGGTAGCCGACACCCACCTGACTGCATATCAGGGTGTCTTTTCACCTTATGGTTGCGTCCTCGTTCTCACAGGGAGACGACGACGAGAGTACGGGTATTCACTTGCCAGATATCGTCCTGTACTACACTAGTTTCTTCACCACTTGTATATATGTGTGCCTTGTTCATTCTTTGTCCCGCATGTTATGTGTGCCCTAAATCTATCGCCATATCTTTGTGTCTACACTTAGGACGCACCTTGTCCTAAGTATAGGGGGGTACACACCGCCTTGTTCTTTTGTTGTGCAGTTTTGTCACTCCTGTTGTTGCCTATACTTAGGGATATCTCACCCTAAGTACAGGGGGAGTGATGCGTATATCACCACGATCGTTTCATCTATCTGTATATATCTCTCTGTTCCCATTTCTTCTTTTCTTCTTTTCCTTTTCTATATTCTGTATCTAAATAAAAGGTGTCGCCCCTTTGTGTCAGTTTTCTGTATTAAGGACGAACTTTGTCCTAAGTATAGGGGGGTGCACCCCTGAGTTGTTCATCTCTTTATTCCCACCCTTGACCCTCCCTGATTTGTGAACAGTCTGCTATACTTAGGATTACTTGATCCTAAGTATAGGGGGGAGCGGTCAACTTCCATTTCCTTCATCTCTTATTCGTATATTCTTTAGACTTTGCTATACTCAGTACGAGTTATGTCTTCTCTTTTCTCTCTGATCTATGAGGACATAGCTCAAGCTAAGTATAGGGGGGTCGTATATACTATGTATATACTTTAGCCATAACTCGTACTCTCGTATTTTACTAATAAATATGGCTAATAATTCTTTAAAAACTCATTAAAAACCCTTAATAAAAAGAGATGTGATTATTCCTCGAATTCTTTTTGTATATACTGATTAATAAATCAGGTGAAAATGTTTTTTGCAAAATGTTTGAAAAATAGTGTGAAAATCTTCGTGAACATTTATTGAAAACTATTTTGAAAACGTTTTGTTACATGTTTTCAACCTGTGTAAAAATGTGTGGTTTGTAAAAATTTCTTTTCTTTGTGTGAAATAAAATGTTTGAAAAATGATTTACAAATGGTTTGAAAAATGGTTGCAAAAATATTTTGAAAAATCTATATATACTGTTTTGAAAAACCTTTGCAAAATGATTTTTCAAAAATGTGTGTACATGCTTGTAAAAATGATTGTAAAAATTATTTTGGACTATAGTTTTCAAAAATTATTTGAAAAATTTGTGTCAAATAAGTTTGAGGAATAGTCACATATAATAAATAACTAAATAAAAATAAGTAAAAATAAACAAAATTCTTTAATAAGTGAACATATATACCTATAAATAAAAACTAATTTGTAAAGCCTTAATTCTTGTAAAATAAAGCAGCACGCCCGTGTAAATAGCTGTACATATTTTATACTTTGAGTGCCAAAATTTTTTTATTTGCAAAAATTCTTTGTGTAAATTCTTCTCTTTGTTTTCAAATTCTTTGAAAAATTGCATTATTCTTTGCATATTTGTAAATAGCATTTGCATAGCATTCATATTCTTTGATTGAGCTTGATGATTGAACTAGTCTAATAAAGTCAAAGATTAGAGCTTGGTTGGACCTTACTGCACCTAACTGTACTGGAACCTTACGGGAACTAGGTTTAAGGTACTTCAGGTCTATTCAGACTTAATTCTTTGAGAAATCAGGGCTGGGTTCAAGTCACCTCAATGGACTAACTAGAACTTTTCGAAACACACGTATGACTCTTGTCGGCCGTGACCTAACTTGGACACTTGCACCTTTCACTTGGCTCAACTCAGTTGGAGTGGTGAGGGGGTTGTATTTGCCAGTCTGAGACGCACACGGGTGGAAACATTCGTCCTCGTCTAGGGAGGGAAGTGCACTCCAACCTGGTCCAGTAGCCACGAGGTCTAACGACAGGAGAGTGTGGGTTGCAATAATGCTTCAAAAGAGGGATAGTCTTCTGGCTCAAGAGGAAAAAGTCCTTATGTAAATGCCGCTGTAAATAGTATGTTTGAAAAAAAAAAGGAAAAAAAAACTCCAAAAAAGTGGACTGGCTTGAAAATAATAATAATAAAAAAGAAGAAGTGCCTGCCGCAGTATGTATATATGTTGTATAGAAAATAAGCAAGCTTGAGCATCAAAGTTATACCATGTGAGCCTGCTGCTGGATGACTTGACTACACTGGTCTTGCATCCCAGGATAGGTAGCTATACTGGCTACCATCCATTCTTTTCTCTACCTCCTCCTCTTGAGTTGGATGCCACTTGAACTTAGAAGGGAATACCCCGCTCCTCGAGGAAAGAGTTGTTGGATTAGGGAATCATTGGGTTGTCATTCTGGAGAAGTCAATCTCTTTGTCATTTTCAGTTGGGGAGAGCCACTATCACTTACACGTACAAGTCAGCTTCATAGTCATAAGGGTTTGCGTATGATGTAGGCTAGTTCTGACCTGCCTATTGAGGTGATTTGAACCAAGTTCTGTGACTCTCGAAGGCTGTTGTGTTTTAAATTTGGTTCCCTACCAGGTTCCATACACATTTTCACCCCAAGGTCTAACCTGAGCTCCAAACTTTGATTTTGTAAAGATAAGTTTTATAATTAGGCTCAATTCCATTTATTCTTTAAATTCTTTATTTTTGCTTCTTTCTTTTCTTCTTATTCTTTGTTTTTTTGTACTTATTGCATAAGTGTTTGCTAGGGACTAGCAAAGGCAAGTATAGGGGGGCGATGAATCTCCATTTCATCACCTTTATTCTATCATTTTGGCCTTAAAAACCCTAGCAAATACATGTAAATAGCATCTATTTGTACATAATAGCATTCATTATTCTTTATATTAATTTTATATAAAATAAGGTTTTTAATGCCAAAATTATAGAATATAGAGAAGAAAAGAAAAAGGAATAAAATATTGCAAATATTTTATGACCCTAACCTCGAGACCAAGTCCAGCATGGAATGGGTCGACAAGGAATAAAGTAGGGGGAGATAAGGGCCAAGAGTACAATAAATACCTCATTTATTTATTCATCCATTTATGCATTTTTGACACCTATTTTGTACATAATTATTTATTCATCAAATAAAGAAACTTTGTACATAAAAGTTGTAGATAATAATGTAAATAAAATTACAAAATTGAGTTTGTGTAAAAATAATACTCAGTGTACATTTTGGACACAGAATAAAAAGCCAAAATCTCAACTTCACAAACCCATATCTTGCAAATAAAAACTCCAAATCACCCAAACTCACCTTTAATTGTATATAGCATTTCATAAACTATTTTATAAAATTGGTTTCATAATTTTTGGAGTCCATCTGTGGAAGTTAGGTTTTTGGCCCTTCTTGTACATAATACCTGATTAAAATATTCATTTTATTCAATATTCATTATTTTTATAAATTCATATTTTTAGAATCTTGTAAATAATGCATATAATTCATGTACATATTGAAATAAGAATAAAACCAAAAATAATTTGTAAAATAAAATAAGCCTAGGTAATACCTAGACAAAATACCTATGCTACCTAATGTACATAAATAAAAAGGATTTTTATTCTTTTATTCTTTATTCATTTATATTTTTTATAATAATATATTATCTATATCTTATTAAAAATACAAATCCATAATAAAAACACATAAAATTCATTAAATAAATAAAATGTATATAATATATAGGTAAGATACCTATAAGTATACTAACATATACATATACCTATTTATTTAAAAATATAAATAAACTCGTAAAAATTAAATAAAAATATATTTATACTCACAAAAATAAGTTATAAATTTATAAAATAAGAAAATAAAATAATGAAATAAAATAAACAAAATAAAAATAAATGTATATAAATATACTTATAAATACCATATTTTAATAAAACCGTAATAAAATACTTCAAAAAAAATAAATAAAAATGGTAATTAAATACTACGTTAATTTATAAACATTTTTTATTTTATAAGAAAAATCTAATTAATTCATTTATTATGTTAAATAAATCGGTCAATTTCTGGATGACGTGGACCAATCAGACGCCTGCGTTTGTTGACCGGTCGGTCAACTGCGCCCCCAGGCGCCTGACTTGACACGGACTGTCTTTTCCCCTGATTTCTTGCCTTTTTTTCCCTCGATCTATCATGCCATCGACCACAGTCCCTTCACAGATATTATTCTCTGATCATCTAAGATTCACGCCGATTATTTGGATCCCTTGTACATAGCCCCGATTCTTCAATAATCGCCGGTCACTGGGGGTCCCTTGGAATGTGTATAAATAAAGTCCTCCTCCTTCTCCGCCGAATTTGTCCAATTTCACCCCCTTCTTTGTGCTTGAATGAGTTCCTGGCGAAGTCCTCGTGACAGGAGGCGCCTCCCAGCACCTCGATTCGGCCGGAGATGGAGGAAGTTTTGTCGCGGTGGCGCTCCGGCGGCCACCCTGCTCCCTGGCGGCCCCCAGGTATAAGAGATGCATTCTTTATATTTCTAGGTAGATTTCGATTCTAGCATTTCATTCCTGCAATTAGTTTTAGGTTTTGTTAATTAGCGTAGCGTAGTTTAGTTGTTTCGTAGTTCGCCGGAGCTCTGCTCCGGCGAGCTTTTCACCATGTTTCCGACTGTGCCTCGCCACCACACCACCCTCATTTCGTTCCCCTACGCCTTCTCCACCTTCCAGTCACCTCCTATCAACCGGAGCCTTCCGGGTTCCGCGAAACGAAGCTTCTCCACCATCCTTCGCCGGAGCTTCCTCGCCCATCATCACCCCTGTGCTTCCAGCTTCAAACCCCGGGTCGAGGGAGACGCCCTAGAGCCCCTCTATCTTCCTGTGCAGGTTAGGTGCCCCGAAGCGCACCAGGAGTCGAGTTTCAAGCGGGCGGAGGTACCTGGAGCTGCCATCCTTCTTCGAGCTCGTGGCGGCGCTCTAGGGTGCCTCCGGTCGATCCAATACCTCCAGCAGATCAAGCCACCTTCCAGGAAGCGATTGGGACCTTCAGGAGCAGCGATGATCGACGGGAGAGCGAGATCTGGTCGGAAGAGGCTCGCCCCGGCGGGTGTTCTTCCCTGTTCTTGCACGTATGCTCTCTGCCGTTGGATGAAGACGAAGGCCCCAGATGAGATCAGCACCGTTGGATGGAGCTCTGCATCGACCGTCAGATCAGCTTGGTTGATCTAATCTCAGCCATCCAGCAGCGAACCGTCATCGGCGCGCGTGGAGGCGCCACGTGGATTAGTGATGAAGACCAGCCGTTCGATTCAGCGCCTATTGGGGGTAATTTGCACATCCAGCCCCCGCTTTTTTTGTATTTAATATTTAATGCTGTAAATAAATTTGTACGTTATAAAATAATTGTAAATTTTGCAGTAGGGCCCCTGTTTTTCTTGATATTACATTTAGGTCCTTCCGCGCCTCACGTGCAGTCCCACGTGAGGCGCGTGAAAATTGCATGTAACCCCTGGCGACTTTTGATAATTGTAAAATAGTTCTAAAAGTTTAAATAAATGTTTATTCCTGTTGTATTTTTGCACTGATGCCCCTGGAATTTATTTTAATTGCAAAAATGCCCCTGCCAGGCTTAATTATTTTTGTGTCTTTTATCCATTTATTAAAATACCTAGATGGCTTCTAAAAATTCACAAAAATTAGGATAGTTGCTCTATGTGATGCTCTTACACGCCCATATTTTATTTCACATTTTTTGCACTTTTCCTAATTATTATAAAATGAAATAGGAGCCATTTTTGTACTGTCTAATTTATAAGATACAAAAAAATTAGAAAATGATTTTGAAAAATTCCAAAAAATTATATATGGTATATTTATATCTATATTGATTCCAGAAATTAAAAAAACCTAAAAATATGAAAAAGAATAATAAAAAAAATCAGAAAGCCCCAAAATCCAACAAAAAATTAGAAAAATTCTTAAAACCCCCCAAAAAAATATATTTTTCTCTTTTATAATTAGCTATATATTATTATAAATGTATTAAAATTAATTTGGGAATTTTTGGAGTTTATTTTATATTTTTAAAACCCAAATTATATTCGGCTACTTAATTAGTCCAATATTATGGACATTTTTGGATATTAAAAATACATAAAAATTAGAAATATATCAGAAAAATAACAAAAAAAATTAGAAAAATATTAAAAATCTAAAAAATTATATATATGTATATATATACTATATTATTCCTCTCTCTCTCTCCTCTTATATATACATCTCTTTATATATATCTTATATATCTTGTATGTATATATATATATATAAATTCTATGCTTAAAAAAATAAAAAAATATATAAAATATAAATACAAAATAAAAATTATAAAAACAAAAATATAAAAAAAATTACAAAACCCAAAACCCACTAAAACAATAAAAGGACATGAACCAATGATTGAATAATTGAATAATTACATTACATACAACCATTCACCTCCCAGTGTTCGACCTCTACCTGTACTTACACCTATACACATTTACATGTAGAGTTATAATAAATTTTAACTCCACATTTTTGGATATTCATTGCATATATTTATCGTGGGTTAATTGTTGTTTTATTCCGGATCTTGTGTGGTCGACTCAGCGACTAAGTTCACGCCTTGTGAGGAACTTAAGACCACCGATTTCCGGAGTAAACACCTACTCTACTTCTCTCTCCCCCTCTCATTCTCGTGCTCTCTCTCTCTCTCCATAGGGTAGCCGACCACCATTGTTGAGAAAGGAGAGAAGTTCTCGCCTTCACCTTCGACGACTTGAGGATCTTCTTCTTCTTCGTGGCTACTCGCTATAGAGGAAGATGACGGATTTCGCTTGACGAAATCAGGGGATCTATTGCTTGGATCTTCATCAAGGATTGCGGGAGGAATGTGACTCATCATCATGCCCGCAAGTGCGTTCTTCGTGGATCGGACTTGAGACAGGAGGATCTCTTGTTTGGGCTCTTGCGATCACAACCACGCTTCAAAGGTATTCCTTGTACTTTTTGATTTGATGAAATTATCTGAGAAGTGTTCTCGTGATCATGTGGTTTCATCGCTTGATTTAAAATTTTTAAATTCCGCTGCACCTTGCGACTAGCACGACTAGTCTCCCCGATCGTATTCAATGCGATCGTCACGCTTCCGTGATGTGCTTGAGAATTCTCAATATCCTTCAAGTGGTATCAGAGCCTTAGGTTGAAAAAGGTTTTGGATATGATCCATGAACTATGGACGACTTGGGTTTGAAATGGTCGCGAAAGTTTTGACGCATTTGAATTTTCGCAACTCTATGTAATTGATTTTTTCTGCACTGTTTAAATTGTTTAAACACGAAATATTTAATTGGATTTTGTTCCCCATTAAACAAGGAAACCATAGGACTTGAGTTTACTAAATTTGGATTTAATTTGCTCAAGATATGGTCTTTTGAATATGCATGTATTCACAGTTGCGGGAACTGCAGAATAGAACGTGATTAATTTGTTAATTACGGTTTGTTACGCCTCTAAATGCATGAAATATCACTTAAATTCTGTTATAAATCAAGTTGGCAATCTTAGGGCACTAATTTTGCGAATTTTGAATTTAAATTGATCAAGATAAGTTAATTTTAGTGATAAGGGGTCACTACTGAAAATTGACATTTTTTTATCATGAATCTTGTGATAGTCATTCAAATAAATGTTGATGAAAATTAATTGTTAATTTTCTGAAATTGGTTATTGATAAATATTTGTGAAATATTTAAAGATGATAATCAATTCCTTGAATGACATCCCACTAAACCATATTGATAAGATAGTTGATCTTGATCATTGGTTAATTTGAAATCATCAACAAACATTGTTTTCATGCAAAACCCTAGGTCATCCTACAATAGTTGTAGGACAACTTTTACATGCAAAACCTCTTGCTTGAATAGGATTGGGGATTTGTTTTGCAAATCTCCTTATAATATAATCAAAAAGGTTTTGATGTATATTATATGGTATAATTTCGGTTGAAAGATCGATGAGCATCTCAAAGTACATGATGATCTATCTGGCATTATCCTTTCCTGAGGTGGATATGGTGTCTAGTCGGAGATCGCTGGGGTAGCAGGTTGCAACGTATGTGGTCCGTCCCACTCTCGCCGGTACTGGCCATGACAACGGGTAGGGATTGGATAATGCCGGAGAAATCAAAGTGTATTTCTAATTATTAAAATTCGAAATAATACGTACTTTGAGATTATACCTACTATTCAAGTAAAATTCAAAGTTTGTTGATTGATAATAGGATTGATGATTGATTTAATATGATTAAATTAATTATATCCTATGAAACACTCTATTAAGAATAGATGTGTATTTCCCTTGGAAGAATTAATTATGTGAATATGATTCACGATAATTAATTATTTCAATTTGAATAAGAGGTGGAGGATCACATAAGTGACATCCATGGTCTCCCGTCAAGGCAAAGAATTTCGTCGCCAAAAGTTGTATATAGGAGACGCATGTCCGAAGTGACAGATCCTATATACAATTATTTGGATCGGGTTCTTTACTTCTCGAAGGAGTAAGGCCGTATACGTAGTGACCCCAATATCGGGTCCTCATATTATTGGGGCGATATTGGATTGCGTATAGCGAGTTTTAAGCCTGTTGACGGTTGGTTCAATTAGCAACGGGTCAACATCATCTTAGGGATGGTGGGCCCGGGTGTTAAAGACCGAATTGGGAAATGCAAGTTGGACTTGCAAGGCGGAATGTGTTCCCGCTTCTCTTTATTCGAGTCACAGGTTCTCATATTATTGGGATGTGATAAAGATAGAGAGGAGATCCCAGATCTTGCTTGAGATATAGTGGTAAGTATATCTCTTACTTTGAAAGGTGATTAGGGAATAATCTTTCATAGTAGACATAACAAGACAAATTTGATTTAAAATTCCTAAATCAAAGTAAAATATGTATATAATATATATATACTCTTATGCAAATTTCTTATTTCAGATAATCCTTCATTAAACCCACTCAATGTTATACTCAATAATAACCAGTAAAATATCATGGATTGGACTCATGATCCAGATATTGTACTTGCAATTGGACACATAATGTATGTGGTTGCAATGTGCAAGTTTCCTCAACATAATGAGGAATGACGATTAAATAAGACAATGAGACATCACCTTAGGGTTTGTATGTCTCTATAGTCTTGATCTTTCATCGAGTGTACTTTGGAAGTGACATGTCGATGGTGATCGTAATTGTCGAATAATCCTTATAAAATCTAAGAAGATGTTCTGGCATACATATGTGCTCTAAACATTTAATCATGAATGACATGGTTCTCTACATTATGCAGAATGGTGGCTCGAAAGAGATGATGTATTCAAAATATTTGAATACCTACCTGAACCAATGTTTTAGGAGTCTAGATGGATGTAGACATGATGAGTGTCATCATTCTACTGTATATACTCTAGTCATTCATGAAGCTTCATAATATTCACATTGTATGAATTTAATGAAGCATGTATAAATGTTGAAATACTCTTACATTGAATTCTTTTGAATTTAACATAAGAGATCCTTAGTCTTGAACAATGGTTGTTTATAGATGAAGAGAGCACAGTGGAAGCGTGGGTCGGACCCATGTGAGAAGGAAAGTGAAAGAGTTGATTGTACTTCTATGACTTCCATATGACATCCAAAGAGTTGGATGAATGCCTATACTGCAATAACTTGATGTATTGATAGTATGACTATCAAGTCTGTCTAGAATCCTTAGAGAAGGACTCAGATAATGCATCATAATAATCTATATCTACATTTGATCATTGAAATTGACTTGCTTATTTGATAAGATAAAGTCTGATAATTGTATCTCAATCTTCTAACAACACTTGCAATGTGTTGCACATGTTTTAGAAGACTGGAAAATTTTGATCTTAAGGTTTAAAGTTATCCACATGAATATTGATGCAATTGTTACAACAATCTCTGTTGGATTGGTAGACTTCTTAATTTCAGTGGGAGAGCCTTAGTCTTAGAGAATGTCTCTATGACCTAGATATTAGAATACACTCATTGTTTGTTTCTAAATGTTGGAAATAAACATGAATTCTGGAATAAACCTATCATAAAGAGTTGAGGATGTGAATGCTAAAAACTGGTTGCCCTTTTGTGCATCAGTTACGAGAAGCTGAAAGTATGCTAGATGTGTACAAAAGCCAGATATCTGCCATACAGTGGGAGCAGTAAACTGATACTAATCCTACTATGGAGATAGAACACTTAATTGCAGTAATAACAATATCTTCAAAGATGATAAGGCTTTAGAGATAGTGATCTCTAAGTCTTATCTTCAAGAAATTAAGACTTTTAGATGGAGATATAAAAGGTCTTAACTGCGAATACCTTAGGAGATAGAGATCTCCAGGGATAAGGGTATTCTAATAAGGATAATAGAAATTACATGCTGGTTATAATAATATTTCTTTGAGTTGTAGTATCAAGGATACTATGACTGACAAGATTGAGTATTGGTTGCATTAGATGCAACATTCGCATTAGATGCGAGCACTGTTACTGGGGATATGCGAGTGCCGTAAAAGGACTTGGCGTAGTCTCGCGGGAACAGAGTGACTGATCAGCTTACCTAACTATTTTCTAAATAGCCTATGATTGTCACATGAGGGTGGGTTTAAATGATTAGCCCATTAATGGCTCTTTGGGCTAGTGGGAGATTATTGGACATGCGAGCCCACAGCGTGCCATTATGCAATAAATGTTATTGCATGTATCATTCCCTGATCTGAAATGAAGAATAAATAATTTGCATAATAGGTCCCTCTGTACAATTAGGGTTATGTACCATGGCCATCTTAATGATCATACAGCTGTTAATTCATTAAATGAATCATAGAGGCTGGTGCTTGGATGGATATCTAATGGGTTAGATAGAGGACTCATCAAGCACCGTCAAATGATTATTAAGATATGATCTCCGGCCTGAGTAGGAGATGGCAATCCTTTCTCACATAGGTTGATATCTGACCGACCTCTTGATGCAGGTCCTTTGCATGGGAATAGTGATTCGGAGGTGTCAGATTAGTTAGGTCAATGGGTTGACTTAGCAAGATCGAGATAACCTAAGTCCTATGTTGAATGCTGTCACAGCATAGGCACACATCCTCTGACCGGAGACAGATGTGTTACTATATGTCTGAGTGTGTACATTTGGCAGACCAGTAGGCTGATGACCTAACCAAGGTCTATATACCGGCGAGCTGGTGTGCATATAAGGGCATATGAGTAATACGATCTCTCAAAGGGATCATACAGGTTCACTTGTGAACCGGAAGACATGAGCTCAGTCATGAGGTATTGGGACCGATCAAATTCCATGCATGGTCGTCATGCTTTGGAAGCATGACAAGAATTTGAAGGTATGATATATGCTTTGGGAAAGCATATGATCGACACCAAATCCCAATGACCAAGATTGAGAAACTTGGTGATCAAACCCTGAAGAAGACAGTATAAAATAGATCTTCATCTTCAAGTTGATCATTGGTCTTCCAGTATGCAGGATGTGCAGGTATTGGGAATACCTGAGGGTGATGTGATCATAAACGATTCTATAACCATGACGCTTCCAGTCCAAGGGAGTGATGAAACAGGTCTGGATTTTAGTGACTCCTCTCAGTAGAGAAGTAACTTGATCTTAGTCCAAACGTTGGACATTGATCTGAATGTGATTCAGATGCAATGAGAAGATTAAGTATACGGACTTGATTTAATCAAGCATCTATGAGAGGTCCGTTAGATCTGGATTTGAGATGAGATCTCAACATCCAAGTCACTATATGTGGAACAATACAATCGCCCTGTCCTTATCTCCAAGTATCTGCGGAGAAGGCACATTATTCTTGAAGGAGTTCAAGAATAATTCCTATGATGAATTTAGTATCCAAGCAAGAAGTTTTTGATAATTAAATGAGATTTATTTATCAAAGTATAATATGAATAAGATTCATATTGTGAGAATGTGTCCAAGATAATTGAATAAGATTTAATTATCAAGTATAATATGAATAAGATTCATATTGTGAGAATGATTATCCAAGATAATTAAATAGGATTTAATTATCGAGGATAAGCAGATCATGGATAGTGCTATCCAGAATATCTGTGTATATTATAAATAGGATTTATAATATATCATAGAGAGAGAAATATTGTAAATAGCATTTGTTAATTATTAATGTGGATTGGATCCACAATAGTTAATTAACTAGAAATGTAATTTACAAATTAGTTTGGGATGTGAATATGATTCACATATTTTTTCAATGGCATGATTGAAATATTCACAAATTAATTTGGAATTAATTTGGTGGATATTATTGCAATAATAGTTATTGCAATTAATTAAGAAATAATAATATAAATAAAAGAAGACAAAACCACCAACAATCATAGGTGACGCCTCCTTGATTTTAGGAGGGTTGTTGTCTCCTCTTATTTGTTGTCTTATTATCTCTTGATAAATTAATTTATGTTAATTAAATAATGTTGATAATAATTCAACATATATTTAATTTAATATAAATTAATGTTGTTGGTTTTTTAACCAACACCAATCATAGCCGTTGGATGGCTCTTGGATTACAATGACCGTTGGATCCATGAAAGCCATGGATTGAGATCATTGGATCCCAAACTAGTATATAAAGAGGGTAGCCCTAGCCCTTGAAAGATACACCAAAAGTAGACGCCTACTCTACTTCTCTCTCTCCCTCTCATTCTCATGCTCTCTCTCTCTCCATAGGGTGGCCGACCACCATTGTTGAGAAAGGAGAGAAGTTCTCGCCTTCACCTTCGACGACTTGAGGATCTCCTTCTTCTTCGTGGCTACTCGCTATAGAGGAAGATGACGGATTTCGCTTGACGAAATCAGGGGATCTATTGCTTGGATCTTCATCAAGGATTGCGGGAGGAATGCGGCTCATCATCGTGCCCGCAAGTGCGTTCTTCGTGGATCGAACTTGAGACAGGAGGATCTCTTGTTTGGGATCTCACGATCACAACCACGCTTCAAAGGTATTCCTTGTACTTTGTGGTTTGATGAAACGATCCGAGAAGTGTTCTCGTGATCATGTGGTTTCATCGCTTGATTTAAAATTTTTAAATTCCGCTGCACCTTGCGACTAGCACGACTAGTCGCCCCGATCGTATTCGATGCGATCGTTACGCTTCCATGATGCGCTTGAGGATTCTCAATATCCTTCATTGGACCCTCCCAAGATCCACTTTTCTGATCATGCTTCCCTTTAACCTTTGCAACCATTGCATCGCTAGAGGGTTATTCTCTCTTAATAATGGACCTAGTGGACCTCAATGTAATAAGAGTGTGTTATACATCTCCACACATCTCCTTCAGATTTATGTAGATGTTATGAGCAATTCACTGTCTATACATAGTTGTCGAGACGCATTAGACAATGATCCAAGAATGTAGCAACGAGTAACCTATTGATTTCTCACCCCACTTCTTGTTGAACTCACAAGCATCCTCTGAATAAGGATTCTCATACTTCATGGAAGAGGGCACATATGCTCTGCACTCTGTCTCAAGTATGCATTCCAAATTATAGATCCATTTCGAATAATTTAGACCGGTCAATTGATTGACCTAAAGCAAATTGTTGAATGAGTTGAGAGATTTCCTTTGAAATTAAATGAATGCACTTTAATTAACATTGATTAAGGAGATTAAATATTTTAATATTTTTAAATCAATATGTTCTCATATTTTTGTACTTTTTGTGGTTTTCTTGTTGTAGTCATGCAATTAAGGATTAATAAAAAGATTACTTAATTAATTAATCAATTTAATGCAAAAGTGATTAGTTTATTTTACTAGAGCAAGCTCAAGATAAAACACAGGGAGGTAATTTTATCATTAAGTTAATTTTCAGATCATAAATTCATTAGGTGTTTAAGGGAAGCATTTTTTGGTACTTTACGTACACTTTAGCATGAAATGTAATTTTGGTTAAGTCTAGGGGCTATTCTTCATTTTTTAGTCAACTAAACTCAAAAAATCTAAAAACTTGGCCATAATGTGGGAATATGCAAAAATTCCCTATTGTGATTTTTTAGTATTTTCCTTATGTAAAATGATTTTTTAATGATTTAAATGATGCAAGAATGATGATTATGAATAAATGGATTTTAATAAATATCAACTGCACGTATTTTCTAGAGATCAATGTATCCTAGATACTCTATATAATAGGAATCTAGAACCCCTCTAAATTCCTAAAAATACTCATTGGTTGATTTAACATTCATTTACAGAAATCACAAAATAATTTATTCATGGCTAGGTATGTATGCAAATGATATGAATTTCGAGCGCATGTTAGAAAACAATTAATTCTATCTAATGTTCACGTATTAATAACACTCATATGAGTAAAATATGTAGTTTTACACCTATTTATTATTAATAAATCAATCCATTCCCATAGAACTACGAGTAATCGATCTTTAGTTAGAGAATTAGTTACTCAACAACGTGCAATTTTTTAGATATAAAAAATTATAATGAATGATGGTTCAAAATATAGTTCAAATATAAGGATCTTAATGCAATTAAATAAGTAAAATAAGAACAGAAGCAAATGCCGCATAAGGACTTGTTTTTCATTACCCAAACTTATAGTACCTAGTTGCACTTTAGTCATCCACAAGTGAGGAGCACGTTCTTGCTGGAACTGGCTAGAAGGTGTCGCTCTCGACCTTGGATGGGAGGGAAGCGACTATCCGATGGCAACTATAGGTTGGGATTTTCCATTGCTATATAAAAACTCGTGTTTTGTGGGGATTTTGTCAATCCACAAGGCGGACCAACAATCGTCAAAGTGACTGTTCATAAAACCCGAATAATTCAACAATTAACCCACAATCGATGAATAAAAGAAATGCAAAGTATGTGGGGCTAATTTATTTTATTTAACTCTACAAAATGTGTATATAGGTGCAAGCATATAGAGTGTCAAACACATGGAGCAAACGTGATAAATTAGAAAATTAAATCCAAAATTTGTCCTTCTCTTGTCTTTTTATTATCTTTTTATGTGGGTTTCTAATTAATTAATTTTATGGATTTTTTTTATATTTCTTTAATTGTTTTTAATTTTTTTATTTTCTTTTCTATTTTTCTGATTTCTAGTTTCTTTTTCTTGATAATATATAATAAAGGTTTATATAACTATTTGTACAATATAGAGTAATCTAATTATAAATATAACTAAAAATAATTGAAAATAGCAGAATAAAATCTTTTTGTATTTTTTATATTTTATACTATTTTTGTGATTTTTTAAATAAATTTTCTAATTTTTATAGGTTTTTGAAGTCAAAAATTTTCAAAAAAGGAATTAAATAAATAAGTTGAATTGATTTGAGATTTAAAAATATAAAAAAGCCTCAACATTTCTCAAAATCAATTTTGATATAAAGATAAAATTATAAAATATAAAGTAATATTTGCGAAATTTTTGGTGATTTTTTATATTTTTTTAATAAATTTCATAGACTTTTAATTTTTTAATATTCCCTTTTTCTATTTTTAGGGATTTTTATTCTAGAGATATAAAATACTATTATAGATTAAGTTTTTTGGAACTTCTAAAAATTGTTTTATAGTTTTTAGAATTTTAAATGCAAACAAAGGTAAAATGTGCTTTTTTTATTTTTAGAAAATAGGAAAAGTACCTAAAATGCAAAACTAAAATTATAGCGTGAAAGGATGCAAGCAGACACCTAATCCTATTTTTTTCGTATTTTTTGGAGCATGGATGATATTTATAAAAATTAAAGAATAAGTACAAAATTGTTGAGTTGGTAAGGGTATAATTGCAATTAAAAATAAGTACAGGGGATACAGTGCAAAATACACAAAAAGTTACAACTTATACTTGAAACTTAAATACTAAACGTAAATACAAAAAGGCACAAGGTCTTCCACACAAAATGGCCACCTCACGTGGGACGACACATGAGGTGACCTAACAAGGACCAAATGGTAATATCAACAAAGTATAGGGGTTTACTTGAAATTTTTACAAAACTTTAATACCTACAAATGAAAGCTTATATATTAAATAATAAAATACAAAAATGAGGGGGCGAAAAATGCAAAATACCCCCTCATAGGCATTTCATCGTGTGTCACTGGCGATTTCACTTGCCACGCATCAAGTCCTAGCCCACGATGAAACTTCAAGATGGACGTCCAAGATTAGATGCTTGGCGAAGATCCTATGGTTGATGCTTTGACTGATCAGATGTCCCTAGCTCAATGTGTCACTTTCATTAAGATCAAACGGTGTTGGGTGTTGGAGGAAGAACATGGGATGAACTCCCCTCCTCCTGGAACAAGGCTGAGGTGTCCTCCACGTTCCTGTAAGCTCCCTTGAGCTCCCATGTGCTTCTGGATTCAGGGGCTGCTGATCGAGCCCCTGGAGCTTGAGGTTCTCTAGTGGACTTGGGAGTGCTTACTTGATCAACTGGGGCTCAGACACCCCCTTCAAGACATGCAAAAAATAGAAAGAACATGGAGGCATATGGGAAGGTCTTGATCTTTATTGGTGGCGTCAGAGGTGATATGGAAGGGTGGCGAGTCCGGTGAGGATGGTGGATGGGACCCCAATCACAGATCCGAGTCAGATCTGGTTGGCAGGTGTGGAGCGTGAGATGGATAAACGGAAAGGTAAGGTGGTGAGGTGGAAAGGAATAGACAAAACAAGGGGGCATGATGAGTAACAGTGGCCAGAGCTCGAGAGCTCCGACGAGGATTAAGTCCTAAAATCTAAGCTAAACTAAGTAATCAAAACACTAAACAAAATGCACAAATGAAACTAGAAATAAACCTAACCTAAAAATGAAAGTAAACTTGACCTCAAGTAGCTGGAGCTGCAAGATGGAACCTCACGGCGGTGGACCACCGGAGATGGTGGGAACCTCCTCCTCTTCACTCCTCCATGCACCGAAAAGCTGGGCGAGTTCGTTGTCATCGAGATCTAGCCTTGGAGAACCAATGGGGGGATGGAACTAAGCTCAAGGGTAACCAAAATATCAAGGAAGGAGTGGAGGTGGCTTATGTAAATGCGTGTAATGATGGAGGAAAATCAAGGTGAACAACTCGATGCATCGATGCAAAGCTCGAGAAAATGCACGCGCATGAAAGAGCTTGGATCGAGGGAGAAGGTCAAAGATGGAATCTACCCCAAAAATGAATACATCGAGCGACAAAAATCGGGATCCTGTGAGGTCTAACAAGGCTACGACTTGGGTCAGAGAAGTTGACCCAAGTCAACGGGTGACAGGCCTTGATTGGGCTACGTTACCCGCAAAAAGATAAATAAGAATTCAAATTGAAAAATATTTAAAAATAAATTAGTAAATGATTATAATTTTTTATTAAATTAAGAAAAATATTTATTATTTTATGTAGTATTTAATATAATTTTTATTTATTTTTATGAGTATATTTATTATAAGATAATTTTTACAAGTAAAAGCATATGTATATTTATATATCTATTGCCTATTTTATTTCTATTTTGTATTTTATGATTTATTAATTTATTTACAAAATTTAGCAAGATTTAAGCATGGGGGTGGGATGATTACATTATATATTGATATAATATGATCAAATTATATGAAGAACAACCTTAATATTTGAAACATATAATCTCCAATTGCACATAATTCACATTTTATTTATTCTATACACACAACGGAGAAAACCACCTTAATTACACAGAATCGATGAATTCATGCCATAAATCGATAGTTCATGGGGATATATCTGGATAAAATATTCTCAGAAACTCTCAATTTACATATTATTTATGAACCATATGGTGAGATTATTTTGTTATACCAAAAAAATAATGATCATCCATGTTACTCACCATAATAATTGTCTATAACAAATCATATTTATATTTAATAGAAAGGGAGAAATTAAATCACTTTGAATTTATATATTTATCACATTAAAGTAGATCATTATTTCAAATCACTTTTTAAATCTCTATTGCCTTTAACATTTTGTGTTGACAAGAAAATGGGAAGTTGGTTTTTGCAATTTCACCAAACTTTTTCCTAGGCATAGAACCTCTCACCCATTCAATTCGCATTTATTAGCCTCCAACACACACCCCTTTCCAACGTATTCTCTCTTTCCCATTCAACTTCCCATGCATGTATTTATTTATGTGCATGAGAATTGGAGGAGACATATATGTCACCTATAAAAGGTGGAGGCACGCAAGGCCCAAGGAGACGACTCCCTCTCCCGTATTCTTCCTCAACGACATCCTATTCTCATGCAACATCCCTCTCTTCCGTTTTTAACTACGACGAGCTCTCCTTCCGCCTAGCAGCGACCCTCCAGCATCTTCGTCATCCTCACACGAACTGCGTATCTCGTGCATCTTCTCTGTGCATCCAGCTCTAACAGCAACCAACCCACGTGCGGCCTCTCGCGCACTCCAGCCCCTCGCTCCGGCTCCGTCCCCATGTGTACGACCAGCCCACACATCCGCATCTGTGCGCATCTCCACACTCGTCTTCGTGCGCATTTCCATCATCGTCGTCGCCGCCATCGTCTCCGATCTGGATTCCAAAAGCTCCAAGAGAGAAGAACTCTTTCTCATTTTTATACTCTCTTGCATTCTGTTATATTAGTTACTCTTGTTTAAGATGGAACAATTATTTGGTAATGTTTTTTATTTACTCTAGTTTGTTTCTGATATGCATTACAATTCTCATATCTTTTATTATATTTTGAAATATTGCAAGTGTTATATTATTTCTTCTATATTGCTTTGCAATCTAACACCTCGTTTTCTTATTTAGTTGCACTCATACCCTCTTTTGTTTACTTCAAGTTCTAACAAATATTTTCAGCATAGATTACATTTTACCATCGAAATCTCTTTAACATAATTTTTCTTTCATCGCAATAGATTAGAATTTGAATCAAATTTGAAAGATGAACAAAAATTGCGAGTTTGCTTAGTCCCTGCGGATACGAACCTTTACTTGCACTATACACCTCGTATATTTCCATCATGCTTGTAGTTGTAATCTTATTTGTTTGATTGTGATTTTTCGTGGAACAACAACGATGTGGTAAAACTAACTTTTTAAACCATGTAAAATCGCTTCAACACATGCAGATGACGATGATGGTCCAGTGTAAACTCAAGATGATGAAGAGATCATGATGGAATTCAACTCAAGGGAGAGATTGTTAGTATTAGAAATTAGGATAAGGAATCTTAATGGGATTGAATTCCTAATCTTATAAGTAGTTGAGTTGTATTCTATTTATAGTCCTATTGAGAATAGGACTATGGGGTTGTAACTGGGTTATATATAGAGGATGTGGAGGCATTGCCTCTACACCACAGAAAGAGGGAAAACCACAAGAGAAAAAAGAGAAAGAGAGAGAAGAGAGATAGGAGAGAGCGAGGGAACAGAGAGAGTTGTACTCATTCTAATTATAATGATCTTTCTTCTCCGGTGGTCGCGAGAGGTGACCAATCACCATTATATCTGGTTGTTCTTTCTTTCATGTGCTTTCGTGGTGGTGATGGTTGCGTATCCATATACGTACCGATGGGTCGTACTCCAACAACCGGTATCTGAGAGGAGACGATATCGGTGGATCATGCCCCAACAGAGAAGCGATTGACCACCATCATATCATGCTCTTCTTCTTCTTCACATGCTTTTGTGGTAGTGGTCGAGTGTGCGTCCGCATCTTTATCCGATAATTTCATCTGCACCAACTAGTATCCAAACAGTGACGATACCGGGTCGCGTCCCAACTCTTTGATCTTCTTTATCTTCCATGTATGATTATACCAGATCATTATTCGCGATCAGGGATATTTTCCCGTTTATTCCATTTGATCTAGGACATTATTCCCTTTTTGTTCGTGTATGTTTCACCCTGATTAGCTGAGATTCAGATGATCTCTGGATAGCTTGGTTGTATGAGCTTGTCACCATAGTATTGAGATTTATTTCTACATTAAATCCTTCCTTTTGATCGAAGAAACTTTTAAGATTTGAATCATCTTAATTTGATGGGGCTTTGACTCGATTCAAGGACAATGAGTTTGTGGTCGAATCCAAGTGACTTCCTTTCAGAGTTTGTTGCTTTATTTAGACATTGATCGAATTGCTGATGGGCTACTGTAACTTAACGTCAATTTGAGGGAGATTTGAATAATTGTTTTGAGTCATCTGAGTGATTAGATACCATATGTTATCCTCCATCTCCAAATTGATGAAGACCCTATCAAGCCTTGATTTTCTTCTCAAGGCAATGAGATCTCAATGAGACAAAGAGATCGCACACTTCAGCATCGAGATTCAATAAGCACAATTCTCGATAGGCACTAACAAAGCTATTCCAAATCCATTGGAGCACCACCGCCCTTCCATAAGAATTAATATGATAAGACCACTCTAATGCATGCCAAGGGGAGAGGCTTCTTAGTCATTTGATAGTGAACTTATTGAAATTAGAGTAAATTACACAAAAGTCCCTGATTTAAACACTGATTTCAATATCATGCATAAACTTTAAAAGGTAACAGTATGGTACCGATCTTTAATACTTGTCTCAATGTGATTTGTAGTTGTTGTGATTTAAGGTTAGAAAGACAAAATGATCAATTAAATTGTAATAGTTAAGGACTACATCAGGAGAGAAAAAACTAAAGATAGGGCACCATATTGTTACCTTTTAAAATTTTGGTATGATATTGAAATCGGGTGTATAGTTTAAGAGCTTTTCTGTAATTTACTCTTGAAATTATAGTAAAGCCACCAAAAGTTTCAAGTACCTACTGATTAATTGCCCTAGTCAAGGGCTTAAACTTCAAATCCTCAATTGGTTATTGTTAATTTCAAGCGATGTTCCTTCTAGACCTTTTTGTGATTATAGCATGACCTTTTCTTCGCACTTCAATCCAATTTTTTACACAATTTATTCTTCATTGATTTTGCATCATTTTAATTTGTACAATTTTCTAGGGGGCTGTATTACATAACCCTATTGCGTTTTATTTTCTCATATGTTTCTAGATATCTTTTTTGTTTTCCCTAATTTTTATTAAGTGCATGTTTTGGCATATTAGTTTATGTCATATTAGTTCATCCTCATTGATTTTAAGTTCAAATATTTTCCCACAAGTAGGTAATTGCGGTAGCTAAATCCCCCAAAAGGTTTCAAAAAATATTCTTTTGTTTCTTTTATTAATTAGTATACTAATTTCACTCAAAATTTCATAAAAACTGTAAACAATAAAATCTCATAGAAAGAAAATTACAACCTATTACTCTACCTATTTAATACTCATATAAATTTAGTTGTCAAAACTATAGCCATTAATTGCTTTTAACAAATGATAAATCATAAAAAAGAAAAAAATAGACCTAAAAATTCATTAAAATCAAAGATCTTAAAATTTTCAAAGAAAATATATTAATTAGATATTACAAAATATCTACTACATATACAAAAAATCTGCCTGAAATATCACATATAAACCTTAAAAATACAAAAAAAATCATTAAACTTTCTTAATTTCATATAAGAACATACACCTCTTAAAAATATTAGAAACTTAGGTATTAAACCATGTAACAAAATGGTACTGCCCCCATCCCTCCGGATTTTTTTTATTTTTTTTCGAAAATATGGCCATGTATTTTCATCATTATATCCCTCTAATATACATTCCATTTTCGTCAGAAACATAGACTCGTATACCTTCCATTTTAAAACATGTAATTTTAACGGTCTAAGAATACTGTAATCGATGTGTTCTAGATGGAGGGCATATGAGTCTTTGTTTCTGATGAAATTAGAATGTCATATTGGAGGGTTATCATGGTGAAAATACATGATGAAATTTTTGAAAACAAAAAAAATAAAAAAATTGCCAGAAAATGGGGTGGAGGCAGCACCATTGAACCCTTATAAGTTTAAAAAATGAAACCATTATTTTTACTACTTTTTTTCTTAAATCCTATTAATACTAATGTTTCTCAAACGAATTTACAAAAAATAGAATTAAATAAAAATTACCTAAATAATAAAAAATCACCAAGTGGTTTAAAATACACTAAATCCAAAAATATATTGAAACTTAATTTTTGTGAATATTAAATCCACTTTTAAAAACATAAAAAACATCTTATATATTATTAAAAAAAGTTGGATTTTTTTCGGACTACACGGTTGTAACAAATAGTATATGTTGCAATATGGAACCAAACTCTCACCAAATGCATGCATGGAGAAATGTCATCACTTAACCCAAAATTCAAGCTTACATCGCTATCAACAAAAAAAACATAGCCACCGAGAGAATTGATGCAACAAAAGGAGGGTAAAATATCAAAATATTCATGATAAAAGCCCTTCCCTACGGGCAATCTGGACAAACAAAGTCGAGCAACCCATTGGGTTCCCCCAAATGGGTTCGATCTACGGGGGAAACCTTTCATATAACCTTCACAGATAGAAGAGAAGATGATCGATTAAAGGAGAGGGAATGGACCTTCCCATTTTATACTTTGCATTGCTTTATTCTTTGGCTTTGAATCTACCATTTCTTAAGTCGAATCTCGATTTCAGTTGGAAACAAAGCACGTGAAAATTAATAAGCATGCAGCAACAATCTAGATATCACCTTACAGTATAGACGTTACCAAGCAGAATAAATTTTCACAGAGGTTATCAAACATCTTCGAAGATGGGGATGTATCGACGTTCTTTGAAAACGTTCATAAAAACTTGTCCCGACTAGTGGATGTTTTTTAACGTAAGAATTGAGCTCTCCCGACGTTGGAAAGAAATTAGGTGGACGTTTTAAAACATCGACAAAGGTAAATTTTGTGACAGTGGTAACTGCCATTCGAACGTATCCATATACTTATGAGTTGATTATGATGATTTCTGACTACCATCTTTGGCAGTGATTCTGATCATGGAAGCACTAGCAACGAGCTTTATAGCTAGGTTTATGTATAAAAGTAAGAAGAGAAGAAGTATAACATCCCGGTCTTAGGTTCTCTAACCGTTATCGAAGAAAACTAGTCCTGAAAACTTGTTGGGTTCGGGTTATAGATCCGTTAACACCCAATCAAAATATTTAAGTTCATGTTGTGAAGTAGTAGTCCCATCACTAATAATACACTCACACTCTTCATGAGTTTCCAATTTGACAATATTACAAGAAGTAGTCCACACCGCTGTCTTTTACATTTCTGTTATGGTAGAAACCACAAATTGTCTTTGACATGACTATACAAACTTTCACATACGAAATCTATTATTGGATTTGTTTCTATGAGATGCTTTTGATGAGCACATATTATGGAGATGGGATTGTCTGCGGTAACCCAAGTTGCAGCAGAGATGCTAATCCCATTTAAATTTTGTTGCGAATTCAATCACGAAAATCCAACCGCGTAGATTGAATCTTTGGTTAATCCTCTTTATATCTACCGAATTTTGCAAAAATCCAATATCATTTGCTATTTTATCTTAATAGTCAAAGGTTTGGGTATTTTTATATAGGATTTAAGTTGCTTAATGTTGACCGTATCTTTGACCTAAGATAAAATAGAAATGATGTCGGATTTTAACGAAATTTGGTAAAAATATAGAGGATTAACCAAAAGATTCATTCTACATAGTTGGATTTTCAGGATTAATTTCGCAACAAAACTTAAATGGGATTACGTAATCTCTGTTGTATCTTGGGTTACAGCAGAGGATCCCATCTTGGCGTAAGAAGGGTCTTCCACCATCCGTTCTCTACTGTCCTCGGCCGTTCTGAGAACTACATGAGCTTTCTTTCTTTCTCTCTCATGTGGACGAGGCGATGGAGGACCACGGAAGGAAGCCAGGGTACCATATCTATAGGCGCGCATAAGTAATTATGGATGATACTTGTGCACTAAGTGGTTGTATGATCAGATTTTCGCATATCTGATCTCACTGTAATTGCTTTGATCGTAGGAGAAGAGAATCTTAGTTATTCCACGATAGGCACAATTCATTCCTTCGTACTATAATAAATACAGACATGCTTTAATTGAGAAAGAGCAATATTGTTGACATTAGGAAAATCCAAACATATACGAATAAGCTCTATCCACATGGAAGACAATAATCTAACATGGAAATCCAACTCAGATCACATGCACACTACAAAGGAGGATTATCGATACAAAAAGCTCCATGCCCAACTATGGACTTGAACTCTAGACCAATCCCAACTCCGTCCACTTAGATCTGCCTTGCAAAATAGGCCTACCCAATTTTAGGTCAAGATATGGATGATGATAACAAAAAGGACACAGATAGGCTGACCAAAATTTAGGCTGATAGTTTCCATCGTTATAAACTAGCTACTTTAGATATACCTTTATTTGGTTCTAGGTTACCCTCAACTCTATCTGCGCATTCCGTGTTCGTTATAATATATGGAATCACATTCAAATTAAAATATCAACATCAAAAACATATAATCATAAACATCATTAATATAACATATTAACCATACAACATTACTAGGGTTGTTTGTCGAGTTGATTGAGTCGATTCAGCCTCGATTTGGACTCAAACTCGATAACTAAACTCGGACTCGAACTCAGACTTGGTAAGCTTCTATCCTAGGAATGATGACTTAAATTCGAACTCATTAAGTTCGAGTTGGCTCAGGAGGTTCTTAACAGGCCTTTGGAGTAGTTGACTTTTTATTCATTGTATGTGAACTTCCTTTGAAGAATCAACTGAAATCATTAAGGTAATCTCACTATCAATAACAATAATAATATTTGATTTTTTTGATAGTAGATATAAATGTATTTATCCATGTGCAGAGGGATGATGCATGGAGTATGTTACTTTTTTAATCATATTCGTGCATATGGAACTGGAAACCAGAGAAAAGTTAGGAATTAACATATATAATGCATAAACATCACAGGACTCCAGAGAATTTGTTGGTAGCACCATTTTCTCCTCATATTCATACATCATGTATGCTCATATGGTATAAAAATGTATACAAAACTAATGAAAATCAAATACTGTTATCACATGAATTAGCGATGTAAACATGCCTACTTGACTTGATAACCCTAACGAATCATTTATTCGACTCATACTCGTACTCAATAGCATTTTTGATTCTAGATCACGAACTCTTATCTAGTTGAGCATGAGACGAGCTCATCGAGCTTGAGCTTTCATGACACCCCTAGACATCACAACACTTTTACCATACCTACCTCTTAACAATCCACACAACAATTACTTTTTACGGAAAAGTTACTCGACTAACCCTTTGATAGAGGTTATTCCAATACAACACAACCTTGTTACCACTTCCAAATAGTTTTAGACATACAAACTGATGCAATCCTTTCCTAGACATGGGTATATATCGGGTTTGTAACGTTTCAAGTTTAAATTCGAGCCATTGTCGAGGAAACTTGACCCTAACAAATTGTTGCAATTGAAGCACTTGGATACTTTGCAACTAGAAAAAATGATTAAGTCCATGTTACCAAGTAGTAATTCTCACCATTTAATCCATTCTTGCACTTAGTAAATATTCCATATAAGTCTCTATTCAATCAAACTTTTACAGAGGTATTGTGTGGCAACTCTACGTGACATAGAATGTCGTAGAAATTTCCTTACATGGATATGATAATGTGTGCATGTTTTCCAGTTCCAACAATAATTAAAGAAATTTCCTCCAGTAGACAAAAGTTTTTCTCAAGATCCATGTTATACTTGCATCATATTTGATCGATAATTATTTTGAGCACAGTTCAGGCTTTCGTACTATATATATTTGGTCGCCGAAGCTCTCCTTGTACGAATCTTGATTTCGATGCCAAGTCCACAAAGCATGACTAGAATTCATGACCTGATATTGAACCAAGAAAACAACATAAATAATCAAAATACGAGTGATGAAGTGCATCCGCAACTTACGTTACACGTTCAGATCGCTTGAAACCAAGGGTGTTCATTTGGTTGATACCCGACCCATTAAATCACGACATGTCCCGGCTCATTAGTATTGGGTCAACATGTCTATCTGACCCGCAGGTACTTGATTCTAACAGATACCCGAATTATTTGAATGAGGAACAGATACCCACATGTACTCATGGAATCACTAAAATATATTCAGTAATGTCATAAATACTATAATTAAACTACATCAATTAATTAATCTTTTACACATAAGTATACTAAACAAAAATAGCCATCATTTCCAAACTCTACAACTAGAGATTACAGTTTTTGTGGATTTGGACATAATCTCCTATTTAATCTGATAATCAAACCAAATAATTTGAGAAATAATAAAATTCATCGAATTTTGTTTGAAAGGAAACGAAGTTGATAATCACTAAAAATAAATTTTGGATCGAATATTGTAATAGGTCACTGTATACATACTTTCCGAATTCTCAAACTACGCAAATGCAAAAAGATGCAACCGTGTTTCTATAATGCTCTTTACCAATTAAGTTACATGCCACCATCATAAAATTATCATAAATGTAGCCAAATCAAAACTACCATTAAATGTTTGGGTGAAACAATAATTTGCCATTTTCCCCTAAAAACGGACAGACTCAACGTAATCATGTTGAGGTGAGGGGTGAAGGGCAGCGACATGTGGCAACGGCGGGGGACGAGACGTGAAGGATGGTTATGGTTGGCGACAAGGCATAGAGGAGAAGAGCGGTAGGGACCGAGGCTTGGAGGAGGGCTTCGACGGGTGGCGAGGCACTGGGGGTAACCCCCTCTCTATGAATGAAACGGAATTCAAAGCTCGAGAAGTTGGGTGCGCTCGTGCATGCAGGGGCCTTCAACGGATGACGTCGTGGCACCTGGCAAGGCACTGGGGATTATACCCAATGGGGTATCCGATTTTTCCATGGGGTTTTCCATCAGATCACAAAGATTGGATGGGGCAGCAACTCACGAGTACCATACCCGGATAATTTTATAAGGTACCCATAAAATTAAGGTCAAAATCACTGTGTTGGGATGAGTGCCCATTTGACCCTAATATTTTGAACACCCTTTCTTGCAACCTTACGTAGGATTTGGACATAGAGATTTTATTAGTTGTGCTTCTATGAGATATTGCAATTTCAATTATATCCCTCTCTTTTTGGGAATATTAGTTAAACCCCTGACTTCTTGTTGTTCTATCACTTGTGCCCCTCTGTTAGTTTAACCGTCAATGAGTTGAACTTAATTATGGT